>OX104119.1:50315370-51515370 GCA_944474755.1 Limnoperna fortunei | reverse complement strand
ATTCAGTCTCAAATGATAAATATATTCTGTTTGTTTTATATTATATTTTATTTATTTAAGAAATAGTGAACTAATATTCAATTGAAAGTATCTATAACAAAATTAAAATAAAAGAAAAAAGCCGATTAAGGTAATATACATAAATATAGATATGAAACATCATTGTTTTGTTTAAAATATTTTTTTACATTGACTAGTTAGATCAATTAAGTCGAGCGCACCCTGCCTGCATGAAACTCGAACCCGCAATATTGACAGACAAAGGCCGAGGTTCACTAAAAAGGAGCCGCTGCATGCTAATGCACAGTAGCAGATTCATTCAAGAAACAGGACCTTGTAGGGATTATCTTCATTGTGGTTAATGGTTGTGCGATTCAGGTATTTTTTACAAACCGCATATGCCTGAATCGCATAACCATTCCTCACAATGAAGATAATCCACTACAATGTCCTGTTTCTTGCCTGGATCTGCTACTGTGCATTAGCATGCAGCGGCTCCTCTGATAATAACAGTCATGGAATTCGGACTTGCATCTAACTGTATAGAAAAATCGCATAAACAATTGGTACCAAAGTCACGCGTACAAATACTGACCCCAAAATAAAAGCCACAGCACGAAAACCAAATTACGCTTAACCACATCCTGCCGCTCATTTGTTTTCCCTCTGTGTGAACCATTTTTTCTTCCTGCTGTATTAACCAAAAGTGGTGTTAATTAATCTCAAAAAGTTTGATAGTAAAAATACAGGATGTTTAATAGATAAAAATAAAATTTGATAGATCAGAAAATTAAATGAAGATGTTATCTACATGGTTATCACAAGTGTTCTTCACTAATGTCACTCGACGTCTTTTATCTCCAACCCACTAATTTAACATCATAATGAAATAGCCATTAGTATTTAGTATTTAATTAAAAAGTTATGTTTTTATACAACCTATTATCATCATACAGTTTATATTGTTTAAATAAACAACCTAAGGTTAAATCATAATTTTGATATGGTTGAATTGAAATCAAATTTTCCGTACAATTTTAGGTAACAATATTGGGAAAGGCAGGTGAAAAAACTTTTCTTCTAATATAGCGTCCTTCATACGCTTTGAGATAACATAAGGGTTCTAATAAGCATAGAGCCCGATGTGACGTCACAATTAGAATTCCGACGTCATATACGCTGAACTGAAAATTTCAAACTGGAACAATGCAATTTTCTTAAGATTTCTCAATATTTGTTTGCTTCATAAGGTACGTGCATACAATAAAGTAACGAGCGTATATTTTTATGTCAATTTTATTTGCTTTTAATATGGTGTTTTGGTGTATTTCTTATTAAGATCAAAAACCAATATTACCATTGATAAGCGTCCTCTTAGATCCGCTAAGAAATTTTAAAACATTTGTTAGACATATCAAAATCAAAAAAGAATATTACAATTAGCCTATATGCGAATTGGAACATGGTCGGACCTTGTCTTTATTTTATACCTCGCTATCGCTCGGTATAAATTATTAATAAATATAAGGTCTTATCATGTTCTAATTCGCATAGAGCCCGCTCGCAAAAATCTATTTCTTAATGAATATGTTTACCATTTAACATAGACATTCAGTTATTTCAAAAAGTAAAGTATTTAGAAACTAAAACGCTTCATTTTTCTGTTTGATGGCAGTACCAATGGTAACACCTTCAATATAATTTAAATCATTAATCATAATTAAGGCGTTTACAAATTTTTAATTGTTACTTTTAAAACATACTAAGGTAAAAAAAATCTAGAAATTAATTTTTAATTAAAAAATGTTGACTATTCGTAAAAAATGCTGACTGGTCAAACAGTCAACGTCTATTTCAAACTGACCTAAACCTTTTACACAGCTAGTGAAATAATGGGGGAATCACTATGAAATTTTTATTAATAAAGAGTGCTTTTCAAAAGATACTTTATTATATAAACAATGACATTTCATGATAAATGCATGTGAATCTCGTGATTTCATTTCTCATAAAAATTAAAACTATGTAATCTAAACGTCCATGGTTCACACTGTTTTGACGTGTAAAAAATGACCAATAATAGTCAATCATAAATGTTTTATTATATAAACGTGACATATTTCCTAATAAAAGTCTGTGAATCTTATGATTCCATTTCTCATAAAAGTACATAATAAAAATTATTACTGTGAGTGATACTATATAAATACATCGACAAGGTACCGAAATTATCATCAAAACTTGCACAGAATATGATACAAGTGTAAGTACCTATTTATTTTACACAACCTTATCTATTAATTAATCATCTGCATCAACATTTGCTCATCAAGGGACAAATGGGGAAATATCCGATAGAAAAAAATGTAACATATTATAGCTTTTCATAAATCAATTTATTGTTTAAACAATACAAATGTAATACACATATATAAACTGTAATAGCAGACATTTTGTTATGTGTTTTTTTAATATTCTGTCAGATCGTTTTACAATGTCGTTAATGTTTTTACAATTGTTGCCTATATAGAGGGCATTGTCATATCTTGACTGCACAAGGGAGAGCGGTATTGTCTGAAACATTGATAATGCCCGAGCCGAAAGCAAGGGCATTGTCAATGTTAAAGGCAATACCACGTTCCGAGTGCTGTATCATGACAATGCCCTCTATATAGGCAACTGTTATATTTATTTTGTATGTTGCTTGTGTTTGGTTTTCAAATTCAGTTTGCATGTTTTTGTTGCTCAGTATTTATTTAATTTACAAGTTTATGGAAAAAATATTAAAATTTATGTTTGGTATGTACGTGTTTATGCGCGAATCAATCATTTAGTCTCCTTTAATTACAAAAGCTAAGTTTAGCTCTAAATCACTGGACAGGGCACGCGAGGGCGTATACACGGCGTGATAATGCCCTGGTGTCAAATTACTGCAGACTAATTAATACCAGCTGACCTTGTTTTGGCCAATTGAAACAAACAAAATTTTACTGACATGAAATAAAGAAGGTAATCTCTGGAAGTAATTCCATTGTCTTTCATTCTTATAAATCCCCCGTATAGTTGCCTTATTTCTAATAAAATATCTGATGTTGTTGATATAAACACAGTCACTTTATGTTGTTCTGTTAAATCAGATTGTGTGATGTGTTAACACGGGTTTCCAGTATGTTCATTGTTTATTTCCTCATACAACGGTGTCGTTATTTGGCACAGTCCGATTTCAGTTAGCTGAATAATTAGCTGCATTACTCGTTATGGATAAACTTATTGTCATTACAGTATAGCGAACAATAACTCCGGTCCATTTCAGAATGGTGATATGAATATTATATTGTTCATACAGTGACGAAAAATTGGAAGCGATAATAGATTGGGACGGTACTTTATTACCCATTTTAAACTTGATAGCTGTCCCGGATTGATCTAATATCATACTTGCACAGATATTCTGGTACCCTGACGATGATATCCTCTTTAGCATAAGCGGCCTTCGGATATGACGTCAGGTCAGGAGCATTGGATTTCAACGGTGAGAGCGTTGAAATATTTGAAGTTCGGATGTTCTCTAGCCATGCCATTTGTATTGAAGATAAGTTCAAGTAGACCGAAAGTATTATGACGTCATTCTCTTTATGACGTACAATGTTTACATTTCTAAGCTGAGTTTAAATTAAGATTTTATAATTTAAACGTAAAGTTGAACTGTAATTTATCTTTAAAATTTTATAAAGAAAAGGTATGTCCAACTATAAAAAAAAGACTGACATGTGCATGTGAATTAAAATAGCGTCACATTATCAGCCAATCAAAATGCTTATATTGGAGGTCCTGACCTGGTGTTTTATTTGAAAGTGAAGCATGCGTAAATGAAAATATTGCACCAGGAGACCATGTTAACTTTCACAGACAGCTGAATTCATGTCTACAACTGAATGTTGTTTTTAAGCGAATGAATATGTTTGAATGAATGAACTGTTTTTATACAATTTTTTTTACCAATTTATTGATTCGGAACGGTTCGTATTAAAGAATTAATAACCTCACTTTTGTTTAATTGGTAAAAATAAGCAAAGGATTAACATAAAGTTTTTTTTATTTACAGGAAAAAAGAAAGAGGAGAAAATGAAATACCTTCAGTAATAACCTTCATCAATATATCAAATTTTTATATTGAATTGATTATTTAAGAGGTAATGTATTGATGCGTTATGTTTCTTTACACGCTCTTAAATTATAATTTTTTATATATTTGGTGTAGTTATCTCTCCTTACACACTCTTCAATTATCTATATATAATTTTTTGCAGCGTCATCGTAACACCATCGGACAAAGAAAAAGTACTGTTACAAGAGACACATGATATTGTTTTAACAAAATACAAAACATTCACGCAAAAATCCATTATTTAAAGAGTGTTATTGAAATTGAAAAGGAAAAATTGACTGTGGAAGAAGAATACCATAAGGTGTTGGCAGATAGATTTGTATATTTGACAAAAAAAAAAACGAGTAATAAAAGTTCATGCGAAAAAAGGTAGTTTATTTTAAATTCTTCTTCATAATGTATGACTAAAGGGGGGAATTTGTCACGTCTTCTTGATAATTATTTCTGTGCAGGAAATTAAAAGAGACAAAAGACACTTTATTTTTTTTTATTGTAACATATGTATATAATGTAGCTTACTGGTTTGTAGACTCTTTAGACTTTTTATATAATATTTTGAAATACCTGTATTGTGTTTTTACACGATCCCAGTGGACTTATATTATTCCATCACCAAATGAAAAAATACTTTAAGCATTTAGAGTTAAACGCCACTGATGAGTCTTAAGTAGATGAAACGCGCGTCTGGCGTAATGAATTTGTCACCTTGGTAATTTTGATTACATCTTGTTGGAATATTTGAGCAAAGCCAAGTAACAGCACGGCACGTCCGCGGCTGGCGGACTTGGAAAGTAACTATTTTGGGTTAAGTTGGAAATGAGAAAGTTTAAGATCAATATGTTATGACTTGTTTACGTCATTTATTTATATTGACATTCAATGACTAAGGCCATTCGTTGGTCAGTCTTTGTCTAAATTTTTGACAAGAAACACCGTCATTTGTATCGTTGCATAATCTTCTAGACTTGTATATTATTTTTTGTTTATGCTGTATCGTCATGTTTGTCGATCCGATACTTAATAAGCTTACTGGTTGGTAGACTCTTTAGACTTTTTATATAATATTTTGAACTACCTGTATTGTGTTTTTACACGATCCCAGTGGACTTATATTATTCCATCACCAAATGAAAAAATACTTTAAGCATTTAGAGTTAAACGCCACTGATGAGTCAAAAGTAGACGAAACGCGCCTCTGGGGCAATGAATTTGTCACCTTGGTAATTTTGATTACATCTTGTTGGAATATTTGAGCAAAGCCAAGTAACAGCACGGCACGTCCGCGGCCGGTGGACTTGGGAAGTAACTATTTTGGTTTAAGTTGGAAATGAGAAAATTTAAGATCAATATGTTATGACTTGTTTACGTCATTTATTTATATTGACATTCAATGACTAAGGCCATTCGTTGGTCAGTCTTTGTCTAAATTTTTTACAAGAAACACCGTCATTTGTATCGTTGCATAATCTTCTAGACTTGTATATATATATATATATATATATATATATATATACAAACGTCTAAGTATTGTGACAACCATATAATATATCTATCCAGCGGATTTCTGAAACATCAGATATACAGGGTTAATATCAATTTTTTTATATATACTTCTACAAATTAAGCCCAACACTGTTTGAATTAGATTTTTAACACTGTCAAATTTTTGTTTACCCTCAGCGGGATTCGAACTCACACCGTTGTGACACTGTGGCACCAAATCGCCTGCACTATGTCCAGCGGTCTAGACCCCTCGGCCAAATCCGCTATATAAAAATATAGCTTCATTAACCGGGGTGAATCCTAGACATAGACATAGTACATTGATTGATTGATTAATGGTGTTTAACGCCCGAGCAGCATTATTTCGGCTATATTCAGGCGATGAACATGAAATGGATGATAAAATGAACATGAAATGATGATGAATGAAAATGGGATGGGACACAAGGAAAAATAGGGGTAACGGATTTTAGATTGCCACTGGCAAATGGGAGGATGGATAGGGTCGGGCAATTCAGCCTCCTGTAGCGGGATCGAAATCCCTACTCATAGCGAATACTACAGCAGCGTTCTTTAACGTGCGAGGAACGTGGCATTTTTCCCAACATGGTGCACTAATATGGTTTGCGGTCAGGTTTTCCGTATTATGGCCTGACAACCCCAGCTTGCCAGGGGTACCCCATTCAACCACCTGGGGCACACATCCCAGTCGGTCTTTAGGCAAACCGACCTGACACGCCGGTCAGGGTACTGAGCGCTATTTAGTCGCCTTTTACGACAAGCTAGCGCGACTGCGGTCTATTCTTTTGGCCACCCGGGTCCCGCACGTGGCTAGACATATTACATGTGTACTAGCGTGTGACGATGGAATTTTCGTAACCAATACATATTAATTTGACAGTAATCTAATTCAGCATTTTTGTATATATTATATAGGATGACAAAGTTACTTGTCATACAGTCACAGTAAGTAAATTATATACAAACGTCTAAGTATTGTGACAACCATATAATGTATAAAATAATCCGCTGGATAGATATATTATATGGTTGTCCCAATACTTAGACGTTTGTATATAATTTACTTACTGTGACTGTATGACAAGTAACTTTGTCATCCTATATAATATATACAAAAATGCTGAATTAAATTACTGTCAAATTAACGAAAATTCCATCGTCACACGCTAGTACACATGTCTACGATTCACCCCGGTTAATGAAGCTATATTTTTATATAGCGGATTTGGTCGAGAAAGATTTTAATGATAACACATGGTCACAAATTAAGTCTGTACATCAATTTTCAATGTTTTCGACATCTTCATTTCCCATTGATTTCCATATGGATCTCGTCATGTTTAAATTTCCTTCCTGATTGGGATTTATCTCTTGAATCTCCTCTCCGAAAGGTGAATATTCAGCACACGAGATCAGATCCGCTTGTGCATGATGTGTATATTCACGGGTGACGGATGATTTTAGTTCTGGTACGAAGTCCCGTATTACATCCATAACGTGCTGCAATTTTCTCCATCTGTTACAGTCTAGTGAGACTCCTTTTCTGGTATCGACTGGTTTATCAGAAATGTCTGATGTCTACCGTAGGAAATTTAGATCCGACCGTTACAAAACTTTGTCTCCTAAATGAGTCTTTCACAAAATTATTAACAGGGATTGAAATGGGTATATCAAAAAAAATATAGGATTTAATATCAGGCAAATTCAGGATATCATGGACTATTCAGAAAAATACAATGTGGATGGGGCTATTCTCTTTTTAGACTTCTCCAAAGCTTTTGACTTGTTAGAATGTGAATTTATGTATCAATTATTAAACAAATTCGGATTTCCTTGTTCCATGTTAAATTGGATTTCAACTCTTTATTCAAATATAAAAGAATGTATCCTAAATAACGGATGGATATCCCAACCTTTTTCCATAATGCGTGGGATCCGTCAAGGCTGTCCAGCAAGTGCTTTAATCTTCGTTATTGCAGTCGAAATACTTGCATGTAAATTAAGACAAGAAAGTGGGATAAGGGAATTAAAATTAAAATAGACAAGTAAACCATTGTATAAAATTAACACAGTTAGCGGATGACACGACTATAATTGTAAGTTGTAAACATGAAATAACTTTGGCCCTAAACTTAATAGAAACCTTTGGAACATATTCAGGATAAAAACTCAACAGAAATAAAACAGAAGGCATATGGCTTGGTAAACTTAAAACAAGCCGAGATACATTTGAAAACAACTGGAATCATCAAGAGCCAGTGAAATGTTTAGGCATATACTTTAGACACGACACAGAAAAATGTAAAATTCTTAATATGGAGACACAGTATAATAAATCGGAAAATATTGTAAAAAATTGGAATAAAAAGAATCTCACAATAATTGGGGGATTGTATTAATAAAATCACTTCTTCTGCCAAATATTGTCTTTGCATCATCAGTCACAAATATAAGCAAAAAAAAAATTATATTGGGAAATGTAAAAAACTAATATATCAATATATATTTGGAACAATAAGTCAGAGAAGGTAACACGTGAAGTGTTAAGCCAACATTACTCTAAAGGTGGACTTAATATGACGGACATAGATAAATTTGTAGATGCCTTAAGCATCATATGGGTTCAAAGACTAATTGATGAAAAACACACAAAATCCAATTGAACAGTAATATCTAGGTACTATTTCAATCAATACAGAGATAACTTTCTTATGTTATATATGAGTTGCAACAATATTAATTATTTTAAAAATATTACAAATCACTTCCCAGAATATTACTTAAACACAATTCAGACCTGGATAATGGTAAAGTAACAAATTAGCCAAACAATTCCAAGAAATTTTCAAGAAATAAGACAAGAAATAATTTGGGGTAATAAATACATTCGTATTGACGAAAAATATTTGGTGTATAAAAACTGGATAAAAAACAACATTCTATTCATTTATGATGTGTTCAGTGAAAAGGGAAATTTAGATCAAAATTACATACGTAGTAAACTTTCATCACAGGTTAATTGCTTGTCAAAATCTATACCAAAAGAATGGAAAAAACAGCTCTTAAGTCCTAAATCTGTTAAGACCAATTTAAACACTAATCTAGAAGTACTGTTTAAACATGAAAAAACATTAGTTCCTCTAGCAAATTGAAACGCGAAGCAAATCTTAATATAAATAAATCTACTCCTACAGGATTTGCTAAATGGGAAAATATGGTAGAATTTAGCGACTGCTTAGAAACATGTTTTAAACGAAAATGCATGCTAAATTTTATTTTCAAGTTTCTTGAGGACAATAAAATGAAAATGGTACGCTAGATATTGATACACTACATTCTACCCTGTAGAGAATTACTATGTAAATGGCACATTACCGACAACCCATATTGTAATCAGTGCCTCCAAGACGACAACTATCAAGATTTTTTTCTTAGTTGTATATGTTTAAATGTATTTTTATAAAAATTTAAAGAACTGCTCAAACAATTTGGTTTATGTGATCATTTGCTAACATAAAAAACATTGTCTTCGGTTATACAATTGAGGAAAATGAAAATTTTTCTATAAATTATCTCCTTACATTGTTTATTTTTGTTATACACAAAACTTACTACTAATCACATAAAAGGTCAAAGAACTTGGATATTTTCAAAGTTTTATTTTTGATGCATGCACTTCAACCAGGTAGCATCACGTGCGTGTGGTGTGGAGTATACTGTGTATGTTTTTCTCTTTTATTATATTTATGTGAACGTCATAAATTGGCCTGATTTTTAAGTATTGATACGGATAATGATGAAGAAATTTGAAAATCCAAATAATTATTAAACACTCACCTTATAGCTGTTAAAATACACGTGTGATCAATCCAATACACACACATAACGGTTTTTCGTCACGGTTGATCAACAATCTTGAACAGTATCGCAAACAAAATTTAATAGGAATGAATTGGATCATTATCCGGAGACTAGATTACATTGTAAACAATGTAGACAAATGTAAAATTAGTATTTTTTTACCAATCACTAATCAATTTCCCTGGTTGTTTAGCAGATGTACGCAGGGATGCACCGGGGAAGCTGTAAACTGTGTAAATTGTTATACAGCAAGAAATGTGCAATAAAATGTTCGAAGTGTTTTGAAAAAAGAGTCTTTCATCACGTTTCATTTCCAGCATTAATCATCTAGACATAGTAAGGGCAGCTCCTTGTTTTGTTGGATATCTTTTGACCCCTTTTTCTTCGTAATTTCGGATATGTATCAATAATTTGTTGTTGTATTCTTTTGCAACAACATAAGTATTTCCACCCAAATGAAGCACGCATCTACCATTATCGTCACTGTTTCTCTTTGCCATCAAGTTTTGTTGTCATTATTCTGTTCTGTAAGGCGCTTTGCAAGATCGATTTGTCCAAATTTAATCAAAGCCGTCTTGAACTGATGAAAATAAGAGACCGGAGCTTCAGTCAAATAATAAAGAATACGTGATGTCCTTTTTCTTGAGCAAGAAATTACGTGCATTTCATCTTGCGTCTTTCCAGATAATACACCTTTTAATCGGAGATGGTGAATTACCTGATCCGTATTCATTTTAAAGACAAAGGTACTTCTAGACTCTTCTAAAGTCCTTTTTTAACTTGCTTCAATACTTGCATCGGTTCTGTAGGAGAAATTTTGAAAGATGATTGATATCTATCTATCTATATATAACAATGGACTAGGCTTCGCTGCCTTTTTACAAAAAAATTGTGAGGGGTGTGTTTTAAGAATTCCAAGATTGCACAATTGTATGAAATAAATGTATTTGGGGGGGGGGTAAACCTTTTCATAGAATATTTTAATGCATGCACACACTCAATAAATCTTTAATAGAATATATGACCCCTCGTTTACGATTAATGCACACGAGGTTATTTCAGAAAACGTATCAAACAACACGAGTGTAAAAAATATGCATCCTCGCAATCCGCTTTATTTTTTTTTAAATAAACAAAAATGAATACTGAAAGAAGAATAAGTCTGAAAGACATTATTAACTCTATTAAATCGCTTAATGAACAACATACATGGGCATTTGAAAATGAATTATTAAGCCATCCTTGGATACCACATATAAAGGATGATATTATTCGTGAGACTCTCAACACTTTTTCAGAGGTAGCGTCTTTAACCTATTTGGCCGTAGAGAATAACGTGTTATGTCACAATGCAATTATTGATAGACTGAACGTCTTCCTAACCTGCAAATGATGTAACTAACATTTAAAGCAGAGTACGAATTACGACAACACAAGGTCGATCATCATATGTTGAATGAAATCGTCAAGGACGAATCACAAAAAAATCAACCCTTAGATAATGTCGGAACAACGAATTATACCTGTCACAATCTTTCAGGGATTCAATTAGAAAATATTTCCGTCAATGATTTCTTCTCTATAGTGAACGATTCGTATTCAAACGAAAATGTAGATCATATGTCATCATATTCGGTTAACTCAATGTTGGACTAGTCCGATTCAGATACAATTATTAACGAGAATTTGTGGTCGAATTTGGGTACGAGTTCTGATGCAGATATATCATCAATTCAGTTAGGTAAGGGTGAAGTTCAAGTAGACGACGATACGTCGGCATACATTTTTCGAAAAACTGGTAAAATGACATTTGCAAAAAACTTGGCAATACTCGTTTCGACATACAAAATAAAGTTAACTGATGTGTGGAAAGGTTGAAAACTAAAAACGCTTTTAAAACAGGAATGTTCCAAGACGCTTTGGCTAAAGCACGCGGAAATGACGGTAATCTGGGTCGTGTCATAATAAACCACCCGGATTTAAACAATGCCGTCGTCGTGAATGGTCTAACCTGAACGCGGATACAGTCATGGAAAACATTGAATAGTGACGAAAGTTTAGCTCTTGGCGACCAGATGCAAGTAACCGTAGAGAATATAAATACACCGGTGCTCTCGGTATCATCAGGTTGACAGGTTCGCAAAATTCTATAGCTCTTTAACCGGTCTTTACTGAAGTCTTTACTGAAAGTTGTAAAAAACGATCATCTCTGTTTGGCAACAAATGTTTTCTGAAACTAGACGTTTACATATTGGTTTTATCCTCTAAGTTGGGAAACAGATTTTGTCGTGTGTCCAACTATCACTCGAGACAAAACCTATATTTAGACACGACCTCAACGGATGACACTGTCGGACATTTTGTCGGTATTGTGAACATTAATGGATTCTTCGGTTATGAATATCTCTGTGAGTTCTGTCTGAAACCTTACAAAAACAAAGAAAAACAATCGTGTGAAACGACGTGTAACGTATGTTGCAGCGAACCGTGTTGTTGGAAATAAAAAAGAAGCTGTCGACATTGTAAAAGAACATGTCGTTCACCTGAATGTTACGAGGCACATATTTCCAGACGAAATAACAATGGAAAGGAGGTAGAAAATCGTTATGCGAAAAAAATATCCCAATTTAATGACTAGAAAAGTAATCGAGAGAGAAAAGAAAACCCGAAGATCACGTTTGTGGAGACTACCAGTGCAAAGATTGTCGTGTATACGTTTGTGATCAACGTAGATCCTTTTCGCAGATAATTGATGATAAGAAATCTACGAGGAATTTTTTCTTTCACGATTTTGAGACGACACAAAACGAACGCATGTCGTGTATGGAGGGTTACAAAGCCGGTTCCCCGTGTGATGGTTGTACTCAAGAAATGAGGTGTAACAAATCTCGGACATGTACGAACTGTAAAGTCGTACTGCGGTTTGGAAGAGCACTAGGTTAATTTTGCCGTCCTAATTGTGAGAAGTCTATGGACGACGAGTTAGAGGTGAATTCGCGATGCGTGGTCAGTCGAAGTCGTTGCGTCAAATGTCGGATATTTAAAAAGAATACATTCGTCTCCCCTTGTCTAGACCGTTGCGGTTACAGACAAAGAGTATTCAAAGGCTTCAGGGTTGTCGTCGATTTTAAGTATTGTGACAACCATATAATATATCTATCCAGCGGATTTCTGAAACATCAGAAATACAGGGTTTATATCAAATATTTATATATACGTCTACAAATTAAGCCCAACACTGTTAGAATTAGATTTCAAACACTGTCAAATTTTTGCTTTCCCTTAGCGAGATTCCAACTCACACCGTTGTGACACTGTGACACCACCTCGTCTGCAGACTCCTCGGCCAAATCCGCTATATAAAAATATAGCTTCATTAGCCGGGGTGAATCGTAGACATAGACATAGTATTTATATTTGTAAATTTGTAGACGTATATATAAATATTTGATATTAACCCTGTATTTCTGTTTCAGGGTGAATTCAAATTTACTCAATTTTACTACCATCAAGGAACTAATCTACGGAGTCCATCACTACCAAGAATCCACGAAAAATATGTAGAATCCCTCTGAAAAGAAAACTATGCAACATAATTGAAAATCATATAAAATGGTTTTCGCAAAGAGACGTTTGTTAGACTATTTTACAACGTAACCTTTTGGATATTAAAACAAAGACAAAATACAGTATTATCGACGAACTATTATTAAAATATTATCCGATGGATGTTTTTGTGATTTTTTTGTCATTTGTATGAAATCACATGAAGGGTTTTCTAATTTCAATCACATCAACTTAAAATTTTATCCAACGAATTATTTCTTTTTTCCCCTTCTTTTCGTGTAGTATACCATTGACGTAAGTCTGTTTGTATGGGAAAACGCCTTTGTATATATTTAAAGCAATTTCAGAAATTACTTCCAATTGTTCTTTCGAATGCGTTGATAATATACATGTAGCTTTACGTTGTTGTTCGTTTGTGTGATAAAAAGTGTTAATTATGATGTATGTGTCCTCATTCGACGACTCATGCTGTCCAAAATGATCATCATTCCGTGTGCAATCTTTTTTATTTTTTAGGGTTCTCACCGTTAGAAACATAGAAAATATGTCAAATAATATTAATAAGAATTTCACTCCATCGTTGTGTTGTGATACATTTTTCATTGATGCAAGATCTTTATCCCACATTGAATCAATATCTTCTATGATTACTCTGTTCCTTTTAAAATTCTTTCTCGCTAATTTGTGTAAACCATACGCTTCTTTTTTGGATAAAATCCACAATTTATACTGATTTTTTCTTGTCTACAATTCGTCCATGTTTCCGACAAATATGTTTCTTTCACTTTATTTGACTCGTTTGCCCATCTTTCATGTATAATACTAAAATCTGTTTGATCTTCGTGTCACGTTTATATGTTAAATATCCTTAATTTAGATATTTTATATCGTGATTATTGGAGTGTAATTGGTTCCCCTCTATGGATTATAACTAATGGTTTATTGGTATCCAAGAACGGATTAGGAACATGTTTAATAGATAGGGTACCCCTTTAACAAGCGTGTTCAATGAATAAAGTACCTTTATGAGATTGTAGTAGTCAGTGAGAGGAGGTTCCATCAATGTAATCAGTGATAGATATATCCGTCTTCGGGGTTCGGCCTCAATTGAGGGTTATAGGGGATCCCACTCAAATTGGGGTTATAGTGGGTTACCCGGTCAATTGAGCGGTATAGAGGTTCCCCTTAGGGGTATAGAGGGTCAATGAGGGTTAGAGAACCCTGTCTGTAGTCATTATATTAGAACAAACAGTATACACATTGTTGACAAAACCTAAATAAACAGTATTTGTCACAAGAAATACAACACTGTTAACTCTGCAAATTTAAATAAGATTGCTAACTGTAACCACAACTGCACCACAAGAACTGTCTGTATCATTTACAGTTTAACAAAGGTTAATTCAAGTTATGAGATTTTGTAGTTTAAGTAACAGTTACACTTCTTATTCTGAAACAAACTGCAAGAGAATGTATTCTTGAATTCACAGAATGATAATTGATTCCAGAAGTCTCCTTTATTAACCTTATAAGCGATTATTTCTAGCATACAGAACACGTCTTATTATTCTAATGTTTAACTATATTATCATTGATTCCTGTTTTCACCGTTTTATTGTTTTGTAGAGAGTACATTGCATCCTCCATGTTTAACTAAAAAAGCGTTGCATTCTAAGTGCGATCCGCGGCCAGGTTTTCCGTATTATAAATTGACCATACCCTATCAACAGGTTATACCCTATTCCCGCGACGCGGTGGGCATTTCTAAAGGTCAAACGTTTAGATCGGTCTCATTATCCGTACCCGTCAACAGGCCGGTATATATTAGTTAACCAAAAATATTCGATATACATAAAAACATCACTAGCTAATGTGAACTTCGTTAAACAAATTTAATTAAAATGGAAATAAAATGTATGGCTGCCAAAGAAACCTATGTTATAACATTTCTATACGCTACACGTGTGTTTCCAAATAAGACAGTAAACTATTACCATAATTCAATAAAGTAACGTTAAATCCGGTTACTTATCTGACAACGGCCTCTTAATTATTTTTGTATAGGGGAAACTATTGACATTTTTTGCTCTCACTTAGGCACCAAGTTTCGTTGAGTAATGAGAGATCCCTCAAAACGACCGGAATAATTTCACGTATATCACATTAAATTTTCGGGGTGCCATGTCAGATAAAATTTTTTGCAAATTTAGAAAATCCGAAGGGTACTCATGGAAACTCCCTTACACCCATAAAATAGTCCAGAAATAGGCTTTGAACAATCAGATAAAAAAATACCCAATACATTTAATAAATTATCTGAATAAATTTATTTATAAATTCTATATGAAACTGCTTTTTAAATACAGCTCCAATATTAAAATTCCATTGAATAATAAATCCACTGTCTATGCTACAGTTTGGCGCAGTCAAATATCAAAATAAGAACTATTTTCCTCTCCCTCAGTCAAAGTTCATTTACAGAGCCGTTGTCATCTACATCTTTAAAAAGATTAACCTACAGAATTTCGTAATTTTACTCCATTTCGACGCGCCCGCACGACCGACTTCAACAAACTAACGTGGGTTTATACGTATTGCCTTCTGGCCAAACATTTTCCAAAAAAATTGTATTATAAAAGGAGCACAACTTTAATACATATGCATTTTTTCTTAGGGGGGGGGGGGGGGCGTTTCAGACATTTGGTTATAAATTTTTAGAAGTAAATAGTTACACAATACAAATACTCTTTCTTCCCACCCGCCAGACTTCACCGAACACTTACCCGGGTTTGCAATTCGGGCAATTCAACCAAAACAACTCGCACACATATGTTTCAATGGTTTACACATTTCCATATAGCATGGGTCGGTTATCTAAATGCATTTAAATAATTTAAATTAAAAATGTCCTCAGTAAACAGTTCCGACTTTGGTTGCGAAAGCAGACGTTATTGGTAGGTACTTTACCTAATTTAGAATTTTAACGAGCAGACTTTCAAAAACTGACGAGTTATTCTTTAGTTTTCCAAGAATGCCGCCATTTATATATAAATATATGTCATATACATGGAACCTGCTAGACACGTAAGGTTTTGGGTTAGGTAGTTATCCATCTACTATTTACATGTATCGCCTACACTGGGGTAACCGTTGTGGTTTCGAGTTTTACCATGGACACGGTGTGCTCGATTCCAGTCTAAATTGACAGCCTTTGACAGTTTTCTTGCGGACGTCGGGGATTTTGCTTGGTACGCCCCCCCCCCCCCTTTCCCCTCGAAAAAAACCTGGATGCCATGATATTGCTAAGGAATTGCCTAAAGTTGCGTTAAAATAATACATATTTTAAAAAAAACAAAATCAAATATTTTATAATCTTATACCTTTTGCCTTCACCACTTGAACATTTTCGAGTCATTAAGTTATAAGGATATTACAGTCCAAAATTTCCCAATTCCTGTCTCCATGTTAGCTTTTGTCGTCTTATCACTCAGCTGTTTGTAGTTTTAGTTTGATTATACTTCACAAATTGTAAATTAAAATTAAGTCAGGACATCGGGTTGACAAATTATTAGATTGCCATTCGTTTTTATGCAGTCTTTTTAGAGATTATGCTATATAAAGCGGGTAGTTGTTGGACTGTTATACGAAATGTTTCATACTTTTATAAAACAGAAGAAACTATATTCAAATTTCAAAGATTTTTTTTAAAAACCTTTGGTTTTATACACAGACAATCCAATTACAAAAAATGAGTGCAGATAACGTTAGTGGTAAATTTTCAAGAGTTACAATTCTGAACATGCATAAAAATGTTTAGACTCGTATATTGCACAACGACTTTAATTAGAGCAGAAATCTGAAGATTGTTCTTAATTTTAAAATGGCAGATTTGTTCTTTTATAAATCTAGACAACAACAGATGTCTGCAGCTTTCACTGTGGCTCACACTCTGGACAACACCGGCCTTCATTGTAAACTAGCTTTTCATCTGAAGAGCAACTGTAAAATGGACAGTCAACATTATTACATGTCGCTTCGTCGTTACCCTCGTTGCACCAACAGAATATGCATTCATTCACCCACTTAGTTTCGCCATCCTCAATGTGTACAATACTTTCCTCAAATTTTGTTGTGCATGTTGCTGAAACAACTGCGTCCCTTTGCATCATATACGCCATAATGCCAAAAATAATCAGTTTTGCGATCATGTCCCTGTGAACAAAAAACAAATTATATATAAACTGTAGTTACCAAAATTCAAAATACTAATTAAAAGTGTGTTTGGTTGTGGGTTTGTTAATTTTTCAGCAATTATGGCGTCCTGTTTTGTTGTGCCAGGAAGCCTAAGTAGCTGGTGAAAGCAACGAACTTCGACAAGAAGACTGGCAATCCTAGACAATTAGTCGACTTAGTCCAGCAAACCCTACACTCTAATTATTGACACGCCCGTGATCGGCAACAAAAGATTAACTATATCCTAACCACTGCCACCAAGAATGCTTATTAATTGATGTATTACAATGATAATGAACGGAATTCATCTTATAACAAGGACAGTTCGATATATGTTGCTTAATATGAAAATCTGCTAGCTAGTATATATGGATTGTTTGTTTGTTTGTTTGAATCACGTTTATCGCCAGTTTCAGCAACTTTTCAGCAATATAATGGCGTCTTTTTTTTTTTTGGGGGGGGGGGGAGAAAGCCGGAGTACCTGCAGAAATTCCTTGACCTTCGGTAGGAAAACTGGCAATCCTTGTCAATTAAGATTGGAGTCGAGTACACCCTGTCCGCAGCCCGACTGGAACCCGCAATTACCTTGTTGACAGACCACGTGATTAATAGTAGACGAACTACCTTAACCATTCGTCCACCGAAGACCTTGTATATATGAAAGTATTGGCAGTATTGCGACTGGCCATTAACAAACCAACTGTTCGCAAGAATATGTCATGTTGTCGTTAAGAATTATAAATTGAATTGTTTCGACCTCATTCTACAAACTTGTATTTCTAAATCTCACATAAACATGTATTGTTTGTTAAAAATGGTTGTACCGACGAGCAAGAGAAACAACGATATACAACTTTAAGCCTTTTTTTCTAGAGGGGTGGGGTAAACAAATTACAATCCTTAAATCGGAGACCGAATAATTGTTTCCATTTAATAAAATATCTACAGAAATGAATTGTTTTGTAAAAAAAGAAGGTACATGTAAAAACCAAATAACCAACACCAAGAAAACTGTCAAAGAAGACAATCATAACACAATTTCAATGTTTTATATACAAAACAATGGACAATAGAAACCATACATCATATTTATTTTAATCTTAGTAAATCAGCTAAAATATTTGCAAAATAGAGTTACTTTTATCTCATATTTTTTATTATTGATGTTTTTGCCTAATGCTCTGAGAGATATATTTTAGCTATATTACAAGACGAGAGACGAAGCTCGTTTTGAAACAATTAATCAACAGGGGAAAAGGATGTAACAAAATGTTGACTGCAACTGGTCAAAGTTAAGAGTATTAGCTAGTATCGGTGAATAGTCTTTAGAATGAACCTACTCTTGGTCAAGATTTACAAAGGAGATCTTTGTTCTGCGAGGTACGCGACACTCCGTAAACATGTTTTCCACTCCGCCCCTATCCGCTGTAAACTGGAGCCGGCCGGGCAGCTCAGTAGGTCAACACTGAGAACACTCTAATTGTGGTCCCAACTTTGATTCAATAGTTAGCATCTTCACCGTTGTCATGGACATATCACTTATATGTATACAATTTCGGAAGTCGGTTTTAACTTTTTACTTCAGAGTTTTTTTTTAATAAACATCGTGTTCCAAACAAGAATAAAGTAGTAAAATAGAACTAAAAGAAATTGTCTTTTATGAAACGTTTGCATCTTCTGATTAAGATTTTGTGTCAGTATATATGATAAATAAATGTTCGAAAAACTTACATTTTTTGGCTTTGCTGTGCTCTTTCAAGAACTATCTTGTTAAAATACAAAAATATACATTGCCGCTCCAGAATATATATAGCGGGGATAATTATTTTTATGTTTTACTTTTATTTGCATATCAAAACAGTCTGACATTTGCTGAAATGATTTTAAGTATAATTTGTAATTGTATTTAGATGAATAGATAACGAATATAAAGGCAAAAACAGTGACCTATAAGTTATCTTTCTGTCATCTAGGTTGTGTTTCAAGGACGCCTCCAATAAACAAGCTATTATCTACTTAATATATCAATTTGCTTAAATGGTCAAGCTAATAAATTCATCGCAGAAGTTTATGTGTGGGACGTCTTTTTTATTTGTTTTATATTATATTTTGGTTTTTATGGTTTTTTCCGACGCAGTCGGTATATTTTCCAATTGTGACCTTTGAGCTAAAAGACGCTTACCCATGGTTACATACTATAATTGAAGACAAACTTGCATTCTGATCGGACAAAAAAAAGCCAAAAATTATGCGTTCAAACAATCTACTATAATGGTATACTCTGAAAAGTATCCCCTATTGGTAGTCTTAATTAAACTTTAGAAACTGTAAAAAATGATTTTTATGCCAAAGAATGCCATTTAGAACTGAAAAACAATAATTGAATGATAAAATCATATGTCGGGTAATTTTTGCGCATTTCGTCTGGGGTAGAATTATATTTGTCTTGTTTACCATTTAATCAGTAAACAAAGCCTACGACGGTGATGTATTTGCGCCATATTTTCTTGTTTTGACTGACACATGCACTCGCTCTCTATCGTCAAATTATTGTCATACAAATGATCCTACACAAAGGTAATTCGGTCATTAGTAATTATCGGAACGCCAAATGACTTACATGAGACACAGTTGTTCGTTAACACATTTTGTTTACTAATCTTATTATACACGCACAGCCATAGAATTAAGAATTAAAAATTACCTGCAATTATTTATCTACCCCCCCTCCCTTCTTTTTAATAGCATTCACAATACAGATTTCAATTCACATTAAATTAGCATTGAATGGACATTTTGTGTTCATGGTAAACCAATTATAATAAAACTATTTTACTTTTATGTCCCTATTTTAAAAGACAGTCAAATTAATGAAATAGTAAATAAAAACTGTAATGAACATTACTTGATGCATGTAAGTACATAATATTTGCTTGAAATTTATTAAACAAAGTAGGTGCTGTTTTGAAATTTTAAAATGTTAACTAGCATGTTTTCGAGTTAATATGTACGCTACATCGCAAGAAAAAAACCTACAGCGAGATATACATAGAAAGGTTTGTATTTATTTCATTTACCACTGTGGTCTTCTGAAATAGTTTTTCATTTAGAATATTTAAATAATGTTTATTTTAAGCTCTATGATTTTTAAAGCCATTAATGCCAGTCTTCTTTCTTAGCGTCCGTCGTCATTCACGTGCAGACAGGAGATGAAGCTCTAATTGCAAAGTCTCTTTTTGATAATACCCTTTTGTGTATAACATGTTTAAAAAGTCCATATTTAAAACATTAATGTAGTAACCTTCTTATATTAAAGTTTTATTTGTATACAGTTTGCAGCACGTTAATTATTTACCTCCCCCGCCACACATTAATGAAAAAAAAAACGTTAATGTTTCTTGTCTCTTTCTTTTGTTTCATATTCTTTAAAAAAAATTTTTTTGTCTTATTGTTGTTTGTTCAGTTTCCGTTCTACTTTCCATATATCTCTGAGAGTTAAATGCGTCGACTATCTTTTTTAAAGATAGTACTTGTTTTAAAATTTTTAGGTGGGGGTATGGTTGAGGTGGGGTGAAACACGTTTCACGTTCCGAGTGGAAAACCTACCTGTGTTCTGTTAATTAATCTTTTTCTGCGAACTTCGTTTCGTTACCTTTTTTGCGACATGTCATAAAGAACACATTATACCATGGAATGGTAAAAACTTGACTCTTCCGCAGTTTACCTGGCACACTGAATCCTTATTAGCCAAGTTATCATCCTTGACATTAAGAAATGTGTGTGCAGACAAACTTTGAAACTTTGAAATTTGTTCTAATATGGTCAGTGATACATACATGTAACACTGTTACATATCGCGCAAATGATTTTGACCACTCCTTATAGGAGTTATTTCCCCTATTCGTTATTGGAAGTAACATTTTAACCCTTGAACCACAGGAATTCACAGTTTGTCATTGTTGAAAAGGTCATAAGACAAAGAGCGAAGATCACATTATCATTTTTGACAGTGTTCTGTAAAGATCTCCTTAACTATAAGAGATCTAAAACTGATACCTTGAAGAAAATATAGATCGTGTTAATGTTGTCATTCATTTGAAACATTTGAAACATTTTATTTCACTAAAGTCCTCACATGAGGCATGATAGTACATGTAACAATAAAACTGATATGATGCATGAACAAACATATTTACAAGATACAATATTTAGTGGGAAGGTAAATATTATTTGAAAATTGACATTACAATTTTACAGAATTTAGCTAAGCCAATAAGAACATAATAATCACTTGTATTCATTAACTCAAAGAAAATATTTGTATTTTTTGTATTACATAGGTTAGAAAGGTAAAAATTTCTGACGTTCATTAGTAAAGAAGGTACAATTGAAAATATAATGGAATTCATCACCTAGCTCTTCTCTGTTGCATAAATAACATAGTCTTTCTGATCTATCTATACTATAAAATCTACCACATTCAATAGGCAATCTATGACTGCCACATCTAAATTTACATAGGCTAATTCTTAAATCTAAAGGTAACACAGTAAGATAGTTCTCAAATCCGAATTCTGCTTTAAACATCCTATAGTTTAAACATTTAGTCGAGTTAAATATCTGAAGTTTCCAATCATTAACAAATACAGTATGATAATACTGTTTTACATTTTTAGATAAATTGATATGACTATCAACATATTGATTATTCCAAATATCAATAAAGCCACATTCAGTCAATACATTTTTAACAAAATTTAACCATTTTGAATGATATATATCACCAGAGTCTACTTTGTACAACATGTCATACAATGTACGAGATATTTTTTCTTGTTTTCCAGTAACAATATTTTCCAAAAACCAACCATTCTTGCCTTGATATTTACATACATTGGTACTCGACCAAGTTCACCATATACAATGCAATTAGGTGTATATTTTTTAACTTTTCATATATATTTAAAGAATTCTAATTGTAAGGTTTCGACATTATTATTATTTTCATAACCCCATACTTCAGCACCATATAGTACTATAGGGGTAACCATATCATCGAAAAATTGGCACATCAATTGGCAAAAACAATTTTCTAGCTTTACGTAATACATAAAACATTGCTTTACGAGCTTGTTGCACAAGTCTGGCTTTATTGACATGAAATGTACCCTTTCTAGAAAATACAATGCCTAAGTAATGAAATTCGTTAATAACAGAGAGACGTTCATTATTGTACAGAAAATGACCATTTTCAGTCCGACGACTTTTTGAAAATATAACAACATTGGTTTTAGTAGCATTTACCTTAAGATTCCAAGTTTCACAGTATAAGTACATTGCATTTAATGCTGATTGCAACTCTGCAGCAGACTCAGCAAAAATTACAGTGTCGTCTGCATACAATAAAAGGTACAATTTGAAGTATACTTCAATATCATCATTGTCAAATAATAATAAATGTGACATATTATAAACATCTTTCAAACCATTATAAGCATGAGACATAAAATCAGTCAAGTCATTGAGAAAAATAGAAAATAATAAGGGTGACAAATTTTCACCCTGCCTAACACCAATGTTGGAAGCAAAATATTCTGAACAACTAGAGCCATCTCTTACACAGGATTTTGCTTTCGTCATATGTTTCGATTAACCCTTTATAAGAGTTATCTCTCCTAGAGTATTGTTAACACTAATTTCTTAGTACAACAGATCTTCAATGTTAGTACATGTTGGCCTTCAGCAGGTCAAGGTTAAATTGATATAGGCCAAGGTCTAGTCAATTTTTAAATTTTTTTTTATTTATTTTTTATGTATATGAAGTGTTTAATTATGATAAATGTTTAATTTATATGAATAATATATGCAATGCTCAAAAGGTTAAGGTCGTGCAAGTCCCTAAACATCCTATGTTGTTTTTCTTCATTTCAAAAGATATCTGAATGCATAGTGCTTTCTATGATTTTTGTTTATGTTTTAAACAAGATTCATTTTATATTTCTCAATGATACATAGCAAGTGTTTCCTTCAAAAATGTTAATTGTTAATGACAAGTATTGTTTAGAGATCATTCAATGCAGTCTATTGAAGTTATACTTTGTTTTGATTTTGGTCTTCTTTTTTTGTCTGTTTTTAGTATTTTGGCGGGATTGTGTTTTGTTATATTCTTTTGTTTACTTTTTTCACCTGATATTTTTCGTGTTTCGTGCTACTTTATCGTTGCTTTATGTTTTGCATTGCAAGTTTGATTATGCTGTTTGATATTTATACTTATGTCAGCCATGGGTAAGTTTATGTTAACGAAGATTTATAGTTTTGTCCATGGCTTTGATATTGATTACGATTCGGTATTTTGTAAATAGATTTATAGTATGGTTAAAGCATAGAAATGTAATGTACACCAACGCGAACTATATTGTGCGTGTAATCAGAATGTTCGTATTAACCTTAAAGATTGCTTTTATTTGAATCAAACGACATCATTTGGTTTTCCAGTGTAATCATTATGTATTTGAGACACCACATATTTTCAGTTATTGTCTACGCAATTTCTAATGTTTGATTTGCATTCTGTTGCTTCTCGTGTGATATGAATGCCATTTGTTAGTGTTTTCTCTTCTTTACTAATTCATCAGTGGCTCAATTAAAACTTCGATAAAAACTAATGTTTTCCCACAAAACTGCTTTATTCCTTCATCTGTTTTAAAGGACTGACAATGGGAATAACACAAGGACTAGATTTGTGTTTGTTTATTTGTTTTAATATAATTGACGCCACTTTTAGCTGAGTACTCGTTTACCCCTGACATTAGACAGGAAACGGTTACTCCTTTTCAATTAAGATTGAATCGAGCGCACCTTGACCGCGGTTAGACTCGAACTCGCAAGCACATTGATGGCAGATCAATAGTAGACGAGCTACCTTGGCCACCGAGGCCCCGAAACCTCGATTGAGAGTTATACCAATTTTAAAGCGAAAATGCCACACTCCTTTAACGATAAAGACCTCTTTAAGAGAAGTCAAAAGAGTAAGCTCATTCTAGTCGCTAAGACAAAAGTCTAAATTCAATCCAATTACTTTGTACCCTATACTTTTTCAATGGCAGTCCACGTTTTAGTCCTCTTATCCTACACTCGCCTTTAAAAAAAAATTGAATTATTGGTTGTTAATTTGTTCTTGTCATAAACATAGCTGAAACATTGCTCGCTAGACGTTAAGTGAACATAAACCAACAAATTAATCAATCATACACCATTAATCAGTAAAAGTTGTATCCAATGATCATCGCAGCACAATTAATATGTACGGATGCGACGAATTGCAAAAACTTTCTCCAATCATATCTTCACACGAAATTAAAAAAGCAACTATCAAAAAAGAAATAATAACTCCTTTTTAGTCGGAACATCTAGAAATCGGTAATTCTAACTTGTCCCAACTGCAGGACCCGTCAAAATGATCTGTATTTTGCATTTAAGTATATGCATGCAAGAAGAAAGAAACATATTCAAGGTTCAAAAAAGTTTTATAATACAGCTAGTTTTATAATCCACGCATAAAAAGTACAGCAAATGACAGTATTGGGTCTAAAATTACACGCTGTTCATGTATGATTTCAACAAATTGACTTAAAGCGTTTTTACGCATTACACTATTATGTATTATAACTGCACAGAACATAGAAGAACCCCTGTAACATAGATATAAACATGATTTAAAATGCGTCCCGTAAAATTATTATTATACAACCGGACAAACACGTGCAGAATGCAGAATAAATCGGCGGCGAGTTGATGCTCTGCATCAGACGTTTTCTTGTTTTTCTATCTGGCGGCTTTTCCCACAAATTACCATATATGTTTAAGTGCACATGCTTTAAAAAGGCGCCATTTTCACATGAAAATATGAACCACATATGAAATTACATTACCTTATTAAAGCGAAATTGAAACATTTATTCATATTATTCTTTATAACATCAGTATCCATGTATTTTAGGTAGTTTATAAAATGTCATGCTTATCACATGATCGTGTCGATTTTAAATGGGAACAACCATATCTAAATATTTTCCACACAGTGCAAATAGGTTTTTACAGCTGAACATAATTTATTCAGATTATAATTCATATCGAACTTACGACTTTATTCTGCCTTGGAAGCCGCAGATAGCATTACCAGTCAAAATACCATTTTCAAATTTTATTTCGAAGTTCATGAAACATGTTGAAGTAGTATATTGAACATCAAGTGGTAAAAGACTACAAGAAAAATACAAAGGTCTTAAGTAACTCAACAGATATTTGGAAAAAATGACATATACATGTACAAAAAGACATATAAAAGATAACCTCATATCATAAACTATACCTCAAAATTCCAATTTAAAACTCTAGCACTATAACTAAACCAAAATTAAGCAACTGTATGACATATGCTAAAAGGCTTAAATTGCTGTATGTGGGTAAATTTTCTCTTGTTTAAGTGTTAATAGAGCTCGTATACTAAACACCTCAATTAGAATATATTGGCACGAAAATGTTAATAAATGTATCTGTTTGTACAAATTAGAAAATATGGATGCATGTAAACAAAGTGTGTAATTACTTTAACTGTCATAAGCACACAAGCCAGCCGTTGGTTTTCGGGCAATACTAAACATTTAAACCCTATTTTATCGCGAATAGGGTAGCAAATACAAATACAATGTACATAAACTTACATTGTGAGCTGACATGGTTAGGTACAACTTTACTTTGCAAATATCAGGGGACTTCTACATACAGGGAAACGAAACGAGTAAAACATAGGTATGAAAGTACTAAAACATAGAGTACAAAATTTGATTGTTACACTGGCGGCAGTACAGACTTTAGATAATATTTTAGGTATATGTATTTTACAAAACATCAATAAATTATACATAAAATGCTTTTTATTCAATTAAGAGCGGAACAACTTTCGTTTCTTTATACATAAACATTTCATACATTATTTGTTGGTACAACTACCTGTATCACGTCGAGACAGTTGTGTACACTCGTATCACTACGAGACGCGCAGCGTCGAGTTGTGCTGCGGAATGTATGCAACTGTCGAGACGTGATACAGGTAGTTGTACCTACACCTAAATGCATGTAATAAGTTTATCTAAAATTAAGAAGTATACAAAGAGCAGAACAAAACTGAATGTTTACAATTTAAAATTTAACATTCAACGAAGCATTTGTTTTTAAAATATAGCCCCTAACGTCACACGCTTTATGACGTCATATTTCATTCATAGAATAAAAGTCATTGAACAAATGATTGGTTATACCATTCATTGTGACGTCAAGAAGTAGTTCCGACAAAAGTACAGCTTGTATCACATATATAGATGATACACGGTTTTTTATCACATAGGTTGTATCAATCGATATTTTTTTCAGATTTTGACTAAATACATACTAAATTTTAGATAAATCCTTGTATCATATAAAAAAAAGTATTTCAGCTATATCCATTACATAAACAATAAAAGATGGAAATATTATCAGCCATCACACAGGGAATGTTTACTACAACTTTAAAGTATGGATGAAGAGTTTAATTGTTTGTAACTGCTACATTAATCCTTTAAAAAAGAGTTTTGTGGTAAGGCGGGTGGCGTTTTCCAAAAACTGCTATAGTATATTTACAACGGTCTTGCGCTCCGAACATGAGAACTCTCCAACAAGAGAGATATTTTACTATTTCTCCAACTTTAGACGGCGTTGACCAATTCCGAGGGTGATCTTTGCGAACCATTACCTGTACCAAGTCGTGAAATCGTCCTTTAAAACGTTGTTGCATTACAAGACAAGACAGCTTTATTTAGAGTCGATATGTTAAAAAACATTATAACATAAGCTCTACTGAGCTTTAAAATCGACTTATAATAACAAAACGCATTACAAACACTATAGACATATAATACAACACAGGCATGCAGTACATTAAAAACATTATGCAATGATAGCTATGCTATACAAACAATTGCAGGTGTTAAAAGCAAGTACTAAGCAAAATGCACTAAAAGTATGGCAGTATTAATTGTGACATACACTAATTTCTTTAAATAAATTTAAAAAAAAACAGCTTAAATCTAATAACCGAGCTGTAAAAATAAAAAAATCATGTCTGGTGTTAAAAATAAGCATTTATTATAAAAAATAAGCAAAAAGCACTAAAAAGGGGGTAAAGAGCAAGCATTAAATTTACACGAGTCATTCCATAGTTTACAGGTAGCAGCATAAACGAGAGTGTTATCCCACCAATTACAATCATCTCGCTAACGTCTATTCCCACCTGTCACAAGGATCTTGCTAGAGTATAATGCCACCTGTCACAATGATCGTTCCAGCGTCTAATCCCACTTCTTACAATTATATTGCTAACGTCTTATTCCACTTGTAACAATGATCTTGCTAGCGTCTATTCCTAGATTTTAATCTACATTCTGTGCATACATTCGTATGTAACCAGGCTGATATTGGTCTCCGACTCAGTAGAGCTTCGTGGGAGACGAGAAATTTTTTCACTTGTGTGTCCGAGATTTTCCCTTCTTGCCCTCCCACCGATGTCAGATTCTTTATATCTCACCTCGCTGTCAAGATGTCTTTAAGTTAACACTGTGACATTATAAAATAGCGATGAACAGGCTATTTACGTTTTATGAAACTCGATGCGTTTACTGTCATCTCATCATAGGGGTTTCGCCCTTCGACGAGAAAGGAACGAGAAAATGCATCTCGTTTAAAAAACATAAATAATCTATAAATATTTCATGACATTATTTTGAATGGTTAAACATGTGAGGGGGTATGTTAACTTGTGATAATGTATGAATGAATAACTTCTCTGTAGTTCTGACTTTGCAAAAATATGTACAGATTAATGTTTCTCTTTCACTGCCTGCGTTGTAGGTCTTCAGTTCATTGTTGTGTTCAGTTCGTGCGTTCTAAGTATTTTGTTTTGTCTTTGAACAAATACTTCACAGTTCATATCCGTGTCCGCACCTGTCCTATTGTCATATATGTGCGGTAGAAAATAACCGGCAATACTTTAGTCTCGATCACCCAGACGCATATATAATAGCGTCTGGGATCACCTTATTTTAATTTCGCTACCAATAGGTGAAGACAAACAATGATTCTATTTTTAGGGCCCTGTTTTTAACCAGGAAAACCATGCAAACATATCTATACTTATAATATGACGTCACAGTAAGATTCACTCTTGATTATGCATAACAATAATATTTGTTTAATTAATTGATAAAGAAATATTTTATAAAAATATGCAAATGTAAACTTTGGTACAATTTGTTGTACACTTCTTGATATGAACGGAAGTAATGTTTTAGACAATAAAAATATCATCCAATCAAACATTAAGCCCAGTTTTGGGCGTAATGATAACGAGTTTAATATAGAGCTGAATCCAGACGCACAAATATAATTAAGCGTCTGGATGATCGAGACTAGCAATACTTGTCAATTAAGATTGGAGTCGAGTACACCGTGCCAGCAGCGGGATTCCAACTTGGCAGACCACGTGATAAATTGTAGATGAAATAGATGACTAACTTAACCAGTCGGCCAGCGAGGCCCACTTATTTTGTATTTTGAAAGTCGAAAAATAAATATATTGCTTCTCGTTATAACTTGTTTTCGATTTTTTTTATATTTAATAAACTAATCTTTATTAAAATGAAAAAAAAAAAACAAAACATGGACAATTTCACTACAGACAAGTTTAAGGTACCTAAATACTGGTTCAAATTGTTTCCGATTACATTAGTAGTTAAGTCATCAAGCTTTGTTTTTGTGTCAGCTGCATCAATGATTACAAAACATATTTTAGGATAATTTATGTATAAATGTAAATGATATACATGTACTTAGTAGGAATTAGCAAATATATATTACTGTTTTAATGGAGTTTGAATTCGACAGTGCAAAGCAGTACATGCTATCATGTAAGTTCCAATTTATTTTGTATAAGTTGTTTTCTCATAACATTTCTCTTGCAGCTGACGAAGAAAGTTGTTGAAAGCGTCAATCATCATGAATAAATAATCCGAAGCAATTGTAGATATATATATATATATTTATCTCGTGGTATTTTTTTTTTTTGTCATAATTCAGGCAGTTTTCCATCTGTATCGCGTCATCTTCTTTATAATTCAGCCAAGAAGTCCGTGGATCCCGACCTGATAGTACAAAAGAAATCTAGTCTATTAAGGTTGAAGTCAAGCTTATCCAAACGTCAGACCCAAACTAACAAACTGGTAGGAAATAACACAAGAACGAGTACCTTTAGACCACTCGTCGGCTACGGTCCCTTATACCTGTGACGCATTTTACGTAGTTGACTGCTTCGATGCTTAGATTTTCAATGCTTATCGTTGTCTGTGTCTATATGTCTATAAGTACCGTAGCCTTTCAACAAAATTTTACATATGAATGCTAAATTTGATGCATTTACACTTCGTTTGTTTATACATATTTCGTAGTTTGGTTATCAAAGGTTGATGTTTTGTCATTCATTATAGAGGTATACCTAAGGGTAGATTGTCGCTTTACAATATGGAAAGCATGGCCGCTGAACACAACTTTTATAGATGTCGAGGCTGTAGGCGTTCCGTCTTATAAACAAAATTACTTTTTTTTATATTGATCAGGTCGTGAATCGCATGCCGTTAAGCAACTATTACACAAGTCAACTACTTTATTGTACTGTACATTAAAAAAATTGTATATCAGAGTTTGATTGTTACACCAAAAACTAAAACTGAAAATCTTAGCAATGCTCACTATTTGATACCACCCCACTCCACCCCCCTAAACCACACACTCTACCCAAACGAAAAAATTCAATGTTTTATATGAAAAAACCTAGAACGAATAATCGTACACTCGCTTTTTGGCGAGGGTACGAATTTAGTCCCATTACTCGCAATGTAGCAGAGCGGGAGTGAATCGCTCGCGGCATTTTGATGTCCAAAAGAAGTTGCATACTCAATCAGACGTGGTCGATCTTGATATTTTCGATAGTGTCACCATTTTGTTATCGGTTTCGTGACTAAAATCGATCATTATTGATACGTGATGATAGTTATTGCCATTTTTAATAACCCGCTTTGCGTTATGTATTAATTGACATTCGTGTCTCTTTTATATTAGCCATCCGACCAAGGGCATTAAGTTGTCGGTGTATGACGTAAAAAAACTTTTTAATTACATTTACAACATGAAACCCGAAAATGAATTGCGTGTTGCATCTTGGGTAATACATACGTCAATTACAGGATTCTTACTACGGAATGTTTGTTTAATATGCAAATAAGCACGCTTATAATAAAATATGGTCACATTATCCAGAAGTTTTTATTTGCTACATTACGAGCAATAGGACTGAATTCTGCCGTTAATCCGACAAATCCCAAAACTAACTTCGGATTATAACGGCAGTTAAATTCGGCCTAATAGGTACCCTCAAGTGTAATGTCGAACAACAAGTATTGTTAAAAGATTTTGTGAAAGTTTAAGTGGTGTATTAGGAGTTGATTCACAAGTGTAACGGACGTCGTGACGAACGGACGGACGGACAAATCATTATGTACCCCCACTTTTCAAAGAGAGAGGGGTAATAAAGTATATGTTTTCTCTTTCTTAGGTTTTAACAGTTAATTTAATATTTGTTAAAAAGTTGAAGTAAGAGTCCAGTGTAAACCTGCCTTTAATCTTACCCTGGATTGAAAAACAGTCTACACGTGATGAAACTAATTAGGGTTTTAGATTCCGGCCAACTCGGTCGTACATTTTAACACAAATTATCTACATGAACGAACCATGATAAATGCCATTATATGCCAATGTACTTATATCACAATAAACTGTTGCATAAATAATTACAGGAAATTTGTCATGTCAACAGCGCCTATTACCGTCATAATTTATACAGATGGTCGGAAATATATATTTTCAATGTAATATTACTTTTATATTCAAGTGAATAAAACATTTGTTTTTTTATTTAAATTGTTTCATTGATTAAATGGTTGTCTAACTTTCGGTGAGGAATATGTCAGCCTATTCAGGACAAAAACAAATTAACAAATAATCATTAAAAGGGGTAAAACGGATGGACCGACGGAACAAAGTATTGTCGCTGAAAAAGTACAGATGATTGGGTAGTGATGGACAATTTAGCCTTTTGTAGTGGCTTTAAATACCAACATTCGCATCAACATGTTCAATCCTTGGCAATTAAGGTTGGGATTGAACACACCCTGCCGGAAGTGACGGTCGAACTCACAGTCTAAACAGACAAGTCAATTGTACGATTACAACGCTCGCTGTTTAATTTTTGCTTGTGTACGGTTGAACGCTACGTTTAGCAATTTTTCAGCTTATAACGATAATTTTAATTTGGTAGGAAGCCGTAGTACCCGGTAGAAGCATCAATGTTTGAACGTGTTCGTTAAAGGAATTTTTTTATTTCTTAACAGGTTATACGATATAACATGGTTTGAGTCTAATTATATATGACTGTTGTAGACCCAATCCAGGTAAAAGAGTATAACATGTTTAGAAATTCCTTATGATTTAATTTAAGCGATAATACTTGACAATTTTAATTATTAAAACATCAATGTCGCAATGTTGTCATGGAAATATTTAAAGTTTAACGGCGAAAGAATATATGTGTTCACGAGTTATATCGTATAAGCATGGTTTCTCCATTTGAATTGACCAATCAGATTTCAACTTTAATATTTACACTTTTCTACTTGTAGGTTTTTGCGAACCTTAGAAATAATGTATACTGTGTCTGCAGTCCTCTCCTACATCGGAGAAACGAAAAAAGGGACTTGTACAACGTTTTATAACGGAGAAGTTATTGAAATTCGTTTCGGAGAAGATAGATGGCTGACTCCATGTGTATTCTGTTGGTGTTATGGGAGTTCTTTAGAAAACACCGATCCGTGGGCTGGTTGTAATATGGTTGACTGCCCAATAATACCATGTCCTCCAAGAACTGAAGGATACGCGTTGGCAGGAGAGTGCTGCCCATCTACTTGTGGACCGATAACGCAGGAAGACGAAACTGTTTTACTACAGCTATTATAAACAATAATGTCTTGTGAAATGTGTGCTGTTATATAAGATGATGTATTTAACAAGTTAACATTTATATTTCTATTTATTTTGCATTTGTGCTGTATTAAAATCTAAACCAGAGACCGTGTTATCGAAGATGTCTTAAGATAAATACAGGTCCTAAGACCATCTTAATACAAACCTTTATCTACTTGTGGACCGATAACGCAGGAAGACGAAACTGTTTTACTACAGCCATTATAAACAATAATGTCTTGTGAAATGTGTGCTGTTATATAAGATGATGTATTTAACAATTTAACATTTATATTTCTAATTATTTTGCATTTGTGCTGTATTAAAATCTAAACCAGAAACCGTGTTATCGAAGATGTCTTAAGATAAATACAGGTCCTAAGACCATCTTAATACAAATCTTTACCGAAGATGTCACAATTTAGGACATGTTTTAATTTTTATCCTAATTTAAGACAACGAAATAGATGTCATTAGATGGTCTTAGGATGACCGTAATTGTAATTTGTTTTATTTTTAATTTTTTAAGTTTAAATTTTCAATATAACATTAGAAAGATTGCTATATAGCCCCCACTTTTGCTTTTTAACATTTCTAACAAAATTTGTTGCTCCATTTTGTATACTTTGGACTCCTTTTCTAAGTCATTGTAATATGTTAAATAACAGCCTGATTTACATACACATAAGTAAAGTTACAGCACAAAATCAACCTCTGAACCAAGAAAAAGAGAAGAGTCCTTGCAGTAATGGTTTTGTTTAAACTATAAACTCTTGCCAAATTATTGCATTTGTGCTTTATTTGTTTTTAAAATAGACATAAAAGAGACAGTTTACATTTTATTTTGTAACAATTTATTTAAAATAATTATAATTATATGTTTATTGATACATGTTTATAAAACGTTGATTTACTTTTTTTAAGTACAGTCCACATCGAAATTTGGGCGACTTCATAAATTTCTTAATTAATTACACTTGTATAAATTCTGAGAATACAATGGGGAGGAAGCCGGAGTACACTGAGACAACTCTGACCTTCGGTAGGAAAAAGACAAGTTAGGCCATCTTTGCTAGGATGGTCTTTGGAACCTTCGGTGTGAGGACCAGACAAATCCTAAGGCATGTCGTAAGACCTATTTTGGATAGTTTCAAAAACATGTCCCCTGGTTGTCATAAAAGCACTAGATGCTGTACTACCGGTGGATTATTCGTTAAAAAGACATGCTGGGGGCAGAAAGTGGAAAGTTACATATTAAATTGTATAATTAAGTGTAGAGTTGTAATGTAATTTTATTTTAATATTAAAACAAATAAATATTTATAAAATAGTTTAACTTGATTCAACAAAAACATGTTTTTAATTTTCTAATAAAAAAGTTTTCATGGGGACACACCTACTTTGACCGGATCTACAAGTCGCTGCGAGCGTACCAATCCGCCAATCATTAAAATCCTTATTAAAATTGTTCGAACCTTGTTTTGTTTTCTTTCCATTACTTGTGTAATATTTTATTAATTATGAATTGCTCTTATTTGTCATCGGGTTGTAAAACGCGTATTAATAAAGATTAATTCCTGAAAAAAATTTGGCATCTCTCTGTTGATACCACTCGCATAACATGAGGCTGCTAGAACCCTATTTTCAATTACATGAATTAAAACATACAGTTTATGGAATCTTGCAATATAGCCACAATAAATTGCATTGAACATTTGTTTACATTTAAAAAATTTCCAAACAAGTTATTGTTTGTTTTGTTTTTACTTCATGTGTGTGTTGTAATATGATCATAAACACACATTTTCTCCTGTCGTGTTGGGAAACATTTTCCAAGTGTTTTAACATCCAAAATACCAGCGTCTTAGTCGGTGGAAAGCCCGACCCGATCATAGACTGTAACATGTTTTCGGTGTTTCACACACTGCACGATAGAGAACGCAATGTGGTTTTTGCAAAAAGCTTAATCCGTGTCCTACCGAACCCTCCTTACTGTACAAATGGCTGCCATAATTTTCTGTCCATTGGTTCAACCTATACCATGAACCGATTTATGCTTGTTAAGCTGGTCTTGCCCTGAATATAAATTAAATACTGTTGACGTTAATCAATCAATCAAGCAATCAATCAATCAATCAATGTTTACACTTGATCATCAAGAAAGTAATTAAACATCACTAATTTTACTGTTAACTATTAATACCATCGGAGTATGAATCTTAGTACCAACGTATGATTGGGACTCGATTGAATTATTGTTGTTGGACGCTCAAGGAACACATTTTGACTACATTAAAGACCGGAAGTTACACATTATAAGTTATTTATAAAAGAGGTTTTGTTTATCACGATCAGTTATATTTGGCGCAAATCGTGTTTTTATCGCCGCCCTCACTTTCGTTGCTAACGATGGATAAAGGAGAAAATATTTTTAAGTACACTTAGTTACCATAAATGAACAGAAATTTGCTACAAGAAAGTCAATCATTTAACTTGAGTGAAAAAACAAGATGATAGCTAAGTTTCGACTGCAAAAATGCTTGGGTAATATCAAGTTTCATGTAATAATAAATTTTGTTGGTATTCTATTTACGGAAGCTAATAATAGAGGGAGACCATTTTTATCCTGGTACTGTATAATTCGGTGATAGTTCTATCGAAGAGCGTAGGTTTGAAAATAAAAGGCAATTTTGTTTATAAAATTCTGGAGTATGCCGCATTTGTAAGATTCAATATATTAATGTTATGTCAATAATTTAATTGAACAACTTAAATATTAGTTTTAATTCAAGTATATTTGTGATTTAATATATGAGAAAAGATTACATGTGCGCAAATTTAGAAATCGGCAATTCAAATTGCCACAACAGCAGGACTTAGCCTTCTGTTTAGAAATTGCAATTCTTTCTAAGCGGGCCGAGTGGTCAAGGTAGTTCGTCTACTATTGATCACGTGGTCTGTCAACACTGAGATTGCAGGTTCGATTCTCACTGCAGGCAGGGTGTACTCGACTCCAATCTTAATTGACAAGGATTGCCAGTTTTCCTACCGCATGTCGGGGGTTCTCTCCGGGTACTCCGGCTTCCTCCCCCAATAAAAACTGGACGCCATGAAATAGCTGAAAAATTGCTGAAAGTGGCGTTAAACCACCATTCAAACAAACAAACAATTCTTTCTAAGCGAATGTTCATTAGATAGTCCTTAGAAATTGTGAGATGTCTGCTACCCAAGCTTTTATATTATATAAAAACAACTTGACTGTGATTAATTATTCTTCTGGTCCTCCACACGTACAATTTTTCAATCCAATCTGAAAATTGAGATTATTTTCTCTAATGCCATATTGTCGAGATGATATGTATTTTGCATTTAAGCAAATGCAAACAGATAGAAAAACACATATTCAAGGTTCGAAACGTTTGATTATACATAATACAGCCTCTAAGGAAAACGCACTATTGGGTCTAAAGTATATGCTGTTAATGTATAATTTGAACAAAATATTAAGTTAAACCTTTGATTACAATATAATTGCAAATAACATAAAAACAACCTCTGTAACGTAGGTATAAAGATGCTTTAAAATGCATCCCGTAATTTTTTTTCAAATCATTTTGACAAACGCGTTCAGAATGCAGAACAAATCGGCGGCGAACTGATGCTTTGCATCAACAGTTTTCTTGTTCTCATTTCATATAACATTTGGAGTCGACAGAATAGGGCTTGATGCTAAATTCCAAGAAAATTAAATGAACGAATTCAGAAATCCTAAAATAATTATACTTCTACAATCTCGATATATTTCAATCCCGAAATACAGAATATAAACTTTAAAAATATTAAATTCAAGAAACAAAAATAACTCGATTCACATATTCCCAAAAAGTCCATCCTCACGTAATTTTTACGGTTTGTAAATATTTAAAATAGGGCTAGACATTAAACTATTTTGTTTACATAGATCACTGAAAGTACTTTTTTATCAATTGGAATTTTGTCGTATTAAGTTACACGTTGACTGAGGATAAAGTATTTCTGATCTTTAAACTATTTCTCTAACTAGAGATGTTATGGTCAACCGACTTCTCCTATTTCATTGACAATACTGCTTTGGTATTTAATGAGCGTGTCTATATAATAATGACTTCTATTATGAAAATAGTTAAAATATTTTCATTAGTACAATGACACTGTGCCGTGTATGTATATTGGTATAATTCATTAAATTTCTTATGGATGAGAAAGTGCCTTACTTTTGATCAAAATTAGTGATTAGTAAACTGATATTTAAAATATAGTGAGAACTATTAATGAAGTATTCAGACCAGCGCAGAAACACTAAATCGATTTGGGTACACTCCCCCAACTGCGGTTGGGGGGGAGGGGTGGAACGGCGGAGGAATACATTATTAGGAAAATTATAGGTTAGGACAAGCACGCACCACTTTTCCGATCTTGCGACTTAAAATTCTAAAATAAGCCGATCGAGGACGTGGCGTCATTAACGTATCTTTAATTACTTGAGATCTGTAGTAGAAAATGACACAATAACAAAAACTCAATCATTATTATTTCACAATTACAATAAAAAAACATTCCTTAACAAACAAGATATAGGTCAAAATATGTTAAACTATGCATCAGAGAGTTATTGTGTTTAGTGAATTGAAGAATTTATCACGCTATAATAAAATTATAGATTTAAATGGTTTTGTTTTTAAACTGGCGAATAGTATCATACAAGGACATGGTTATTGTATTTCTGGAAGATTTCATAACTATATATCAATATGTCTTTTTAAGTATATTTATCTCCTTATAAGTTGATTTATTTTATTTCTTGAAGATTTAACAAATCGAACAAATGAAGTTTTGTAAAAAAAATTAGAAATGTTTACGTTTCGATTCGCATTCAAATGTATTATTATTTATACAATAGAAAACAGGTTTTAATCTCGGTCAAATTTTTAATCATACTACGCAGTAAAATAGTATTAGTGATAATTGTGTAATAAAAAATTTCAAGGTTGCCTCGGTGGCCGAGTGTTTATGGTGGTTCGTCTACTATTAATTACGTAGTCTGTCAACACTGAGGTTGCGGTTCGAGTCTCACTGCGGGCAGGATGTACTCGACTCCAATCTAAATTGACAAGGATTGCCAGGTCGCGGGTTCTCTCCGGGTACTCCGTCTTCCCATACCAATAAGAAATTTCTAAAAGTGGCGTTAAACATAATCTAAACAAACAAACAAACTAACTAAATTTCAAGCATACCAATAAGAACTTGTGACATCATTTCCGTACGTGTCCATTTGCTTCATTTACCATGTGTAGATTGAACGATATGTAAATAATTATTTTGTGTTTCGAGAACAGAACAAAAAAATAGGAAAATATATAAACAAAAAATAATTTATTTCAATGTTTTCTTTTGTACAACCTATTTAAATCTTAATCAAGAATCGCATTTGTTCTACAATATTTATTTGAAGAAATTTAGTGGTACATAAGTCAGTAATTGTTTAACTTTGCTATTGTTTGAAGGTTTATTACTAATTTCAGTAATTTTTCACAAGCATTTAAGCTAGCTAGTCGTCTACTTATGATCAACGGAGTGTCAAACAATTGGACTGCAAGTTCGTGTCGAATTTGGAGAAATTTATGCTCCACTCAATATTGTTTGACAAGTATTGCCAAACCATTTGTTATGAAGTACATTATATGATTAAACGTTTTTCCTGAATTTATCGATGTTTAAAATCAAACTATTCACTAGAAATTTGACAAAAAAGTCCTTGGCAGTATTTTTTGTTTGTGAGTAAATGGTCCCATTTTACACATCGGTATATTCTGAAGAAACCGTTTAATTCTATAATGTATTTCATTACAAATGTTTTGCTTGGCCTGATTTTATTGTTAAATGTCTTGGTCATTGTATATGGTATTAAAACAGTTTACTCGTAAATCCTGTCACATGACGAAGATTATACAAGTGTCAGTGAAGGCGCATAAATATTTTCGATTAATTTTTGACGTTTTGCATACAAAATAAGTGAACATTTCATTGACTTAGATTTTAATATGGAAAACTCTGCAACATGGACAACATGCAGTCTGATTTGTATTTGGTTACATGTGGTTTGTGGTATTGCACCAAACTTGGTATATGAATGGGATACGATTGACCTAGTTTGGCCGAATTCAAGTTTTCGTGAAGATTACATACGAACAAACAAGTTCATTGCTGAAAACAACGCAGTTAACGGTATAAAAATATACAATAATACAATATACCTAACAATACCTAAACTTAAAGATGGGATTCCTGTTTCGCTGCTAGTTATCGACAACGGAACGTTAAAAAGTCCGTCGCTTCGTCCGTTTCCTAGTTGGGCTATGCATGATGACAAAGACTGCACTAAACTCAATCTTGTCCAGAGCATGGAAATTGATCCGTATACAGGTTACATGTGGATTATAGATACTGCATGGGTTCCACGTACTAACCTTAGCATAGCCGACAAATGCCCAAGTAAAATTGTTATATGGGATTTAAACAAAAACGTGGAGGTCCATCGACATACATTTCCATCTGAAGTCACAGGGCTAGGACTGTTTTACTTGAACGATATTGTGCTCGACTTTGACGAATCCTCCGCCAGATGGGCATATATTTCGGATACTTTGGGACACAAACTAATCGTTTATGACTACAAACTGGATAATTCTTATGCGTTTTCGCATCCGTCCATGAAACCAGATCCCGCGTATTCACAAATCACAATTGGTGGTGTCCAAAATAATTATGCTCCTTTAGGAATCAATGGAATAGCGATGGCGTCCGATTTAAAATATGTCTATTACTGCCCTCTTGCGGGAATAGGATTATACCGTATCGCTACAACAATCTTACGCAACGGAAAATCAACCGACTCGGATTTTGATAAAGGAGTTTTTCATGTTGGTGACAAAAAAGTACAGAGTGATGGATTATACTATAGTCAAAAACATGACTTGTACTATTCCACGCTTGGATTAAGAAGCGTTTTTCAATGGAAAATGACACCGTCTTGTGATACAGTAAAAGCAGGGGAACAGGTCGAAATTACGAAAGATGACAGAATTGCATGGGTCGACTCGTTCTCATTCGATGATAGTGGATACCTTTGGTTCGTTTCCAATAATATAAATTCCGGTCCAAACGAAACGGTAGAAGGACAGTCGGAATACTTTGTTTGGAAAATTTACGTCAATGATAGCAGTTACTTGTACTTTAATTTCAACAACGAAAATCAAACTTGCTGTGCCACAAAAAACTTTAGTCTAGCTGTGTTAATATTGTTGACATGCTTTCTGGTGCGTTTCGTTTGAAAGGAGTTGCAACAACCGTTTTGTTTGCACTTGGATTTTCCAAAATAACATATACCGTCGTGTTAATGTGTTCAAACATATTAATTGCAGAATTGTTAAAGATGTCCTTGTTTTAACCTATATGTCATTATTATAAAAACATGGTTGTATATTATTACTCTTAAATCTATTGTTACTATATGTTTTACAAATATTTGTAGATTATATACATTTTTAACAATATAGTGTTATCAGTACAAACGGTACTCTATTTTTCTTTGTTGTCATATGTTTAGGTCTTTGTAAAAAATTAAAGATAAATGTATAACGTTTTTATAATCTGGTCGACGGGGTATCTGTTTTTATGTGCTATTCAATCTTCTATAAAATGCTAGTTCAAGGTTTTACATAAATTTTTGTTTATAGTAGAAAGAAATTCGAAACACTTAAAAATATATGCTTTAGTATTCTATTTCATACGACTGAGGACCTTGATTGACTTGTTTGAAGAGTGCCACGCTTCTTGCACGATAAAGAGCCCTTTTGTAGGCTAAGAAAAAGAGTAGGCTCATTGTAGCCGCTACAGAAGGCCGATTTCTCCGTCCCTACACAATACTTTACATTTCCAGTGGCAGTCAAAATTTCGCTGCATATTTCCCATCCATCCCGTAATTTCGTTGATTTATTGTTTGTTTTAACTTGTTCTCGTCCTGAACTAGCTGAAATACTGATCGCTGGACATAAAGCAAACATTCAATACATCTGTCTATTTCATAGTGTTTAATGTTAGTACATTTAAGATAATCAGCCAAAACTACTAATTACGTTGGTTCTCGTCTTTACATTTCAATAATTTGAACGTCCTGAGTATAGCTGAAATATTGCTTGCTGGACGTTAAACAACAATCAATCAATTAATTCTTCAAGTTCTTTTAAAGAGTAGGCTCATTGTAGCCATTACAATAAGCTAAATGTTCCGGTCTGTAAAACTAACTTACCAGACGCTGATTAAGCGTGCAATTAATTAATCTTACAGGTTTGGATATTAACGATATATCAACGGACATTGATCGTCGTGAATTTGACCCGGGTCGAATCAAACCAGACATTTAAATAAGTAGTTTTAGCATCGGAGGCAGGACAATCTTGAACAATGTCCGCGAGGCCTAACTTCAGAGTTTATTCGGTAAGCTAGCACACATGATGCAGCGAAGTGATTTAGTACAAAGCAGCATAGAAACTGTGTTTCAAAAGAAGTCTTGTTGAAAAATTGCTCACACTGTAATACAATAAAGTTTAATTTGTAAATATATTAAAACCTGCTCGTTATTTTGAATACTTAAATGTGTTTTTGATGTCTATTTAAACAAACACAATTTATGACTTCAATAAACCAAGGTGTATGTTAATACATGCACTTATATTTTGTCTGCAATCGTGATGGAGTCTCGAACATTTAGCGAACATGTTTGTTTATGTTCTATAAATATTTGGACTGAAAAATACATTCTCAAACCAGTTCATCCGAACATTGATATATAAGTGACGTATCCACTCAAAAGCATCTTGAACTTTATATCTCAAATGAATAGATATATAAATAGAATTAACATCGATATGACAGAAAAGGCACATGATCTCACTAGAACAACACTCAACTCAAATTATTTTCTGCCTTCAACTGTACGGTCTTGTAATTTGATATTTATGTCCCAGTTTCAAAAAACTTCTCAGTTTGAAATTTTCTTCAAATCTTTTTTCTCTTCAAGTTTAAATCGTCCATGTATTTGAATGGATAATTTCTGTGTTGATCTGAAAAACTAATGAAATCCTCAAATTTAAATTGTTGTATCAAACATGGCCCATTGAAAGTTTTAAAATGGATTCCTTCAGTTGCGCTCAACATTCAGGCTGTAAAATAATGTACTCAAGTGTCGACAAGTGTCTCGGTGGTCTAGTGGTTCAAGTAGTTAGTTATCAACTATTGATCACGTGCCTGTCAACACTTCAGATTGCGGGTTTGAATCTCACGGCGGGGAAGGTGCACTCGACACCAATCTAAATTGATAGAATTGCCCATTTCCTGTCGAAGGTCAGGGTTTCCTCCGGGTATTGCTGTTTCCTACCCAAAAAAACTGGGTACCGCGATATAGCTCAACAATTTAAACGATTGTAATACCACCCATTACTGGATAAAATAGATGAATGGTATGTAGAATGTTTGATTTTTCGATGACAATCTGCATCAAACTGATTGCGTATTTCATTTCTGTAGGAATTTACTTTCCTAGAAAATTAGCCAATTTAAATGTTAAGACAAAACTAACTATCGCAAATTGACTTCAGTGTGCCATGGCACAAAGTTTTAAATATACTCATTTGTTTCAATATACTCCATTATACAAACAAATGCAGGTATTTTGTAGTATTGATCATGGTAAATGTTACGTCCTCAGACCCCGGAAACTGTACGCCACCGTACTTTTTTTCCCTTTAGTCTACTCTGCTAACTGAAATAACGAATATTTTCTCTTATACGGCCGTTTGAGCTGGTTTTGAACCTATAGCTGTTCCTATATCTGTTAGAAAGCGCATTCCAGTCGCATCACACTAGTAAGAATGTAAAAACACGGGGCATCGGTGGCTGAGTGGTTCAGGATTTTAATCATCTACTGTTTATCACGTGCATGTAAAACTAAGATTGTGGGTACGAGTCTCAATAAGATTGTATTTATTAGGGCCCTCCACTTAGTACCGGAAGCTCTATAGTGATGAGTCTGTCCGTCCGTCCGAAACTAATCGAGTCCGGTCTATAACGTTTTTTCTTTGCAGAGATAATCTTTTAATATTTAGTATGTGGGCAGAAAATATTAAGGCGACGTGTCGCATACCATAGTTGATAACCGTTGAATTTGAACTTTGACCTCAAGGTCGGCGGGGCCCACAGATACCATCTCACTGATATTTACTTAGATTTGTAAAGAATCAAACTTTTCTAATATAAATAAGGTAAAATAGTATATGCATACATACACACAAGTAGGGATAAATAATGTTGCTGATTTTGAAGCACTTTACATTTCAAAAGCGATAATAAAAAGGCTGCTGGCAATATGCAAAACTATATCATAATAAATAAATAGTGATACAGTCATCAAAAAAAGAGAAACTAAAAATGAAACATTAACAAGTTGTTTTAATTTATCGTCCAATATCTCAGGAAAAAAGCTGGAAAATAAAACATAACTACTTCCGATTTTTTAGCCAAATTTTGTTCCGCCCCAACAGACTCTGACATCAGAAACCCTTTTTAGAATTTCTTATAAGTCTATAATTTGGTAAATAGATGTGCATTCAGACGTCTGTTTCAAACTCGCAAAATATATTTATGTGAGCGTTTTAAGCCAGCTTTAATTGATCAGATTTGCAAGTTTCTTGTCAAAGGTTAGAGCTTTTTCACCCAAATACAAACTGGACGACTCGATAAAGCTGGAAAATTTCTACAAGTAGCGTTAAACTCCATTGCAACAAAATATCAATCCATCCCAGAAATTGATAACCTCTCATTTGTCTTTTCTGCTATTTATTTTGTGTTAATTTTTCGCGATTAGTTGTTCTATTCTTTAGTAATTCATTAAATTGTGATGTTTGCGTTGGATTAATTATCTCCAAATTATAGATTCACGTATCCTTGGATGGAGGCGCTGTATAATAAATTAGCTTGAATATATCACACAAGTTCAAAAGGCACATTACAAGACTCTATAAGCATTTATAAACATAAATAAAATAAAACCATTGATCGAATTTGTATAAAGCTTACCACTTAACCCTTAAAGTAATGTAGTCTTAGTTCAAATCGTAATAGTTGTAGTAAAGGGCTTTGTCGTTGCCTTCATGTACTATACTACTTTTACCCCAAAGGGAGGTAAATCAATAATGAGACGAATCTTAATGTGTTTATTTATTTGTTTAGATATACGATGTTCATCTTTAGAATGTCGTGTATTATAGACTGAATTCATTATTCCGAAAACATATTTAAATTAAATAGCTGCAACACTGTAACTTTTCTGCGAATGCGAATTGTCATTCACAATGTGTTCAAAGGGATACAACTCTAGCAGAACTAAATGTCAGTATTGACAACGACAAAAATACACGTTGAAACAACTAAATTATTGCAGAATAATGATCAATAATGTGAAAAATTAGATTTTGCACTAAACAACTTGTTAAAACTAAATAAAATCATATACTTGTTTCCAGTCTCCTTGTAAAAAAATAAGACAATTAGTCCATAAAAATGACTAACACAATACATCTATTAGATTATGTTACAAATTTTAGCGGTGGTTATTTGAAAAAAATGTACATAAAATGTGGTGTGTTTTGGACAGGCATAAAAGTTATGGTACGCAGGTAGGAAGAACAGAGAACTTAAATTGTTTGCTTTTGGTCTTAATAACATTCTATTGTAAGTGTTGAGGTATTCTGAAGAGGGTTTTTTGCGTGGCAAATGAAAATTGCTTACCGCGTATGGTTTAGCTTATGCTCCTTTTGTAGATGAAGAAGGGTACTTTTTGAAACCAACAATTATTTCCGAGAGATATTCAGCGTTTTGAAATATGGCGGTTTTACAATTTTTATCGGGTCATTTTCCATACTAAAATTTGACCTTAACTAGAACGGAAGTGAACTTCAGGAACAATCGATTATTCGAAATTTGTAGGGAGATGCCGTCTGCAGTTAATGCGGGAAAAGTCTCGCAGTTTGTCCGAATAACATTGAACGGCACGAAAGCAGGCGAACATTTGTAAACAACGTAAGGTCCCTTAAGAAACAAAAATGGCTGACTTATTATGTTAAATTCCCGTAGCAAAAGTCAAGTACGATTTGTAACATCTAAACAACAGAGGCATAGTCTAAACATGGACAAATTAGCGTATCTATTTTGTCTACTGGATTTTTGTAATAAAAAGGTAAAATAATAAAAAATGCAAGCAAACAAATTTTTCCAAGCGGGTGGGGCATTTAGTATATGTGGGTTATGCAGTAAAGTAAGGTTAGACGTAATACAACGGTCATTAAAAGGCCAACTTTAAGTATTCGGGTAGTTAATATAATGTTATTAACCAAGATATCAGGTTCAAGTGTTCAGGCAAAGGTATCAATTTAATAATGCAAACCGGTATGGGCGCGGCCAATTTATGAAAACAAGGTAAATCGTGAAAAAAACTGTCAGGTTAAACGCTATTGGTCAATAATGATTGTTGGAGTAAATACAATTTTGAAAGAAATTCAATCTTTGGAATGAACATACACCATAAAGTAGTTTTTTCCTAAATACATTTACTTCAACAATAATTATTGACCAATCGCATTTAACCTCATAAATTGGCCGCGCCCATACTGTTTTGCATTAGTACATTGACACCTTAAGGCCTCCACAGTAGTCTTTGTGATCACCTTGCTGTAATTTCGCTACCAATTGGTGGAGATAAAATACACATGACACACTGGGTTTGCCTGAACACCTAAACCTGATGTCTTGGTTAACCACCATTATACACATGTCACATTGGGTTTGCCTGAACACTTACACCTGATCTGATGTCATGGTTAATCACCATTATACACATGTAAAATTGGGTGTGCCTGAACACTTTAACCTGATGTCTTGGTTAACCACCATTATACACATGTCACATTGCGTTTGCCTGAACACTTACACCTGATGTCTTGGTTAATCAACATTATACACATGTCACAGTGGGTTTGCCTAATCGAACACGTACACCTGATGTCTTGGTTAATCATCATTATACACATGTAACATTGGGTTTTCCTGAACACTTTTACTTGATGTATTGGTTAATAACCACAATTCACATGTCAATTTGGGTTTGCCTGAACACTTTAACCTGTTGTCTGGTTTAATCACCATTATTCACATGTCACAGTGTGTTTGCCTGAACACTTTAACCTGTTGTCTGGTTTAATCACCATTATACACATGTCACAGTGGGTTTGCCTGAACACTTTAACCTGATGTCTGGTTTAATCACCATTATACACATGTCACAGTGGGTTTGCCTGAACACTTTTACTTGATGTATTGGTTAATAACCACAATTCACATGTCAATTTGGGTTTTCCTGAACACTTTAACCTGATGTCTGGTTTAATCACCATTAAACACATGTAACATTGGGTTTGCCTGAACACTTTAACCTGATGTCTGGTTTAATCACCATTATACACATGTAACATTGGGTTTGCCTGAACACTTTAACCTGATGTCTGGTTTAATCACCATTATACACATGTCACAGTGGGTTTGCCTGAACACTTTAACCTGATGTCTGGTTTAATCACCATTATACACATGTAACATTGGGTTTGCCTGAACACTTTAACCTGATGTCTGGTTTAATCACCATTATACACATGTCACAGTGGGTTTGCCTGAACACTTTAACCTGATGTCTGGTTTAATCACCATTATACACATGTCACAGTGGGTTTGCCTGAACACTTTAACCTGATGTCTGGTTTAATCACCTTTATACACATGTCACATTGGGTTTGCCTGAACACTTTAACCTGATGTCTTGGTTAATCAACATTATACACATGTCACATTGGGTTTGCCTGAACACTTTTACTTGATGTATTGGTTAATAACCACAATTCACATGTCAATTTGGGTTTTCCTGAACACATAAACCTGATGTCTTGGTTAATCACCATACACCTGTCACACTAGGTTTCCCTCAACACTTAAACCTGATGTCTTGGTTAATCATCATTATACACATGTCACATTGGGTTTGCCTGAACACTTTAATAACCTGTTGTCTGGTTTAATCACCATTATTCACATGTCACAGTGTGTTTGCCTGAACACTTTAACCTGTTGTCTGGTTTAATCACCATTATACACATGTCACAGTGGGTTTGCCTGAACACTTTAACCTGTTGTCTTGTTTAATCACCATTATACACATGTCACAGTGGGTTTGCCTGAACACTTTAACCTGATGTCTGGCTTAATCATCATTATACACATGTAACATTGGGTTTGCCTGAACACTTTAACCTGATGTCTGGTTTAATCACCATTATACACATGTCACAGTGGGTTTGCCTGAACACTTTAACCTGTTGTCTGGTTTAATCATCATTATACACATGTAACATTGGGTTTGCCTGAACACTTTAACCTGATGTCTGGTTTAATCACCATTATACACATGTCACAGTGGGTTTGCCTGAACACTTTAACCTGTTGTCAGGTTTAATCACCATTATACACATGTCAGTGGGTTTGCCTGAACACTTTAACCTGTTGTCTGGTTTAATCATCATTATACACATGTAACATTGGGTTTGCCTGAACACTTTAACCTGATGTCTGGTTTAATCACCATTATACACATGTCACAGTGGATTTGCCTGAACACTTTAACCTGTTATCTGGTTTAATCATCATTATACACATGTCAGTGGGTTTGCCTGAACACTTTAACCTGTTGTCTGGTTTAATCATCATTATACACATGTCACAGTGGGTTTGCCTGAACACTTTAACCTGTTGTCTGGTTTAATCACCATTGTACACATGTAACACTGGGTTTGCCTGAACACTTTAACCTGATGTCTGGTTTAATCATCATTATACACATGTCACAGTGGGTTTGCCTGAACACTTTAACCTGTTGTCTGGTTTTAATCATCATTATACACATGTAACATTGGGTTTGCCTGAACACTTTAACCTGATGTCTGGTTTAATCATCATTATACACATGTCACAGTGGGTTTGCCTGAACACTTTAACCTGATGTCTGGTTTAATCACCATTAAACACATATCACAGTGTGTATTCATAGTATTCTAGTATTCATAGATTCATAACGGATCACAATTATTTTCGTAAAATATCTGCATTCATATATAACGTCATGTATATTTTTTATTGAACTTAAGTGATTAATAACAATACTGTGGCCTCTTTTTTTAATAAATTTAAAAATTAATGCTTAAACCCTTTCTACATTTCTAAAAAACGTTTACAGTCATACAATTGAAAAGCTGGTCAAGTTCTACGGTCATGTGTTTACATGTTTTACATGACTGTGTATGCGCCAATCATTTCATTCTGATACGGTACTCTCTAGATCGTCAACAAGAGCGTTTCTTTAGCAGAAGCATACTACATATTCCAATAAGTCTCTACCTTACTTGAATGCGTCTTTCATTTGCAAACAATATTATTGTTGCGGTTTCTAGAAAAATAGCCCCGTGCGGGATCCGGGTGGCCAAAAGAATAGACCGCAGTCGCGCTAGCTTGTCGTAAAAGGCGACTAAATAGCGCCCAGTACCCTGACCGGCGTGTCAGGTCGGTTTGCCTCAAGACCGACTGGGATGTGTGCCCCAGGTGGTTGAATGGGGTACCCCTGGCAAGCTGGGGTTGTCAGGCCATAATACGGAAAACCTGACCGCAAACCATATTAGTGCACCATGTTGGGAAAAATGCCACGTTCCTCGCACGTTAAAGAACGTTGCTGTAGTATTCGCTATGAGTAGGGATTTCGATCCCGCTACAGGAGGCTGAATTGCCCGACCCTATCCATCCTCCCATTTGCCAGTGGCAATCTAAAATCCGTTACCCCTATTTTTCCTTGTGTACCATCCCATTTTCATTCATCATCATTTCATATTCATTTTATCATCCATTTTATGTTCATCGACTGAATATAGCTGAAATAATGCTGCTCGGGCGTTAAACACCATTAATCAATCTAGAAAAATATTTATCATTTAACTATTTGTTGTCGTATGTGTGGCTGAACATTGCCTATTTTGTACTTAGGGTAAATTGATTCTGTAAAATCTGAATCCCTATAATAGTATATGTTTATGTAACTGAATTGATCAATAATATTTTTTGAACTACAAAATAGCCCATTAACTTTTATTTCCTAGTCGCATTTTTTTACAGTGTTAAACTATGAAATTGTATTAATTATTTTGTTTTTAAATAAAATAATGTTTTTGATTTCTTATCTACATCTAGGGGTTGTTTACATGAATAAGGTGATAAATAAAGCATGCATTGCTGCAGGAAGATACCACTTGTAAAGAATGACTAATTTTGAGGTGATAAATAAAGCATGCATTGCTGCAGGAAGATACCACTTGTAAAGAATGACTCATTTGGTTAATTGAGTGACAGGAAATTTTGCGCAATCATGCAGAACAAGGAATCAGATTCAACACCATGAATTCACAAAGGCGTTCTATCCTTCTTTTTGTAAATATCGGAAAACTGTATCTGTATGTTGAAGTATATCAAACTAGCTTTAAAATCGAACGCTTAAAAAGTTTTACAGATGACGACATGGAGAATCGCCGACCATGGGCACGTGCCTAACAAATTTGAAATACAAAGTACAAAGTCAGGCATGAAACATTATCCCCGGCTTGTAACAAAGGCGGACTTTTGATTAGTTGGTTACCCGTCGGGACAAATCCAATGCCCCCGGCTTCGTTGCTAACGTCGCAAGGTGTATTGTTTGTATGTTGCTAATGTATGTTTTCAAGTAATCAGTGTATGTTATTCCACAATGGAATATTTCTGTCTTTTATATTTGTATTTTTACTTCATTTCAAACACTGCAAATGCACTACGTTCACACAGACACACATAAATATGAATCAAATCGGAACTTGACGTCATCGTCGCTTGAACAGAAGTACTTTCAGGTGGTATAATTTCCATACACCCGGGTAATAACGTAGGTAACTGATAATGCCTCAGCATTTATAACATATCGAATTAAGTTATATAAACATCTCAGCTACTCAAGCTCCTTAACAAAATAACAATAATGTATTGTGATTCAAATGAGAAGAGAATTGAAACGTGTTAAAGTTTGTAATTACTTCCCAATCAACAACACGCAAGTCAGATTTTCAATAAATATTGAATTCATAGTTAAAAATACATTTATTTAAAACAAAAACAGTATACTACTCAACGTATTTTTATTAATTATTTATTCTTTTAAGCGAATTATATGGACATGTCTCCTAGGACAATGACGGTTAAAAAGCTTACGATAGAGTTTATGTTCCTTGGTTCTAGACTTCCGATGAACTCGTAAACTATATTTATTTATTGAATGATTACAAAATAATAAAAAGTATTTATCGCAAAGTCACAAACTGTCAACTTGTAATGTTTGAATTCCCTTACGATCGACAAACAGGTCATGTCCTAATTGTTGACCTTTTGTTGATTAAGATATTAAAGACTTCTTTGTAAGATGTTTAATTTGATGTTCATATATAATTGCGATTTAATTTAGACATGTCGCCATAGTTTATTAGATTTTTTATTTCATCACGTAATGCAAATTTTAAATTAATGTGGAAAGACCCTCAAGTGTTCAACTGAACAGTTGATCTTTATCATTATGATTATGAATATTGCATTTTTATATATGCTGTATATATTTGATGTGTGGCACAATGATAAAATAAAATTATTATTTATTATTTTTTATAATAATTATTGAACGGAAGTCAAAATCGATTAATTTAATGGTTTTTGCAAGGTAATAGTAGTCAATGTTTAACTCAATATAGGAGACGATGAGATATAGCGTAAAATAGCACTTATTAATTTGTATGATGTCAACAAACAATTATACGTGTCAAAATGACAAAATGTTTGAAATAAACCAAATAAAGGAAGCAATTTTGGTTTATAGAAATGTGGCATACAGTCGATTAATTACACCTCCTGTTTAGAACGTCAGGATTTTTTTTTCAAAAATGTTAGATAAGTTCAACGCAGAACAGGAAATTTTACATATTTTGTCAAATCGATTTGGTTTAGAACAGTAATGATGCATTAACATTAGAACTATTCTATGATCTAAATCTCTATTAAATTTAAATGCAGTTGTAAGAATAAACTACAAAGGTATAAAACGTAGTCGGTCGTACGAACTATGTTTGGAGTATTGCTAAAAATGATATATCCATTTTTAAGCATACATGTTATTATACATTTTTGCATTCAAGACACCATATCTGTCGGTAAGTAGAGAAAAAGTGGACGGTTTAAGTTCTCTAATTATTTTTTGCAAATCTTTAATTTTACTCATTAAAAAAGTAATGTAAGCTATACGTAATGTCAATTTATTTAATTTCGCGAATAACAATTTCTTTGGTTTGCAAGTTTCGGTTTGATTCAAGGATATAATACATTTATAAAAATTATACTGTGTTAATTCATGAATTTCGTGATTTGGCCATTCACACTAACCACTAAAATAGTGTGAATACGCCAGCTTTTGGTTGGTTGGTTGTTTGGTGTTTACCGCCACTTTCAGTAATTTTTCAGGGAAAACTGACAATCCTTGTCAATTAAGATTGGAGTCGAGTACATCCTGTCCTCAGTGAGACTCGAACCCACAACCTCAGTGTTGACAGACCACGTGATCAATAGTAGACAAACTACCTTAACCAATCGGCCACCAAGGCCCCCGCCAGTTTTTGCAATACCGTCTTAAAACCATTCTTTTTAAACACATAAACACTAGCGTATCTAAATAGAAACCAATTTATGGTGAGTAAGTTTAACTACAACACAACTTACTCCTTTTCTATGCGATTTGTTTTTGCGATAAAGACTAAATACCGTTTATTCGTGCCTTTTTCAAAACATATAATTAGTTTTTACTTACAAAGCATCTGTTTTTTTATCTGAGGATATACTGCAGAATATATGGGATGCTTCGTGGACCAAGTTCCTTTGCGCACATTGCCATACAACGAAATCGGTAATGGGACTATGACCAATGACATGTGTATTCAACACTGTGCGTCTTTTACAGTATATTTTTACGCAGGAACCGAGGTTAGTGTATTACAAATATTATTTTTTTTAGAAACATCAGTAATTTTAATAGCAGCAGAACGAATAGCATGAATTTCAATCGAATCCAAAATACAACTAAACGATGAGGATTACAACACAATAACGCAAACGGCTAGTTGTACCACAATTGTTTACGCTTTGAAATTGTGTTGACAACAAAATTGTGGAGCATATGTAATTGCATTCAAGTAATTTTCCAGTATGTAAACATGTTTCAGCATAAATTTAAATGATACTACTATGTGCTTAGAATTTCACAAATATTGTTTTTCTACTTGGTGTTAAGATATTTAGATAGTGTAACAATTAATGGTATACGACATTTGACCTGGTTAAAATTAACAATTAAAGATTTTAAATATTTTAAACACTTGAAATGACCCGTAAAATATTTCCAGTCAAAATGTTACCAGTCTCAGTATGACAAGGCTGTTACTTAAAAACAAATCCAGAACAAGTTAACACGCAATAAATCAACGATCAAAAGGGTTGAGATGGGACATAAGGAACACATATTTGACTTTCATTGGAAAAAGTATGAAGTATTGGATAGGTGCGTAGAATTTAGCCTTTTGTTGTGACTACAATCAGCTGACCCTTTTTCGAAATCTAAAAACTTGTCTTTATAGTGAAAGGAGCTCCAAACACGTCATCAACTACGGTCCACCGCTAGACCTTCTGTATTATGACCTAACACCCCTTACCCGTTTTCTACTATCCGACACTCGGGTACGCGCTAAGCTGCTCTGTGGGGAACCCTCCGAATATGGTCACATCCTTACAGGATGGGATTTTTTATCCGATTTTTTTTATTGGGATTATTTTATTTATTGTGTACATTTATGAACATTCTTTATAACCTTAAACCTTTTCTCAACACTGCCATTAACCATGGCCTTCGATCACGGTTGTAATGCAAATGGTTTACAAATAGCAAAAGCTGTCATGTAGCGTAATAGTAAACTGCATATTTGTCAGTTCCCACCCTACGGGCCTAAGCGGAAAACAACATGGCCATGTATTTAGTTTTTCTATTGCATGACTGCATCCAAGATGTTCTTATATTAGGTTTTTGATTATAGTATTCATTAAAATTAGACACTTTTTTAATATCAGATTGGTGCTGAATATCCACAAAGCACTAACAATTGTTAAAATATACAAACGCAATTATTTATTTTAATTACATCTAAGGCGAAATATCTTCGTCACATTGTTCAATATATGGTTGTGTGTACAGTTCTATATAAAATTGCTAAAGATTGCTTTTATAATAATCTTTTTTTAGGTTGGATATCAATGCTTTTGCGACTATACTTCTGATGGGTTTCAAATAGCTCCCTCTGGCTGTTCATCAAATTGTTATGGCAATACATCACAAAAATGTGGTGGCAATTATCGCTTATCGATTTACAAAATTATCTTTGGTAAGAATTTTATTTTCTGTAATAACGATTGATTGAACGTTTGTTTAATGTACCACAAGGAGACTTTTAGCTATATTTACAAAAACGACAAGCAGAAACAATTTTGACTGCATTTATCTAGCACCGAGTTCGAGCGAAAAATTGAGCTTTTTGCAGGTGCTACAATACGTGCTTTTGTTTAACAGAAAAAAAAAATTAATAAAATGCGTCTTTTGCTTGATTGATAAATTGCTTAATGTCCAGTGGAAAAAGATGTAACTCATGGAGACTAAAGGGCAAAATATGTTCAGTTGGACCGGGAAAGTATGGAAGATAGAATAGGGGCGGAAACTTTAGTTTTTTTACCTTTTAACTTGATTGATTAATTGCTTAATGTCCAGTGGGCAGTATTTCTAACAAAGATTAACTCGGGGGGGGGGGGGGGGGGGAGAGAGACTAAAGGGCAAAATATTTTCAGTGGTACCCGGAAAGTATTTAGTATAGAATGGAGGCGGAAAAACTTTTATTAGTCTTTTTGCCGAGGTTTAAACATGACAAATTTTATCGACCGCTACAATAGGGGTCTTCATCCTGCACATAAAAACTTTACCCAGTAGTCTACGACAGGGATTACCATATTATGATCTAACAACGCATTAGCAAAAGGGCATTCTAAATGCGCCACCTGGGAAAGCGCTGGGCAGCTCGTAGATTCGAGCACTGGGAAATGCAACTAGACACTAATTAGAAATTTGCATTGGTAAACAGTAACAATTTTTCAGATTAAAATTAATTTTTTTTGTATTGTTTAGACAACAGTACACAGCAGCCAAAAGTAAGTGGCACGAGTTCGAGCACATATCAAACAACAGAACCGTCCTTTACTCAAACAACAAAGGATGAATGTTTATGTTCTTGTCCATCAAGCGACCACCAGTCATATTTAGGCATGACTATAGTGGAAATAATCGGAATTGCAATAAAAGACCTTAATATCGACAAAAAACGTACTTCTTCATATGAAAATTCAAAGAAATCAGCTAAAGACGATCGACCATCAAGTCAACAAATTGGAATCGTGGGCGCGATTGTAATACTGCTACCTGTCGCAGTCGTTGTTGCCGTTGATATCAGCAACTGTATACGAAATTCAAAGAGATAAAGTGTTCAAACCTTGTGTGAATGTTACGACTGTATAGTTAAGAGTCACACTAGTACATACGTGAAAATTATAAATAGTAAAACATAGTTCTATTATGTTCCTTCAGTTTGATTTAATGAGTTTATCGTAGAGCGACCTATATATGAGTGATAAAGAAATAATTTAAAAGCTAAATATTACGAGATAGTAGCTGGAGTATGTTGTCTAACGCTAACTGAGCATTTGTCAGCCATATCAACGTCTCATGTCTCCCGAGTTAAATGTATTAAGCGCTTCCTAACTTGACATAAATGGACAAGTCATTCCTGTCCACATCAATCAGTAATTGTTGTAGCCAAACTGTGTGTATCAAGCTACGTAAGTAGCAAATTTAATGCATCACATTTGACACAGCTGGGCATTGATTGATTGATTGATTAATGGTGTTTAACGCCCGAGCAGCAATATTTCAGCTATATTCAGGCGATGAACATGAAATAGATGATAAAATGAACATGAATGATGATGAATGAAAATGGGAGGGGACACAAGGAAAAATAGGGGTAACGGATTTTAGATTGCCACTGGCAAATGGAAGGATGGATAGGGTCGGGCAATTTAGCCTCCTGTAGCGGGATCGAAATTCCTACTCATAGCGAATACTACAGCAGCGTTCTTTAACGTGCGAGGAACGTGGCATTTTTCCCAACAAGGTGCCTTAATATGGTTTGCGGTCAGGTTTTCCGTATTATGGCCTGACAACCTCAGCTTGCCAGGGGTATCCCATTCAACCACCTGGGACATTAACAGCAAGGCTACCAATTAGATTAGTAAATAATTAGGACGAAACCAAGTAGCAAACAATTAATCAATTATGGCTATTCACCGAAATACACTGCAAATTTACCAATAAATTCAAGAAAACTACAAACTTAAAGAAGCGTGGGACTCTTTAAAATCTTAAGTAATTATCTATGTCTATTAAGTATACCATAGTCTTGAAAATAAATATTATTTGACTTGTTGATTGATTGGAACAAGTTAATAAACAATAAATCAATTCGTCAAAGATGGAAGTTAGAAAGTTATTTTTCATGATTAGCTATAGGGAACTTTTGTATATGTATTACTAATGAGAAATGTAGTAATTTTGTCAAACCATGAGGTAAATAAACATAGTCATGTTTTTACATGCATTTTGAAGAGTCTAAATGAGCAAGTGGTACAGGTATTAATTCGTCGGCTGTGTGCCGGAATGCCAGCATTTTGAAAGATCAAAGAACATTGTAGGCTCTTTGACACCTCTTCTTCATCAATAGCTAGTATATCAGGTGCATATCTGTGGATACAATATTTGCTTGGTCTGCAGGTTGAATGTGATAGTGCTGTCCTAATCCAGTAATAGAGTTGTTCGTGGTGTTGATACTGAATGGATATGCTGATATATTACACTTCTAGTAAGTTCTTTCACCACGGGTAGTTTTTATCCGGAAAAGTATTCAGTTGGAGTATTTATAACAAGAACTCGAAGCTCGTTTAGTTCAAAATACATGTTACAGATCTACTTGAAAGGGATAGGACGTGTTTTTCGGACCTCCGCTCAAATCATTTATTGGTTATTTTGTATTGTGGTTCGTAAATATTTGTACTGTTGTGTTCAGAAGAAGAAGTTCTTTCATCTCCTAAGGTCAAAAAGTTCAGATTTGTCTACTGATAATAATGTACCGTCTGAGAGAGAAAGTTCAAGATCTGAACAAGACGATGACATGCCTTCGTTCGGACATAAACCTTATGGCTTTGTGTCGAAGGCACATGGTGTCAAGTTAAGAAACATACAGTCAATCTTTATTGAACAATATGCTATTGCTGTTTCTACTGCGTTAAACCTGAAAATATAGTGGCTGCCTCTTGAATGAGGTCTGGGGTTGATATTCTTATCCAACCTTGACCTAGAAGACAAGTGTTCCTTCTTCCCCACCCCAGTGTAGTACTACATGAATATGTTTTATCAACGACAAAGTTATAGAGTAATTTTAAACGACGACGTTGTATGTTTTAAGCGTGAAAAACTGGACATATTCAAAGTAGATGTCCAGAAAAGAAATGTACAGCCGACAACAAGTCAGAATCAAGTACAAATGTCCCATTTACGGCTGAATCAGTTCCTTCAACCGAGACAGCGGAGCAGGCTATTGCTACAGATACTGGCATTGGTGCCACTGGCAATCAAAGTGTTACGTAGAACACCGTAGCTAAATCTAAAGAACCTTCTGGTTCCACTCTCTTTGTGGATGTCTACTCTTAACCTGAACAAGTGCAGATTTATCTATTGCCAATTAGGTTTGCGCTTAAACGTAAAGAAGAAAACAATGATTTTGCCATTAGTGTGAAAACCCCCACAACTGAAGCCATATATGCACCAGATGATATAGGTATATGGGATTTACCCCCTTCATCCCATGTTTTACTTAACACCAATGAGGAAGAGGATGTAGAAATAGACTTATATCCTCTGATTTATCGGTAATTTGTACATTTTCCCTTTGATGTGTACCGGTGATAAAGTCAGTAACAACGTACTGGCATTTATCACCGAATTTATCGGGTCAGTAGGCTGCGTAGGAATCTAACGATTATTACGTCACAGTAACAAGCTGAATGTTCAAAAATAAACAAACGTGAAAGCAAGATAAAATAAAAACGATCTAACCGCCCCCTAAAGAAAACGAACACGGCGGGACCAGCAGTTCCGTTTTCACCGCTACCTTCCGTTAACAATAATAGTTTCTGAAAAAAAACTCTTCAAATCACAGACAACAACATCAACAGATCAAGTGACAATCCCGAATTCCTGTTCATTCACCACAAGAACTTGCGAATGACCTCTCCATTTTTGAGAGTTAATCTGACAAATCACAAAACTGTAATAGGATTATAACAGCAGGAAAATTCGGCCTTTACAAGAACCTATAAAAAAATACAACTCATCGGATTAATGCATGATGTGTAAATCGTATCCCCCCTGGCCACTGCAAAGTACTGAAAATTTGAAATAACACAGCACTGAACAGTTACCAGAAATGATAACGATGTGAAATACAAATTGTAGAAAACATTTATTAAAGCCTAAAGGGGGAACTGACACTTAATTGGACAATCGGTCAGTTGGCAACATAAATTTGAAATAATACGGTTCGTCAAAGAGCAAAATATTAAAAACACAAAAACTGACACCCCATATTAATTAAGAGTAAATTAAAAGATTCTCATTCACAAACTATTACATAAACGATAACAAAAGACTTGCCTTACAGAGGATGAATGAAAAAAAAAACACGTCCATTCACCACGCCACATTCCAATTGAATGACGTTGACGCTAAATGACGTTGCAAACCATTTTTCACAGATCACTTCGACCAAAAAAGTAGTTCCTTATAAAATAAGGCATAAATTGACAAAAAACACTCTTTTTGAAAATTACCGATAAAAGGAATATAGGACATTTTGTTTGTGATACAGACTTTATCACGGCTTAACGTATCAGGTTCGCCCTACGGGCTCACCTGATACTGGCCGTGATAAAGTCTGTATCACAAACAAAATGTCCTATATTCCATATTTATCAGAACAAAATATGTCTCAAATCGTAGTAGATACTGAGCAAAAGCTATCAACTGAGGAGCTCGATCGATAACTTGCAGAGTTCAAAAGCAACAAAAAACCTGTAGAAAAATGTTTAGAGTATGCATCAAACTTACGATTACTTTGAACTTTGTCAAGGTTTTATAAACCCTGAATCATCGTCACAGTTAAAGGCGCGTCTCAATACGCTTTTTAAGAAATTAACGGCATGTGTGAAAATTGATGCTTAGACGACAAATAACCCAAAATCAATATGTATCATCCTATTAATTATGCATTTTTGTTCTGTGTTCTCACTACATTTGTAATGTCTGGTTTTTCATTAGTTTCATTGAACACTCAAAATCGTCGAGATTCTTTTAATAGATATTTTATATTAGATTCTTTGAAATCTAAATTAAATGCAGATATAGTTTTTGTCCAAGATACCCATACCACTCCTTATGATGAAGGTATTTGGAAAATGACACGATGAGGAGAAATAGTGTTCTCTCATCTCTCAACTATTTCTGCTGGATTAGTGATATGTTTATCAAATAATTTAGAGTATACTATTCTATAGTATAAAATTATATTACCCGGTCGCATTTTACAAGCAAATATTAAAATACAAGAACAAACGATATATTTGTTGAATGAGTATTCCTCAACCCCACCCCAAAGAAAAACAACTAGAATTTTTGAACTATTTAAAACAACACCGTTTGAAACAACTTCTTCCATTCCAGTATTTCTCCAGTGATTTTAATTGTACTACTAATCCTTCCCTTGATCGGACAGGAGATACTGATCCCCATCCCCATTCTTGTAATGAATTTAAATCTAATTGATTGATTGATTAATGGTGTTTAACGCCCGAGCAGCAATATTTCAGCTATATTCAGGCGATGAACATGAAATGGATGATAAAATGAACATGAAATGATGATGAATGAAAATGGGATGGGACACAAGGAAAAATAGGGGTAACGGATTTTAGATTGCCACTGGCAAATGGGAGGATTGATAGGGTCGGGCCATTTAGCCTCCTGTAGCGGGATCGAAATCCCTACTCATAGCGATTACTGCAGCAGCGTTCTTTAACGTGCGAGGAACGTGGCATTTTTCCCAACACGGTGCACAAATATGGTTTGCGGTCAGGTTTTCGGTATTATTGTTAAACGTTTCAAATTTATTGATACGTTTCGCAATATTCATCTGTACGATAGAACTTATTCCTGGTCGAGAAATGACGGTATCGCCGCAAGACTCGATCGAATTTATATAACATTATATTCAGTTTATTTGATCTTCAGAAATAAAACAATGTTCATATTCTGATCATGATTTGTGTGTTTTTTTAAAGAAATACCAAGTAAACACAAGAGTTCTTACTGGTGTTTAAATACATCTTTTTTAGATGATAAATTGTATGTTGCGTGGTAAATAGTTTTTGGCTTTCATGGCGATTACAGAATAATTTAACTTTCGCAAGAATCTTCTATTAAAAAGAATTATGATTTTTAACGTAAATTTGATAGTTTACAAAGTTATTAAAATAAATTATTGCAACATCACTGATCTCAATGCGATTTAAATTGAGAAGCAAAGTCAGTTATCTGAACTTGAACGAATTCAGGCCCGTGATGCTTGGGTTTGTTCAATATTCAGATAAACCTACAAAATATTTCTTGAAAAGAAACGTGGTACAAAGAAATAATTATACCATTTAACCTTCCTGATGGCAGTATAACTGATTTAGATCAGGAAATAAAAACCCTTGCCCAAAATGTTTACTCTGATTTGTATAGCCCTGATCGTGTTGATAAAGGTTGTCAAAATTAAATTTTTTGTAAGACCTTCCTACAATAAGTGAAATCCCAAAAACATACATCAGATAGTGTTATAAGTTATGATGAATTGTTCTCTGCTGTTTTAAAATGAATAATAATAAATCCCCTGGTTTTGATGGGCTGTCTAGTGAATTCTTTTGGAACATCGTTGGGAAAGATATACAAGAAGTTTTTGTTTCTTGAAGAAAACAGACTTCCACACTCGTGCAGAAGAGCCGTTTTGACGATGATTCTAAAAGAAAGGTGACAGTAGTTTGTTGAAAAATTGGAGACCAGTGTCTCTTCTCTGTTGTGATTATAAAATATTAACGACAGCTTTCTCGTTAAGAGTTCGTACCGTTTTACCAGATATATTACATATCGATCAAAGTCATTGTGTTCCCTGTCGTCATATCAGTGACAATATTCGTTTTATTTCTGATGCTACTTGTTATGCTAATCATGCAAATATCCCCCTTGCTATTGTTTCCCTTGACCGGGACGTGAAAATAACAATTTTTAAATTATTAGTATTTTTAAATTAGTAGTACTTCATGCCTCCCATTTATACTAAAACGTGATCTCATACAATAATATGAGAATATATACAGATAAAAATAGTACTTAAAACAATAAAAAATATGAAGCATCACACTTAGTAGTGAAATTAAATTTTGTTAAATAAATTAATTTCTTTTAAGAACTTTAAAATTGTGTCGCCTGCGACAGTTTTAAATAAATTTTAAAAAGGTATCTACAGAATAGAAACGTTCCCGAATGTGGGCCACGTCCACACAGTCCATCAAGACATGCTTAATGGTGTGTGGACTGTATGGCACACATTCTGGTCGTGGCTCATTGTTTAAATATAACTATGTGTCGTAAAGTATGACCAAGACGACATTTTGTTAAAACAACTTGGTCTCTTCGACCTCTAAAACATTTAAAATTATTTGTGTGCAGTAGTGGCTGGATCTCATGAAGTTTATTATGAACTTGGAGATCCCAACCACTCTTCCACAAATTAGAAATAAATTTAAAAATCAACGGTTTAAAATCGGTAAAAGGAATATTTCAGTTAATGATAGTATTTTTTTAGTGCATTTTAAGCCTCCTGATCCACGACTGTGTTTCCACGGATTCCGACATGACTGGGAATCCAGAAGAAGATAATCTCTTTTCCTAAAGCAAGAAGAGATTTGTAGATTTGAATAATGTTTAAATTTTAAATTTTTAAAATGTAAGGATTTTTTAAATTTTCAATAGCCAGTAGACAAGAGCATTCGTCTGACGAAACAACTTTTTTTCATCGCAAGAAGGATAGCTTCCGCCTCTGCTGTAAATACAGATGAGGCAGACGAAGGCGGCGAGTTTTAACAAGCTCTCCGAAAACAGCTGCCGAGGCGACTTTATCACCGTTTTTTGACCCGTCTGTGTAAATAGTACTATAGTCAGGGTAACAAGATTTAATTTCTGCATAATGTTGTTGTACTATTAAATGGTTTGTGTCGGACTTTTTTGTTTTCTTAGGTCATAAATAAATATCGGTTTGGTGTTTAACCACGGGGGATTATGCGGAATTTCGAATGCAGCAATTTCATTTAAATTTATACCAGAATTTTCCAAATGAGATTTAATTCGGAGGCCAAAAGGTTGAATTTTGTTTGGATGTTTTTCGAAAATGTTTTGATAAAGAGGTTTGAAAACACAGTCGTGGGCGGGGTTGCCAGGATATGCCTTTAATTTGGTTGCATATTGCAAAGCGAGCTTTATTCTTCTTTGATACAAAGAAGGCTCGCCTGCTTCTACATATAAACTCTCAATAGGCGTGGTTCTAAAAGCTCTCAGGCATAGTCGCAATCCTTGATGAACTGTATCAAGGGTTTTGACATATGACTTGCGAGAAGAACCATAAATAAAACAACCATAATCCAGTTTAGATCGAACCAGCGATCTATATAGATAAATTAAAACGTCGCACTCAGCACCCCAGTCGGTGGTGGCAACGACTTTTAAAATATCTAATGCCTTTAGGCATTTATTTTTTAACAATTTGATATGGGGTAGAAAGGATAGCCTTGAATCAAATATGTGACCAAGAAAAGTAGTTTCTTTTACAATTTTTATAGGATTATCATATAATTTTAATTCGGGATCAGGATGGATCTTTCGTTTATTACAAAAATGCATCCCACCGGTTTTTGCAGTAGTGAATTTAAAACCATTCTTCATTGCCCATTTCTCTATTCTATTTAAACATAACTGAAGTTGACAAGACGTTTTGGCGATTATTTTATATCATGCATAAAAAGTATTCATACAGATGTACATACATTGTAGCTTACTTAAAATTAACAACTCGTTATCATCCCCTTTTCAATTTAAGTGAGGTGTACACCAAGGATGTTCATTGACTGGTCAATTATACGCCATTTGCCTTGAACCTCTTTTACACAAACTAAGGTCAAAAGACTGCTTATCAGGCCTTGAACTTCCATTATCTGATGGTAAGAAAAGATGTTTATCTGCATATGCAGATGATTCGGATACTCTGTTAACGCAGGACTCTGATTTTGATAGGTTGTCTTTCTGGTTAGATATATACCAGAAAGCTTCCAATTCAAAAATTAATTTACAAAATGTCGAAGGTTTGAATGGGAAGTTGGAAAAATAGTAATAAATGTCCACTTTGTCTCAAATTGAATAATAAAGGTCTTAAAGTTGTGAGCACTTTTGTTGGAAACAATAGTGATTTTTATAAACAAAATTGGGAAGGGATGGAGGAGGATATTACTGTCAAAATTGACAGGAGGAAACCATTTGCTCGTGGTTTGTCACTTAGAGGACGAACTCTTGTAATTTATTTACTTTCCGCTTCAAAATTGTGGCATCGACTAAATTCAGTGGACGTGCCCGATCAAATTATCAATGCCATTCAAAATAAATTTGTAGAATTTCTATGGCAAGGCAAACACTGGGTTTCCAAAGAAATGTTGTATCTTCCTGTATGTACTGGAAGACAGGATTTAGTTCATATTTTATCTAGAATTCCTCATTTTCGAATTCAATTTATGTGTTGAATTTTGACATGCCCCGTGCGGGATCCGGGTGGCCAAAAGAATAGACCGCAGTCGCGCTAGCTTGTCGTAAAAGGCGACTAAATAGCGCCCAGTACCCTGACCGGCGTGTCAGGTCGGTTTGCCTAAAGACCGACTGGGATGTGTGCCCCAGGTGGTTGAATGGGGTACCCCTGGCAAGCTGGGGTTATGAGGCCATAATACGGAAAACCTGACGGCAAACCATGTAAGTGCACCGTGTTGGGAAAAATGCCACGTTCCTCGCACGTTAAAGAACGCTGCTGTAGTATTCGCTATGAGTAGGGATTTCGATCCCGATACAGGAGGCTGAATTGCCCGACCCTATCCATCCTCCCATTTGCCAGTGGCAATCTAAAATCCGTTACCCCTTTTTTCCTTGTGTCCCATCCCATTTTCATTCATAATCATTTCATGTTCATTTTATCATCCATTTCATGTTCATCCCCTGAATATAGCTGAAATAATGCTGCTCGGGCGTTAAACACCATTAATCGAATCGAATCGAATTTTGACATAAATAAATGGTGAAGAATATCAACCTTGTTACTATATTTCTGCTCGGGCGTTAAACAACATTAATCAATCTACCGTTTCTAATTTGAATTATGATGTTCAGTTATTATTACTTGATGGAGAATTTCAGTATACTAACATCCCTAGCTTTTATCAAGATTTAATAAAATCCTGGAAATATTTTGAATCATCTAGAATAAAAATAGATGATACATCAGTTGCAGACATTTTAGAAGAAATTTGTTTTTAATCCACGTTTAGTTAACCCTAAAACCATTGAACCTTTTTATTTTGAAAACTTTGTGATTGCTGGTATGACTAAAGTTAAAGATCTTGTTGACACTAGTCTGAAAAGAAAATTTACTGCAGCAGATCTTGTTGGCATGTTAAAGACTCTATCCAACAACATCTGGATTTACTATGGTCGTCTTTTCCTCCGGCGTGGAGTGAATTGATAAATCTGTTTTTGCATATTGATATTGGTGTTGTTAACCAATATATTTTTAAAGTAGATATTGACAATGGACCTGAATTAAGTAAGTGTGTTTTTCTCGATAAATGATCTATTTATAATTTGTTATACAGAATTTTAATCGTTACCATACTTAAAAGTTACTGTCCCCTTGGAATAATATTTTAAAATCAAATGATCCCCCTAATATCACATATAGTCATGTTTATGAATATCCTCATAGCATGCATGAAGGTGACCATAACTGGAAAATCCTTCATGGTGCTATTTCAGCTAGTAAATTTTATTGTAAAGCTGGTGTCAGTTATCTGATGTTTGTCTCTCTTGTGGTTTGCAAGACTTGCATCACATTTTCGTTTCATACCCACGTATACAATGTTTATTAAGTTAAGTCCAAAATATTTTGCTTAAATTTAATGATGTAGGTTCAATACACTCTTTTATATTTGGACCTTCTACTCTTTCTTGCACTGACCAAACACCACCTCAGGTCAGTGCAAATCGATCTCCTCTAGCTGTCCACACGCCAACATCGGACAGCTGTCCAGTTAGGAGATAGAGTCCAGCTGATCCATCGTCACCTAGGATCAGCTGTCCAGAGATTCCAGTACCAGTCGACCACATGTCATCCAGGGTCGGCTGTCCAGCGACAAACAGACGGCCAATGTTGATGGAGGACGGAGCAGTCATGTTAGGAGAATTTACCAACACGCAACGATGGACGAAGCAGTACAGGACCCCCAAGACGACTATTCCAGTGGATTGCAACCCCGGCGAAGATGGCCACCTACGTGACCCTGCAGCATCTAAGGACCGTATGCGGACCAACAGAATCACTCCAGGAATTTAGGTCGCGTATCCGCGCCCGTTTAGCAAATGAATTTGCTTATTGTAAGTTTACTAATAATGTCAATTCTTTTTCTCAGTTTTGTTCTTATAATAATTGATTGATTGATGTTTAACGTCCAGCAAGCAATATTTCAGCTATATTCAGTTATAATAATGTATTGTGTTTTATTTCTAATGACAAGCTTGTAAATATTTAATGGTAAGTTATTTGTATTTGATTTTTTAATGTCTCAACAATTTATTGTAAACCGCGATGGGTTAAAGGTGAAAACATCGACTAGCGTGTACCTGTCCATGTTGACTGATCATTTAGACAAAGTCATTTATAGTGCTTTTTAATTTTAACGATAGGTATGTTAAAAGTTTAAAGTGACTTGTATCACTTTAAACTCACTTGGATCAGTTGGACAAAGTCTTTTATTTTTTCTATTGTATTTTCATATACTTCCGGATTAAAGTTATTATTTATATGTATATTCAAAATTGTTAATGTAGCTTGTCAAATAATATATTTTAGGTTAATATTTTATGTAATATGAATTTTTGATACCTTGTTAACTGTGATTGTTTTATTTAATAATATCATTCACAAGAATGCCAAATATTACTTCGGCCATGACAAATTATTACAGTTAATGCATAAACGACAGCCTTCCTTTCAAATTGCATGAAGTGGTAAACTAATAGTTAATACGTCATAAATTTGTCCCAAAAAAAAGTAATGCATTTACACTTTTTGTTCATATACATATAGGAAGAAAGCAAAATTGATAAAACACAAATTTCAGAAGCTTTGTACAAACTACTAGTGTTGAAAAAAAATTTCGCGGTTTCTCTAGAAAATAAAGTATTTTAATTAATTCATTTTAGTTTATATATTTTAGTTACCTATGCATTTGTCATTTCTCTGCATCTGTTTTCACCTTATTTTTATGATCCGTTTTAAACTACTAGTCCAATTTAAACTTAAATTGGTCACAATTTCAATAAATGGGTTTTTACGAGTTTTATTATAGATGTGGTACATTTAAAATGGCCGATACTGTAGTACGGTGGTGTGCGTTGAGATTGCCACGCTCCTGTCATCAGAAAGACCCCTTTTGTAGATTTCGAAAAAGAGTAAGTTCGATGTAACCGCTACAAAGGCTAAAGTTTTCACCTATTTCCAATACTCCATACTTTTCCTGTGACAGTCAAAATTGTGTTCCCTATGTCCCATCCTACTCCTTTGTTTTCAATATAGCTGAACTACTGCTCGATGGACGTAAAGCAAGCATTCAATAAACCAGTAAAGGAATGTGTAACTATCTCCTGATAAGTAGTATAAGATGCAGAATTATTATGTTACAAATCCCACAACAACCAACGAAAACTTTACAATATACTCCAATTGTTCCTGTAAATCCAGCAATTGTATTTACATACTGACCTGTGGGATTTGTAACATCCAGTATGTTGGAGAAACAGAGACAGCTTTCAATATGCGACTTAACAACCATCGCTCCTTTTTCACGAAAAACAGAAATTGTCCACTAACCCGCCACCTTAAAACTACAGGCCACTCTTTTGATACTGTAAAATTCCAAATTATTGATCAAAACCCAAAGTGGAATACATCAACCAGAAGACTTCGAGAAACATTTTGGATACATCAATTAAAAACGCTAGAACCTGATGGATTGAACGAACGTAATCCACAGGTAGAATACTAAAAATGTTTACGACCCAACAGTAATATGAACAACAAAAATATTTTAGATCTCAGCAACAGTATAGATTTTTTGTATAAAGTGAACAACAAAAACATTTTCTATTGTTTGAATTTTTGATTCAGTCAACGCCTGATGAAGCTCTTTGGTAGAGCGAAATATTGCGTTCCATATATATTATTTGTACATAGTAGTGTTGTTATAATTATTTTTATTAGACAACTATATATATATATATAACCTTCCTCATACACATTAACAACCCAAATAAATTGATTGATCAATAGATTGATGTTTGAGGTCCAGCAGGCAATATTTCAGCTATATTAGGGATTTACAAATAAATCAAACAATAGTTTTTCATGTTATTTTCTTCAATATCAAGAATATATAACATTGCAGTAACTATAGGAAAGTGCATTGCTAGTTTTTAGTTCTGTTGCCAAAAAAATATTCATTCCAATAGATAGTAACCATAAGTCACATCCTTATTCTCTCACTTAAGAGCACAACCATACATTTTTAAGGTGACAAGAGGACTTTTTTAGGCTTCCAATGAAGAGTTGCACCAAAGGACGGTTGGAGTGACAGCATTTCAATAGAAGATCTTGATGATTATGTTATTATGGTGAGCACAAAAAGACATAAGCGATAGGGCGACATCTTTTTCAAAAGAAAAGAAAGTGTTGAACCAGAGTTCAAACATGTCTAGGACGTACATACTTCAGGTCACAGTGCATACTCTCCATGAAATCGGATAAACCTTATAGTGTAGATCTGTGTTTTAAAAGCAACAATACTCAACTCAATTTGTGCACCTGTTTCAGTCCAGCATGTACAGATGGAAAATGTAAGAACACATTTGCAGTTTTGTATTATATAATAGATTTGTGCCGTCAAGGACTCACAAGTATACCACCAGCAAAGACATACAAACTTCAAACCTGTTGTAACGACCCACGACTTTGGAGTGCTACCGCTGAAATAAATTAAATCTAATGTGAAGACGACAAATACCTGTGATGCGTGTTTGACCATACAAGTTAAATTGAGTCACTTTTTATCAAATGTGTAACAATTTATTCAAATTTTTAATGTTCGTCGCACTTTAAAATTCCCATTTTCATTTAGATATTACTATATTAAAAATATTTTGTTGAAATATGGCAAGTGTAATTGGGATGTCTCTGGTCAAGTGTGCCCAATACAACAATAATATTTATAAACGAAAAAAATAACGTGTCAGCATTGTTTAGAATCGTGTGTGTATTTCCAATATTTTCCTCTTATAATGGGAGCACAGCAAAGGTTTATTTGTTTTGTAATTTGTGTATTTATATTATGTATTAATCAACCATCGAACGTTTATAAATCAAACATTATTTATTTATACTGTACGTTAGAATCCTTCGGTGACATCAAGTTCAAACAACGTGCTGGTTATATTTATATACTTAAAGCTTTGTTGGTTCAATATAAACAACATGATGATTGTTTATTTCACACTTCTGTAATTAAAATTATAAATAAACAATGTTTGTAACAGTGTGTGTTTGTGTTTTTAATAATCACTTAGAAATAGCTTTGATTGTAAATTTTGACCTAAGTTCCGTATCGATTTTGTAGTAAGCGTCCTGTTGTTGCTTAATATTGATAATGTAGCAGTTGCTTGTAGCACTTCCCGGGAGTCTATTCAAGACTGAAAAGAACCTTGCAATTGAAGACGCATTGATACCAAGAAATGATTACAATGTAATAAGTTTATTTAATGGCGTCACTCTACTTTTTGTCGCTCTACCAATATGTAAACAATATGTCGGCCACGTTGAAGTTGTGTTTGTTCTTGACTGGAAATATCAATATTTTACGTAAATACAAGACTACTCATATTAACTATAATTCAGTTGAAACATCGGCGGTCAACATTCGTGGAGATTTTCTAGAATGTGAAATGTATAGAAATTCGTAAATGGGTAAGTTCAATGCTGAATCGCCCCACTACCGGATAAGGAAAACTGACGTTTTATACAAAAGTCATGTTAAAAAAATTATTTATGCATTCGAAAATTCTCATAATTGTACAACTATTTTGGAACTTTGATATTTCTAAACTTTAAAATGACGATAATGCTCAGAAAATTGCGATTTGGAGAAAATTTTAAAAATTGGTAAAAAGACATCAATAAAACGCTAAGAAAATGACGTAAGCTTGACCGGAATATTCCAATCGCCAGAAATAGAATATAAATATCAATTTATTACATTAAATGCATTCAGGTTATCATTACTCATGCATACAATTAAACAAATTTAGCAGTTATGCACAAATTACTACTTCACAATACTATTGAGATTCAAATTAGTGCTAGTCAATGATAAACAGTAAACATAAAAATATGATATCCTTTAAGATAATAGTATATACATTTTGTGTAAGTGACGAACAGATCTTAAAGTCAGGGACAGTTCACAAATCGTTACACCTCGCATGTGCGCAAATCGTTAACAGACGACCCTCTTCTATTTACTGATATCAGATTTGTCAAGCATGAGCCAGTGACTTTGAACAAGAGGGAGTTAACTTGTACTGCTGTTTGCCATAATCGTGTACCCGATTTTGAAATAACAATGTCCAGCAGTCAGATGCAACGATTAGTTAAACTGTTCGACATTAATGGTGCAACTATTCCACTCATGGAAACTATACGTTACAATAACTTTGAACCTGTTATACATAAGCCACAACTTCAACATGAGCTTCAACCTGAACTATTCGAGATTTTGGCTAACAGTGAATTGTTTGCAATTCAAGACCAAGTTAGTTAACTTTCAAATGAGAACGTTCACTTCCATGCATCATTTATTTGTTGTGACCAAACCAGGAGTGTTCAGATTAAAAAGAGTAAAAGGATGCAGATCAAGAACAACTTCTGGTTTGCTCACAGGGCACACAGATTAACATCTTCATCTTTCAGTACGTTTTGTAAATTAAACTACATGTCCAGTCAAGACTTTGAAACAGAATGTTTGATATGCTTGCCATTTCTTGTTGCTTCGCCTGATCTTATTATTACGGATAATGGTGTTTTAAAAATAGTTAAAGTTAAATGCCCATAAATTATTTTCAGCCGAAAAGTCTATCGGCTCACAAATGTCAAAAACTAATTTTTGTTTGCAAAAGGTAAATGGTGTCGATAAGCTAAAAGAAACTTGTGACTTTTATTACCACGTGCAAGGTCATCTTAATATTGCTGGTATAGATGAATGGCAAGTTTGTTGTGTTTGTTCCACCTGAAGACATTGTAGTAGTGCCAGTGAAAAGAAACACTATTTTCTTTAAAACTGTAATGTTGCCAAAGTTGTTTTGTTTTCACACCTGTTTGGTTTTACCATATGTTTTACATCAGATATAAATTTGTGTTTTATGTATTATTGATACTTGTAATACTGCAATAAATACGAGTTAAGTTTATATATTGGCTGTCCCTGCGTAAAATAAGAAGTTACATTCAAGTTGCAAAAATTGTAGAAAGCATTTAAGTGTTGGTAGGATGGAAAACCTGTGTAAAATGTGATGGCGCTATTGGATGATGAAAAACAGCTCAAACAAAACTTCTCTGATGTACGAAGTTCTAACAGTGTTAGGATCTGCTGCTGCAAGCTTTCCTTGGTTTGTGATGGTAGACTCATAGGACTATCATCTGATTGCATCGATATCTTGCACCTGGTGATGCCTGTGGCGTATTGAGTATCTGGCATTCAGGTAAGGCCTTTGGTGTATGGTAAATGGCTGTGTGGTTGGTGGAGTGATCTCTTTGAGGTCTGACTAGATGGCAGGTCTTAATGTTGGTTTCTTGCGAGGCTCTTTGAGTGGTGTCCATTGAAAGACGGTAGGAACTGCATTTCGCTTCAGTCTCTTTAATTTAGCAAGGCTTGACGGCTCACGGTAGTCTGTTGGTGTAAAAGGGGCAGAACAAACTGTTGTGGCATTTGTAATCTTAAAATTGACCCCTGGATCTCTGCGTATATTGTGTATCAACTGTTTGCAAAATGATTCTGATTTAGGGAATCTGTGAAAGGAGAGGTCCTTGTATCTGTCTAAACGTGACCTGTTGGTACCCATAGGCACATTTTAGTGGTTGGGCATTGTTAACTGACCTGAAAAAAATTAAAATCTATATTTTGCACATCTTGTTTTATTAACGTTTTTTGTCTATTATGTTCACAGACTATTTTAAAATTTAAATTGAATGCCATGAATGTTTCTTCAATTTTTAACTGGGAACCTTGGAATTATTCAACAATTAAACTGCACACCTTGATATAGCTGGTAAATAGCTGTGAGTTTCATTAACCACAATTGAATTATCCATCGTTTAAACAAATGCCTGAATGGATACCTTTGATATGTTTATCTCCTCTAAAGGTTTTGTTTTAAGGAACAGTCAATTCAAGGTTTAAAGATTGTACAAGTGAATATTAGTTTCAGTTTTTTTTTAAAATATATTATATATACCAGTGTATTGGTCCATTTGACAGTTCACATGTATGGCTTTTTGTACATCTATATGGTCGCTTAGTTGGACGATGTGTTGAATTTTTTTCAACGACAATGATTAGACTTTAAACAATGTTTCATTGCATATTCCATATCAGATACGTTTACCAACTGAATCGTAAACTAGTCTGACCTGGTAGTTAAAAGTTAAAAGGTATTCATAAGTTGTATGTTATACCCTAAATGAACCTGTCGACAAGTTTTCAAGGCTAAAGTTTACGATTACCTTTCATCTCTGACATAGTTAATGCCTTTTATTTCTCTTTATTGTGGTATAGTGACCAAAACACGTTGAGGACTTTTATTTTTATTTTATTTTACCTTACTGCAAAGATGTAGTACCGTAAATCGTTGTTTTGGCGTCGTGATATTTTGGCATGGTTTCTATCAAAAGTCATGTGTTTAATTTTGGTTTTTCTTTCAACTGTCGCGTGCAACCTTGGTACCTTAAATTAAGGAAAGGACAAAACGTGAGTTTTTGTTATAACAAATTATCCAAGTTTGGTATGAAATACATGTAGAGACAGGAAAAAATATACTAAAGAAAAGAATTGTTTGCAAATAAATCCGCATCCCAATGTTTAAAAGTTAAATTTAAAGTATTACAATAAAAAATGTACTTTTTATAAACACTTAAATCTAAAAATTTAAAATCATACATGATGCTATGACGATTAAAACATGTTAATTGTTAAAACCAGCGTAAATTCTTACGAGCAGCACACATTTACTTTTTCTCGAAGACAAAGCCAATAGTTTGGTCAATTCCTGCAGTGTGAAAACCGTTGTAAACAATTTAAGGATTCGCTAGCAAATAGTGGTTTCAAAATTTTTTTTAACTTGATTCCACATTTTACATTTGACTAAATTCATTTATGTTAAATTTCTTGCTGTACAATACGATTAGGGACATAATACTTGATTGATAATTACATAAGTCTTGTGTATTTTGACATCACTATATATAGGTAATGCATTGTTATTGTACATTGTTTATTAGATTTAAAATAACTTAAGGCATGGTCAGCAATGATACTTTTTTTATTTACAGAAAAAAGTAAACATCATATTTATTTGTTTTTACATTACATCTTTGATTGATTGTATGATTAATATTTATGTCTATAAATTTTAATATCATTTTTGATTCAGGAATTTTACCAGAGGCATGGTTGATAGTTAATGTCATACCAATATATAAAAACAAAGGTAGTAAAGCCGAACCAGAAAATTACCGTCCTGTCACTCTTTTATCCTTCATTGGAATTTTTTTTAAACTTCTATTTTAAACACTAGATTATGTGATTATCTTGATGAGCATTCTATAATACTTGAAAATCAAGCCGGATTCAGATATGATATTCCACAACCGATCAATTATTTTTATTGTATGCATTACTACAACAACAAAAAAAACTATACTGCGCCTTTGTAGATTTTGAAAAGGCCTTTAATTGTGTTCAGAGAAATTTTCTGCTGTTTAAACAGTCAAACAATAATATAGACGGCAATTGTTGCCTTATTATTCAAAATATTTACCAGAATGTAAAATCGCGCATGGCATTTAATGGTGAGAAATCAGAATTATTTCCATGTGAAATAGGTGTCAGACAGGGAGAAAATCTATTCCCCGCTCTTTTTGCTGTATTGTTAAATGATTTTCAACATTTTTTTAAGGAACGGATATACTTGGTGTTAGCTCTATTAGTTCTGAACTTGAACATGAGTTGACGGTATTTTTAAAACTACTTTATTATTATATGCGGCCGACACTGTTCTATTTTCTGGCAATAGTGGCGATTTACAAAAAATGTTAAATGAATTTTGTGATTATTGTGAAAAATGGCAACTCAAAATAAATGTAAATGAGACAAATATTCTTATATTCTGTAAAAGGAGACAACCTGGAAATATTAGTTTTTTTATTCAGAATATAGAGATAGAAATTGTAACTGATTCTAAATACCTCGGTACATTTTTTAGCAGAAGCGGTTCTTTTTTAAAGACCCGAAAATATATTTGTGAACAAGCCACAAATGCAATGTATGGTGTACTGCAAAAATGTAGAAACAAAGTTTAAGTATAGTGCCAGTTAGATATGCTTGATAAAATGGTTGACATATTCGTCCTTATGGCTGTGAAATTTGGGGATTTGAAAACTTTGATATGATAGAACGCGTCCACTTGAAATTTTGCAAGCTTGAACTACACATAAAACATACCACGCCAAGTTGTATCGTTTATGCCGAACTTGGCAGATTTCCTGTTGTAATAAATGCCAAACTCCGTATAGTTATTTTTTTAACAGAATTCTGAGTGTTAAAGAAAGCAACGTCTCATTTCATCTATATATTCTATATAAACTATTGTATGTTAACTTTAAAAGATATGGTAATGAATGTAAATAGATATCATTTGTAAAAAAAAATATTTTTGATACTTGCGGTATGTCAAATCTCTGGTTAGATCAATTTTTAGATAAATGGGCAATTAAAAGTATAGAGGTGAAATTTAAAGACCAATTTCAGCAGAATTGTTTAAGTGAAATTAACACTTCTTCTAAATGCTTGTGTTACAGAATTTTCAAAAAGGATGTCAAACAAGAAGGTTATTTTTCCCAAGTTGTCAATATGTAACCTATTTTTACTATGCAAATTTAGATGTCACATATCGAGACGGAAAGATGGTTCCGCATATCAAGGAACGATAGACTGTGCCATCTTTGCCATGGATATTGGTGACGAATACAATTATGTAATGATATGTAATGCTCTCAAACAAGAAAGATAAAAACTGCTGCCACACTTTTGTATTTTTAATCCAAATACATATAAATTTCAGCAATTAATGAACTCGAGTAATTATATTGTACTTGAAAAACTATGCAGATTCATGAAAATAATAAATAAGATGGTCACTCCTCCTGGGTAGTCTGTAGTGTTTACATGGGCTTTATAACTTATGTCATTATATTCTCTGCAACTATGTAATTTGTAGTTTATGAGAAATAAAGTTCAGTTCAGTTCAAAGGTTGTTAATCATAATTCAGTTAACAAAGTTGTAAATGAAATGTGCCACTGTTTGATTGGCTAATTAGATTACCTCAATTTGTATTGCCTTTGAAATTTGCTAATTATATAGAAACTGATTTACTTTTATTTATTCTGTTGTAGTATACAGGTTTTCCAATAAATATGTTGAGCACTACTTAGTCCATACAAAATAACTATTATTTCAGCCCTACTAATTGTCATATAGTATTGTTTATTTCTGTTTTTGGTGTTGTTGTTCTATACCACTATTATATTGTTGTTAGGCACTGCTTTTCTGGGAGTTCTATATATATACATACTAGAAATATAGTCCTTGGGCTTTTTTTTTATTCCATGAAACAAATGTAATTACTTTTTTAATAACAATTTATTGATTTTTTTCAGCTTTTCAACAAACGTTTTTATGATGGCCAAGGCCACACATACACGAAGAACGTATATCTATGAACTTTATAAACTAATGTGTTGAAAAAAGCAATTCTAAACGTGGGACATATATTAATCATGTTTTATGTGTAAAAAAATCTTATTGCTTTTTCTTTCTTGATACTGAAAAGCATTGCATACAGAATTCAGTATATTTTTTAAACATAAAATGATTATTTTCATATTAACCATTTTCAATTTAGAGCAGCCGAGCGCGTCCCGGATGGCGGATAGGGGGAGACCCTCTCATTTAAAAGGGGGGGTGGGTGTCAGGTCATAATAGGAAAGCCTCGCCGTGGACCGTAGTGGGTAACGGTGTTGGAGAGTTCCACGCTCCTTTTCCAGTTTCAGTCAACATTGTGTTCGCTCTGACCCATCCCAACCCTAGTGTCCGTTGATTAATTGTTGGTTAACATTTTCTCGCCCTGAATATCACTAAAACGCTGCTCGCTGGACGTAAAGCAGACATCCAATCAATCAAGCAATTAGAGATTTATGACTGCAGAAATTATTGAAATACTATCTTTATTAAAACATGTATTATGTCTTAGTTTGAAATTTTACTTTCTGCGTACTCTAAAGAACAGTGTAGACTGGCGTTGTACCGTTCGCAAACAGAACTGTCCAGCAACTGTTAAAATACAAATGATTTTATTGAAAATGCATCATTAGATACAATGATCAAAGGGATTGCCAAGCAGGCACATCCTATATAGGTGTTCCTCTAGAAAGAAACGTGGACATCAAGGTTAATACAATATATAGACAGTATAATGTAATATAAACAATATAAAGTATAATAAATATAGTTTTAAGACACGTATAAAGCTATCAATCCACTTACATTACCACATATTCCATAATTTCGGACTTTATATATGAGGCCTTTATGCCAAACACGATCAAAGAGATATCACAAAATACGAAAGGCATATTTTGCCTCGATATAAATAACTAGCAGTTGATTCACCGTAGAATCTTAAGCCCGATTGGTTATTAGACAGAATATAATTTTGTTGTATACAGTTTAATACATTTTTGTAAATTTTTTTTTTCAAGATTTTTCCGAAACAGATTAGTAACGGATATTGGAGGGTAGTGTGAGGGATCATCATGATCACCCTTAGCCTTGTATATTGCTGACGAGATTACACTTTTCCAGTCATTAGGGTCTTGTCTACATTGTATCGTTGTGGTAAATAGTAATGTAATATGGACAACCAATGACTGAAAAATACATTTTAGAAATTTTGGCGAAAGCTTACCTGGACCAGCTGGCTTATTAACACTAAAAATTTGGAATGATCAATAACATCTTGTTTGGAAATAACAATGTCAGACAGCTCCCAGTGGAGCGGGGACTAAGTCAGGGAGATTGGGTAAAATTAATTAGACAATATTGAAACAAAGTAATCATTTAGAACATTACCTTATTCTTTAGGATGTACAATAACTTTATTGTTAACTTTAAGGGCACTATTATTTGTATTTTTCTTATTAAACTGGCATATTGATTTTGCAATTCTCCACCATTTTTAAGGGGAATAGTTTTATCAGATGGAGTATTCTGGAGGTTTTTTTTTTGCTTCTCTAGTCAATAAAATTACTTCATTAAGTTTTGTTGATAAATGAGCTAGTATTTTGGATTTTTACTGAGTTTAGCCTTTCTGTAAGTTCTGTTCCGCTGTCTCATCTTTAATCTTATCTTGCTATTTATCCACGGTTTATCCTTTGGCTAACTCTTACTCTTTTTATGGGATGAATTTATGCATTAAATCACTTATTTCGTCTTTAATGATCTCACTTATAATAATATTCGTTCCTTCAATTTTAAAGTCAAGACTAGTAAGTTAGGTCGATTCTTAATGGATTCATAATCTGAATTATTGAAATCCCAGATTGTTATTTAAACGGATTAGTAGTGATTTAAAGTTAATTTCTAAAATAGATAGGCAACGATCACTACAAAAGTTGGGAAGAAAATAGCTAGAATAGACAATAACAATATTACTAACAAAGATTGGGTCCAATAGTGTGGAGGATGTTGGTGTAACAAGAGTTAGTTGTAGTCTATGGCACTGTACCAGCAATATTTGTCCATGTCTCTTGAAAAAGTAAGACTGTAAGATATTGTAATGAGGTCTACATTAATATCTCCAATCAATATAACATAAATCCACTATAAATACATGTCGATATAATTCCAGGAGATAACTCTATTTAGGGGGCCTGCATACACAAACAACAAGTAATTTATTGTTCTGTACGGTTACTGCTATGCACATTGATTCAATGTTGGTACATTCAAGATTTTTCTACGTATAATAATTAGATCATTTCTAATATAGATCAAAATACCAACCCTTTTTCCTAAAAATCTATCTTTACGAAAGTGGTGTGGGTCATAAAACTTGTCAATCACGATGTCTGAACAACAAAGTGAGTTATAAGGTTTAGTTTCAGTTATACATGTACAGATAATATTTAGGTTGCCAAGCTCATTATATAGTAGATCAGTTTTAAATCGTAGGGAGTGGACGTTTGTTACCTATTGAGATATTTTTATAATCAAAATGTGTGTTGTCAGGTTTAGGATTTGGTTGAACATCAAAGGCGATAAGGATCAGGTAACTCAACACAACCATTATGAATATACTGTTATTGAAGAAACAATTCACTGGTTTAATAAGAACAGTATTGGTATGTACAAGAAAATGCGAGGGTTTACTAACCATTACCGTAAGACTGAGCACATAATTTAAAAACTATTGCGTACAGTAATAAAAATGTTAAACGTATTGGACTCGAAGTAGTAGCAATCAAACCAAATACAAACATATTTACAAACATTTACAAATATACTAATTATGAGACTTACAATCAGCATGTAAGGTTTGGAGGAATACCGGATTTAATGTCAGTCATCATTTTTAATGACTACTATCATCTATGCTGACTGAGGATACTTTCTGAACAATATACAGTATGGGCAAGTAATTAAGTAACATTTAGATAAGTCACTATGTTCGATTAATGGCTTTACATTGGGCATGTAATTCAGTCATTACATATATTCGTCGATGGTATATATGACTATAATTCACACAATTTTATTAGGAGCAGTTTGGTTTTAGTGATAAAGTTTAGCGGATCTGTTAATAATATGGTCGATAGGAACTATTACCATATATCACATACAGATGTACAATGTAGTAAGCACAATTTTTTGGAATGGTTTGGTTTTTGTGATAAGGTACGGATATATTACAAGTACATTCGTACTTGTTTACGAAAATATTTGTAATGGTTATTGACGCAAGATGGTTACATACTTAATTAAAATAAATATGTAACAGTTAAGATGATTGTTAACTTAAAATAATGGTCTAAAGCGTACTCGAATCTACTGACACAATTGCATTCGTAAAGGATTTAACTGACCAATATAAAAGTTTATCGGATTAAAAAGACAACTCGGACAGTGAACGTGCGTTTTCTGGATTAACATTAAAAACGAAATTAATCAAAGATCAAAGAATTAAAAATAACAAAAACTTGTTTTATGTATTCTACATGATGAACATGAAACTGAGGAAGGGGAAATGTTTACACTTAAAATGCGTGATCAAAGATTTTTCGTCAGAAATAAATATAAGTAGAGTGTAGTTAAAAATTGTAATACATGATCCTATGATAAAAATGAATTAAACCATGACATGATAACACCCAGCTTCTATTGCAGTAACATATAATTTGAGTACGGGTTTAAATGGCATTACAATGGAAAGTATATAATGGTCTAATATGTGAAAAACGGTGACTTGATATGTATATTGGCTAGCCAGTGGATTTTGCTCAAAGAGGTTTGCCCCCGTGTGGGACCCGGGGCACAGGAGAATAGGCCCACGGCTTCCTCAGCCTGCAGTAAGAGTCTGCTAACAGAGGCAACACTTGCCGTGTGTTGCGACCCGTGTCGATTACAGGACGGGATTTCAGTAGGCCGGGTAAACGGTCCCGATAACCTACTGAACCCTTACTTTTTCTAGACGGGAAATCGAGTTAGCCCTGACTTCGATGAATCGGCATGTCACGTCTTGCCCTTTGTGAATCCTTCTCATTTTAGCTTTTCTATTACATCTATTTCTTTTCAAAGTATTCCATGAAATGTATTAACCAGTTGATAGACAGCTTCCTTTAAGGATTTACAAAGAAGGCGGTGGCTGAAGGGCAAAGCTTCCTCAGCTTTATAGAGGCGACATGTTTGCCGTGTGTTGCAACCCGTGTCGGTGGAGGAAGGGATCCTGGTGGTTGAGAGATCACTCTCTGCTGCATCCATTAGTGCGGGTCAGTGGGTTTCGATTTTCAATAAACCACTTTGGCCCTGACTTCAACTAGACGGGAGGCCGGATGGACCCGGTTCGGTCAATCGGCTGGTCACGCCGAGCCCTTAACAAGCTTGACTTCATCTTTCGTATTACTTGATTGTGTCTTGTAAATCTTACAAACAAAATTGTTCAGTAACAGGCTGTTAAGAAGGCGGTGGCTCATGGGTCAATCAAGTAGACAGAGTTTCGAACGGTTGTATCGCCAGGTAACCCCGGGCACGAGGCATGCGTTCATTAAGAAATTCGTCTGTTTGAGTATACCACCCTTGGAACACCTGATGCTTTCTGCTGGTGATCCGCAGACACCAAGCATCGCCCCTGTTGGCACTCCGTGGCGGGTGGGTGACAAGGGTGGTGAACCATATTCTTTCATCATGGCTTCAGAAATTCAAATAAAAAATGGTACAAAAAAAAGAAAAAATGACTTTCCTCTTGAAGAATTGGTTGCTGAAGAAAATTGGCCTAAATTTATTGTTTTATCTAGCAAAGACCCAACTAAACCTTTGGCAAAAGTATCTCCTTTCATTATTGAAAAAGCTATTAAAGGGTGTGCAGGAGACGTTAAAAACGTCACAAAAATGAAATCCGGTTCCCTCCTTATTGAATGTAATAGAAAACACCAGTCTACCAATTTATTAAAACTTTCAAAAATTGTTGACTTAGAAATATCTAGCTCTCCCCACAGAACTCTAAACTCGAGTCAAGGGATTATTCGTTACCGAGGCGAAGATCTCTCGGAATTATCGGACGATGAAATCTGTTCAGAACTAGAGCCTCAGGGTGTTACAAAAGTTAAAAGATTTATTGCTAACAGACAGGGTGTTCAGGTAAAACTGAACACCTTTCTGTTAAATTTCAACACACCTACTGTCCCCGAATCCATCAAGATTGGTCTGTACAAAGCTAAAGTCAGCGCATACATCTCCAACCCTGTGCGCTGCTTTAAGTGTCAAAAGTTCGGCCACGGAAAAGGACAGTGCAGAGGTCACCAGATTTGTTTCAAGTGTGCAGAGGAAGGACATGAGGGCTTCACCTGCACTAAAACTCCAAAGTGTGCTAATTGTGGTGAAGCCCACATGTCCTCATCTAAGGACTGTCAGCATTTTAAAAAGGAAAAAGAAATTCAAAAAATTAAAACTGAAAAAAACATCTCTTACCCTGAGGCTCGTCGTCTGTATAATACAACGAATAATCCCTCGTCTCCTGCATCAACGTCATACGCCAGTGTTGCCAAACGCGTTCTCACTTCAGTTGAAACGCAGACAATCATCACCTGGCCTATTGACAAACAGGAACCTTCAAAATTAGCAGTTACAACAACAGACAAAATAATTACATCTTCACGAAAATCTTCATCTTCACAAACTCCTGCGTCTTCAGCACCCTCTCAAACTGCTACGTCTTCAGTACCCTCTCAATCCTCAACCAATTCTTCAAGTAGCCAAAAAAAAAATTCAAAAAATGTCAACTCCAATTTAAATTCTTCTAACTCTAATAAAAACTCAAATCAGAAAGGAGATCGTACTCCAAAACTGCTGAGGGATCCGATAAAGGTCCACAACAGGTTTGGAAGTCTAGATCATCTAGACACTACTATCTGGGGCGATCCCATGGATACACTACCCCCAGATACTGGATCTAAAAGTAGATCCCCCAGCAGAAACCGGCGGAATAGCCCCAAAAAAACTGTCAACTATTCCCCTATTCGCAGACCATAATGGGTACAATAATACAATGGAATTGTCGAGGTCTTAAGATTAATTTTCTTGAAATTACTTTATTAGTTCAAGCCTTTCTTCCTGTTGCATTTTGCCTTCAAGAATCCCACCTAAAACGAAGTGATAACATATCCTTAAAAAACTACTCTATATACAGCACATATGTAGACGAGAACGATAGAGCTGCTGGTGGCTCTACCATTCTTGTAAAAGACCAAGTTCTACATAGCCCTGTAGATCTCAACACTGATCTTCAGGCGGTTGCTGTTAGAATTTCTTTAGACAAAACAATTACTTTATGCTCTGTGTATATCCCTCCAAATTCTTCATTAAATTTAAATCAGTTGAAACATCTTACTGATCAGCTTCCAGCCCCTTACATATTACTTGGGGACTTCAACGGACATAACCCTTTATGGGGCAGTAACACAATAAGCGATAAAGGTAAAATTATTGAAAGCTTAATGAATCAGGAAGATCTGTGCATTTTTAATGATGGAACTAATACATATTTACATCCTGGGAATGGATCATACTCGGCTATTGATCTAACAATAGCAGATCCGTCTTTGTTGCCCGATTTCTCATGGAAAGTCCATGACGATCTCTGTGGCAGTGATCACTTTCCCATTATCTTGGAATCTTTACACTCTTCACACACAGAACGAGTCGCTAGGTATAAATTTGGCAAGGCCAATTGGCCTCTATTCGAACAACTCTGTATAGAGCGACTTAACTCGGATGCTTTTGAAGCTATTTCTGATCCAATTTTAAAATTCAATGAAACACTTATTTCAATTGCTGATGAAACAATTCCTAAGACCTCGACATATCCAAAACATCCTAGTAAACCATGGTTCGATGACAGCTGTGAGGAAGCTATTAAAGACCGGAAAAAAGCCGAACGACGCTTTAATAAACACCCAACTCAAAATAATCTTAACCATTTCCGAATTTTTCGAGCGAAAGCTCGCAGGGTAACGAAACAAAGACGACGCACTTCTTGGCGTAACTTTGTTTCTAAACTGAATAACCATACCCCCATGAATAAAATTTGGAATATGATTCGTAAAATTAAAGGTAAAAACAGTAAAGCAAATGTCCATCATTTAAAGGATGGACAAGACTTGTTAACATCAGAGTCGGAAATATCTAACAAATTGGCCGAAACATTTGCAAAACACTCGTCCGCTGAAAATTATCATCCCGATTTTCAGCGTATCAAAACTCAAAAAGAAAAATCAAAACTTAATTTCCAGTCAAAAAATCTGGAAGATTACAATACACCTTTTTCTTTGGAAGAGCTAAAAACCTCTTTGAACAAATCTCACGACACAGCATGTGGTCCAGATGACATCCATTATCAACTTCTCAAACATCTGCCACAATCCTCTCTCCAATGCCTTCTGAATCTTCTTAACAACATTTGGGAAACGGGTGACTTACCTTCTATTTGGAAAATGGCTAACGTTGTACCTATTCCAAAACCAGGTAAGGATCACTCAGAAGCGTCGAACTATCGGCCTATAGCCCTTACAAGTTGCGTCTGTAAGACCATGGAACGGATGATTAATGATCGCCTTGTCTGGTTTCTTGAATCCAATAACCTTCTATCAAATATACAGTGTGGATTCCGACAAGGACGAAGTACCATGGACCATTTGGTACGTTTTGAAACTTTTATTCGAAACGCCTTTGCCAAAAATGAACATGTTGTGTCTATCTTTTTCGATTTAGAAAAAGCATATGACACAACATGGAAATATGGTATTTTAAAAGATCTTTTTGATATGGGGTTGAAAGGTAGACTTCCTACCTTTATTTCAAACTTTTTATCTGACAGAGAATTTAAAGTTAGGGTAAATTCTACTCTATCTGACCCTTTTGAACAGGAAATGGGTGTTCCACAGGGAAGCATCCTTTCTGTCACTTTATTTAGTATTAAAATTAATAGCCTTGCTCAAGTTTTAAAAGATAATATTGATGGTTCTCTATATGTTGACGACTTCCTCATATGTTACCGAGGAAAAAACATGAATAATATTGAACGTCAACTGCAGTTATGTTTAAATAGAATAGAGAAATGGGCAATGGAGAATGGTTTTAAATTCTCCACTGCAAAAACCGTGGGGATGCATTTTTGTAATAAGAGAAAGATGCACCCTGATCCTGAATTAAAATTACATAATAATCCTATAAAAATTGTAAAGGAAACTACTTTTCTTGGTCTCATATTTGATTCAAGGCTAACCTTTCTACCCCATATCAAAATGTTAAAAAATAAATGCCTAAAGGCATTAGATATTTTAAAAGTCGTAGCCAGCACCAACTGGGGTGCTGAATGCGACGTTTTACTTAATCTTTATAGATCGCTGGTTCGATCTAAATTGGATTATGGTTGTTTTATTTATGGTTCTGCTCGCAAGTCATATGTCAAAATCCTTGATACGGTTCATCATCAAGGATTGCGACTATGCCTTGGAGCCTTTCGAACCACACCTATAGACAGCTTATATGTAGAAGCAGGCGAGCCCTCTTTGTATCAAAGAAGGATAAAGCTCGCCTTGCAATATGCAACCAAATTAAAGGCATATCCTGGCAACCCCGCCCACGACAGTGTTTTCAAACCTCTTTACGAAAATATTTTTGAAAAACATCCAAATAAAATTCAACCTTTTGGTATCAGAATAAAACCTCATTTGAACAACTCTGGTATAAATTTAGATGAAATTGCTGCTATTGAAATTCCACATAACCCACCATGGTTAAATCCAAAACCGGTATTTATTTTTGATCTTAGAAACCATAAAAAGTCCGACACAAACCCTTTAATTATTCAACAACACTTTGCAGAAATAAAATCTCACTATCCTGACCATTCTGCAATTTATACAGATGGATCGAAGGACGGCGATAAAGTTGCATCGGCCGCTGTCTTTGGAGAGCGTGTTGAAACTCGCCGTCTTCCTTCCGTTTCTTCTGTATTTAGTGCAGAAGCGCAAGCTATCCTTCTTGCACTAAAAATTATTGCTTCTTCAGATGAGAGTAAATTTATTATCTGCTCAGATTCTTTGTCATGTCTTCAGGCAATTGAAAATTTTAAAATTAAAAATCCATTTATTTTAAAAATAATTCAAATTTATAAATCGTTGACAACTTTAGGTAAAGAGGTTGTGTTCTTCTGGATTCCAAGTCATGTGGGAATCCATGGAAACACAGTCGTCGACAGGGAAGCTAAGAATGCCTTAAATAATGATATCATTAATTGTAAAATTCCTTTTACTGATTTTAAATTATATATTTTTAAATACATTTCTAATATATGGCAGCGTGGTTGGGATCTCGAAGTACATAATAAACTTCATGAGATCCAACCACTTCTGCACATACATAATTTAAAATCTTGTAGAGGTCGTAGAGACCAAGTGGTTTTAACCAGGTGTCGTCTTGGGCATACCAGGACGACACATAGTTATATTTTAAACAATGAACCAAGACCCGAGTGTGTGCCATGCAACTGTCCATATACCATCAAGCATGTCTTGATGGACTGTGTTGACGTGGCACACATTCGGGAACGTTTTTATTCTGTTAATTCTTATAATAATTTATTTATAACTGTCGCTGACGACACAATTTTACAGTTTTTAAAGGAAATTGATTTATACAGAAAAATTTAATTGGATTTTAAATTGTGATAGTTTTAATGTTTTAGTTTTCTTTTTTATCTGTATATATGCTCATATTATTGTATGAGACCTCGTTCTAGAAAGGATGGATATTTTTTAGTGAACTGAATTAAAGTTATAATTTTCACGTCCTGAATATAGCTGAAATATTGCTTGCTGGACGTAAAACAACAATCAATCAATCAATCAAAGAGGTTTGTGCAATGGTTGCAGTGGATTGAGGAATAAACGGTACTGCCGTGGCATTTAGACGCGAAATCGATATGGTACGGGTTGATTGATTTAACACTTTGGAAGAAGTCGTATTCAGTCGTATTTGTAAGAACTGCTCGAGGTCAGATTCAACGGTAATATGAACAGTGCTACCATCAAAAGTCTTAACTAGTATTTTACCATCGATTGTCAAACAACTAGCGATTTTATTTTATTTCAATAGTTCCCTTGTTTGTCGGTATAGTTCAGCCCTTGTTTGTGTGAGAGCTTTATTGATGTAAAGCTTGTAAGCAGTACTAGGGCTGCTGTTATAATTTTTAATATTTTGTTTGTTTGCATATACCAGTGGCCGATCTCTGTAGCAGATGAATCTAAGTATAATATCTTGCGGTCGGCTTTTTGGATTAGGATTTGGGACTGGCTTTCCAATTCTATGAGTTTTGCCAATATGTTCCAGTGTTAATGAGCGGTCCGTGATTGGCAATGCCAAATCCTTTAAGACTTTTAAGTCGAAGATGACCTGTGTTTTCATGTTTATCTTTTTTTGCTATTCCCGAGATTTTAAGACAAGCTCTACTGGAGTATTGTTCCATTTCATCCATCCTGTGTGTTAGATCAAGCACTTCTATTCGTAGCAAATCAATGTTCTGTAACTGTTGAACAGAGAGGAGACTCAGTAAACAATACCACCCAGCATTAAGACGGTGCTCTTCAAATTATGTCTGAAGTCAAAGCCATAACCAATAGTGTCCATACCAATAGACTGCAATCATTTTAATACTGTAATTAAAGAGATTGGTGACCCATCATTACATATTGGAACCCGACCTGCTTCTAACAACTTGGTCAAACTTCAGATCTTGATTTCTATTGCAAGGAACTATTTAAAAAAATTTAAACGGTGATTAATAGCGCCATTTCAATATATATTACATAATTATGTAATTACTGTAATATAACATGTTAACTTAGAGCACACATTTATAGATAAATTCTTAATCAAAAGCATAAATATACAAGCAAGTTGGGGCAAATTGACTGAGCATGGCACTTGAAAATTATAGTCTGATGTTTCACCTGTTTTATACCATTAAAAAATAAAACTGGCATACAGATGATTGATTGAATGTCTGCTTTACGTCCAGCGAGCAGTATTTCAGTTATATTCAGGACGGGAATAAGTAAACAAACAAAAACTCAACGGAAAATGGGTGTGGGATGGGTCACAGGGAATACAATTTTGCCACGTGAAAAGTATGGCGTTTTGGGTAGGGGCGGAAAATTTAGCCTTTTGTAGCGGCTACAATGAGCCTACTTTTTTTTTAAATCTACAAAAGGGATCTTTATCGTGCAAGGAGCGTGGCACTCTCCAAACACGTTACCCACTACGGTCCGCGGTCAGGCTGTCCGTATTATGACCTGACAACCCCCCAACGAGAGGGTTTCCCCTATCCGCCACCCGGGGACGCACTGGGCTGCTCTGTGGGTCGAGCACTGGGAACCCTCCAAGTATGGTCCCAGGCATACTGAAGACAACATACAACAAAACTAACCAATGATACCCCCTTTTCACTGGTCATCTGGGCTGTTACTGACCCATGCTTTGTTGGCGATAAGTACCGACTATTTTTGCAAACTCAAAATTAGTGCTTTATTGATCATGGAATGTACAATAAAATAGCATGTTATACATATTTTTGTTTGTTTTTTTTTGTTATACAGGCATAATATACGAGAGAGTGTTGATTAAAAATATTTTAATTCTTAATTTACATGTTTTTGCAAAATGTACAATTCCTAAAACTTACTTTATGAGTACAACAAATAACGATTCACAAAGTAACTGTTTTCTACCTGTAAAATAGTCTACTTTTCACGCCTTACAAAGCTATTAAGCAAGTGAAGACCGCCATTATTTCTGTCTGTCACTATGGCAACCGAGGTTGTAATGTTGATCTTTACTGTGAACAGAGTAAGATCGCTTCAAATTTATTGAAAGTTTTCCTCCCCAATAAAAACTGCGGCTTATTAGGTGAATAATTGCTAAATATGAAGTTAAACTCTGTTCTACCAAATGATTAATTCAAAGTAGAGTTTATAAATAGAACCAATTGTTGTCGTGATTTCTTAAGAAAATTGTAATTATCTTTGCACACTGCGTACACATGGAAAATTGTTACCAAATTTTAAATGAAAAGCAATCTTGAACAAAGATTTAAGGCATTGAATACATTTGCTATGTCGTAATTATTTACTTGACAAAATAATAAATATGAAACTAACTATAAAGTCAACGTTCCTGGAAACAATTTACCATTTTTAAAAAGATTTGTGTGCCATATACGAGATTAGTTTTCGCACACAAATCGAGATACAGTAGTACTGTAACAATCGTACTCTTTTATCTTGTATGTATCACCATAGGTCATGACACCACAATCCGAGTTCCACAAGCGCCGATAATTGTAAGTCTGAAGCTGGACTTGTACTCCAGACAAGGCAGTAAATCCATCTCCGCTCATCCACGTTGATTCCTTTAACCCAATCCATGTAGGGGAAGTGTTACCTTATAAATAAAACAAAAGTGGCAAGACATTTAAAAATAGCATTTAAAAAACTAATTCGATTGCACTACATTTGTCTTTTACGGAATGCGAACTAATAAAGCCTGTTACTACAGAAAAACCTGTCTACCTTATGTGAGCTAAATATTTATTCCAGCTAAGATGTTGCAATGGGCAGTGACACGTAATTCAGGTTTTTGGTGGCTGTTGCAATGAGCCTCCTTTTTTCAAACCGTACAAAAAGGGTATAAATGTACAATCAGTATTTCACTCATCAACACGTGATATAATATCGTTTGCTAATCCTGCATATAGGAATACTGCTCGCTAGACAAAAAGCAAAAATCCGACCAATCAATTATTATGGTTCGTGGTCCAGGCTGGGACCATACTGGGGGCTCCAGTGCACGACCCACAAAACCTAGCCGCGGACCGTAGAAAGGGTGGGACATCAGGAACAAACTTTTGACTGCCTGAAAGTATGGAATATTGGGTAGGGTAGACAAATTTATCCTTTTTGAAGCGATTACAACGAGCCAACTGTTATCGACATCTATAAATACGTACCTACTGTGTCCTCGGAAAAGCTTTCGTATTGTGACCTTACAAACCCCCCAGTCCCGTGCGGGATCCGAGTGGCTAAAAGAATAGACCGCAGTCGCGCTAGCTTGTCGTAAAAGGCGACTAAATAGCGCCCAGTACCCTGACCGGCGTGTCAGGTCGGTTTGCCTAAAGACCGACTGTGATGTGTGCCCCAGGTGGTTGAATATGGTACCCCTGGCAAGCTGAGGTTGTCGGGCCATAATACGGAAAACCTGACCGCAAACCATATTAGTGCACCGTGTTGGGAAAAATGCCACGTTCCTCGCACGTTAAAGAACGCTGCTGTAGTATTCGCTATGAGTAGGGATTTCGATCCCGCTACAGGAGGCTAAATTGCCTGACCCTATCCATCCTCCCATTTGCCAGTGGCAATCTAAAATCCGTTACCCCTATTTTTCCTTGTGTCCCTTCCCATTTTCATTCATCATCATTTCATGTTCATTTTATCATCCATTTCATGTTCATCGCCTGATTATAGCTGAAATATTGCTGTTCGGGCGTTAAACACCATTAATCAATCAATCAATCAATCAAAAACCCCAAAGAGAGGGTCTCCCCTATCCGCCACCAAGAAACAACATTCTCCCATAGGGTAACATGTTAAACCAAGTACTGCAATTGTGCTCATTTTGAAATTCCAACTAGCACAAAATATTTATTTGTGCAGATGACCATCCAATAAATATGAAATCACAGTTTATTGGTTTTAATCATCTTTGCTGTTTGTTCTATGACTACCCCCAATGGGAGTGCATACCCTATCCGCCAACTGGGGACGCTCTTGGCAGCTCAGGTCGTGTCGAGCACTGTGAACCTTTCAAAATGGTCCCAGTCAACGAATACGTGAATAGTTTTTATTTAAGGCTGTAGGTTTTTAACGTTATAATGGTACAGGCATTTCAAAAGAAATGGTGGGTTAAACCATGTTTTATGGCATTCCAAACCTCCCGCGTCCATTACTGTAGTTTTAGAGTAGGTTAGTGGATTAAAATGGATAGTTATCATAAACTACATGTACTAGTCACTGATAGGTATATTTAACAATCATGTCATAATACGGAAAGCCTGACCGCGGACCGTAGTGGGTAACGTGTTTGGAGAGTGTCACGCTCCTTGCACGACAAAGACCCCTCTTGTAGATTTCGAAAAAGAGTAGGCTCATTGTAGCCGCTACAAAAGGCTAAATTTTCCGCCCCTACCCAAAACTCCATACTTTTCCAGTGGCAGTCAAAATTGTAATCCCTGTGACCAAACCCACCCATATTTTCCGTTGATTTATTGTTTGTTAACTTGTTCCCGTCCTGAATATAGCTGAAATACTGCTCGCTGGACGTAAAGCAGACACCCAATCAATCAATCAATCGTAGCACATTCTCTGTACACTGAATTCAAAAATATGAAAAACTATCTGCATCCATATTTTCAAACGAGTAAGTGAAACTATTAAAGGCGCGGACGAGTTCTTCTTGTAACCTTGGTTAATAAGATTATCCCTTAGGAATAGGTGGCATTTGCAGAAATCAGTATACAGCTGAGAGTTCTTGAACACCTGATCAATTGAGAAATATAGACACCGAATGCAAGAGAAGCTGTAATATTCCTGCATAGGTAAGAAAACTGTAAAAGTATGAAATTAAAATTGTCTCTCTTTAAAGACCCCTTTTGTAGATTTCGAAAAAGGCTCATTGTAGCCGCTACAAAAGGCTAAATTTTCCGCCCCTACCTAAAACTATACCTGTCCAGTGGCAGTCAAAATTGTATTCCCTGTGACCCATCCCACCCATATTTTCCGTTGATTGATTGTTAACTGGTTCCCGGTGAAATATATAGGTGAAATACTGCTCGCTGGACGTAAAGCAGACATCCAATCAATCAATCAATCAATCAATCTTTTGAAGACAGAGATTGTGCTTCCAATATATGCTATACCAAGAGTCACATACCTACACGTTCGACTGGTGTCCGTGTTGCACTTTACTCGCAAAACAAAGACATGATTCATGTTTGCAGAGCAAGGTTCAAGTTCTTATAACATAAATAATTAGTTAGTTTTAGGTAGATATAAACTGGAGGATTTAGTTTACAATTGTTTACTGCTTGCGGTAAAAATTGTGTTAAATGGCCAGAAAATTAAGCATTGCAACTTGATACCTATGGACCGTGTAAGGGACCTATACTTCAAAATGGATCGAGTAAGCACAACACGCTGGAATCATCGACCCAAACGGCGGATCCAGCGCACCGGATTTTTACCATCAGGCCTGACAAGCTTCTGTCTTATTTTTTGTCCGGCACAATAATAATATTTTTGGTCAATTTCAGTTTGTTTTTTACTGATAATGGAATTCTTCCAGGATATGTAGATATTAGGGTGTGGTTGATTATTAAAAATAATTATTCAGTTGTTTTCCATTTGTGTTGTACTTACCATGAAGAAAATTGTAAACCAAATTCCATTTGACAGTTGATGTAATACTGACAAGGTCGCCGCCATTCTTTCGACAAATTGACCGTGCCCATGACCAAATGGATTTTATTTCGTAGAGTTTGAAGCAGGTTGTGTTATCAGCACATGCAGATGAGCTTACTTGATAATCTTAAAAAATGAGATTCTGAAGTAATTTGTCCATAATATATTTAATGATAAGTGTTAGAAATATGCATATAAACCATATTTCGCTTAGACTATTGCAAATGTTTTTGTTGTTAAAAGGTAACCAAGTATAGCTGAAAGTCTCAATTCCAATATGTTTATTTTCCAGTGCAATGAGGAAATATAATTTTTATCATAGCTTGTATATGAATTATACTAGTATTTTAATACAATTTATTAATATAATATAATATAATATAAAAATACGTACCCCCTCCTTGAATGGCATAAGCATCCAATCCGGTAGTCTCAGTTAAATGCAATGACGTTGAATTTGGGTACATCTTTTCAGAGTGAAGCATACATTTTTTCTCAAAGCTTCCATAAAGGAATTGTGTACACGGGCCAACCGGGTTGTTCTGACATACATATGCACAGTTTAGTACAGATTTGCCATTACGAGACACATATATTGAGTAGTTCCCCGAATACGAGTTAGGAAATTTTAAAAATTGAAAACTAATAAATTCGGAGCATGCAATGAAGAACAAACCTAAAACTAATGGCGCGTATGCAAGAAACATCATAAAAATAAACGATTAACACTTATTCATGGATATATCTGAGTATGCAGCTAGCCTGGTTCTTCTTGACAAATAATTGGCAAACAGTCTTTTATATCGTAGGAATACTTAGTATTCATAGAACGGATAACGCAACCTGCCGACTTCTTTGATGACCAAATATATACTGTCGTTTATCTTGATATTAAAATCACATCCCACTATATGGTATTCATATATGACAAGAATTTTATGTAAATTATATCTTTGTATTGCATAACGTCAAAAGGAAAGGATAATATTAATACCATTGTGAGTATTAAACAGAGCAGACAAATAACCCTAAAAAAACATGAAAGAGTTTTTCTTGTCAGATTCAAAGAAACGTAAATTAGGTTTTGTTTTGGAATAAAAAAGTCTTTTAACAAGTATTTGTGTGAAAGGTTTTTGCAATGAATTTATCAAAAACAGTGTCTGGTCATCGTATATAACAAATATTGTTTATGCTGCTCATATCAGATTGTATAATTAAACAATAATTACATATCGTTAAATTAGAAATAATTTGTGGTTTATCATTGTTTTGCAACTGGATGACAATTAATGTCGATATAAATTGGCGACTCCGTTGTAAAACAGCCTCCTTGAATTCTTTCTATTATAATAAGACAATTACGGTACATTTAGGATATTTACGCACCTATAGCCAACACCATTATCGCCATAAACTAGCTATTCCAACAATATATCAAACGAAATATTGCAACGGATAATTATAGTGCGTGCCACTTTTTATAAGATTCATACGTCATACGCAAAAAACTTTTCAGTGAGATTTGCGGTTTTGTAATTGGAACAGCCCAATGGTGGCTTGATGCTCATACGTAAATATTTTTTTACAACGATTATTGTCTTTAAAAACCCCTTTCGTATGTATATAAAGTAATACTAAAAATTATATATTCAATTGTTCAATATATACCAACATCGCAAACATTATATGAACGACAAATCTTTCTGGCACTTATGTTCTTTGATCATATGTTGATAAGCATTGTTTTGTGGAGGTTTTATATTTGAGATTTAAGTACAATTTGGAAGTATCTAGCGAAAAGTAAAATATACATGCAAAAACGATTCTAGCAATGAGGAAAAGATCAATACACAAAGAAATTATATTACAAAAAATTGAAGAAAATATGAGTTATAGATTAACAGACTCTTGTTTTATTAGGTATTTCTGTTAATCTATTTGATCACATCAATAGGATTTTTTAAGTATTTAGATTGCAATCGTTAATGTTATTACCATACTGCTTTCAAGTATAGGTTAAGATGACTGTAAAAGTCTCGTCTCTTTCATCTGTACTCTTTTAATTAATATACGAGAATAATACATTTTATCGCTATAAAAATGCCAGTATCTTTATACTAACATCACTAAGACTTATACATAATCTTTTTTAACATAGGGAAATCTTTAATGCATATATAAATCCGCTTAACCAAAGATTTCTTCTGAGACCCATTGTCTTTAATATGTTTGCACATAACACGTGTTCATATTAACTGCCATGCAAAAACAGCTGTTGACAAGGTCAGCATGCCCTGCATGATGATGTTGTTACCATAAAATAATATTTAATAACACTGCAATGATTTTGAAATGTTAAAATATATGTATTTTTTGTTTCTTGCAGATTTAGAGTGGTTTTTATCTCAATGTTCTTTACAACCTTTAGATCAACCAACTGCTTCGCCAAGCATATTTTACAATCTTGCTTGTACAGTTCGTGTTACAAAACATTGGCTGGATATGCTTTTAAGGTCATCTCTCATTAATAATCTTTAGTAAATTAACATTTTAAGACTATATGTTGAATTTCCCTGTAACAAAATAGAATGTGTTATCTTCCGTACATCAATAATTTCAATATCTCGTTTGACAATGAGAGTTTGAAAGTGTTTTTGTAACCTTAGCACTATCACAATGTAAATCATAATCGTGCTCCTGTCATTTACATTCATCTATTTTATTTTGGTTTTCCTAGTTTTTTTATACAAGAACATAGCTTACCTAAGCAGATCATTGTTAGGGCCCCGCCACTTTGTGGCGGACGCCCTATAGTGATCAGTCTGTCCGTCCGTCCTTCCGAACTAATCGTGTCCGGGCTGTAACGTTTTTATCTTTTGAGGTAGGCTTTTGATATTTGGAATGTAGGTAGATAAGATCAAAGCGATGTGTCGCATACCGTGGTTGTTGACCTTCGACCTTGTACTTTGACCATAAGGTCACATTATTGCTTTCTGACTCAAAAATTCATGTCCGGGCTGTAACTTTTTTTTATCTTTTAAAGTAGGCTTTTGATATTGGAAACTGGGTAGATACTATCAAGACAATGTGTCGCATACAGTGGTTGTTGACCTGTGACCTTGAACTTTGACCTTAAGGTCACATTGCTTTCTGAATGACAAATTCATGTCCGAGTTGTCACTTTTTTATCTTTTGAGATAGGTTAATGATATTTGGAATGTGGATAAATAATATCAAGGCGATGTGTCGTATAGCATGGTTAATGATCTTATACCTTGACCGAAAGGTCGTCGAGGCCCACAGAGATGGGTACTATCTCACTGATATCTAGTCTTTCAACAAATTATGAAATTACTTTAAATTAAGAAAATAGTTTATTTTAAATATTGTAAGCATCGAGATAAAGAGAGATGGATCATTGTTCATGCACAGACCGGTGAATCATGCGACATTTAATGCATTTTCATTGGCGATGTAAAAAATATGAAATACTAAATCCCCAATTCTAATACATATCAACACGATACTTTTAATATACGAATACTTGATGCAACAAAATAAAATTCGGGGTTGAACAAGTCTTTTCTGCTTGACTATATTTATAGTATTTTATTAATCAAACAAACCATATCTAGTTAAGTATTTCAGCAACTGGTAGATATTGTGCGTTTTTCTAGGATACCAAGCGAGTAGTTAGGACGAAAATAAGTTTCAAAGCATCGATAAATCAACTGGTATAAGCTATAAATGGGAATACAATATTAGTACAACTATACAACTTGTGAGGGGAAATCCATAAACTTCGTCATTTTTTCCACAAATGTTTAAAGCGTACGCTAGATTGTTTAAACATTTTTTCCGTAGTTGTTTGTTATTGAAAACTCCCGGTAAAATCGCATAATGCAGATTGCCAATTTTATAAACATATTGGTGACATTGGTAATTGGTGATAAAAATCTCAATTAGACTATTACATTGAAAACGTCGAAGAAATGTTAACATTTTGCAACAGACATTTGAAAGCAATCCAGGACGGTATAAAAAGAATCCCATATTTGATCTTTTATTGTTCCTCATTTGACTCTAACAGGAAGTATTCTAATATACAAGTTGTTTTCCGGTGTGCACAAGGTAGAAAGATTATTAACACCGCATGTAAAATGCAGATTCGCAAAAATCTTGAATAGGGAGGAGGTTTTCAAAGAAAGTGCTTTTTATAAAAATAATGTGAAAATGTTTACAATAATGAACGACCCCTCACGCTTTTGATAATTTGGTAAGGACGGAAAATGTAGCGATTTATAGCGTTTACAATGAGCCTACTCCTTTTTACAAATCTACAGAAGGAATCTATTTATTCTGCGAACTTACGAATGTATTTAGTGGAACATAACCTTCTATTCTTTCTACCGCAATCTTCTACCAACTATATGCCAACCTTTCCCTTTTTAAAGTGGTTGGTAGACGTTTGGTTTATTCTGGTTAATTTTTAAAATATTTTTTCAATTAGTTTCCTTTAAGATCAATACTACTTTTGCAGACACCAAGATTATGTTGATTTAAATTCTATAATCAGATATCAAATGCCAATAGTCGCACATATAAGGTTTGATTTTAATTACAGTTACATTTCATTACTCACAAATTATGAATAGACGATAAAATCTTGTTCCTATATAATTTAATAACACCTGAGATTTATCAAATTTACTATTTGCGTTTTGGCTCTTCGTGGAATATAATCCTTTAAGTATAATGCAGCGAAACTGTGGAATCAGCGGCCAAACTACTTCAGAAATTCATTCAGACAATAAATAAAATATTTTGAATTCAACAAATGACACTGCACAGCTTGCATTATATTCAGAACACAATTTAACTTTGTTGCTTTGATAATGCTTGCTAGTCGAATAAAATGTCATCAAAGATACCAAAATTAACATAATTTACTACGCCAGACGCGCGTTTCGTCTTATCAAGACTCGAAAGTGAGAGTGCTTTTAAAGTTTACTGCTACTAGTGCTTATACTTGTGTATGCATGATTATGTATATGAAATATATTTGCATGTCAACCAACGTCATGTTTTTATGCATGTCCAACGTTTTGTCAGTTTAAAAACTTTCGATTGACAAAAACTTTGTAGAAATCAATGAATAGTGATATTTGTTTGACTGATAACCTAAATCTTGCTTATCGTTTTAGGTATATTCAGGGCGAAAACAAGTTGGGAAACAATACATCAACAAGATAAAAGAAAGACCAACTAGAGCTAAATTTTGACTGCCTGGGCTGACCGTTAACCATTATGGTGAGGTGATAAGTGAGTGCCACGCTCCTTGTTGACCCCTTTTGCAGATTTCAATAAATGAAGGCTCATTGTAGCCCTACAAAAGTCTAAATTCTATCCCCTTACGCAAAAAGTGGCGGTCTAAATTGTTTTCCATTTGTCTTTTTTCGTGTTGCTTTTTTGTGTGTTGACTTGTTCCCGTCCTGAATAGAGCTATATTACTGCACGCTTGAAGAAAAGCAAACATACACTCCTACTTTGAGGACCCTGCTTAGCGCGTCCCCTGAAGCATGATAGGGATTCCCTTTCGTTTGGGGTTTTCAGGAAAGTCGGACCGCGAATCACAGTAGGTAACGTATTTGAGGAGTGCACGATAAAGATCGTAGATATCAATAAAGTAGGCTCGTTAGAGATCCTATCCATACTCCATGCTTTTTCATGGGCATTCAAAATCTTTCACACAAATGATCTATGTTTTCTTATTGATGGTTAACGTGTTCGTCCTGCATATTGTTGAAATACTGATTGCTGGACGTAAAGCAAACTTAAACATCAATAAACCAACAGTTTCTGACTCGCAGGACTAAAAATAGGATTAAAAAAAATAAGTGTCAAAATTAATGAATTTGTGTTCAAAAAGCAATATATCGGCTGTATTCAGGACAAAAACAATGTAATAAACTGAAGCAAATATGTCAGTAGCAAGAGAATGCGATAGGACAAAGAGTGGGGAAAACATAATTGGTAGATGTAGGCTAAAGCATTAAAGGTTTAGTCAACGTTTGATATGTGATCGTAGACATTAAAAAGAGAATGCGATAGGAAAAGGGATAGGGAAAACAGAATAGCAGATTTAAGCTTAGACATTAAAGCCACCAGTGAACGTGGGACAGAATAAGGGATCAGGGAAAACAATAGATTTAAGCATAAAATCCACTATTGTTCGTGCTATACGTGATCGTATACAGCTAAGGTGCTCCTTTGATGACTGCAATATATAAAACATCTATACAGCAACAAACAAGAATCCATTTTTGTTGATATTAAATATAGAACATTAAAGCAGTTTCATATTTTTTGGTCTAACAAATGACTCATCAATAAAAAAATTGAAAAAAGATAATAAAACAATAAAAAAACAGTAAATCATATTATGGTATTTCAATATTAGTCGATGATTTGAAGGATTACATGTGAATAAATCTATATAAAAGACGACGAAATAATTAACTTCCTATTATTTTAAAGTTATTGTAGAAGGAACTTTATTATTAAGACAATGAAAAGGAAACTCTTTTGTTAATGCGAGAAATGTGTTCTGGAAAGAAGCTAAGCGTTTTAATAAGTAAACCATTGTATTTACATGGAAATTTTTAAATCTGCATCAACTATTTTGTTACGAAAAGTCTTTATTTGCATTGCCCTAAGCAAAGTATAATCTCTGACTTACAGAAAAAATCGTAATTACAAAAACAGACAAATGACTTAAAATATCAAGAGCATAATATTTACTAAGAAAAATAGAAAAGGGGTAAACATGTCTACAAACAAATCGTTATGTTTTTCTGTTGATGGAAAAAAGTGTTAGTACCAAAGACCAAATGGGTGCCATCAGTATATTTGCTGAACCCAATTATACCAATCTAGGTATACTGAATGGTAAATTTTAATCTAGTATTATATTTAATTTGCGATTACAACATAAGGTTATTTGTTTTTAATGTAATTCATTGATTACATCTCCAAGTGGCGGATAGTGAACATTATCTCATTGGGGTGGGGTTGTCGGGTCATAAAACGGAAAGCCTGACCGCCGACCACAGTGTAACGTGCGTGCAGTCCTTTTGTAGATGGCAATAGGAGAAGGCTCGTTTTATCCGCTACTTTTTATACTTTTCAGTAGCATTGAATATTTTTGACCATTTGTTCATATTTTGCTAATTGAGTTATTGTTTGTTAACAATCCTGAATATAGCTCAAATACTGCTCGCGAGACGTAAAGCAAACACCCAATCAATCATACTTTATCTATATATCCAACGTAATATTTAATAAGTAGTCTTCCTTTTCTATTTTTTTAATTTATTTTAGTAATACCCGATCTAACAAATACAAAAAGTAATTTCAGACGGATATTATGTTTTGTATCAAAAATTATTATACACACGGTAGAGAAATCAAGTTTTATTATGACCGCCAAATTAAAAGGACTGTAAATATTAAAAATTACATTAAATTTTAATTAAAATCCCCATCGTCCTTCCCTCACCACTTTGTAAAATGTTAAGATAGCGTTTTTGTTTAACATGTACTTTATGTTTTGAAACTTGAGTAATTTCTAATGAAAAAGTACTGACTAATGAAAAAGTACTAAGTGATAAAGTATCTCATTTTGCTAAGTATTAGTATTATTTCATTGTTTTGTCCAAAAAAACCGTCAACATATGAAAGTCTTCATGGACATACGTGTACTTTTGTTCAGGCTGTTTTCTTTTGTTGTTGAAGATAATTTCCTTGTTTCTTGTTGAAGATAAATTTTTGAGGAAAAAATATGAATAAGAAACAAGAAAATATCAGTAAAGAAAAGTAATGTTTGGAATACTTGTATGAATCCGATATGAATTTTAGAAAGACATTTGATTGTAGAGTTTTTTAGAGATTGGGTTGCATCTTTGAGTGACCTTCAGTTATTCAACTAGAACAATGATAAGTTTCCACTCATCTGTTTAACAGGTAACTAAATAACATAATTTCGCATATTAAGCTTATTGCCGAAAGAAATAAGTATTCTGTTTTATTTTAAGTGTATACAACATTTTAACGAAATAAAAGGTCTAACTGTGATTACCTGGACCGCCCCCTATAAAGACGATTTTAAAGAATTTAACTGGACTGCAGCCAATGAAACCAGAATTGTTTATATATACATTTTTTATTGCTTTTTGTTGAGTATACAAAAAGTATCATGACAATTATTGTTTATAGGAAAAATAGCAAAGAAACCCGACCGAACAACAAGAGCCAAAAGTCAAGGGACAGTTACAAATCCGGATTTGGACAAACGTCTAAGTGTACTACCAAAACAGTATCGCAACTCCTGACCACTATTTTAACAACAGTAAAAACGGGACTTCAAAAATACAGCGACACTTTCTACTCCAGCAGTTGAATAAATGAAATGTGGATATTGAAAAAATAAAAAGACCTGATAAACATCTTTAGGTCTGGATCACTTTCCATTTGTAACAGCATTAAAACATTTGATTTTTCGACACACTATATGGCCATCCCTCATATGCAGCTTAAAACTAGGCTTAAAGATCTTATAAAACGCTGCTTTTTCAAAAAAAGGAAAGAAACGATATAAATACATAGTAATTAGTCATGACAGAACTTACTTCGTCATCAATGACTCTTAATCTAAAACTAAATCTTACTTGTTGCACAAGTAAATATTAGAAAAATGGTAATGTATATTGTTGAAGTAGTAGCAAATATATCGATTTAAATACGCCATGCGGTAAATTAAATAAATCGATTGAATGTTTTCGAAACGTCTAGCCAGCAATATTTAAGCTATACTCAAGTTTATAAAATATAACTCATCGGGCACAAAGACGGACCAACAGGAACAAATGTTTGTCTGGAAAAGGTGAGGAAAATTTAGTATCCGGATAACAATAAAGGTATACTCGACACAAAATGCAATTGTCTTCAGTGTTATTTGTAGATAGTTAATTTAAAAAAACCTATATAAATAACTATATGACAATTGTTTTACGATATCAGTTATGTGTGACAGAAAACAATTTTTGGGGCAAGTAAAATGTTTTAACCTTCCCTTATAATTAGCTATATTTTATGTTACATTTCAGCATTCGGTATTAGAAACATTACAACAAAGATGTGGACGGCTATTGGATCCTCAGTTACGTGCCCCAAAGCAACAGAGTCTATTATGTTTTGGGACTTGTGCCAACAGAAAGTAAACGGTCTTTTCTTGTAGCGCACAATTGTAAAATACATGATTCTTTACTAGCTAGGCCTGCATTGCTATATATTAACTGTAGCACGGACGAGTTTAACTTGCAGATTTTAAATGCATTCGAGCAAGAAGAGGGGTCATTAACATGTTTTAATGGAAACGAACGTAATAATACATTAGCCAAGGTGAAAGTGGATTACCTCCAGAAAGAATAATTATGATCAACGAAGTTGGATTTATTTTTATTTCCAGTGATCCCAAAATCTTGATATATACCTTCATTCCCAGAATAGCCGATCATCTGACGAAATATACACGTGTTGCAAACAGTCCTGAATATGATAATCCTCTTGTTGGCCATGCAACGCTTTGTAAATCGTACGTATATGTGAGTTTTTTTTAATAAACTAGCGTAAACATTTTTTTTATAGTTTTTAGAAAATATTTTATTATGGTATAGGAAAACAAAATAATATAGTGCTGAACAATCACATCTTTAAACTATATAAATAAAAAATGAAATAATCTAGAGCTTTAACGCGTCCAAAATAAAATCCAATGTCGCTACTCGTAAGTTTTACCTAATCCAGTATAGAGGATATACGGATTAAATTGTCATTGATCGAAGGATTGACAATGATCAGAAACCCAGGGCTAGATACTTATTGATAAAGCGTCATTTGAATGAAGCGTCATTAAATATCAAATTGAAAAACACGGGCATATATTTCTTTTACTATATCCAAAATTGTTTATCGAGGGGTATTTAATTATTTAAAACCTTAAGTCAATCGACAATTTTCATGGGACAATTTTGGTGGTACAAAAGTAAATGATCGTAGTAAAAGCGTAATGAATTGACATAAAAATAATTCAATGATACTATTTAGTAAGGACACTCATACCATATATATCTTGTTTGTTAGGTAACCGGCTAATATTATTAGTTTATGTATAAAATTACCTTGAAACTGAACAAATGTTTGATGGAGTACATTTTTGTATTTTAAGTGATGATTAAATACACATTAATATTAGGGATATATATTTGTAAATATATATTGAGCCTAAGGAACCTGATGAACCACTACAATACTGGCTGTTGACTCCGCATTAGCCGTAGTCCTCATTATAATCGGAATCCTGACTCACGTTTGTCATCATAAACCGTCACAAACATCACCAACACATCAAACTGACCCACAGTATTTTGAGTTCGTCAGGTTTTAAAACACATTGAGGACAATGATAGTGATAAATCGATTCGATTATAAACATGCGCACATAAAGACATGACAGTGTGACTTTTTACAGAAATATTTGAAATTATGAAACTAAGATGTACATTAAGTATAGAAATTATCATTTACAATATGAATAATTTCAAAAAGAAAAATATGTTTTTAAATTATGAAACAAAGACGTATTTGAGTGTAGAAATTTTTATTTACAATGTGAATAATTGAATAAATTGTATAAACACATTAAGCTGTTAATATGATAATAATTGCAATAAGTACTCAATTGATTTCTTGGTTGCGTTACATCCCGCAAGCAGTATTGTAGCTACATTGTGGAAGAGAACATCTGTAAACAACAAAGCGGTACAAATCTTAACTGCAACTTAAAAAGGATAATATAGCTATTTCAATGCCAAAGGTCAGAATTTATTAACGGGTACTTCGGTAAACTCCTTTAACAGAAACCTAAAGCCAAAATATAGATAAAATTGCTGCACTTTTCTATCCAACAATGAAAAGCGCATACTCTTTTCAAAGTCAACAGCAGGGATCTTAAACATACTCACTGTGGTCCAAGGGCTCGACCAGTCTTATAAGCGCGACCATTTGTTTATTGCTTTGTCAGGGTTCAAATATAATATAAACAAAACAAAACAAAATAATATAATTATATTACGTTTGTCTATAAGAAAAATAGCAAAGAAAACCGACTGAACAACAAGAGCCAAAAGTCAAGGGACAGTTACAAATCCGGATATAGACAAAACGCAACACAAAAACCAAAAACACAAAACAGAAAGAGAGTAACCCGAACCCAATAAAAACCATGGGTGCACTCAGGTGCTCCGGACGAGTAAGCAGTGCCTGCCTCTAATTAGACACCCGTCGAGTTACTCATTGTCATGTCTAGGGAAAAGTCAAATCCAGGAATAGGAATCACTACCTATGACTCCGCAAACATGTCGGATCGTATTTGAGACACTGATTTCCCATAACGATCAATTAAGTCATGGTGACGACCATAGAATTTCTGGAGAGATAACATCAACCTAGGTGCAACAAACCCTTGTTTGAGTAGTTTAGCAGTCAACAACAGGGATCGGTCTAGAAAATCGGAATACCGATCGCAGGATCTAGAATAACGTATAAGTTGTGAAATGTACACACCATACGCTGGAGCTGCTGGAATGTTGCTGTCGATGAACGGGAAGTTGACAATTGGAAAGTTGAAGTCATCACGTTTGTCGTAGAGTCTAGTTTGTAGTTTCCTGAGTCTATTTCTAGAAGAAGGTCTAAGTAAGAGGCTGAGCTTAGTGTATTGGTGGTGTCTTTAATTTCAAGCTCGCTAGGGTAAATTGAATGTAAATAGTCACCAAATTTAGCATTGTTGAGGGACAAAACATCATCAATATAGCGGAATGTTAAATTAAAGGTCTGGGCCAGTGTCTTTTCTTTCTTCTTCAGCAGGCCTTCTAGGAACTCAGCCTCATAAGAGTACAAAAACAGGTCGGCAAGGAGAGGAGCACAATTAGTACCCATTGGAATACCAACAGTCTGTTGAAAAACATGTCCCCCAAACATGAGGAATATATTGTCAATCTAAGAAAATCTAAGATATGACAGATTTGGTCTTCAGTATATTTATTTGTAGATTTAGAGTCATTAATGACGAAGTAAGTTCTGTCATGACTAATTACTAGGTATTAGTATCGTCTCTTTCCGTTTTTCTCATTTTTACGAAAACTTTCTATTTCAACCTTCATTAAATTGAAGTAATACTATAGGTATAAGATCTTATTATTGTTTTTTTACAGTTGGTAAATCCTTTTTCCGATTGATTTACTGTTAGTTGTTTTTGCCATGAAAATAATAAAATATTGCTGTTCGGACATTGAACAATCAATGGATCGTGAACAAATGGGGCAGCTGGGATTATAGTGTGAGGCTTTACAGCGTTGCATCCACTACAATAGGCTAAATTTTCCGCCCATACACATACCCCATACTTTTACAGTGGCATGCAGTGCCCTGTATTGCCCCAGTGTTTAATACTATGACCACACTCTGCAATGATAGCATGTGAAATTTTTTCACACGTTTCCTGTAAAAAATGTATTAGTAAAGTTACTGCTGTGTATTGAAACCTTACTTTATTGTCGTGCTATAAATAAATTATTGATGACATTAATTTGGATTTTATGAAGTTTCAAACATGTCACAGGTATGTTATATGATATGTTGAGTCAATCGTATTGTAACGCTATATGAAGTATAACAATTTCTTGAAAATCGCTCATTGGACATTGTGTCTTATGTTGCTGTCATATTAAAGTAACCAATCAGTAATCGATTTACAATGTAATTTAAAACTTGATATTAATTATCGGGCTTATATAAACCGTAGTGCATGCAATTTAGAATTGTTTAGTAGCAATCAATTGTAACAGTTTATTTATACTTTGAGGTAAGTTTTTGTCTGTTTGTATGCTGTTTTGTCTTTATTATGTATGCAGGACAAAGCAAATTTAGCCTTGTATCGTTCTTTCACGGAGATTTATTAAGGTTTCCACATTTAAAAGTAGAGATACGTATGTTCGACCAATAGAACTTGTTGTTACACTTGTAAATTACCTACACAGGCAGTTAGATAGCAAAAATTGTCAACATGGTTAAGTACTAAAGTAATACTTTTTTTGTATTTTCGGCGCATCGTTCACACATGTTCATTGATGTTTTAGAAAAGTAGAGATTGATACATACAACAGCTGTTTCAATATAAAATATAATAAAAAAGCTAATGATGATTTAAAAATGGCTCTTAACATTATTTTAGGTATCTGAAAAATCCTTCTTTAAGTCAGTTTATATATAATTTCTTACAGATTGACAACTGGAACTATACTGAAGAAAATGAAGACTCTTTACTTAGCATTCTTTTGCCTTCAGTTAAATATAAATACTGTATCGTTGGGAAGCATTTCAGATGACGATTTTTCCACCACATCTGTTATCGACAATGCTAGTATTTCATATGAACAATCAGAAAACATAACTGTATCCAGTTACATAAACCTAACTGACCAGCTTAATACAAGTGCTGCGAATTCTAACATGACAAACATCCTTAAGCAGTTCAATGGATCAAATTTTCGAAATGAAAATAAAGTGACGGACAAGATGCAAATTATTGTTAAGGATTTTGATATTGTTCTTTTATACTTAAAACCATGTATTTATTTTTTGGGTATACTGCTAAATGTCATGGGGATACATGTATTCCATAATGAACTAAAGAGAGATAAGCCATCTATTACTTTTATATGCTTTCTGTCTTCAAACACATTTTGGATTGTGCTAAAGGTCATCAACTTTGCTCTTTATACAGTAAAATATTATAATATCGGAACCACAGCCACTGATGTTATGGGATGGACTATTGTTGTGTGCTCGTATTGGCTTGAGTTTGCCGTGCGGTCTGTGACGTATGCACAATACGCTTTGATGTCTATTAACAGTTTTGTAGCTGTAGCATTTCCGTTTCACATTAATCGGTTTGTATTAGCTCAAAATCCAAAAAGAACTGTGTTATGTCTACTGGGTATATACTGTTTTATATATGTCTTCAACGCCACAAGATTTAAACTTATTGCAAGTAGGAATGCAGGGACTGGTCTAAATATTTTTGTTCTAGATTACACCGATTTTTTTAAAGAACATATGGACCTCAGTAATGCGTATGGCTTTGTTGGTATTGTAGTAACTTACTTAATTCCGATTCCAACAACAATTGCGTTTTTCATCTTAGCACTTATTGCCCTGAAAAAGTCAACGACATCGAAAGCATTGTCTACCAACGATAAACTACGAGAAGCAAAGGTAATCCAAAATAGAAGGTTGAGCAAGATTTTTTTAATGATATCGTTAACTCAGATAATAGTGACGCTACCTAATACGATTTATATAATAGTTGCAAAATTTGATAATGACTTTAAACTCGGCGGACAAAAAGTTATTTTTGGACAATTTTTATCGCAAATTTTTGGGACACTTGATGAAATAAATCACGGATGCACTTCTTTAATTTTCCTGGCGATGTCAAGTTCGTTTCGTTTAGCATTTAGAAAAACATTTTGTTGTTACAATCTGCGGTGTGTGGCCAAGTCATTAAATTAGAAACATATATTAAACATTTGTAAGTTTGTTTGTACATGTAGATATAGATATAGATATTGTTTGTATATTCATTGACATTGTGTATCCTGTACCGTCATAACTAAGTTAAAAATCTCGAAACTATATTCTTTTAAATAGTTTTGTTGTAAACAACAAGTGTTAATAACTCATAACTTTTGAAAATAAAATGTTTGTAAAATGTAATAGGAGGGTTATTTCATGTTATGGAGAAGTCTTGATTCGAGAATTTACTGAGTTTCACTTTTTCGTTTGGAACTATGTTTAAAGACACACAGAAACAAAAGTTAGACTGCTGACTTTAATTGAAAAGTGAACAAGTCACTTCCTTTTTATATAAATACTCACGGATTCGATCACTGGATCTGAGTCTCTGTCAAAATGGAAACATAATAATAATTTATTCAAAATTTTACGAAAACAATGCTTGAGCCAACTCATTTATCCTCCTTACATATTGAGCCTACGTATACAGGTATACACTACTTTAAGAATTAGTGCTATTTGATGGAACGCACGTACCTAGTAACCTGTGTGCGCTAATGTGTCTCTATATAAAAAGCGATCTTTACTAACAAAGATTGAGATTATATACTCATTTATTGATATTAATAATAACTGTTAATTATCAAATCCTAGTCCGAGAATCATCTGCCGTCCAACGCTTTTTTTTGCGTGGGACGTCAGAGAGCTCTCCATAAGCAAAACAGCGGATTTCAGTTAATAACGAAATATGTAGCGTTATATCGTTTGTATCATAATACAAAGAGTGCTTGGTGGTTCAGGTAGTTTATCATCTTCATTGTAGCCGCGAAAAAGGGTAAGCTTACCGACAAAGGGTAAGTTTGCCGTCGTCACCCAATAGTCATGGGTTCCAGTGCCACTACTTTTTTTACCTTATCCGTTTTCCTTGTTGCTTAATTGTGTATGAACTTGTTCTCTACCTGAGTACAGTTGAAATATTGGTCAATGAGCGTTAAGTAAACATTTAGTCAATCAATCTTTTACCAACATGCCTCGTAACATTGAGGTTGATTGTTCGAGCCCTACTGTAGGCAAGGTATGCGCGACTTAAACCCTAATTGAAAATGAGATCGGTGCTTTTTAGAGAACTCCAAAAAAGCCATATTGCTAAAAGTAGTACTAAACAGCATTCAGAAAGACAAACAACACATTTGAATATGTTATGCCGTTTGAAGGTCAACAGATATCAATGGACTTGGACGCCATTTTCATAACTTTTAACATTCGGGAACGTTTTTATACTGTGGATTCTTATTTGAATTTGTTTACAACCGTCGCTGGCGACACAATTCTACAGTTCTTATAGGAAATTTATTTGTATAATAAAATATAATCTTATACCATTACTATGCTGTTGTTTCATATTTTATAATTTTAAGCAAGTTTTTTATTTGTATATACCCTCATACTATTGTGTGAGATTACAGTTTTACTATATTTCAACAGGGTTGTTTCTAATTTTGGAACGTAATCAGTTTATTAAATTGCTCACGTCCTGAATATCAATCAATCAATCAATCATAATTTTTCAAACGGACATCTAGAATATCGTTTCTAAAATTTTGTCTTCATTTGGCAAAGTTGTTCAATAGAAGAATAATTAAGTGTAAACGAGCAGAAGGGATTGATCGAACAAGCATACCCCGACTACAATTCGATAAAAAGTAGAAACATATTATTATGTTACAATTTCCCTTAAAAGGGTCCGTTCCGTTCATGAAATGTTGCAATCACTAAACACTAGGACCTTACTGAAACGGTTCATAGCACGTCCTTTGATGGCAAGAGGAAAGAGCATCTTGTTGTCAGGTCATATTACGGAATTCTGCCCTCGTACCGAATTATTTGACGTGTTGATTAACTGGAAGTTTGTTTTATAAATAGCGAGCAGTATTTCACTAATCATGGGAACTAGCACAAGTTAACATAATAGATCTATTCGGGAACAATTGGAAAACTGTTTTTACATCGAAAACGTAAAATCAGAATATTTATCAACGTAATTATAATTTCGATTGAATTTACATTGTGTTAGCGTTCAGACCTTGTATTCTTTGATCTATACATGGATCTTGTTTTGTAAGTGTGGTCACTTAACTAGGTTAACAAATATTTCTTGCCAACGATCTTAAGCGTAACTGTATCTGCAGGACGATACCCTACAGAACACGAAATATTAAAGAATAGCCAGAAACAGGTGACCAGCGAAAACTAAAAGAGGAAAAATGATTACAATCCCTGACACACAAAAAACTGAATAAGTATACCCAGTTATATGAAAAACTCCGGAGCTCGGGGAATGAGTAGGATAATTGTAGCCGCTTCAGAAGACAAAGTCGCCAACACTACTCCTACTTCCATTGTCAGTGCAAATTGTATTCCCGTTTGTCTATCTCTTTTTTTCGAGTTGATTTATTATCTGTAAACTTGCGACTTTGACTTTTAATAGTTCTAGGCTGTATTAAATTAGGAGACGAAAAACTGTTCTGTCAGTTATAACTGTACACAATCATTAAAACATAAATGCTGCCAATTGTAATTAATACTGATATATACATAGTACAAGTATTGACAGGTCGATTAGTTGTTTGCGACCAGACCAATGCATCTTGTTGCAGATCAGAACGGGAACGATTGATTGTTAGCTTAACGTCCTCCGATTAGTATATAAGGAATGCTTGGAACAAGAACCCTATGATAGATGTCGATAAGAGTAAACATCTTGTAGTTGCTAGAAAATGCTAATTTTTTCTCCCTTATTCATACCATATTTTCCAGTGGCATTTCCTGAATTGATTTATTTTTTGTTAACGTGTTCTCGTCCTGAATATAGAGTAAACGCTGCTCATTGGACATAAAACAAACATCCATTCAATCAATCAACCCACTAGTAATGTGATATATCAATGTGCAGCATTCACTGGGAACGAATTGGGTAATACAGCTGATCCCTATCACGCTTCTCAAACAACAGTACTTTTTCACGTTTCCATTACAATAATTTATTACCATACGCAGAGTTTAATACATTACTTTGTGTAATCCACAAATTATCACTTCAAATAATACACGGTATAAATAAGGTTTTCTTCAACATTTTCTTAAGTATTTGCGTTTTGTAGTGAAAGTTATAAATTTAAATGTAAACTATTTTCTTTTCAGGCGCATTAATTATCTTTTATAAATCCACGGGAGAAACAATTAACATCTACATGACGTTCTACAGCTACATTATAAATAATAAAATGGATTTTAAATCTTTCCTCAAGCTTTGACTTTTAATATAAAAAATATTAGTTGATAACAAAACAATCAATTTATGTTGGGTTTACGTATTTAAGCTTATTTGGGTAGGTATTAAAGACCAGTATGCTATACAAATGCTATAGAATTCAATATTACTTTGTTAAGCCTGTGTACTTATCACACAATAGTTTCTTCAGTAATTGCTTCCATTCACTCCGCTTTTTGTTGGAAATAGAAACGCGTGCAACGAAATCAAGCATTAACTCTATAATGCTTTGATTTTTTAGATTCAAAATTTGTGTCGGTAACAAAGCAATCAATTTATGCTGGCTTTACGTATTTAAGCTTATTTAGGTAGGTACCTGCATGTTATACAAATGATACAGAATTCAGTATTACTTTGTTAAGCCTATTTAAATATCATTTAATGGTTTATCCAGTATCTAGCTTACAAGCACTCCGCATTTTGTCTGATGTAAACACTCGTGCAACTAAATCACGAATTAACTCTATAAATACATAAGAAGATGTCACGGTGCTGAATGTGTTTTACTACATAAATGTACTTAAGTAGGACATTAGTGTAATGGTAACATGTTAACGCAATGATCAATACATCTCGAAAAAAAAGAAATTAAAGAAGTCTAAAAAATTAACAATATGTCATATTTCTTTTGTGTGATTTCCCTCTAGTTTTCTGCCACAAGTCGTTTCTTTTGTGTCTAGAGCATGGCTGTCTTGACTGTAGTAACATTTGTTAATGATGGTCGTCTTTGTAACTTATGTTTACAATTTGAGAAGATCAGCTATCGTATCTGCGATGGTTGGTATATTATAATTGCCTTGTATCATTATACATTTTTGCTCGTTTTCAAGGTTAATGCCGATTGATTACATGTAAATTTGTTATTTATTCATTGCGTTTAAGATAAGATAAACCGTAGCATTAAAGTTTATCATAATTTTTACAGACTACAAATACACATTAACATAATAATGGATTCACACTCAATAGGGTATTTAACGTATAGAAGTTCTCTTACTTAGTTCTAGACAACAATAATGGGAGGGTTCCCAATGCTCGACCCACAGAGCAGCCCAGCGCTTCCCCGGGTGGCGGATAGGGGAGACCCTCTCGTTGGGGGGTTGTTAGGTCATAATACGGAAAGACAGACCGCGGACCGTAGTGGGTAACGTGTTTGGAGAGTGCCACGCTCCTTGCACGATAAAGACCCCTTTTGTATATTTTGAAAAAGAGTAGGCTCATCGTGGCCGCTACAAAACGCTAAATTTTCCGCCCCTTCCCTAAACTCCATACTTTTCTAGTGGCAGTAAAAATTGTATTCCCTGTCACCCATCCCACCCATATTTTCCGTTGATTTATTGTTTGTTAACTTGTTCCCGTCCTGAATATAGCTGAAATAGTGCTCGCTAGTCGTAAAGCAACATCCAAATTTCAGGTGAAACATTTTGAAAATAAAAGCCATTACCAGAAGTACATGTCATTTGTTTGTTATTCAATCAATTCAAATGGAATTAGTCAAGTTTTGCGCTAAGCCGAATTATGCGTTATTTAATGCATGTTGTATGATTGGTACTACAGACCTTATTTTTGTTAAACAATGACATTAAAATGGGTATTTTCTTTCCAAAATAATAACCTGGACAATTTAAAATGTGATTGGTGATCAACCAATGAGTTACATTTTGTTCCACTATGATTGATTGTGTGTTGCTTTTATCCCAGCGAACTGCACCGAGTAATCGGTAGGAACGGTTATCGTAGCCTTTTGTAGCGGCTAGAATGAGCCTACTCTTAAGAAATATACAAACGTGGTCTTTATCGTACAATGAATGTGACACTTTCCGAGCGCGTTACACACTTGGTCTGATATAAGGCTTTCCGTATAAAGATTCGACAACCCCATACAAGAGAGCGTCACATATTCGGCAGTGGGCTTCTCAGTGGGTTAATCACTATGAACCTTCCCAGTATGGTATGGAAAATGCTGACAGTACAAACACATTTACGATGCGTACATTATATGGATTTAAATAAAATTAAACCTAGAAATACAATTAGATGTTATAATTCATAAATAATATTAATATATAGATATAACTCTATACCTAAATAATATGTCTTTGCTAAGCGATACACGATTCCATATGTACAGAATATGTTTGGATACAAATAGTTCCGGTATATAATTACATGTAACTATTCTTAGCGTCAATACTTTTACAGAAAATATGTACAATTTCTGCCAATCGACAAACATACGTTATTCTTTCCAGCTAATTCGTTAAACGTGATAACATTGCACAGGTATTTTCATTTTGTTATTTCTCCGAGTTTTTTAATTCGTCTGTGCAATAACAAACCCTGAGTAATTATACAATAATACTGTCTTTGTCATGTCATATGCGAAAATATGTCCCAAGGTTAGAAGACATAATGCACGATCCGACGGAAAGTGCATTATACTTTCTAATCTTGGGACAAATTTTCGCATATGACATGACAAAGACAATATTATTGTTATTATTACTATGAATGTTAATTGTTCCAACATCGTTATAAGATCAAATCAGGCAATGGCACGTGCTAACAAAATTCATCCCAAATTAAACAAGTTTAATAAACACTGCCAAACCTACATGTTGACATTTTCCTTCTGCCTGTTGGCAGACTATATACGTTAAATCAAAACGTCGGTAAGATAATATTTTCTCATTGTATAAAGCGCACAGCTGATGTCTAAAATATGAGCCATGACGTATTTATTTAGCCCCGCCTACATGCATATGGCATGTAATGTGCAATGTAATATGCCTATGCATAATACTACCACGCTATTTGTTCATTGTTAAAATATGCCAGAATAATATAACTATAATTATAACAAAAGTTTTTTTACATGAATAGTAATAATTAAAAAATGAACCGTTGGAAGAGACAGACAAACATGGAGTTCAGTTTATCGGTATCACTGCCTATCGTTATCATAACTAATACTTTGAATACATTCGTATATTGGTTATTGTTTAACAGAACTTTCTGTATTTTTAATTGTTACAACAGTTGGTTTCCTTTCCAAGTTGTCCCTTGACAGTCGCATTTTCTCAAAATATAGTTCCTCAACCTTTTCAGCAAGTCTATTTTCATCAGAGTCGCGTAAAGCTGACAAAAAGCGCTGAATCTTCGACTCACAGCTACTTATCTCAAGCGCTGTCTTCAACAATTGCAAATGGCGAGATGATGTTGTTAGTGCCGAGTAGTCGTTTGTTATTTGCTCATATTGTGGTTTTGTCATGTCCAAATTTATGACAACCTTAAACATGGCGTCGGGACTGAGTAACTGAGCAACTGATAGGAGTCCTTTGTCCGAAAAGAACACTGCAAAAATATAATAATAAAGTAACATATATTTTCTTCATGTTGTTACATGCTATGAGAAGAAAAAAGTATTATTTCATTACTTATGCATAAAATTCGGAAGTTTGTGGTACGACTACTGTTTGAAGTATAGATATAAGGTTTGAATATATATTTTGAACCATTTTTACGTCAATTCGGTTTTAATAATACAATTTCAAATGTTGTTAATGTGTTCGAATAAACACAAACATCTTAGATGTTTATAAAATATATTTGATTTTGGTACAGTCATCTAGCTGTACAATAGATGCTTAACCAATAATAATTCTGAAAGCTGATAAAATTCCAATGTAGGATAATTTGATAGACTGAGTACTGGTAACGATTCACAGAGCTAGACCCTATGGTCTGCCCAGCGCGTCTCGGGTGGCGAAAGAGGTGTTGTGGGGTTATAAGATTATATTGGGAGCACGTTAAAAACCCTTTCCGTCGATCTGACTTTTTTGTTGACCTACTAACACGATGGATTGCTAGTTATCCCCTATATGTGGTTCTTCAATCTTTTCTTGAAGTAATGATTACAGTTTTTCAATAGTGCGCACATTTATCATCACATTTCCTCCATACATTAAGATAAAATAATTCTAAATAAACGTTAAGAATTGATCCCATAAAGCATACAATTGAAAAGGTCATGAACGATTCTAGAATCTTGCATGGTTTTCTGTTGAGTTCTAGTTTTTGCTCTGAGTCATCGTTAAATAAATAAGTCATATACATGTATTTATCTGGGGGCCTCGGTGGCCGAGTGGGAAAGAAAGTTCGTCTACTATTGATTACGTGGTCTGTCAACACTAAGGATGCGGGTTCGACTCTCACTGCGGGCAGGGTGTACTCGACTCCAATCTTAATTGACAAGAATTGCCAGTTTTCCTGCCGAAGGTCGAGGATTTTTACCTGGTACTCCGTCTTTCACCTCAATAAAATCTAAACGCACGATATAGATGAAAAAATTGCGGATGTTTAACCAAACTCATTGAAATGTATTATGATGACAACATAATAATAAGATACTGCATTTTTGTCTATTAGTCTACAGTTGATCACGAGGTCTATCAATACTTTTAATACTGAGTCTCACTGCGGACAGCGTGTTCTCAAATCCTAATTTAATTGACAAGGATTGCCAGTTTTCCTAGCGAAGGTCGGGGTTTCCTCCGCCTTTCTCCACCAATAAAAAAATGACGTCATAAAATAGCTGAAAAAGACGCTAAACATCATTCATTCAATCAATCAAACAAACATATTTATCTGTTTGCTACATTAAAGTGACACTACATTTACATACATTCATCAAAATTGTCGTCTAGCTTTTCTTTCCGTACGTCAGATGCAGCAGTCATTTGACGAGAAACCGGGGCACTTCTCGAGACATTGTGTTTACCCTGCGGTTTTCCTTTGCTGCTCCAGGGGTCATAATGAATAGCATGTAAATCTTTCTTTGTACCATTGTCTTCTTTAAAAGATATAATACCATAAACAGCTGATTCCATTCCTGTATACCTGTCTACAGGAAAACAAATAAAATTGTCGGCAGCGATTGGGAAAAATGTTAGGAAGTAATAACCCTTGCCAATGTGTTTGGTTAGCGCAAATCGTCCTCCAACGTCGACCCGAATCCTTTGGTTAACTGGAAAAAAGAAGTCAGGACTTGGACATTGTCGTACTAATTCGTATCCCATTGAGCGTCTTCTCTGACTTACATCCTCCATGCTGTCTTTAGTAACGCATTCAAGCAGAACAGAAATACTATTCGGTTTTCGGTTACCGACAAAAAATAATATTTTACAGCACATCTTATCCCCTATGGCTATTTCAATCTCTTCTGGAAGTAATGATTGCAGTTTTCCAAACATCTCGGATTTTACTTTTATAATCACATACCTAAAAATAAAACTAACAGATGTAAAGATATTGCACAAAATACAGAACACAAACAGTGAAAAATAAATTTAATGACCAAGTAGAGTTATAAATGTCTTTCCTGGACAGTCCAAATAATGAGACTATAGTGAACTACAAAATGAAGCGACTAGCAACGGTTTGTGTCTCATAATTTTTAACCTTACATCTAAACAATAGTACAACACCATTATAAATAATGAAGTCACTTCTAATTATAATATGCAATTAACCTACAAAAGGCTGTCGTACTTAACTAGGAATATGCTCAATAATTTGAAAACAACTTTACCTAAAAGTACAATAATTTTTATTTTATAGAAACGTACTAGTTATAACTTTGCAATGCTAAAACCTTCTATTACATGGTGTTATAAGGCCCGCACACTTGTCAGACTGAACACATATAAGTTATGAATCTGGAACTGGTAAAGAACTTAGTGATATATTGCCCTAAGCCGTTTGCTTTAGGCAACAGGACAATAAGTTTTTCCCAGCCTTTGGGGACAATAGTATGGTTTATTGCCCGACTACCTATTACTTAAACAACTGTATATTGTTTGCTTGTTTGGATATTGTTTAACGCCATATTTAGCTATGTTTCAGTTATATCGTGGCGTCCAGTTTTTATTGAGGGAGGAAGCCGGGGTACCCGAAGAAAACCTCGACATTCGGGGTCTGGCAATCCATGTCAGTAAAGATTGGAGTTGAGAACACCCTGCCAGCTTTGAAACGTGAACCCGCAATCTGTTGGCAGACCAAGTAATCAGTATTAGACGAACTGCCTTAAAAACTATTGTATACTCTTACTCGCTAAAGGTATTGACTGATATTGTTGGAATCCCGTTTCTTTCTTCAACCACCAGGTTTGTCAACCAGAAAGATCCCTTGTGTTTACGCTTGAAGACCCCGTATTTACAGTCCACATTAGTTGTATCAATGCCAGGTAAATCGTCAACCGGTAGCTGTATATTTATTGGCTTTTCAAAGGATGAAACTGTATGGCGAACTGCTAGACATTCAGAAATTGCCAAAATGAAGCAATTTCGAGGATTGCTTTCAATTTTCGTAGCCATTGATTCTCTGTTAATAGGTATTACCTGAAAGTAGCAATGCAATTTACAAAAGGCCAAAGTTAACATTGTTTTATAAACTGTTTACAATTCACAAAAATCCTAACATACACGGCGCAATAAGGGTATGTTCCGGAGTCAGATTAATGGCCACGAAATCATACAAAGGGACATAACTCGTACTGGGTTTTGTAAACAGCAGTAAGGCATTGAATTCAAAAGCTAGAAATGTTCGACAATTGGGAGTTGTCCGAGTTCATGATATATAAAAAAAATATCGCCAAACTATATTCTTAGGTGGATACTTTTAAGACCAGCAGAGCATAAATAGCAGTGATGATGAAAATCTAAGTAGATTGAATGGATGTTTGCTTTACATCAAGCGAGCAGTATTCAGCTATATACAGGACGGGGGAAATTTAACATACAATAAAGTTAGCGGGGAAACACAGTGGGCCAAATTGAACACAATTTAGAATGCCAAAGGAAGTATGGAGTATTGAGTAAGGACGGAAAATGTTGCTATTTGTAGCGGCTACATTGAGAGGACTTTTTCATGCAAGGAGTGGGGAACTCTTCAAACACATCACGTACTACGACCCGCGGCCAGTTTTTCGTATTTTGACCTGACAACCCCAACAAATCGGTAACTCTCCTATCCACTTCCCGGGGACGGACTGGAGAGCTCTCTGGGTCGTGCACTGGGATCCCTCCCAGTTGACGTAAAAGGAAAAAACCGCGATTATGCAAATTTTGTTGTTAGTTTGATGTTACAAACTGCAAACAAGTAATTTTACTGTAAAATGTAACGGACGCCAAACACATCTGGACTATTTCAAATTTTACACGCATAGTGTGCAAAAATTAAAGACTACATGTTCAAGAAGTGTTCATCTTAACAAATAGTGTCCAAATTGTAAACATCTGTGTTTAAAACGTTCACAGTCAAGTGTTCAATAAATTTGATCACTTCCGAGTTTAAAGGGGAAATTAATTTTATTTTGTTATATATATATATATATATATATGTATATATATATATTGTTTGATACAAATTAAATGAATTAAATATACATCATGATATTCAAATGCGTTTAGCTATTCACATTTGCAATGTTGTTCTGTGTCTTGTTTTTTTACTAACTCATGTTTCAGAGAATAAAATAAGTGGCGGAGGGAGAGTGGTTAACAACCAGCGCCAAAGGCAAAAATGTAATCCCCGATCGTTCTCGCTATAAATTAATACATTAACGGTACTAATTCTTTTATTATGATATCTCTGTTGTATACTTTACAAAATAAAGATTACTAAAAACATTGTGTTAAATAAATTTATTTTGATGCTTGGAAATTGCGAGAATGCAGGATTTTGCACCATTTTTTCGAGATCTTCTGTGGGCCTTAAGCGCCCCCCCCCCAAAAAAAACCCCTGCTGTAACTGTGCCTCTGCGAGGCGTGGGAGGATCACTTCGTGGCCCTGTTTGTCCGATATCCCCTTTTTACCCCCCTCCCTTTTGAAAATCATTTATCCGCTCCTGCAAAATGTGCAGTGGTCATTTCGTTTCTTTTATTAATTGATAGTACACATTTCCAAAATACTGGTGTTCAAAATTTACGTGTTATATATTACCAGAATGCACCACGGAACCAGCGAACGTCTGCCTGTTTCAGTTTCTAGGCGGGAAATTCAAAAATAGAGGCGTGAAATATACTTGCAGTTGTTATGGGGAATGAAGGATTATTTTGTTGATTTATAACGTATCACTGTTGAAAGTCATTTGAATGACCCAATTAGTTTGTTAATTGTGGGATTGGAGCATACTATGACATGTAAGTGTACAGCCCGTATATTTTATGTCCTGCTCGTAATGAGACTCGAACCCGCATCCTCGGTGCTTACAGTTACGTGATCACTAGTAGATGACAAACTACCTTAACTATTCAGCTGCAGAGACCCCACCTAATTGTTTAACCCATTTAATACTTTTCGTTAATAATAAATCTATAAGGGTATTTCATGTTCAGTGAAGTTTAATTTCAGATTTCAATAACTTTCTGTAACAAACAAACACCATAAAGTATATAGGACGCTACTTGTTTGAATGCGCGAATCAGGAACCTTTTAATAAGTTAGTTATACACATGTTCAATGAATTGTCTAAGGGGTCCATTATTATGATGTTAGTTTGTCCACAAGTTATTACAAATACCTGACCAGAAATTTAATTTTGAGAGTTTGTTGTTCGTTGAACATGTTTATTGTTTGATCCTTTAATAATAGAATGCAAAACATTCATGTGGTAAGATGGGTGTCAAATTATTTAAGTAATAATTCACGGAGGCTGTGGTTTATCATTGTTTTACCACGGGGTGACCATTTATGTCGTATTATTTAATCCCGAGCGATAGCACGTCATATTAAAATATAATATATTAAATTGAAATGAGCGTTGTATCGATCGTCAAAACAACTGTTACTTGGGTATATTTTGATTAACCGAAAAGAGCGACGATTAACTAAACACCCTAAAAGACTAAAATTTCTTCATCTCCATATTTTTTCACCAATATATTATACGCATGATGCTTGGCGGGATCGACGTTCCGTTAGGTTACACCTAATGAAAGTTATATGAAATGAAAAAGAAACAGCACTGTTAAGTGGATACATTAACCATGTAAGTAATTATAAATATAACACAGGGTTTTATGTCATGAAATAAAATACACGTACGTGTTAACTGTATTAATTCAAAATTGTGACAACATTAATCTTTAATTTTACTGTTGCAAACTTTTGGTCTCAAAAAGGCCAATCCCTTCTCAAAAAAGAATTGTTTTCTGCAGACGACTTTTGGCATCCTAGATGATCACGCTTCCGAATTACGTCATGAATTATTAGTGTTACGTAATTTGAAAATGTATGCAACATAATAGACAAAACAAGTGCAAGCAAATAGACAAAACAATATATGTAATGCCGCTAATTTACACGTAGATACAAATCAATTGATATTTATAAAAAAAATATTATTTTCCTAAGGAACTTACTTTGAACTCCACCTTTTCATCTTGCGAAACAGCGCCGGCCGGAAAATCCACTTTAATTCTGTTGTCAGCATCGGAAACATATTCATAGCCATCAGGCGTTACAATATGTTTGTCATCTCTTGGTGTCGATACTATACAAAATGATTCCATCTGATTACAGTTAAAAGTAATCACTCCTTCCTGAAATATAAATATTTAACTTTACTTTCTATTCAAAATAAACCTAACTATTGATAGGGTTGTGACTTTCCGATCAATCTATTGTCCTTTTATTTATATGAAATCTAGTCAAGTATCCGAGATACAACGAATTTTATTTTCCTTTCGAACTATCTTACTGTTTGTGAAAAAAGTGATTTTTAAAAAAGGAATGTAATTATTCACACTCCTCTGACAATAGTTTTATGCTGTTGAAGTTTTCAATATAAATGTATCACTTATATTACATTCTCCTTCTACACCCCCACTCCCCCTTTCAACAACCACCACCTAATTCTCCCTTCCCTCAATCTTCAAACCACTTTTATTTCATTAAATATCGCTTGCAAAATTCCTGGCATTACTTCACTGCGTTTTCACCAACCTTTCCTCCTGACCAACCCTCAAGTAAAGAACCGCTGGGCTTTGACACATCTGATTTCTATTATAACTGATCATAACTACCTTGTGAAGATAGCTGGTTTCAATAATGGTCCACTGTTTCCGGAAACGGATATGTGCACGAAAGTGAAGACATAAGCCATTCATCTGACTCAGTTCCGGAATGTGGACTTTAACTGTTATATTACTGGGATCTATGTCAGGATAAAAAAGAGATTTTGGATTTCCTTTAGGCTTCTGTAGCTTATTTGGTCCTTTCTTGTAGATGTGGAATATGTCAGTTCTAAAACGCTGCTGATGTGTAAAATTATTTTCCTTTAAAAATAAACCTCGCTCATCCGGGGCCCATACAACTGACTCAAAGCGAGAGTCGTCATCGAGAAGATACGACGGAAGAATTATTTCTATTCCGTTACCAGCATCATTTGTCTTGTAAACACTCCTGAAACAATACTAAATGGTCGCTGATACACGTAAACAACTTATATTTTATCTATACACAAAATTTGCACATTGTCAGAAAACAATTTATTTGTACGAGCCTTAGAAACCGATAGAAATGCGAGGCTCTGCCGCATTTCTTACCAGTTTTGCAGCGAGTACAAATAAACTCAATTTTTTTTACACTGTACGAATATTGTTTTTATCGAGAACACTAAAATACAGTTTATACTTATGAAAAACATCAACAGTGCACTTCTAGCCGATGTCTGACTTGAAATTTTCGACGCGTAGACTGATGTCACAAACATGTCGTAAACCAGCACAGATGAATAAATATTGAAAGAAGTGAGGACACGGGTGAAATTTTCGGTACGTAATCCAGTAATATTTAGCCTGACATCACAAACATTCTGTTAACCAGAACAGATCACTAAATTTTCGAAAATATATAATTTATTTTTACGCATCACAGGTAAAAATGCGAGGATCTGTCAAGCATTTTCCAACTGTTTCGCGGAGTATGCGATAATCTTTATATTTTCTGACAAGTTATGAATTTGTTTTTATCCGGCAACCCCGAATTACATTTACACTAATGAAAACATGATTCTATTTAAAACTTCGAGCCTTACGTTACAAACAAATATCGTATACCAGAACAGAATACATACACTCAATATCGCTAGAAGCGGGGACAAAGGTACCAGCTAGGAGACTTTATTCGGCAATGCCGAATAAAGCAACAATTTATTCGGCTAACATTATTTGACGGCAGATGTACTGAGTGCAGGATAAAATATTCGATAGGATGTGCAAATTATATCAGGGATCAATTTCAGTTGTCATGGAAATGATGGAATGTTAAAACTATTTCTTTCTAATGTTAGGAACTATTGGCTTTTGGTTAACAGTTTCAAGCAGATTATGTATTATAAAAGAATTATAATCATTTTTAAAAAGTGTAAATATTGGAGCAAATTTACTTAATTAATGCTACGCAACATACCTTCTTATTTCCGATACTTCTTTTTTATAAAGTATATTCATCTCCAAAGTAGCGCTAAATAGAAATAACGATCGTTGAAAATGAATATTTTATTTACAGAAATATCTGTCTAATCTCTTATTTATATCAGCAATTAGAATAGCATCACTAAACTCGTGCAAATTATTCTTACTCTTTAAATAGGTTAACGCCACTTTCAATAATTTTTAGCTCTATCATGGCGTCCTAATTTTATTGGGCAAAATCTCCAAAACTACCATGGAAAAACACTTTACCTTCCGAGAGAAAATAGGAATTGCTGTCATTAAAGTGAATCGAGCACACCTTGTCTGAAGTCAAGCTGAAACTCACAATCTCTGTGAAGACATAATAGATTATTGACTAACATAACCACTCAGTCAATATTACTTGTTTACTTGCACGTGTGTCCATTCACAGAGCTAAACTTGTTTTAGTCATATCCAGGAAATGGACAATTAATAAGGTTGATTGATTGATTGATTAAATTGTGTTTAACGCCCGAGCAGCAATATTTCAGCTATATTCAGGCGATGAACATGAAATGGATGATAAAATGAACATGAAATGATGATGAATGAAAATGGTATGGGACACAAGGAAAAATAGGGGTAACGGATTTTAGATTGCCACTGGCAAATGGGAGGATGGATAGGGTCGGGCAATTTAGCCTCCTGTAGCGGGATCGAAATCCCTACTCATAGCGAATACTACAGCAGCGTTCTTTAACGTGCGAGGAACGTGGCATTTTTCCCAACACGGTGCACTAATAGGTTTTCCGTATTATGGCCTGACAACCCCAGCTTGCCAGGGGTACCCCATTCAACCACCTGGGGCACACATCCCAGTCGGTCTTTAGGCAAACCGACCTGACACGCCGGTCAGGGTACTGGGCGCTATTTAGTCGCCTTTTACGACAAGCTAGCGCGTTTGCGGTCTATTCTTTTAGCCACCCGGATCCCGCACGGGGCCAATTAAGAAGGAATGAATCAATGTAGTATGAAGTAAGGTATTAGAACGGAAAACGCTATTAGATAAAAACGATGTGAAAAATATAGTGAGGAAATCTGGTCTATATTTAGGACAAGTCAATCCCAAGAGTGAGTATCGTGATGGGGTAATAAAGGTTTTGAAACAACTCGAAAAGTAGATATAATATAGTTCCGTAAACCGTCCGACCAAGGGCATTAAGTTGTCGGTGTAGGACGTAAATAATTCCCCAAGTCAAGTCATAGTTCCGTTAAATTTATTAGAAGGACCTCTTTAAACGAGCGAGCTTTCAAGTCTCAATAAATCACTGCATTCAACATACCCTTTTAAAGAAATTCAAGGCCGCCCTTTTTATAAGCTGGTCTTTTTCTGTGCGATGAATGCGATTAGTTGGCCAGACATGTAATACTAGTAGTAGAACAAAATAAACGTTAGAAATGATCATCAAACATTGTCGTTCAAATGTCACTGCATGTAAATAAACGAATGCTCTACTGTTTCTTTAACAAATTAACGTGTCATTTCATATTTATTCTAATGTTTGTGCTATAACAACACGCGCTGAGCAGGGATCTTAGGTCGAGCATAGGAGAACGTTTAATCATCTGTAGGAGAAATTTATATGATACAGTAGGGTTATCATAAGGATATACACAGGAGTGCATGTATAAACTGACCGAAGTCCGGTATGATAATTAATTCTATTTATTTTGGTTTTTCCTTAAAACATTAACTTCATCCTTATTTAACCCAAATTTTGTATCACGTGATTTTCATGGAGAAAGGACACAAACAACTTCAGGGTTGGGGTTGATTTCAGATTACGTGATTGCACGGGGGGGGGGGGGCAGAAAACAATAATTCTTTAAGCCATATTGTAACCAATCAAACGATAGCATTTTAACAGTCAGGATAAATTTTAATATGTGAAGTAAAAGTACTATTTATACATTATCCCAGATTCATGTGTTAAAACAAATGTAATCAATACCTATTTTCCTCCATGCCCTTTGTTTGGCTTTTGATGGGTTTGCTCTTATTTTCACCCTTTTTGACCCTGAAAGTGCACGTTTCGTTTATATAATATGATATTATATAATAATGTCAGTATAATACACCAATTATTAACAATGAAGGTTACAGTGTATATCTACATATTATGCTTAACTTTGTGTTTTTTTGTTTGAATGGTGTTTTACGCCACTTCAGCAATTTATAGCTCTGTCATGGCGCTCAGGTTTAATTCGCGGAGGAAGACGGAGAAAACCCCGACCTGCATTTATTTATAGAGCAAGCCTTATTATAGGCCATATCAAGGACACATACATTCAATAAGCCAACAGCAAATAACAAAACCGTGTTGTATTGCACTATGGTCATACAAATTGTGATCATGTGTATGTAAAAATTATATATAAAATTGACACAAAGAAGTACCATATTTTTAAACGGTTTTGTCTACTGTGAATATAATCTAGTTAACAGATATAAACAGAGCAACTTTATTGCATGGTAGTGTTTATTTTCCTTTTTTTTAATAACGGATCGAAAAATATCGTACACTTCTACACACCTTTTGTCTTCTGATTTATTTTTTGCTTTTGTTCGGCTGGATTTATCTGTTCTAAATATAGCAAAATGAAATGTCCAATCAAATAACTGACAAATGTTTCTCTAAAGCCATCATTTTATTTGACAGATATGTAGCAATCAAATGTACACTGAAGAAGCCGGTAACCAAATAGATATACAGTTACCACAACAGCCTTATGACATGTTCCCAGTCTACCCCCTTAGATGTGCCCAGCGGGTCCCCTGGTGCAGTATAGTGGAGGACCTCTCGTTGGGGGTTGGCAGGTCATATGGGAAGCGTAATCGTGGAGTGGCGCAGTGGCTGATGTTTTTGAGAAATACTCGCTTCTCACATCATACAAACATCTTTTGTAGATTTCAAAAATAGTTGGATTATTACAACTGCTACAAAAATTTTATGTACCCAATACCAGTTTTTACTCTGCAAAGAGCATAGCAGTATTCAAACCCTACCCGCTATTGTCTCCATTCAGCTTTTTCAAATCATTACCTGACAAACAACAACATGGCCTCCACTATCCATGACCTCGGAAGGCGCTAGGCATCTCTGGGATTCATTTAAGTATGAACCGAACTTTTACTACGTTGACTGTTTGTAAACTTATTCTCTTAATAAATATAGGTGAAATAGTACTCGCTGGACGTTAAGCAAACATTCAATCAATCAATATGGGTACTATACGAGTTTCGTTGCTTGACCTCCAGAGCAACCCTGCATGGCCCGCGGTGGTGATAAGAGATTCCCATGGTTGAAAAGTGAGAAGTTGTGATGATAATAAGGGAGGTTTTGCCAAAGACCGACGTGGACGACGTAGATGGAAAGTGTAGATGTCAAAAAAAGAAAAAAAGAAAGCGCACTATAGCCGCTATAAACGACCGTACTCCTTACTTTTTCTGAGAGAAAACTTTGCCAAACACCACGAATGGTTATTATATATTGCTCGTTTGACTTAATAGTGTTCATGTTAAACTCGTATCATTTTCGTGTTATGGTGCATACTGTCCACTTTAGATTTTTTTAAGTCTTGAAATGATCTTGAACATAAAGTAATACAAATAATATTGTATGATGGAGAAGCCTATTCTATATTCTAATTGTAATTTTACTTTAAGAGAAACTTGGAATGACTTTCGTATCGGAACATTTAAGTGACAAATATTTAATTTAAATATTTATAACATTAGATTATGTCGGAGAAAAGCGTTAAACGTCGGAAAATAGTTAAACACCTATATTTTCAAACACTGTACATGTACCTAGAATCGTTGCTCGATTTTCCATTGGATTCCTTTATGTGTAAAATTTCAGAAGACTGGTCATAACTGAAAAGTTAAAATTACATTATCTTATCTTATATTTGTTAAATTCTAGAGTTTTAATAATTTTCAGAAAAAATATTTTGACTTTCTGCATTTGTCCTGCCCTCCAAGGTCCATTCTTCGTGATTATTTATATATTATGCACATGTCAGAAAAAGCTATCACGACATTCAATAATTGGATGATCCGTAATAGTACCAGGTACAATACTACTTGAAACAAACTATATGATTTGTGATTTAGCTGTCGATTTGCATTCGTTTCATTACTGGTCTCTAAAACGTTTTGAATTTATCTGGTTAAAGTTACACATTTTTGTTAATAAACTGTGCAAAAATAATTTATCACTAGATGATCTAGCTGAATACCTGCAAAACGTCGCGTTAGACTCACCCACACAGTTATGTAGATTATAAAGTGGCCCCTTCTATGTCGAAACTGGTATCTTCCAGAGATTTCGTGTCTGCCCATGGTAACAACCAGGCGCAGATATTGATAGCTGGTACAGGGCCTATATGGCAACTGACATGGTACAATCCCAGGGCAGATATGGTTAGATGGTACAGGGCCTATATGGCAATTGACATGATACTATCCCAGGGCAGATATGACTAGATGGTACAGGGCCCATATGTCAATTGACATGGTACCATCCCAGGGCAGATATGGTTAGATGGTACAGGGCCTATATGGCAATTGACATGGTACCATCCCTGGGCAGATAAGACTAGATGGTACAGGGCCCATATGTCAATTGACATGGTACCATCCCAGGGCAGATATGGTTAGATGGTACAGGGCCTATATGGCAATGGACATGGTACCATCCAAGGGCAGATATGACTTGATGGTACAGGGCCCCTATGGCAATTAACATGGTAAAAGCCCAGGGCTGATATAACTAGAGGGTACAGGGCCCATATGGCAATTGACATGGTTCCATCCCAGGGCAGATATGGTTAGATGGTACATGGCCTATATGGCAATGGACATGGTACCATCCCAGGGCAGATATGATTAGATGGTACAGGGCATATATGGCAATGGACATGGTACCATCCCAGGGCAGATATGGTTAGATGGTACATGGCCTATATGGCAATGGACATGGTACCATCCCAGGGCAAATATGATTAGATGGTACAGGGCATATATGGCAATGGACATGGTACAATCCTAGGGCAGATATGACTTGATGGTACAGGGCCCATATGGCAATTGACATGGTAAAAACCCAGGGCTGATATGACTAGATGGTACAGGGCCCATATGGCAATCGACATGGTACCATCCCATGGAAGATATGGTTAGATGTTACAAGTCCTGTATGACAAAGGACATGATTCCATCGCAGGACAGATATGGTTAGATGTAAAGGCCCATATGGGAATGGACATGGTACCATCCCATGGCAGATATGGTTCGATGGTACAGGGCCTATATAGCAATTGACATGGTACCATTCCATGGCAGATATGATTAGGTGGTAATGGGCCTATATATCAATAGACATGGTACCATCCCATGGCAGATATGGTTAGATGGTACAAGGCCCATATGGCAATGGACATGGTACCATCCAAGGGCAGATATGACTTGATGGTACAGGGCCCATATGGCAATTGACATGGTACCATCCCATGGCAGATATGGTTAGATGGTACAGGGCCTATAAGGCAACTGACATGTTATCAACCAAGGGCAGATATGACTAGATGGTACAGGGCCCATATGGCAATGGACATGGTACCATCCCATGGCAGATATAGTTAGATGGGACAGGGCCCATATGGCAATGGACATGGTATCAACCCAGGGCTGATATAACTAGATGGTACAGGGCCCATATGGCAATGGACATGGTATCAACCCAGGGCTGATATAACTAGATGTACAGGGCCTATATGGCATTTAACATGGTACAATCCCATGGCAGATATGGTTAGATGATACAGGGCCCATATGGCAATGGACATGGTAAAAACCCAGGGCTGATATAACTAGATGGTACAGGGCCTCATATGGCAATGGACATGGTACCATCCCATGGAAGATATGATTAGATGTTACAGGTCCTGTATGACAATTGACATGGTACCATCCCATATGGCAGATATGATTAGGTGGTAACGGGCCTATATATCAATATACATGGTATCAACCCAGGGCAGAGCAAAGCTAGGCGGTACAGTGCCTATATCGCAATGGTTATGGTACCAACCCAGGGCAGATATGGTTTGATGGTACAAGGCCTATATAGCAACGGACATGGTACCATCCCAGGCAGATATTAGATGGTACAGGGGCTATATGGCAATACACATGCTTTTAATCGCACATTTTACAAATACATAAACAGTTAAAATAGTTAATTGGAACTTTTTGTTTATTACATATGTCATAAAAAATCATGAATGTAGGTTTGAAGATTAATTGTTTTAGCTAAAATTTCTAAATATATAATGCAGAACTTACACGTATGTGTCATTTTCTTCTGCTTCTATAATTGTTTGTGATGCATTTTTTTCATCTTTGCCTTCAATCTTGCCCGATGTCCTGATTAATAGAATTTATATGTGACAAAGTTGTTTAACAGTTGCTAAACTAAAATTTGTTTCTACATAATCTTTGTTACCAATTTAACAGCCATAAATACAATACTGTAGTAATAAGAATTTCATAGTAATTATACTATCTACAAATGTCTCTGCCATAGCACAAGCCTCATATTGAAATATCGAACTTGTTTTCAATTTCAGGTATTTAAAAAAAACCAATGATTAACACTTTTTAACATCGTTCAATACATTGACAAATAATCGAGCACTCCACTAGTCCACACACTGTTAACGACAATGACGTCATCGTGAAAAGATACGATAAGTAATATGGATCGAAAACCATTTCTAACATGTACCGAACTACTTGTATATATGTATAACACAAAAGGAACAATATTTGACTCACATGTAGGTGTCGCTTTTTTCTGTCTCTACAATTGTTTTCGACACAGCCTTGTCATCTTTGACTGCAATCTTGTCAGATGTCCTGTTTAACATGATTGAGATGTGGAAAAAGTGTGGTACAGTCGTTAGGCAAAGGTTATATCATAAGTATTTTATATCTTATATTATATAATGGATTTAAAAATTAAAAATCTAAAACATAATAATATTGCACTACTGGTTTATGGACAGAAACAAATTTTCATATAGAAACGTTGATTTTTTTAAAGTAAACACATTGTGAACAACATACACGTTTCTTCCCCAGGGTATTTACCTTTCCAGTCACTGCCATTGTATTTTATTATACTACATATATGTAAGATGTTATTTCATTGGATAAGTCGAGGGTAGCATTATATACAATTGTTGCGTGAATACGAGGTAAATATCCAAAGTGTTTGCCCAAGATGGATTGTCTTCCAAAGGACCCTATCAAGGGTAAAAAAATTGAATGTTCTTTAATCGATTTAAATTGAAGAAAGAAAAATCATAATCAAACAATCACACACTTTTCTAAATTACACGTGTTACAAAAATATCACTCGAATTCAATTTGAGTGCGAATTCAACATGTATACAATAACATAAATCTCATATAGAAGAGAGAGTGATAGATCAAATTCTTACCCTTTGGAAAATAACATTGCAAAGCTCGACTTTATTTATGTGAACAAATTTTTTCTCAGCGTAACAACCTGTTCAATCACTCTCTTTGTATATGTGTTTAAATAATATACTTACACTTGAGAATCGTCCGGAATCAGAACAGAGTTGTCAGGCTGATTTTCCAACACATCTATACTTGAGGTACTCTTGAAGTCACTTCTTGATGTCAACCTGTAATAGGACAGTAAACATCAAAATGTATGTTTTTACCACGGGAAGATACAAGTTGTAATTGAATTTCTGAATGATATTTATTGGGAGAATCCGTTAACCACGGGAAGATACAAGTTCTATTGCTGAAGGATGTTTACCGGGCGAATCTATTTGACACGGGAAGATACACGTTGTAACTAAATTAGTAGACAGGTTGAGATTCGGAACTTGCACCGGTACCGGTACGTGAGACGTGTAATTTCCCCTTCTACGTCATCAGGACTGGTGTGTCACATGATTATGTGAGACGTACACGTTTGTCACTAACTTCTAGAAAGCTGTTTACAAGTTGTTCTTGCGCGTGTAGTTTTCTTTTCATAAAACAGCTTTCTTATTAATGTTGAGTGCTATATTGATTAAGTTTAGGATATGCTGCATCATTTTTATTCAGGCCTTTATTTGCACAAGGGGGGGGGGTGTAACTTCCTATATACAGGTATACGTATATGTGCCAAAAATATGGGTAGGTATATAGTTTTTAAAACAATCTTATATAAAATGGGTATGCTTTTTAATCTTAATTGAAAAAAAATCTGGTCTCATATAAATATGGGTCATGTTTATAAAATTTTAATAATGACTGTGTTTTCTTCTTCACTATGCTATCATTTTGAGTATATAAATATGACCTTCTTTTAAGTGTACTGAATATAAATACTGATTATGAAAATTGTTCATTTTATATAAATATGGGTTGTGAAAATTGCTCATTTTATATAAATATGGGTCATGAAAATTGGAAATTTGATATAAATATGTTTATTGAATTCAAATCAAAAATGGCACATCCCCACCCTAAAAATTACCAAGTTACCCCCCCCCCCCCGGTGTTTATTTGTTAGGTCTTTATATGTATAACTGGATGGAATGTATTTTTGTAATCCTCTAGGCTCTGAAAAACCTGAAAAATAATAATGTGTACCATTTCTTTCAGATTTGGGGCTAATATAAAAATCATAATATACGTCATAGAAACGACTGACCAATCTAGTTCAGTCAAATTTTGGGTGGTTTTTACTTCAATCTAATTAAAATTATATCTTCACTTGGCTCCCCCTTTTTCTATTGTCGCCGTGAAGAACGACAAAAACAAAAAGGGGGAGCTTGTGAAAGATTTAATTTTAATTAGATTGTTTTTACTTTTAATTTTGGTGCCTTATATACAGTCTGTACACGTACAAGTGAATAAAATCTCAACACAAATAACTACAAGTAAACCCGTGTACGTGTACATGTAACTACGCGTACCAGTACAAGTTTCATATCTCAACCTCTCTAGTAAATGATATGTAACGTGACATAAGTTTAGTTTAAACATACATGTAATCTATTTGAAATACACCAATGGGGACTAGACACAATTATACTACGTTATTAAAGTACTCCTTCCTACAAAACTATGATTACTAGTTAGCGCAGATACTTACATTACAAATATCGCTTTATCTGGCATTTCTGTTGATTACATACCTTTTTGGTCCATCGTCTATTTCTTCTAAATAATTGGTTTCTTTTGATTTCGTCTGCCTACACACAAATGTACAGTAAACAATTACAGTTTACAAAATAGGGATCTAATGGGACATTTAATGCTACCCAGTCACGTTGCATTGTTTTTTACAAATTATTAACACATTTTAGTGATTTACTGAATTACAAATCAGCCTACAGGAACAGTTAAGCATAATAACAGTCCATCTCAGAAGACAATTTTTACCTTGACCTTATACCTATAAAAATAATTTCAAATTGGCCATACTCAAAAACTACAAATGGGATTGTAGTAAAAATTCAACCAGATATTTATTTTGCAGTACTTAACAGAGGTACAAAGTTTTAACAAAACCCAGTTTTAAGTAATCTTTAGCAAAAACAAAATTTTTGACATTTTTTTTTAATTGGCCTTACTCAAAAACAAAAATTGAACTATATCTCAATTGTATAGTCCTTAGCAGCTGTGTGCAAGGAAACTTTCCATTATTTCTTGATATGTACAAGATCGTAACGGAGATGCGTGGTCTATGAACTACGAAAGCCCAGAAGGCTCATTCGAGATTCGAGAATCGCAATTCGAGATTCAAAACTCGGGATTCGAGATTCGAAATTCAATATAGTTATGACCAATCATATTGCGTGTGACATAATGGTCGACCAATCGGAATAGTTCTTATATAAACGTAGCCTAGTGCATGACCTTTTATGGTACACTGGGAAGGGCTTATTTATTCACCGGGAATTCGGGATTTATATTAAGTCCGGTTTATCCAAATTACCAATTTTCCTACGCCTGAAAGAATGTCCATGTCATAGACCTGTATATTAGAATATTGGTCTATGTCCATGTTAAATTTTTGACAATTTAATTGTAATAATAATAGTATAGCAATAGCATAGACCTATATACATTTTGTATTAGAATTTACAGGTCTATGATAATAGTAATCGACAAGACACAGAAGCTCGGACAGAAGACTAGTATACATGTATAAATGGATAATAACTTAGTCGGGCCGGTTTGTCTTAGGATCGAATTGTCTGGAAATTACCTTTTAAAAGGTTCATTTCGTCCCCCCATTATTTATTTCCCCATCTGGATTTCGAAAAATGGTTTTTGAATGGGTATGCCGTGGTATTTATTTATTAACTGATCAAGCTAAATACACAATGCGGCGACGGATCCAGATGATGGTCTCACGGCGCACCGGACCACCGCCTACCGTAAACATTTTAGTGTCATAAAATTGAATTGTCTGCACGGGGATAGACATTAAAAATATTTTCAAGAGGCAAAAACTTGCTTGTTTAAAAAAAGTCAGAAGCGAATTTGTTTATATTTAGGCGTAAAAAGTACCATCATTTTCTCATGTACAGATATTTCACAAGCAAAACTTTGAATGTATTAAAAAATTTTGTATCAGCGAGGAACTGCATGGTCAAGTACCTTGAACAAAACCCGTGAACTTGATAGCACCTGGCTACGTTTATATAAAAACTATTCTGATTGGTAGAGATTATGTCACACGCAATTTGATTGGCTAAAACTATATTGAATTTCTTATTTCGAATCTCGAATTTTGATTATCGAATGAGCCTTCTGGGCTTTCGTAATGAACCGAAAATGTTGTCAGAAAAAGAGCGTCCATAATTATTCCTAATGACCTTGTTCCATTGGATTGTTTTACACGCAGACTGTCCCCACCAAACAGACCTCGATTTAAAGTATTAAATACTCACTATTGGTATCCTAGCACTCTCATCCAGCTGGGTGCAGTTTCATAAAGCGATCATTAGCTTAACGCGCACGTTATACCATTTTTATTGCATGGGATAACGAGCACGTTAATAAGCGATCGCGTAATGAAACGGCACCCTTGACTGATACAGCGAATGCAGAGACGAAAAAAAACGACTATGATGGTAGGTATAGATGAAAAAAAATCTCGAAAAAATATTCAGTACACACGTAATAATTTATCATGTCCATGCATTTACGAAAGAATAATCAGCGTGTAAAAGCGTTATTTATTTAACAACACGAAAATGAAATCGACATTTTTTACGTTTTTTATAGTTTGAAACACATTATGTCTTGTATCTTGATACACAACAGTGTAAAAGCATCGTTTGTTTAGCTATGCAGCAATACACTTTCGTTTTCCCTGCATTATACATGAGAACGCCTTCACTTAATTAATTTTTGGTCGTATTTTCGCTTCTATTTTCAACATGTTCACATTATGCACAATTTATTACGTACTATTCCTTTTCGGCTATAAACACGTAGTGTAAAATGTTAATTAATAAGTAGTATTACTTAACAAGGAAATGAATACAAAAATATGGTGAACATATCGCCCACCTTTACAATTGTTTACACGCTGTTATAATTTAAAGCAAAAACTCGTCCAATAATTATTCAAATTTATATTGATATCTTACAAAGGGCAACACCCAAACCACAATAAATAAGTGTTTACAGCAATGCGACCATTTTTGTTATACTAGGAAGTCGATGCAAGATGATTAAGTAACAATCTCAAGGAACCAACGTTTAACTTACAAGGTAGGACATTATTGCAAGCCTTTCTGGGACATTATTGGGCTTTCTATTGAAACACTTTTTATCACAAAAAATGCAAAATAGGACAAAACCTAGATGAAATTCAAACGTGGGCGATCGGACATTAAATGAAAATAGTTAATAATAATGTTTTATTTTTAAACCAGAAAGTTTAAGTTCGTTTATTTTTACAGATTTAAAGATAAACTCTTAATGTTTACACGATTCAATTAAAATGGGCTTTATGTATGTTGTTTTATTACGTTTGGTTAAAGTTTTATGCCACTTTCAGCTTTAGTGTTGTCCCTTTTTTATTATGGCTTTGGAGTACCCGTTGAGAATATCCCGACCTTTCGGCAGTGAAACTACCAATCTTTTTCAATTTATCTTGGTGTCGACCACGCCCAACCCGAAGTCAGGCTAGAACTCGCTGTCTCAGTACGGACACGATGGTGATTCATAGTAAATGACTAACTCATAGAATATGGTTTTACCTGTCAGTTGTAGGTTCATTCGTCGTGTCCTTTGCTTTCTTGTAGCTAAGTTCATCAAGGTCAATCTTAAAATTGTCGTTCACTACAATCTCAGTAGATACACTGTAAAGAAAGACTATATTGTTTCATTTTAAATTAACTTTGTGGCAACTAAATTTTCTCTCCCCTGTCGATGTAGGTAGTGTTTTAAATAGAAACATTTTATTGACGAAAAACAGCTTGTAGCGATATTAAAAAGAAAAACTATTTTACTGATACATGTTTTTCCATATTTCATTTATAAAAGCATCTAGTATCCAAACGAAAAATGCATACACTTTTAAATGCTTTAAATGAAATGAAAAATTTTAATAAATCGTACCTTTGTTTTGGTTGGTCGACAGTTACTTCAATAATGGGTTTTGATTTTAGTCTCCTTGCAAATGCCATTTTCTGCTATATTACACGACAACGTATCTTGACAGTAATAATCCAAATGTTATAACAGTCAAGAAATTCGAATATTGCATTCAATCATGTTTTATTATTTATATTTAAACTAACAATCATACAGAAAATAACTGTGCCTTAATATAATTAAACAAACAAACGTAAAACAATAAGACTTTGCATTGTTTTTATTTTTTATTTCGTTCTCGTTGAATAGTCTTTAAAAGAATGAAAACGATATGGTGAATTCTATATCTGTGAAATCGTTAAAACCAAATACACATAAAATTCAGTGAAGCAGTAAATGTCAAACTATCATAGTAGCAAATATCGAGGTGATTTCCCTTTTAATAAGACTGGACTATACTCTATGCAAAATATTAAAGCACATTTTACTTACATAGCAATGAGCAACTGTGCAGGTGTCTAATTAGAGGCTGGAACGTTTTTAGTAAAGCTATCTGCGCGTGCCCGGATGGTGAAAAGGGGGCGGCCGTTTCGTTCGTGGAGGGGATACGGGGGTTGTCATGGCAGGTCAAGTCTGGTCGCAAATCGTACATGGTGCACTTTCCGAATTTGTGGCTGCTACAGAAAACTACATTCTACGTCGCTAGTTAATAACTTATACTTTTCCAGTGTCAAGCAAACCTGTGTTTCCGTATGTCTATCCCATTTCGCGTAAATTTGATGTTTGTTAACTTGTTCTCATCCTGTAATATTGCTTGCTAGACGATAATTAACATTCTATCAATCAAGCAGAGTAGGCACTGTTTACTCGCGCGGATCATCGATGTGTTTTACTGGGTTCAGGTTACTTACTTTCTGTTTATCGCGTTTGGATTTCGTTTCATTTGTGTTTTTTTTTTATTGTGGTCGCCATTGACTTTTGTAACTAATAGGTCGGTTACCGTCCTAATTTTCATTAAAAAGGATAGAATAATGTTTTATGACTAATGAGAACTTTTTTCCTCGTTACTGCATTATTTATCTATCCCAATTTTCGCAAAACTTTATAATAACAATTCATAAAGTATATACAATAAACTGAACATATTATTGTTCGTCTCAGAGATATTGTTAACAGAGGGCTTTAGCACGAAGGGATAAAACATCACAAGGGGGAAACATTATGATGTTCATCCTACGTGCAGGCAAAAAATGTTTTATTATACGAACTTTTACAAAACTAATGACGCAAGGAAATTGAAGTTGGGTATGAAAATTGGCCAGACGAACCGAAACTACCGGTTGGAATGCAAAACGGGTGCAATTACGGACAGACATGGAACATGAAAATTTGTTAACAACACTGTTGTTATCGTCGCGTCCAGTTAAAAAAAACCATTACATTTATTTTATATCTCTTATATATAGTGAGGTGTAAATCTCGTGTATATAAATGAGGTATAATAACAAGAACTATATTCACTACTTGTACAGGGTATATCAAATATAATTGTTTACTGTTTTATATTTTAGGAAAAAGCAATGTCACAAAAATGTTACAGCAAATCAACTTGGTCGTGTGAAGCTTTGATTCTATTAACACGATTTTGCATTAACCAAGCCTTCTTTAAAGCAGATCCGAATCAATATGTCATTCCTAAATACAATTTGTCGGACACAACTATCTGTATACAAAATATACTGTTTCCGAAATTAGATAAACAGTTAAATATATTTGGAAAGCTCAAAAACTTCAGTTATCGCACGAAATGCGCAGAAGTCGACAACATCAACATCCCCTTATATGAGAAGGATGCTCAAACATACAGAATAACAGCACTACATCCAGCTTACACAACGTCAGAAAATGCAAAGATTCACGATTTTAACAACTGCAAGCAAACAAATTCCCAAGTGTTCAAATTATCCAATTTTAGACTTGGCCAGAAATTTTCAGTGCGAAATACATTTGTGTTAACAGAAGGCCGATATTTAAACAGACGTACTCTTTTGTTGCAGTTTTCATTGGAAGGTAGCACGGAAGACAATGTCGACAGTGAAATGGGAAACGATATTACCATTATTATTTCACCTAGTAGCGTTCAAACTTTAGAAATAGTATTTTCCTATTATGGACGAAACGAAAAATGGATTAGTACATCATCTGTACAGTTTTCTGTCCAGAAATTGTCACATACTTGGAGTGTGCCAGATTTTACATGGTCACAAATTGAAACGAACTATATAAGCTTTATTTTACCAGAAAATTTTCGCTCGGAAATGCTCATCGATAGTCTGACAATAGAAAAACGAGACGTGAAACCTGACGTCCCATATACTATGTTCTATGATGGACGGATAATATTAGAAGGTGTGGATAAAGACTTTTGGTGGTTAAATTCAAATGGTTCAATGACTATCAAAATTATCGAAACCAATGAAGTCTTTACAGCCGCTGATTACATTCGAATTTACGTTCCAGTCCCATGGAATGACCAACACTGGTGTCAAATATTTGTCATGTACCAAGATGGGAATGTTAGACTGTTACCAATGACACCACCCGGTCTGGACTGGATTCCATTTGGCTCTTCAGTGGTAGTCGGAGAAACAAATCCAAACCACATACGACCTCATGCACCTATTCGGCATATTAATATTCACATGCAAAAATTTCAGATAGACATTTTATATTATGATGGTAATACTGCGTCGTTATTTTTGTCTCCAGAAATATTCAATACGTCAATAACTGTAAGTAACATCAAGTTTCGGAATAAGTCTGAGCTACCCCCACTAACGTTTAGATCCATGTACGTTAATGATGGAAATGCGGACTGCGATCACGTGAACGTAGATGGAATCTATGACGTTCATGTACTTTCAAACTGGATTGAAATGACGGGGAATACATTTTTCTTTTATAGGAGGTGCATCTCAAAGCACAATACACAGAGTCCAGATTATCTAGTTCAAATATTGAAATAAAAGTATTTAAAGCAATATTTGTCACTGTTATCCCTGAAGCACTTATGGTCCTGAAAACACCAATCAATAGGTTACAATAAACCAAATATTTGTTTACATTACACCGGGAAATGTTTGAAGATAGTAATCAGAAGAAAATACACGGATGCATCTGATTGGATGTTGGGGTTCTAAAAATAGCAAAATTTAAAAATAGAAACATAATTGATTGAAAATCTTTTATATTTGGGGGAAAATTTATAAGAGCCGGAAAAATAGTGCTTTTTTTAAAAAAAAGGGGGGAGGTCAGACAGTTTGTTAGTTTTATTCAGTGCTGATTTTTTCACCCAAAATTTTTGGTCATTTCTGCCGCACGACCTATATTTTTTTATTTGTTAATAATGTAGTCTAACATGTCAACTTACACAAGCAACTGCTTTCGGGGGTTTAATTTGAGATGATTTTTACCCATAGAATCTTAATTGCAGGTACCCCATATGGAAGATGCAATGTTGAATAGTTGGTTTATTGTAACCAATAGTTTCTTAAACAATAATGTAATGTCGATTTGAGAGTATTATCATTATATCTGTATACAGAGTAGCTCATTGACAAGCGGATATGTCGTTATTTGACCAATGCAATTTCAAAATATGAAACGAACAATCAAGAACAAAAACATATGGACGTTAACGATAAGAGAATTCGATCGATCTAATTACCTGTTTTAGATTAAAATATACAACAGCTATCTTCATATGTAAGGGACCTCGGCGGCCGAGTGGTAAGGTAGTTCAACTACTATTGATCACGTGGTCTGTCAACACTAAGATTGCGGGTTCGAGCCTCCCTGTGGGCAGGGTGCACTCGAATCCAATCTTAATCGAGGATTGCAAGTTTTCCTACCTAAGGTCGGGGGTTTCCGGCTTCCTCTCCCCTCTTCTTAAACATGAACGCCATAATATAGCTGAACAATGGCTGAAAATAACGTTAAACAGCACTTAAAAAACAAAAATCTTTATATGTAAACACAACCGATACCATGAAAACAAGCCGTTAAATTAAATGTGCATAAATATGTCGATTAACCACACAAATATCTGCTTCCACATTAGCAGGATTTAAACCAGAATCGATTTTATCAAATTTTTGTTTTGAAACGACGTACAGTTATTGATAACAAAACGTTATATTTTTTTCCTTAAGCAACAATTCAGTTTCATAAAACGTTTAATATTCTGGTTTCCTGTCCACCATAATAACCACACTTTTGGTGGTTTAAAATAAGGGTAATACAGTCTTTGACATTTACTACTAGCCCGACGCCATAGTAATTTTGGTTACATTCTAATTTTTGACATTGTAGTGTGTGCGATTCTACTTCTGGGCCCGGTTTCATAAAACATCTCAAATTTGAGGATTTCCTCAACTCATCCTCAACTCAAATCTTGACCAATCAGATTGCTGGAAAACTCAGATTTGAGGAAAAACTCAAGGATTTGAGGAAAATCTCAATTTGAGAAGTTTTATGAAACTAAGGCCTGAACATAAACTGAAAAAAGTCTTATTACTTGTAATGTAGCAGTCCGGGAGTGATTCAAAAAAGAGGGTTTTATATTATCCACTTTTGAACTGTTTCCTTGATTTGCTACATACATTTTGTGTCAACGCCATTAAATTGATATTTCTACAATATCTAATTCATTAGTTTTATCACTTTATTCATAATTTATGACAAAATTTGAATTCCGGAAGTGCATAATTTCAGAATCGATTTGGTTAAAAAAAATCGCATTTCGTGTTGTAAACAATGCCATGATTACCAAAACATCTTAGCAGTAATTAATTCGGCAGGGCAGAAATATCAGCTGAACAGTGGAAAAGGAATATTTAATATTTTTTTAATCAAGGCAACATATTTTTTAATAGAGAAGAAGATCTTAAAATTTTTATGGGGTGATTTTCCTTCATTACAAGTTATGGGACCTCTGCTACGTTGCTCCTCCGAGATCAAATAATGAAAGGAGTTTTTTTGCAGCTAATTTTATTAGATGACTAAAGGAAAAGATTAATACCAATAAGGCTATAATTTAAATACAATTCAGTTAAGACAATAGAAAGACGGCGGTTCAAATACTTAACTTAAACTAGAGGCTCCCAGCAGCCTATATCGCTCACCTGAACCTAAAGCCAAACAACTCTTTTTCATATAGCGTTTCTTTCATTTAAGGAATTGCCGATCCAACACTTCTGCAAAAATCATTAATTTTGACCTTGTAAAGGAAATACCTCCTATACCGAATTGTGTAACATATATGCACCAATAATCATTTTGCAGATGTTGATGAGCTGAATAATTTTGTATTGATAAGATTTTATCTGGCTCACATGGTTTTCAAGTTACTTAAGAAAAAGTAAAAAATAGAGAGTCTTGTAGAGCTTTTGATGCCTAGAGGGAAGTTCACTTCAAATTTTCTGTATATGTTATACTTTTTTAACAATCGGCCAAAAACTATCTTGACCTCCCCCCCTTTCTATTTTAACTCATAGAGTTGAACAATTAATCAAATGAATGCTAACCTTTTCTTTATGTCTTAAATTTTCAACATTTTTAGGAAAAAATGGCACAAATCATCAAATTGAGAAAAGTTAACGACGATAACGACGACGACGGACGCAAAATGATGACAATAGCTAACCTGACCCTTTGAGCTAAAAAGGTACAATACAATGCTTTTTATTTAATGTAAGATCATAGTATTATAAAATGTGAAGATGATTACAGGAATCCAAATGTTGAATAACAGTCTCATATTTTCTAACAGTCTATAGCAAAAGTAAATTAAGAGCAAGTTTATTTACTATTAGCTGTAAAATTGTTAATTTATATTTTAAGTGTACGTTTTAAAAAATATGATTGATTGATTGATTGATTGATTGTTGTTTTACGTCCAGCAAGCAATATTTCAGGTATATTCAGGACGTGAAAGTAATAATTTGATTATTTGAACATTTCTAACAATTGTTCATCTCTCCCTTAGTTCTAAAACATTATCTCATACAATAATATGAGCATATATACAGATAAAAGGTAAGTAAAACGATAAAAATATAGATCAGAAATTGCCGGAAAAATTAAATTTTACTGTACAAATTAGTTTTCTTTTAAAAAATTTAGAATTGTGTCGCCTGCGACCGTTGTAAACAAACTACTGTAAGTATTTACAGTATAAAAACATTCCCGAATGTGCGCCACGTCAATGCAGTCCATCAAGACATGCTTGATAGTGTATGGACTGTTACATGGCACACACCCGGGGCGCGGCTCATCATTTAAAATATAACTATGTGTCGTCCTGGTATGGCCAAGACGACACCGTGTTAAAACAACTTGATCTCTGCTACCTTTATAACTTTTAAAATCATTTGTGTGCAGTAGTGGCTGGATCTCGTGAAGTTTTATGAACTTGAAGATCCCAACCACTCTGTCACAAACCGGAAATATATTTAAAAATTACTGGTTTAAAATCAGTACAAGGAATATCACAGTTTATAACATTATTCTTCAGGGCATTCTTTGCCTCTTGATCCACGACTGTGTTCCCATGGATTCCCACATGACTTGGGATCCAGAAAAACACAACATCTTTTCCCAAAGTTGTGAGAGATTTGTAAATTTCAATAATTTTTAAAATATAAGGGTTTTTAATTTTGAAATTTTGAATAGCAAGAAGACACGAGAGAAAATCGGAGCAGATAATAAATTTGGACTCGTCTGACGAAGCAACTATTTTCATGGCAAGAAGAATAGCTTGCGCCTCAGCAGTAAATACGGATGAGGCAGACGGGAGACGACGAGTTTCAACACGCTCTCCGAAGACAGCGGCTGAGGCAACTTTATCGTCGTCTTTTGACCCGTCAGTATAAATAGTACTATAGTCAGGGTAACAAGATTTTATTTCTGCAAAATGCTGTTGTATTATTAGAGGGTTTGTGTCTGACTTTTTATGTTTTTGTAAATCATAAATAAATACCGGTTTGGGGTTTAGCCAAGGGGGATTACGTGGAATTTCAATTGCAGCAATTTGATCTAACTCTATACTCGAATTGTCTAAATGAGATCTAATTCGTAGGTCAAAAGGTTGAATTTTGTTTGGAAGCTTTTCGAAAATGTTTTGGTAAAGAGGTTTGTAAACACAGCCGTGGGCGGGGTTGCCAGAATATGCCTTTAGTTTGGTTGCATATTGCAAAGCGAGCTTTATTCTTCTTTGATACAAAGAAAGCTCGCCTGCTTCTGCATATAAACTTTCAACAGGTGTGGTTCTGAAAGCTCAAAAGCATAGTCGCAATCCTTGATGGTGTATAATATCAAGGATTTTGACATATGACTTGCCAGCTGAACCATAGATAAAACAACCATAATCCAATTTAGATCGAACCAGCGATCTATATAGATTAAGTAAAACATCACACTCAGCACCCCAGTCGGTGCTGGATGCGACTTTTAAAATATCTAATGCTTTAATGCATTTATTTTTAACATTTTGATATGGGATAGAAAGGTTAGCCTTATATCAAATATGAGACCAAGAAAAGTAGTTTCCTTTACAATTTTTATAGGATTATTATGTAATTTTAATTCGGGATCAGGATGAATCTTTCTCTTATTACAAAAATGCATCCCCACATATTTTGCAGTGGAGAATTTAAAACCAGTCTCTATTGCCCATTTCTCTATTCTATTTAAACATAACTGCAGTTGACGTTCAATATTATTCATGTTTTTTCCTCTGTAACATATGAGAAAGTCGTCAACATATAGAGAACCATCAATATTATCTTTTAAAACATGAGCAAGGCTATTAATTTTAATACTAAATAAAGTGACAGAAAGGATGCTTCCCTGAGGAACACCCATTTCCTGTTCAAAAGGGTCATATAAAGTAGAATTGACCCTAACTTTAAATTCTCTGTTAGATAAAAAGTTTGAAATAAAGGTTGGAAGTCTACCTTTCAACCCCATATCAAAAAGATCTTTTAAAATACCATATTTCCATGTTGTGTCATACGCTTTTTCTAAATCAAAAAAGATAGACACAACATGCTCATTTTTTGCAAAGGCATTTCGAATATACGTTTCGAAACGTACAAGATGATCTAGGGTACTTCGCCCTTGTCTGAAACCACATTGAATATAAAAACCAGACAAGGCGATCGTTGATCATCCTTTCCATGGTTTTACACAGACAGCTTGTGAGGGCTATAGGCCGATAATTGGACGCTTCAGAGATCTTTTCCTGGTTTTGGAATAGGCAAAACAGTGAAGTGACCATTTTCCATATAGATGGTAAGTCACCCGTTTCCCAAATGTTGTTAAGAAGATTCAAAAGGCATTGGAGAGAAGATTGTGGCAGATGTTTGAGAAGTTGATAATGGATGTCATCTGGACCACATGCTGTATCGTGAGATTTGTTCAAAGAGGTTTTTAGCTCTTCCAAAGAAAAGGGTGTATTGTAATCTTCTAGATTTTTTAAATGGAAATACAGTTTTGATTTTTCTTTTTGAGTTTTGATACGCTGCAAATCGGGATGATAATTTTCAGCGGACGAGTGTTTTGCAAATGTTTCGGCCAATTTGTTTGATATATCCGACTCTGATGTTAACAAGTCTTGTCCATCCTTTAAATGATGGACATTTGCTTTACTATTTTTACCTTTAATTTTACGAATCATGTTCCAAATTTTATTCATATGGGTATGGTTTTTTTAGTTTAGAAACAAAGTTGCGCCAAGAGGTGCGTCGTCTTTGTTTCGTTACCCTGCGAGCTTTCGCTCGAAAAATTTGGAAATGGTTAAGATTATTTTGAGTTGGGTGTTTATTAAAGCGTCGTTCGGCTTTTTTCCGGTCTTTAATAGCGTCCTCACAGCTGTCATCGAACCATGGTTTACTAGGATGTTTTGGATTTGTCGAGGTCTTAGGAATTGTTTCATCAGCAATTGAAATAAGTGTTTCATTGAATTTTAAAATTGGATCAGGAACAGCTTCAAAAGTATCCGAGCCAAGTCGCTCTATACAGAGTTGTTCAAAAAGAGGCCAATTGGGTTTGTTAAATTTATACCGAGCGGCTCGTTCTGTGATGGAAGATTGCAAAGATTCCAATATAATGGGAAAGTGATCACTGCCACAGTGATCGTCATTGGTTCCAACATTAAAAATACACAGATCTTCCTGATTCATTAAGCCTTCAATTATTTTACCTTTATCGTTTATTGTGTTACTGCCCCAAAAAGGGTTGTGTCCGTTGAAGTCCCCAAGTAGTATATAAGGGGCCGGAAGCTGATCAGTAAGATGTTTCAACTGATTTAAATTTAATGAAGAATTCGGAAGGATATACAGAGAGCATAAAGTAATTGTTTTGTCTAAAGATATTCTAACAGCAACCGCCTGAAGATCAGTGTTGAGATCTTCAGGGCTATGTAGAACTTGATCTTTTACAAAAATGGTAGAGCCGCCAGCAGCTCTATAATTCTCGTCTACATATGTGCTGTATATAGAGTAGTTTTTTAAAGATATGTTATCACTTCGTTTTAGGTGGGATTCTTGGAGGCAAAATGCATCAGGAAGAAAGGCTTGAACTAATAAAGTAATTTCAAGAAAAGTAATCTTAAGACCTCGACAATTCCATTGTAGTATTGTACCCATTATGGTCTGCGAATAGGGGAATAGTTGACGGGTTTTTTTTGGGGCTATTCCGCCGGTTTCTGCTGGGGGATCTACTTTTAGATCCAGTATCTCGAGGTAGTGTATCCATAGGATCACCCCAGATAGTAGTGTCAAGATGATCTAGACTACCAAACTTGTTGTGGACCTTAATGGGATCCCGAAGCAGTTTTGGAGTACGATCTCCTTTTTGATTTGAGTTTTTATTAGAATTTGAATTGGAAATAGTATTTTTTGAATTTTTTTTTGGGCTGCTTGAAGAATTAGTTGATGATGATATACACAGAAGATAAAGTAATCGTTTTATCTAGAGATATCCTTACAGCAACCGCCTGAAGATCAGTGTTGGGATCTACAGGACTATGTAAGACTTGATCTTTTACAAGAATGGTAGAGCAGCAGCTGATGATGATTGAGATGGTGCCGAAGACGTAGCAGTTTGAGCGGATGAAGATTTCCGGGAAGATTGAATTATTTTGTCTGTTGTTTGAACTGCTAATTTGAAAGGTTCTTTTTTGTCAATAGGCCAGGTGATAATTGTCTGCGTTTCAACTGTAGTGAAACGCGTTTGGCCACACTAGCAAATGACGTTGATGCAGGAGACGAGAGATTGTTTGTTGAATTGAAGAGGCGACGTGCTTCAGGGTATGTGATATTTTTTTCAGTTTTTAATTTTTTAATTTCTTTTTCTTTTTTGAAGTGAGCACAATCCTTGGATGAGGACATGTGGGCTTCACCACAATTGGCACACTTCGGATTATTTGTGCAGCTAAAGCCCTCATGTCTTACCTCTGCACATATAAAGCATACCAAGGAGCCCCTGCATTGTCCTTTTCCATGGCCAAATTTCTGACATTTAAAGCAGCGCACAATGGTTTGGAATGTATGCGCTGACTTTAATATTGTATAGTCCAATTTTGATTGATTTAGGGACAGATGGAGTATTGAAATTTTAAAGAAAGGTATAAAGTTTAATTTGCTGATTTTGTCTTTTTGCAATAAATCTTTTTACTTTTGTAACACCCTGAGGTTTCACTTCAAGACAAATTTCTTCATCTGTCAATTCAGAGAGATCATCGTCTCTGTAATGAATAATACCTTGACAGGAATTTAATGTTCTGTGAGGCGTTGATGTAATTTCCAAATCTAAAATTTTATGTAATTGTAATAAATTTACGGATTGCTGTTTTTGAGAAACTTCAATGAGTAAAGAGCCAGATTTCATTTTAGTGACGTTTTTAACGTCTCCTGCACAACTCGTGATGGTTTTTTCTATGACAAATGGAGAAACTTTGCATAAAGGTTTGTTAGGATCCTTACTAGTTAATACAATGAATCTTGTCCAATGTTCATCATCAACTATGTTTTCAAGCGGAATGTCATTTTTTTCTTTTTTTGGAACTTGTTTGTACTAAAGGTGTATCGGAAGCCATGTTAAAGAAATGCAGTTCACCACCCTTGTCACCCACCCGCCACGGAGTGCCAACAGGGGCGATGCTTGGTCTCTGCGGATCACCAGCAGAAAGCATCGGGTGTTCCAAGGGTGGTATACTCAAATAGATGAATTTCTTCACGAACGCAAGCTTCGTGCCAGAATTAACTTGCGAAACAACCGTTCGAAACTCTACTCGATTGACCCATGAGCCACCGCCTTCTTAACAGCTTGTACTTGAACAACTTTGGAACTAAAACTGACAAGATGTAATCAAGTGGTAAGAATAACGACGACAAGCTTGTTAAGGGCTCGGCGTGACATGCCGATTGACCGAACCGGGTCCATTCGGTCTCCCATCTAGTTGAAGTCAGGGCCAAAGTGGTGTATTGAAAATCGAAATCCGCTGAACCGCACTAATGGATGCAGCAGAGAGTGATCTCTCAACCACCAGGATCCCTTCCTCCACCAACACGGGTTGCAATACACGGCAAACATATCGCCACTATAAAGCTGAGGAAGCTTTGCCCTTCAGCCACCGCCTTCTTTGCAAATCCTGTAAGGAAGCTGTCTATCAAATGGTACATACATTTCATGAAACAGTTTGAAGGAAAATAATGTAATAGAGTAGCTTAATTAATAAGGATTCACAAAGGGCAAGACGTGACATGCCGATTCATCGAAGTCAGGGCTAACTCGATTTCCCGTCTAGAAAAAGTAAGGGTTCAGTAAGTTATCGGGACCGTTTTCCCGGCCTACTGAAATCCCGTCCTGTAATCGACACGGGTCGCAACACACGGCAAGTGTTGCCTCTGTTAGCAGACTCTAACTGCAGACTGAGGAAGCCGTGGGCCTATTCTCCTGTGCTCCGGGGCCCACACGGGGTTAAAAAAATATGTAAAGTTCGCTTAGAAGAAGAAACTATATGTGTTGCTTCGTTTGCTAATAAGTCCTTTTTGACATAATTGCTGATAAGTATATATCCAAAACATAAATAATGTATGTAAGTTATAGCTTACTGCAGGTCGTCCGTGTCTTATTTAACTGCAAAAAATTGCTTTCAACGCCATTTTGAGAAAAACGTTGTGTGAAAGTAACTGGAAAGTCGCCAATAGTTGTGATAGCTCTTCCAAACAATTTATAGATCGATTTGAATATATCTGTGTCCTCATCTAAACTATTGCGTCCTGTTTACAATTTAAAGGTATCAGACCCATTATAGAAGTTACCGTTTAATTTTATTTCTCGACCAACAAATTCAATTTTATTAAATCAGTGTTTTGCTAATTAATGATACCAATTTAATATATAGTTTGACTTTGAATCCATATTAACAGTTTTAAGCAAACATTTGCCGAACATTACCGACTGAGGTCTGTTCCATCAATGGATATGCGAGACACATGCTATGATCACTGGTCAATTGTAGTCCGGATACCTTAAACTTCCGGATACCTTATTTTCGTCTTGTCTAGTGAATGAATATCTTATCCAAGCTATCGTAGTCACGGGTATGCGCCTGCCGTTCTTCTGTTAGAGTTTGGTATAAATGCGAGTATCCTTCATTTTCCGTGTTCCTAACGAGCTCTCCTCCGTTATAATAAGCTAGGGCCTGCTTATGCCAGCCTTCGGTTAGCGGTGTATATGGGTTCAAATAGCTATCACTCGCCTCTGCATTACTAGCTTCCATCGATTCACTGTTTCTGTCAGTTGTCAGGTTTTGCGAAGAAGTCATATTTCCCAATTTTGGTGTTGGCCGATCTATTAAAATATTTTCATCAATGTCATCATAATTGTTTTCGACATCGTTTGTATAGCTGACTTGGTCGTTATTTCCCACTTTTGGTGTTGGCTGATCTATTAAAATATTTTCGTCAATGTCCTCATAATTGTTTTCGACATCGTTTGTATAGCTGACTTGGTCGTTATTTCCAACTTTTGGTGTTGGCTGATCTATTAAAATATTTTCGTCAATTTCATCATAATTGTTTTCGACATCGTTTGTATAGTTGACATGGTGGTTTCGTGGACTTTCAATATCTCTAACTGTCCTAGTTTTAAATATTTCGATTCCGTTTTTCATATAACATATAACAGTTGCTATGACTATTACACCACAGAGTACACCAACAATTATCCAGTAATAAGACACTAGGTAGACATGAAAATAATAATACAAACTTAAAATACTAGTATAATACCATAACAGCTCGAATAATTTTGTTTTTATTTCGTTACCTCTAGACATAATAGCCACATATTTTTTTAAAGACGCATGCAACTTTAATGAATGTTTAATGGTTGATCGTAATAATGTATGCACGATGTAAATAATTGCCATGTTTGTACCAATTCATTTTATTATTCCTTTAGCATGCGTCTTAAAGTTATTATATGCGCTGGTTTGCGAAAAATATGACACGTGTCAAGAAGTGTTATGTTGTTTGAGGATTCATGTCAACGTATAATATATATTATTCATTTACAATTTTTAATTGATATCACCTACGTGAAACAAAAAGCATGTGCGCACACACACATGGATACAGTGTTTGCTAAGTAAAATTCTTCTTCATATAAGTCTTAGTGTAATACTTAAAACAAAATACCTGTAGATTTTATTACTATATAAATACCTTTTGCGTTGTCCGTTGATGCAACTTTATGTCCTTTCGGGGTGGATATCAATTCTAAAACATAATTTGGGAGAGTTTAATGATGTTTTCATGTATGTCTGTGATATGTAATTATTATATCGCATATATAAAATTACGAAAATTATGAAAGGCCTTTTTGAACATTAGAACATTCAACGATGTATGTGATTGAAGAAAAACGTCTTAAAACGTAAATAAAAATATGTTACTGCATTTCTAAGGTTTACAAAAAGACTAATTTTCTTTTTATGATAACCCCCAGACATACGATACAAACATTGGCATACTTCTGACCACTATTGTAATTTTTCGCTATATCATGTCATAAACTTTATTTAATACCTGAACCAAAATACCTGTATATTCTTTCTCTTGGGAAATAATGCTTTAATACACTTAAAATGCTAGTTTTAGTTGTCGTGAATACAAGTACCATATATTAGGACTATTGATGTTATTCCTTTTAATAGAATTTAATGATTGATTGTTGTTTAACGTCCAACCGGCAAAATTTTAATATTCAAGACGTTAAAAGTATTATAATTTGATTATTAGAACATCCAATCCTTAGGATTAAAACATGATCTCCTACAATACTATGAGAGTATATACAGATAAAAAGATAAAACAATAAAATGTATGAAGCATAACAAATTCTCATATAAAATTTGACAATATAGATTAATTTCGTTTAAAAAATGTGCGCCTGCGACAGTTTTCAATAAGATAAAATAAAAATATACACTATAGAAACGTTCCCGAATGTGCGCCACATCCATGCAGTCCATTTAACCATGCTTAATGGTGTAAGAAGTGTTGAATGGCACACACTGGGGTCGTGGCTTGTTATTTAAAGTATAACTATGTATGACCTGGTATGACCAGGACGAAACCTGGTTAAAACCACTTGGTATCTACGACCTCTATATGATTTAAAATTATTTGGGATCAGAAGTGGTTGGATCTCATGAAGTTTATGATGAACTTCCAGATCCAAACCACTCTGTCATGTTTTAAAAATATATTTAAGAATAGTGGACTTAAAATCAGTAAAAGGTATTTTACAATGATGTCATTAATTAACGTGAAATCAAACAATTATGTTTCTATGGATCCCCACAGGACTTTGAATCCAGAAAAACACAATCTCTTTACCTTAAGTTGTCAGTGACTTATAAATTTGAATTATGTTTTTAAATGAATGGATTTAATGTTATCCTACGAAGATCGATAGGTTCTTCCATTCGTTTTTAGGAAAGACCGGTTGATCTTTCACTAGTGTTAGAAATTTTATGTCTTTTCGCGAGTGGAGCGCAGCGGAATGAGCCAAAAGACATAACAATTTCAATCACGAGTGAAAAATCACACGGGATTTCCCAAAAGCGCACAAAAGTACCTATTTCTTCCGTTAATAAAAAACTTTCACATCGCTTTATCCTATAGACTCCATTGTCTGACATCTAATTAGAACACCATAAACAAGAACGTTGTTATGCTTCCATAACAACTGGGTCATCTGTACCAGAAATCGGCCATTAACGGAAGAAAACTTAAAACATGATGTTACATTGAGTAAAATACCACAAAAACACAGAACCATCCGACCAAAAAAAAACTGGACGTGCAACTTATAAAAAAGGTCGGTTTAATGTTCTTATATCATTCATTTACCTTTAACTATACTCTTCTAATAAAATATTTGTACTTTACAATTGATTCTTTGTTTTGAACGAGTTTACATAACTTTTGGCTATAACATTGACACCTGTTGTTATTAGGGCAGTAGCCGGAATACCCGAAACTGTTGGGAAGACTCTGAAAGGAGACATTATTTACAAAAGCATTCTTAAAATATAAATTGCGACAACAGGTATCTATAATATATACTAAATAAATGACAAGACAACCCCAACAGCCCTAAATTGTATCTACCTTTGCCGTTTTCCGTTGATTCAACTGTATGTTCTTTCGGCGTGGATATCACTTCTAAAACATAATTTAGGAGAGTTTAATAATTTTGTTATTAATGTCTGTGATATGTAATTATTATATCGCATATATAATTTTGAAAATTTTGAAAGACCTTTTGTTGATTGATTGATTGTTTGTTGGTTTACGTCCAGCAAGCAATATTTCAGCTAAATTCAGGACGTGGAAATTACAATTTTTAACTTATAAGTATTTTTAAATTTGTAGTACTTCATGCCTCCCTTTTATACTAAAACGTGATCTCACACAATAATATGAGAATATATACAGATAAAAAGGTACTTAAAACAATAAAAGTAAAAGATATGAAGCATCACACTTAGTAGTGAAATTAAATTTTATTAAATAAAATTAATTTCTTTTAAAAACTTTAAAATTGTGTCGCCTGCGACAGTTTTATATAAATTAAAATACGTATCTGCACTATAAAACGTTCCCGAATGTGGGCTACGTCCGCACAGTTCATCAAGACATGCTTAATGGTGTATGGATTGTTTCATGGCACACATTCGGGTCGTGGCTCATTGTTTAAAATATAACTATGTGTCGTCCTGGTATGACCAAGACGACAGATTGATTGATTGATTGATTGATGTTTAACGTCCAGCGAGCAATATTTCAGCTATATTCAGGACGTGAGCAATTTTATAAATTGATGATGTTTAATAATTAGAAAGTTGGCATAGAAACAACCCTGTCGAAATATAGTAAAACTGTAATCTCACACAATAGTATGAGGGTATATACACATAAAAATAACGTGATTAAAATAATAAAATATGAAATAACAGCATAGTTATGATACAAGATTATATTTTATTATACAAATTAATTTCTTTTAAGAACTGTAGAATTTTGTCGCCAGCGACAGTTTTAAACAAATTAAAGTAAGAATCCACAGTATAAAAACGTTCCCGAATGTGGGCCACGTCCACACAGTCCATCAAGACATGCCTGATTGTGTATGGACAGTTGCATGGCACACACTCGGGTCGTTGATCGTTATTTAAAATATAACTATGAGTCGTCCTGGTATGACCAAGACGACACCTGGTTATAACAACTTGGTCTCGACGACTTCTAAAACAATTAAAATTATTTTTGTGAAGTAGTGGCTGGATCTCATGAAGTTTGTTATGAACCTCTAGATCCCAACCACTCTGCCACAAACGAGAAATATATTTAAAAATTAATGCTTTAAAATCAGTAAAAGGTATGGCACAATTAATTATATTGTTATTCAAGGCCTTTTTGGCCTCCTCGTCCACGACTGTGTTCCCATGGATTCCCACATGACTTGGGATCCAGAAAAACACAACCTCTTTACCCAAAGCTACTAGGGCTTTGTAAATTTGAATAATTTTTAAAATATTAGGGTTCATAACTTTGAAGTTTTCAATAGCAAGAAGACATGACAGAGAATCGGAGCAGATAATAAATTTGTGCTCGTCTGACGAAGCAACTATTTTCATTGCAAGAAGAATAGCTTGCGTCTCAGCAGTAAATACAGATGAGGCAGACGGGAGACGACGAGTTTCAACACGCTCTCCGAAGACAGCGGCTGAAGCAACTTTATCTTCGTCTTTTGACCCGTCTGTATAAATAGTACTATAATCAGGATAACACGATTTAATTTCTGCAAAATGTTGTTGTATTATTTAATGGTTTGTGTCGGACTTTTTATGTTTTCTTAGATCATAAATAAATACTGGTTTGGGGTTTAACCAAGGAGGATTATGTGGAATTTCAATAGCAGCAATTTCATCTAAATTTATACCAGAGTTGTTCAAATGAGGTTTTATTCTGATTCCAAAAGGTTGAATTTTATTTGGATGTTTTTCAAAAATATTTTCGTAAAGAGGTTTGAAAACACAGTCGTGGGCCGGGTTGCCAGGATACGCCTTCAATTTGGTTGCATATTGCAAAGCGAGCTTAACTCTTCTTTGATACAAAGAAGGCTCGTTTGCATCTACATATAAACTATTTACAGGGGTGGTTCTAAAAGCTCCAAGACATAGTCGCAATCCCTGATGGTGTATAGTATCAAGGATTTTGACATACGACTTGCGAGCAGAACCATAAATAAAGCAACCGTAATCCAATTTCGATCGAACCAGCGATCTGTAAAGATTCAGTAAAACATCGCACTCAGCACCCCAGTCGGTACTGGATACGACTTTTAAAATACCTAATGCTTTAAGGCATTTATTTTTTAACATTTTGATATGGGGTAGAAAGGTTAGCCTAGAATCAAATATGAGACCAAGAAAAGTAGTTTCTTTTACAATTTTTATAGGATTATTATATAATTTTAATTCGGGGTCAGGATGCATCTTTCGTTTATTACAAAAATGCATCCCAACGGTTATTGCAGAGGAGAATTTAAAACCATTCTCCATTGCCCAGTTCTCTATTCTATTTAAACATAACTGCAGTTGACGTTCAATATTATTCATGTTTTTTCCTCGGTACCATATGAGGAAGTCGTCAACATAAAGAGAACCATCAATATTATCTTTCAAAACCTGAGCAAGGCTATTAATTTTGATACTAAATAAAGTGACAGAAAGGATGCTTCCCTGAGGAACACCCATTTCCTGTTCAAAAGGGTCAGATAAAGTAGAATTGACCCTAACTTTAAATTCTCTGTCAGATAAAAAGTTTGAAATAAAGGTAGGAAGTCTACCTTTCAACCCCATATCAAAAAGATCTTTTAAAATGCCATATTTCCATGTTGTGTCATACGCTTTTTCTAAATCGAAAAAGATAGACACAACATGCTCATTTTTTGCAAAGGCGTTTCGAAACGTACAAGATGATCTAGGGTACTTCGCCCTTGTGTAAAACCACACTGAATATTAGAAAGTAGATTGTTGGATTCTAAAAACCAGACAAGGCGATCATTGATCATCCTTTCCAGGGTTTTACAAAGACAGCTTGTGAGTGCTATAGGCCGATAGTTGGACGCTTCCGAGTGATCTTTTCATGGTTTCGGAATAGGCACAACAGTGGCCATTTTCCATATAGATGGTAAGTCACCCGTTTCCCAAATGTTGTTAAGAAGATTCAGAAGGCATTGGAGAGAAGATTGTGGCAGATGTTTGAGAAGTTGGTAATGGATGTCATCTGGACCACATGCTGTGTCGTGAGATTTGTTCAAAGAAGTTTTTAGCTCTTCCAAAGAAAAAGGTGTATTGTAATCTTCCAAATTTTTTGACTGGAAATTAAGTTTTGATTTTTCTTTTTGAGTTTTGATACGCTGAAAATCCGGATGATAATTTCCAGCGGACGAGTGTTTTGCAAATGTTTCGGCCAATTTGTTAGATATATCTGACTCTGATGTTAACAAGTCTTGTCCATCCTTTAAATGATGGACATTTGCTTTACTGTTTTTTCCTTTAATTTTACGAATCGTGTTCCAAATTTTATTCATATAGGTATGGTTATTTAATTTAGACACAAAGTTACGCCAAGAGGTGCGTCGCCTTTGTTTCGTTACCCTGCGAGCTTTCGCCCGAAAAATTCGGAACTGGTTAAGATTATTTAGAGTTGGGTGTTTATTAAAGCGTCGTTCAGCCTTTGTCCGGTCCTTAATAGCGTCCTCACAGCTGTCATCGAACCATGGTTTACTAGGATGTTTTGGATTTGTCGAGGTCTTAGGAATAGTTTCGTCAGCAATTAAAATAAGTGTTTCATTGAATTTTAAAATTGGATCAGAAATGGTTTCAAAGGTATCCGAGTTCAGTCGTTCTCTACAGAGTTGTTCAAATAGAGGCCAATTGGCCTTGACAAATTTATACCGAGCGACTCGTTCTGTGTTTGAAGAGTGTAAAGATTCCAAGATAATGGGAAAGTGATCGCTGCCACAGAGATCGTCATGGACTTTCCATGAGAAATCGGGCAACAGAGAAGGATCTGCTATTGTAAGATCAATAGCCGAATATGATCCATTCCCAGGATGTAAATATGTATTGGTTCCATCATTAAAAATACACAGATCCTCCTGATTCATTAAGCCTTCAATAATTTTACCTTTTTCGTTTATTGTGTTACTACCCCATAGAGGGTTGTGTGCGCTGAAGTCCCCAAATAATATATATGGGGCTGGTAACTGATCAGTAAGGTGTTTCAACTGATTGAAATTTAATGAAGAATTCGGTGGTATATACACAGAGCATAAAGTAATTGTTTTGTCTAATGATATTCTAGCAGCAACCGCCTGAAGATCAGTGTTGAGATCTACAGGGCTATGTAGAACTTGATCTTTTACAAGAATGGTAGAACCGCCAGCAGCTCTATCATTCTCGTCTACATATGTGCTGTATATAGAGTAGTTTTTTAAAGATATGTTATCACTTCGTTTTAGGTGGGATTCTTGTAGGCAAAATGCAATAGGAAGAAAGGCTTGAACTAATAATGTAATTTCCAGAAAATTAATCTTAAGACCTATACAATTCCATTGTATTATTGTACCCATTATGGTCTGCGAATAGGGGAATAGTTGACAGTTTTTTTGGGGCTATTCCTCCGGTTTCTGCTGGGGGATCTACTTTTAGATCCAGTATCTGGGGGTAGTGTATCCATGGGATCGCCCCAGATAGTAGTATCTAGTTGATATAGACTACCAAACCTGTTGTGGACCTTAATGGGATCCCGCAGCAGTTTTGGAGTACGATCTCCTTTTTGATTTGGGTTTTTATTCGAGTTAGAAGAATTGGAATTGGTATTTTTTGAATTTTTTTTTGGGCTTCTTGAAGAATTGGTTGAGGATTGAGAGGGTGCTGAAGATGTAGCAGTTTGAGAGGTTGCTAAAGACGTAGCAGTTTAAGAGGGTGCTGAAGACGCAGCAGTTTGAGAAGATGAAGATTTTCGTGATGATTTAATGATTTTGTCTGTTGTTGTTACTGTTAATTTTGAAGGTTCCTGTTTGTCAATAGGCCAGGTGATGATTGTCTGCGTTTCAACTGAAGTGAGAACGCGTTTGGCAACACTGGCGTATGACGTTGATGCAGGAGACGAGGGATTATTTGTTGTATTATACAGACGACGAGCCTCAGGGTAAGAGATGTTCTTTTCAGTTTTTATTTTTTGAATTTCTTTTTCCTTTTTAAAGTGCTGACAGTCCATGGATGAGGACATGTGAGCTTCACCACAATTGGCACACTTTGGATTTTTAGTGCAGGTGAAGCCCTCATGTCCTTCTTCTGCACACTTAAAACAAATCTGGTGACCTCTACACTGTCCCTTTCCGTGGCCGAACTTTTGACACTTAAAGCAGCGCACGGGGTTGGAAATGTATGCGCTGACTTTAGCTTTGTAGAGACCAATCTTGATGGATTCGGGAACAGTGGGTGTATTGAATTTCAAAAGAAAGGTGTTCAGTTTTACCTGAACACCCTGTCTGTTAGCAATAAATCTTTTCACTTTTGTAACACCCTGAGGCTCTAGTTCTAAACAGATTTCATCGTCTGATAATTCCGAGAGGTCTTCGCCTCGGTAACGAATAATCCTTGACTCGAGTTTAGAGTTCTGTGGGTTGAGCTGGATATTTCTAAATCTACAATTTTCGAAAGTTTAAGTAAATTTGAAGACTGGTGTTTTCTATTACATTCAATAAGGAGGGAATCGGATTTCATTTTAGTGACGTTTTTAACGTCTCCTGCACAGCCTTTAATAACTTTTTCTATGATAAAAGGAGATATTTTTGCCAAAGGTTTAGTTGGGTCTAGATAAAACAATAAATTTAGGCCAATTTTCTTCAAAAACCAATTCTTCAAGAGGAAAGTCATTTTTTCGTTTTTTTGGGACCTTTTTGTGCTAAAGGGGGTGTTTCGGAAGCCATGATTAGAGAAATGCGGTTCACCACCCTTGTCACCTACCCGCCACGGAGTGCCAACATGGGCGATGCCTAGAGTCTGCGGATCTCCAGCAGAAAGCATCAGGTGTTCCAAGGGTGGTATACTCAAACAGACGAATTTCTCAATGAACGCATGCCTCGTGCCCGGGGTTACCTGGCGGTACAACCGTTCGAAACTCGATCTACTTGATTGACACATGAGCCACCGCCTTCTTAACAGCCTGTTACTGAACAATTTTGGTGTAAGATTCACAAGATAAAATCAAGTGACAAGAAGAATGACGACAAGCTTGTTAAGGGCTCGGCGTGACCAGCCGATTGACCGAACCGGGTCCATCCGGTCTCCCGTCTAGTTGAAGTCAGGGCCAAAGTGGTGTATTGAAAATCAAACCGCTGACCCGCACTAATGGATGCAGCAGAGAGTGATCTCTCAACCACCAGGATCCCTTCCTCCACCATCACGGGTTGCAACACACGGCAAACATGTCGCCTCTATAAAGCTGAGGAAGCTTTGCCCTTCAGCCACCGCCTTCTTTGCAAATCCTGTAAGGAAGCCGTCTATCAAATTGTATATATATTTCGTGGATCAGTTTGAAGGAAAATAATGTAATAGAGTAGCTTAAATGAGAAGGATTCACAAAGGACAAGACGTGACATGCCGATTCATCGAAGTCAGGGCTAACTCGATTTCCCGTCTAGAAAAAGAGTTCAGTAAGTTATCGGGACAGTTTACCCGGCCTACTGAAATCCCGTCCTGTAATCGACACGGGTCGCAACACACGGCAAGTGTTGCCTCTGTTAGCAGACTCTTACTGCAGGCTGAGGAAGCCGTGGGCCTATTCTCCTGTGCCCCGGGTCCCACACGGGGTCCAAGACGACATCTTGTTAAAACAACTTGGTCTCTTCGACTTCTAAAACATTTAAAATTATTTGTGTGCAGTAGTGGCTGAATCTCAAGAAGTTTATTATGAACTTGGAGATCCCAACCACTCTGCCACAAATTGGAAATATATTTAAAAATCAACGGTTTAAAATCAGTAAAAGGAATATCACAGTTTATTACATTATTCTTCAGGGCATTCTTTGCCTCCTGATCCCTGACTGTTTTGCCCTGGATTCCCACGTGACTTGGGATCCAGAAAAACACAACATCTTTCCCCACAGCTATTAGAGATTTGTAAATTTCAATAATGTTTAAAATTGGTAAAAGGAATATTACACTTAATGATAGTATCCTTTAGTGCATTTTTAGCCTCCTAATCCACGAATGTGTTTCCACGGATTCTTACATGACTGGGAATCCAGAAGAGGATAATCTCTTTTCCAAAGCAACAAGAGATTTGTAGATTTGAATAAGTTTTAAAATGTAAGGATTTTTAATTTTGAAATTTTCAATAGCCAGTAGACAAGACAGAAGTCTGACGAGCAACTATTTTTATCGCAAGAAGAATAGCTTGCGCCTCTGCTGTTAATACAGACGAGGCAGACGGAAGGCGGCGAGTTTCAACACGCTCTCCAAAGACAGCGGCCGGGGCGACTTTATCACCGTCTTTTGACCCGTCTGTGTAAATATTACTATAGTCAGGGTAACAAGATTTAATTTCTGCATAATGTCATCCTTGATGATGAACCGTATCAAGGATTTTGACATATGACTTGCGAGCAGAACCATAAATGAAACAACCGTAATCCAATTTAGATCGAACCAGCGATCTATAAAGATTAAGTAAAACGTCGCACTCAGCACCCCAGTCGGTACTGGCTACGACTTTTAAAATATCTAATGCCTTTAGGCATTTATTTTTTAACATGTTTATATGGGAAGAAAGGTGAGCATCGAATCTAACATTAAACCAAGAAAAATAGTTTTTTCACGATTTTGATAGGATTATTATATAATGTAAATTCGGGATCTGGATGCATTTTTCTTTTGTTAAACATCAATCAATCAATCAATCAATCTTTTGTTACATGCCAAAGTTTTTGCAGTGGAAAATTTAAAACCATTCTCCATTGCCCATTTTTCTATTCTATTTAAACATAACTGTAGGTGACCAGCAATATTATTCATGTTTTTTTTCTAGATAACAAATAAGGAAATCGTCAACATACAAAGAACCATCAATATTATCTTTCAAGACTTGAGCAAGACTTAATTTTAATACTGAATAAAGTAACAGAGAGGATGCTACCTTGAGGAACACCCTTTTCTTGTTCAAAAGGGTCAGACAGAGTTGAATTTACACGAACTTTAAATTCTCTTAAAATTAGATATGAAGGTAGGAAGTCTACCTTTCAACCCCATATCAAAAAGATCTTTTAAAATGCCATACTTCTATGTTGTGTCGTAAGCTTTTTCTAGATCGAAAAAGATCGACCCAACATGTTCATTTTTGGCAAATGAGTTTCTTATGTATGTTTCGAAACGCACCAGATGATCTAGGGTACTTCGCCCTTGTCTAAATCCACATTGGATATTGTACAGAACGTTGTTTGATTCTAAAATCCAGACAAGGCGATCATTGATCATCCTTTCCATGGTTTTACAAAGATAGCTTGTGAGGGCTATAAGCCGGTAGTTGGACGCTTCCGAGTGATCTTTTCATGGTTTCGGAATAGGCACAACAGTGGCCATTTTCCAAATAGATGGTAAGTCACCCGTTTCCGAAATGTTGTTAAGAAGATTCAGAAGGCATTGGAGAGAAGTTGATAATGGATGTCATCTTGACCACATGATGCATCGTGAGATTTGTTCAATGAAGTGTTTAGCTCTTCCAAAGAAAAAGGTTTATTATAATTTTCTAAATTTTTTGACTGAAAATTAAGTTTTGATTTTTCTTTTTGAATTTTCATCTGCTGCAAAGTGGGATGATAATTTTCAGCAGAGGAGTGTGTTGCAAATGTTTCGGCCAGTTTATTTGATATGTCTGACTCTGATGTTAACAAGTCTTGTCCATCCTTTAAATGATGGACATTTGCTTTACTGTTTTTACCTTTAATTTTACAAATCATGTTCCATATTTTATACATAGGGGTATGGTTATTTAATTTAGAAACAAAGTTACGCCAAGAGGTGCGTCTTCTTTGTTTCGTTACCCTGCGAGCTTTCGCTCGAAAAATTCGGAATTGGTTAAGATTATTTTGAGTTGGGTGTTTATTAAAGCGTCGTTTGGCCTTTTTCCGGTCTGTAATAGCGTCCTCACAGCTGTCATCGAACCATGGTTTACAAGGATGTTTTGGATTTGTCGAGGTCTTAAAAATTGTTTTATCACACGGGGGGGGGGTTGCTTTTTTGGACATTACAGCATACAACGAGGTATGTGATTGAAAAAAAAGCCTTCAATGCGTCGTTAATAAAAATATGTAACCGCATTTATTAGATTGACAAAAAGACCCATTATCACTATAATAACCCCAAGACAAACTAGACAAATATTGGCATACTTTTCACGGCTTTTGCAATTTTTTTGCTATATGATGGCATTTATTTTCTTTAATATGAAACAAAACCCGAGTATAAAAATACACTCGAAATATGCCCGAAACGACGTCAAGGAGAAAATAACCTATGGTTAAACAAAGAAAACGGACACAAAAACCTAAAAGTGAATAACATGAACCCCAATTCTAACCTGAGTGAATCAAGGTTCTCCGGAAGGGTAAGGCAACTCCTAATTCACGCGTGCCACCGGTCGTATCAATCTGGTTGAAATCTAATAATTTGCTATATCCGGTGTAGGCATCACCCAATAAGGAGGAGAAAAGTGGAACAAATTAATGGTCATTTGTGACAGATATTCCGTACATGTAACTGTTAACTAGTTCATGATGAAGACTATATAGTTCATGATAAAGTCTATACAAAACGTCTAGGTGATAACTTCCATTTTGCCATTATGAACCCCTGGTTAAATAGCTTTTTCGTCAACAGACAGCCTCTATCATGAAAATCTGAATAGTGTCTTAACTAGGACCTAGACTATCACATCAATTGAGGGATAAATACTCTATATGAAGGTGCCGCTGTTATGACGCCACACACAAATTGAACAAGTGGTAAATATAGCTTTTTCCGACTTTCAATCAGGTAAGCTAAAGCAATTTTAAGAGTATCTGCATAATATTTATATATACCTTGGTCAGGTTTTATTAATACATCCTCAGACTGTTTCTCTGTCCTTACAATCTCTAAAAAATAAAATGAAATAAAATAGTATTATGACATTCCTGCAGAGGGTGGTTTTTATTGAGCAAGCGGTTTTAGCCGGGAAGATTAAAATGTACACATGTTCAAAAGGACAAACGGTGGTAGCAAAAGATTTCCTTGTTTTTCAATTCGGTAACATCTAACCATTTTTAGAAATATTTGCATAGTATTGTAGCATACCTTGCTCAGATTTTGTAGACATGACTTCAGGCAGTTTTGTTGGTTACAATGTATAGGAAATAACATAAAATAACAAATATTATGATGGTTAATGCATAGTTTGTCTTAAATTGTGAAAGATCTAAATGTGAACGTTTACGAAAGAACAAAGTGGTAGCCATGACTTTTAATCAGGTAAGTTAAAAAGCCACTTTTTTAAATGTATTTGTTAAATGTTTTAATTTATCTTCTCTGCCGTCAGAACTACAGAAAAAATTGAATGAAATCACATTTATGATAAACTGGTTTCCTGCCATAAACCCAACATTTTTTACAATTTGTGGACAAGTCGGCTTACCGCAACATGATCTTTACTTTTAACATCAAGATGTATGAACAGCACTGTTATTTTGTACCATGGAATATACAATTGTCTTATTGTGTGTTTGAATTGGGATCGACCCCCTTTCAGCAAATATTCGGGTATATCCTGCATTATTGCAAGAGGAAGATGGAGTACCCAGGGAAAAAGTAGATGATTAACTACGTAAAATACTTAAGGCTCCATGGAGTATATAGATAAGCCCAATCTGGAACATATTTGATAAATCTATTAAAAATTATTCATTTAAATGATTTACAACTTTTCATTACCAGTAAATCATATGCCCTTATGTAGAGCAAAAACAAGGAACAATGGCTTGCAGAATGGAGTTGAACGCTACTTTCAGTAATTGTTTTAGCTATAATATGGCGTTAAGTTTTATTGGTAGAGAAAGTTGTATTGCCACCACGACCATCGTTTGAAAAATGGCAGTAAAAATGTACTTTGTGGATTAAGATTACAGTCGCGCACACTGAGCACGCTGTTAAACACGCAATCTCAGGATTAAGAGTCTGTGAGTAGTAGATTGAATATAAAACGATACCTGTCTTTATGCATCCCTCGGCATAATCGCATCTAAAAATAAAATGAATAAGAGTTTGAAAGTAAATATAGTATAAATAATGACGCAATTATGGTTGTCTACATGTTATTTTGAACTGCAGATCACTGCTAAGTGTTATTCCTATTTGTTTTGTAGACATTAAGTAAATATAATACATTTATATAAAATTGTGTGTATAGCGCTTATCAATGATGAAAATTCGTTAGAATAGCATTTTATATCCCGTGCTTTGGAATAAAAATAAAATCTGAGTGTCGTTTTTTTTTATTACATTCAGCATTCTCTTGTTCTATTTTTCAAAAAAACAAGCAACGTTCTTAAAACTCTAATTTTACCTTTTACCCTCACACTCGCAACGGTCTGCACATCCGTTACCAAAATAAGGAAAGATGCATTTACTGCTGCAATTGTATCCCATATAACCTCTAGCACACTCTAAAACAATAACTAAATAACAGCTTTGCGTTTTTAATTTGTTTATACTCTAATATGTTGCCATGCTTCATAAGGGTAAAAACTGATTTAACAGTGTTCATCGATTCTGATTCTTGCCATTTAGACAAAAGGTCTACAGGCAGATTATTTAAAGTTAGTTAATAAAATAAAAGAAGCAAAACAAAAAAAAAATTATAAAAATAAAATAAAACAAATAAACTAGTTCTAAATACAGCTACTTAGTTGGAATGACACGACATTAGCTAAAAAATAAATAAAATCAGATATTTAAAAAGTATTAATTATAAACAATAAATGGGATATTTTTTTCCCAGTTTGTAATTTTCAAAAGAACTCTGAACGTATTAAATAAATTTTATTACACGAAAGAACTCGTATAATAGAGAAACATAAAAGATAGTGTATCATATAGAACAGCTTATGAAAATAAACTTCAACCAAGCTCTGATCATTAAAAAAGCCAAATTAATATTTAGTATTGGTATTAGTCTTTAATGTCTAACAACAATCTAAATAATACATACCTATACATGAGCCTTTCAGCATATAAAAATTAGTACAACATGTTTTAATGTAAGTGCTACGTCCATTCTCTATTCTGAAAAAATCACAGTATTGTCTTTGAAAACATTCTACACGTATAAATTTGAAAATTATTTTGTTTGTTTGTTGTTTTACGTCTAGCAAGCAATATTTCAGCTTTAATCAGAACGTGAAAATTATTATAATTTCATCATCGGAACATCCAGTCCTTGGGATTAAAACGGGATATCATACAATAATATGAGAGTATATATAGATTAAAAGGTAACTAAAATAGTATTAAAAAAATCACACTTATCAGAAAGATTAATTGTTGCAATATAAATTAATTTCTTTTAAAGACTTAAAAATTGTGTCGCCTACGACAGTTTTAAATAAATAAAATATGATTCTACAATAAAGAAACGTTCTCGAATGTGTGACACATCCACATAGTCCATTAAAAGATGCTTAATGGTGTATGGAGTGTTGCATGGCACACAGTCGGGTCGTGGCTCGTTATTTAAAATATAACTATGTGTTGTCCTGGTATGACCAAAACGACACCTAGTTAAAACAACATGGTCTCTCCAACAACCTCTATAACAATTAAAATTACCTTTGCGCAGTTGTGGCTGGATCTCATGAAGTTTATTATGAACTTAGAGATCCCAACCACTATGACACAAATTAGTGATATAGTTAAAAATATATGGTTTTAAATCATTAAAAGGGACTGAACGCGTTTCCAATGATTCTCACATGACTGAAAACACAACCTTTTTACCACCAGCAACAAGACATTTATAAGTTTTAAATAATTAAAGAATAAGTGGGTTTTTTTGTTTTTAAATTTTCAATAGAAATAAGACAAGACAGCGGCTGCTGCAACTTTAATACCGTCCTTCGATCCGTCTGTATACATTGCACTTTGGTCAGAATAGTGTGATTTTATCTCTGCAATTAGTTTTTGTAATAATAGAGGTTTGTTGTCGGACTTTTTAATCTTCTAAGTAAATAAATGTAGGTTTCAGACCAAGGAGGATTTTGAAGAATTTCAATAGTGAAAATTTCAACTACAATTACACCAGAATTTTTCCATATGAGATATCAGGCCAAAAGGTTTAATTTAATTTGAGTGTTTTTCAAAAAGACGTTTGACACAATTCGTGAGCAGGATTGCTTTTAATTGGTTGCATATTGTAAACCGAGCTTAATTTTTTGAAACAAAGAAGGCTCGTTAGCTTCAACCTATAATTTTTTTGGTTTGGTTCTGAAAGCTCCAAAGCATAGTTGCAATCCCTATTGGTATTTTAAAGGATTTTGACGTATGACTTGCGAGCTGAACCATAAATAAGGCAACTGTAATCCAACTTCGATTGAGCCAGCGATCTGTATAGATTGAGTAAAACATCGCATTGGGCATCCCAGTCGGGGCCGGACACGACGTTTAAACTATCTAAACCCTTTGGGCATTTATTTTTCAACATTTTGATATGGAGTAGAAAGGTTAGTCAAATATGAAACCAAGAAAAGTAGTTTCGTTTACAATTATGATAGGATTATTATATATATAATTTTAATTCGGGATCAGGGATTATCTTTGTTTATTACAAAAATGCATGCCAACAGTTTGGTAGTGGAAAATCTCCATTGCCCATTTCTCTTTTCTGTTTAAACACGATTGCAGTTGGCGTTCAATGTAATGCATAACTTTTCCTCGGTAACATAATAAGGAGTCGTCAACATATAGAGAACCACCAATATTATCCTTTAAAAATTATAATACTAAGTAAAGTTACGGAAAGGATGCTCCCCTGGGGAACATCCTTCCATGTTCAACGGGTCAGATAAAGAAGAAAAGACCCTTACTTTAAATTCTCTGTTAGATAAAAAGTTTGATATTAAGGTAGAAGGTCGACCTTTCAACCTATCAAAAAGATCTTTTAAAATACCTTATTTCCTAGTTGTATCGTATGCTTTTTCTAAATCGAAAAAGACAGACACATGTTCATTTTTGCAAAGGCGCTTCGAATATATATTTCGAACGTACAAGATGATTTAAGATACTTCGCCTTTGTCTCAAAACACATAGATATTAAAAAGTTCGATCCTAAAGAACAGACAACGCGATCATTTATCATCTATTCCATGGTTTTACAGAGACAGCTTCTAAGGGCTTTAGGCAGATAGATAGACTCTTCTGAGTGATTTTTTCCTGGCTTTGGAATAGGCACAATTTTTGCCATTTTCCAAATAGATGGTAAACACCGGTTTCCCAAATGTTGTTAAGACGATTCAGAAGGTATTGAAGAGCAGATTGTGACAGATGTTTGAGAAGTTAATAATGGATGTCATCTGGACCACATGTTGTATCGTGAGATTTGTTCAAAGAATTGTTCAGCTCTTCCAAAGTATGTTTTTTTTTAAAATTTTGAAACAAAGTTACGCCATGAGGTGCGTCTTCTTTGTTTTGTTACCCTGCGAGAATAGGCTCGAAAAATTTGGAATTGGCTAATGTTATTTTAGGTTGGGTGTTTATTGAAGCGTCGTTCGACCTTTCGCCGGCTTTTAATATTGTCCTCACAGCTGTCATCGAACAATGGTTTACTAGGATGTTTTTGATCTGTCGATGCCTTAGGAATTGTTTCGTCAGCATTCGAAATGAGTTGCATTAAATTTTAAAATTGGATCAGGAATGTCGTAAAAAATGTCAGAGTGAAGTCGCTCAAATAGAGGCCATTTGGCTTTCTTAAAATTATATCGAAGGGCTCGCTCTGTTTTAGAAACATTCAAAGATTCGAGAATAATGGGAAAGTGATCACTGCCACAAAGATCGTCATTGACTTTCTATGAAAAATCGGGCACGAGAGCAGGGTCTGCTTTTGTGAGATCTATTACCGATTATGATCTATTCGCAGGATGTAAATATGTATTGGTACCGTCATTAAAAATGCACAGTCCTTCCTGATTCATTAATCCTTCAATATTTTTTCCTTTATTGTTTTTTGTGTTACTGCCCCATATAGAGTTTTGTGCGTTAAAGTCAACAAGTAATATATAAGGGGTCGTAAGCTGATCAGTAAGATGTTTCCATTGATTTAAATTAAAAGAATAATTCGGAGGGATATACACAGAGCATAAAGTACTCGTTTTGTCTTAAGTTTTTCTAACAGCAACCGCATGAAGATCAATGTTGAGATCTGCAGGACTATGTAAAACTTGATCTTTTACGAGAATAGCCAGCAGTTCTATTTTTCTCGTCAACATTGGTGCTGTATATAGATTAGATTAGATATGTTATCACTACGTTTTAGGTGGGATTCTTGGAAGCAAAATGCAACAGGAAGAAAGGCTTGAACTAATAATGTAATTTCAAGAAAATTAATCTTAAGACCTGGACAATTCCATTGTATTATTGTACCTATTATGGTTTGCGAATGGGATAATAGTTAACAGTTTTTTGGATGCTATTCCCCCGGTTTCTGCTAGGGGATCTATTTTGGATCCAGTATCTGGAGGTAGTGTATCCATAGGATCGCCCCAGGTATTAGTGTGTAGATGATCTAGACTTCCAAACTGTTGAGGGCCTTAATAGGATCCCGAATACGATCTTCTTTTTGATTTAAGCTTTTATTGAATTTGAAGAATATGAATTGGAGTTATTAGAGTGTATTTAAATAGAACTTCATAAATATGTTTTTGGGGCTGCTTGCAGAATTAGATGAGGATTGAGAGGGTGCTGAAGACGTAAGATATGCCGAAGGCGTATAAGTTTGAGATGCTGAAGCTTTTCGAGATGATGTAATAATTTTATTTATACATTATTTTATTATTTTATCAGTGGATTGAGTCGGTTATCTTGTTGAGTCCTTTTGACCAATAGGCCAGGTGATCATGTTTTGCGTTTAGGACGACATGTTTACTTCACACAATTGGCATACTTTGGGTTGTTTGTGCAGGTAAAGCCTCCATGCCCTACATCTGCATAGTTAAAGCATACCAAGAAATCTCTACATTGAATCTTTCTCGGACCAAACTTTTGGCATTTAAAGCAGCGCACATAATTTAGAATATATGCGATGAATTTAACATTGTATAGTCCAATTTAGATAGACTGAGGGACAGATGGAGAATTAAAGTTCAATTGAAAGGTATTAAAATTGTTTTGAAAGAAGCCTATGCTTATACACTAACGTAGGGAAATAAAGAACATTTAAATTTTGTGTCTAAGCTGATTGGAATTGATAATAGTTAGTTTGGTTATAACCTTAAAAAGAATAGCTGATAATGAATTATTGAAATAAAAACAAGACAACTGACCGAACAACAAGAGCTTAACGTCGAGTGGCGATTACAAATCCGCTAAAAACATGGATATAAAACACGAAAAAAATCACGTTTCCATCACATATAAAGAAAATAAAATATAAGAAAATCGATCTACTAGTCTGGAAAACAAACAATAGGAAAATGACAAATTCCGGATATCCTGATTTGACTCAAAAGTGTTACTACTTAAAAAAAATCTATTCACTGTTCAGGGTATTGTTTCGTAATATTTCAGGAAACAACGATAAAAATTCAACATAAAGAGTCTAAGAACCATCGAAATATTTCGTAACGATAAAATTCAACATAAAGATTCTAAGAACCATCGAAATTGTACGTAACAGTTCTAGTAAACCCTGTTTTTTTTCTGTTAAAAAATTTAACCTTGTTTAAGAGTACAAATAAATGAGGTAATTTGTAAACTACTTACACGACGTTGAATAGTTTTTCATCGCGCGCAAGATAGAGTGTGTGTGCGCGAGTGTATGCGTGTATTAAACATCTAATACCGATGGGTATTAGCTGATACTGAAAAATATGCTTCCATGTATTGAAATTTGCGTTGTTTTGAAATACTACAACGGACATTGTTTACTTCTAAGAAAACGGTTTGAACTAATTTCCTTTAAATAGAATAATAATAAAAATATACTAAAATATTATCCATTTCTCTTTACTCGTCCATAAAATTAATATTCCCAGAGTGGACAAAAAACTTTAATCACAAACATAGAAACTACAATATTTTTTAATACTTTACTACAATATTTCATAGTGTGATTTTTGTTTTGTGAACATGTGTTTACCATATTCTGTCACTTTAGCTCTTAAAATAACTGCTGGTTTTTGGTAACAGCTTTCGATATGTGTATGCTTAATCACGATATATTTTTTTATCAAGTGTGAGCAATAGTTACAGATACATAAGGGCAAACATCTTATTTATTTGTTTTTTTTCGTTATTCACTTTCAACACTGAAATGTCCCTATTTTGCTAAGTAAGCCTAAATAATCAAACAATTAAAAAATCTTGCCCATTTTCATTTATTGCTTATTACGAAACAATTTTTTTTCAAAGGATAAATTAAAATTTCTAATAGTGTATTATATCATTAAGAACATAGGCTGTGCGAATACTATATGATACACAATAATAAAAGATCTTTTGTTTGCCGTTTAAATTCAAGACTTGTTAAATTATCTTGCTGGATTATAAGGATGCAGTGAGGGATTGGGTTGCACAATATATAGAAAATCTCGATCTCTACCAACATTTGAACATAACTTGGTACAAAGACGCGCCAAAAGTATTCGGTCACATTAGCGACATAAAAAAGGAAGGTAGATAGTAGATTAAAAATTACAATGTCACATTAGACACGAAAAGTATTTTATGGAACTTTATCATAAGGTATATGTGGTATATGATTATGTTATCATATGTTGTCGTCTGCAACATGCATTTTTGAAAAGTAAACAAACTAGTACGCTAGTTCAGAAAGGGAGTGAACTTTCTTCTGTAGTTAAACATATGTTTTTAGAAATTTGAAACAGTGGATTCACAGGAAGAAAATTGTTAAGGCTCCTATATCAACTGTTAGACATTTGTAAGTAATATTCCGAAAACAAGAAAACAGCGGTAGACCAACAGTCGTAGGTAAAAGCGTCACAGAAAGCTGGTACGCATGTTAATGACATTCGTAGGAGTTTGCTGAGCGATAATACTGCAAAATTCAATGACGAACAGATGCATAATTTGACTAAGTAAACAATTCAGCATCGTCTGAATAAACATGAATTCAGGTGACGTGCAGTTATGCAAAACATTGATGTGAAGGAAGGTAAATGCAAGACTTTCCTTGTGCAGGCAAAAGTAAGATTATTATTGGTCAAGACCAGCAAGTGCATATTTGGCACCAGCGCGGGAAGTTTGGAGTCCGTACATGGTCCCTTCGGGAAGTAAGTAGCCAAAATGTGGAGTTATTATATGGGATGTATTTGCTGGAACAATGTGAGTACAATTTAAAAATATAACGGCAGTAAAATATCAGCTATTTTTAAGAATAATTTATGGCCAATTGTTGACAGACATTTCCAGGTGAATAGACACTTCTTTACAAATGACGACGTCTGACTGGGCTAGGACTACATAAAACTGCTTGACTCAGAACAATATTAACAGAATATGTTAGCTAGCACAGTCACCATACATTAATATCGTAAAAAACGTTTGGTTATTTATCAAAAGAAAATTATAAACCCGCCCTGGAACAAAACAAATCAACCAATTATTTGCACCATTAACGTTTTCTTATCTGGATTAACATTCATTCTCCCGTCATTCAAAGCATGTATAATTCTATTCCCAAAAGAATTTTGGCTGTTATTAGGATTAATGGGCTTAAAAGTCACTTTGCTAAATGTTATGTTTCATTTGTTGTTAAAAGATGATATAAGCGACGAAGAGAAACCGCCATAGTGACCAAATACTTTTGGCGCGTCTTTGTACATACAATATCTACTTACATTTGTTTGTAACAAACTCCATTACAAGATACCTTAGACAAAGAAAAGAACATTATTATACAAAACACCTTCATATTATGTGCAGGAGTGAACATACGGAAATGTTACACGACAAAACATAAGTAAAATACATTGCGTTTCCTGCTGTTGCAGCTTATATATGTGACAAATCACTTATATGAGGAAATATTTAAACATATACACGGAGAAGAGACTCGACACCATCTTTTCCCACATCAATTTTGGGTCATGACTTGGTAGATAAATGAAGGTTGTTTATACTGTATTTAGTTTGATTTGGAAGTTTTGGATTAGCCGAAGATTTTACCAAATGACAAATGTGCCTTCTAAAAACATAAGGGTCAATTAATATTTCAATAGGCGATCGCAGAGGTAGCAGTAGAAGAAGCAAGCATATTTAAGTTTTAGTTGCTACTCTTAAAAATAGGCGAAACGTTTGCGCACATGCTGCAGGTATCTTATCTGCAGCATTTCCCAATTTTTCGGGGTTTATAGCAGTTAACGTTTGCAGATATCTTTGAAATGAAGAGAGCAACAAGCTGCCTTTTCCTTGATTGCAGCCCGACGTATCGGTCTTTAGGAAATTTGTGTACGAGGTAACGCAGTGACCTCTACGCTAGCAGGCAGAAAGGACCCATATGAGGATGTTAGCGTGGCAAATAATGGATGTTGGCTAGGCACAGGACCTGCTTTTTATGATCTGTCTTTCCCTTTAACCATGTTCCACCAGATAATGTAGCATCTGTAGTGACAGACATCGTATGACACGTGACCAAAGGCAAACATACCCAGTGTTTTAAGGCACGTGAATGACACACAAATTTAACATTCAAGCCAATTTGAACTGCAAAAGCGACAACACAATATACATGTTACAGCATGGTGTATGTGATCAATAGTATCTTGGTGAATATGTGCAGAGGTTTAGCAAATACATGGCAGACCAGAATAGACACTAATTTAAAACCAAATTTACGCAATAATAAACATCTACGATCAAAGTTATCGGGACAATCGAAACCTTAAAAAAATAGAGTAACTGTTTCATATCGATTCATTCCAGTTAATAACCGAGTTATCATCCGCACTCCAATGTAAGTCTTTGCCATGAGGTGCTTATTGCATATGACTTCATCAGGTTTTCATAAAATAAATGCACTGTAATATTTGGTATACATTGTTATTTGTTGACCTGAGAGTGTTGTGGAATATTATAGTACTGTTAACATTGAAATAGTAATCTTCAAAATTCTAGAACATTCGCTTAGGATATACCGTATAGCTGGTTATTTTAGCGGGGTGCCAATTTTGGCGTATTTTAGCGGTCAAACTGAAATCGCCAAAATAAAAACCGCTAAAATTCATGATTTAAGAAACTTCGGTAAAATGTTTTGTAGACGATCGGTATTGTCAGTTTAATCAATAACACGGTCATTTGTCAAATATTGGTATTACCTAAGATTGTGTTAATTAAAGAATATATTTAATAAAACTATTCATTAATGTCCTACGGCTAATTTGGTCAATATCTGCGCAAATTGTCTTAAATTATTCTGACTAATCAACAAATCTATTCATCTGTTTTACCTTTATTTAAAGATCAAATGCCAGATTGTGATATATTTGTCAAATTGACACCTCGATAAACTTCATTTAAACCGTTCAATAAACATGCGGATAAGCACTACATCAAACCACACAATTAATAAATCTGTCATAATTACGAAATTGGTATGCAAGTCAACGTGATTTTGACTGTATATACACAATTAAAATTATCAAGTATAACTTGTGGAAAATTGGTAGATTTGTAAACAAATATGTTTAAAAACATGGGAAAACTAAACACTTGAAAAGGATGAAATCGTTTTTTGTTTAGGAGAATGTCTTCCTCCTCACATTATTTATCGAGGAAAAACAGATAAATGCCATCATGTATACATGTGTATAAGTTTCCATCCGTAATAAAGTTTCTGTCTTTGTACATGAAACATAGCATGTTTCCTTCCCATTCCTATGTAGTCCCCTTGTTTACTTACGTTCCAATTGGAAAATACACAAACACATGTTATCCGGGATTGATAGACAGCCAAATTTTTTTCTATGGTTTTGCAAATTCGCCAAAATTAAAACCACCAAATTTTTTGCTATACATTTTGACCTAAAAACCGCCAAATTTTTACACCCGCTAAAATAACCCGCTATACGGTATAATAAAGACATACATCTATTTATTGGCCTATTTTTATACTTTAATTGTTGTAACTGTTGTTGGATTTTTCCTACTTTAATAGTGAGGAACGTTACGGAATCACATGATTTAATCGTTCTTATAAGTGGACTAAATGTTTAGAAATTATGTGGCTGAGTGGTTAAGGTAGTTAGTCATCTTCTATTGATTACTCGCCTGTCAGCACTGATGTTGCTGGTTTGAGTATCACTTCGAGGAGAGTCTACTAGACTCCAATTTTGTGAGTACATGTACGTTTTTTTATTGGATATTCCATTAGGACACGTATTGGAACTTTTAAAAGACCATTACGTTGACATACTGATTGATTGATTGATTGATTGATGTTTAACGTCCAGCAAGCAATATTTCAGCTGTATTCAGGACGTGAAAACCATAATTTTTAATTTAGTAGAACGTCATGCCTCCTTATACTAAAACGTGATCTCATACAATAATGAGAATATACACAGATAAAAATGGTAGTTAAAACAATAAAAAATATGAAGTATCACAATTAATAGTGAAATTAAATTTTATTAAATAAATTAATTTCCTTTAAGAACTTTAAAATTGTGTCGCTTGCGACAGTTTTAAATAAATTAAAATACGTATCTGCACTATAGAAACGTTCCCGAATGTGGGCCACGTCCACACAGTCCATCAAGACATGCTTAATGGTGTATGGACTGTTGCATGGCACACATTCGGGTCGTGGCTCATTGTTTAAAATTTAACTATGTGTCGTCCTGGTATGACCAAGACGACATCTTGTTTAAACAACTTGGTCTCTTCGACCTCTAAAACATTTAAAATTATTTGTGTGCAGTAGTGGCTGGATCTCATGAAGGTTATTATGAACTTGGAGATCCCAACCACTCTGCCACAAATTAGAAATATATTTAAAAATTAACGGTTTAAAATCGGTAAAAGGAATACTACAGTTAATGATGGTATCCTTTAGTGCATTTTTAGCCTCCTGATCCACGACTGTGTTTCCACGGATTCCGACATGACTGGGAATCCAGAAGAAAATAATTTCTTTCCCCAAAGCAACAAGTGATTTGTAGATTTGAATAATTTTTAAAAATGTAAGGATTTTTAATTTTGAAATTTTCAATAGCCTGTAGACAAGACACAGGGAATCGGAGCAGACAATAAATTCGCCTGACGAAGCAACTATTTTCATCGCAAGAAGAATAGCTTGCGCCTCTGCTGTAAATACAGATGAGGTAGACGGAAGGCGGCGAGTTTCAACACGTTCTCCGAAGACAGCGGCCGAGGCGACTTTATCACCGTCCTTTGACCCGTCTGTGTAAATAGTACTATAGTCTGGGTAACAAGATTTAATTTCTGCATAATGTTGTTGTATTAATAAATGGTTTGTGTCGGACTTTTTATGTTTTCTTAAATCATAAATAAATATCGGTTTGGGGTTCAACCACGGGGGACTATGCGGGATTTCGATTGCAGCAATTTCATCTAAATTCATACCGGAATTTTCCAAATGAGATTTAATTCGGAGGCCAAAAGGTTGAATTTTGTTTGGATGTTTTTCGAAAATGTTTTGATAATGAGGTTTGAAAACACAGTCGTGGGCGGGGTTGCTAGGATAAGCCTTTAATTTGGTTGCATATTGCAAAGCGAGCTTTATTCTTCTTTGATACAAAGAAGGCTCACCTGCTTCTACATATAAACTCTCAACAGGTGAAGTTCTGAAAGCTCCAAGGCACAGTCGCAATCCTTGATGGTGTATAGTATCAAGGATTTTGACATATGATTTGCGAGCAGAACCATAAATAAAACAACCATAATCCAATTTCGATCGAACCAGCGATCTATATAGATTGTGTAAAACATCGCATTCAGCACCCCAGTCGGCGCTGGATACGACTTTTAAAATATCTAATGCTTTAAGGCATTTATTTTTTAACATTTTGATATGGGGAAGAAAGGTTAGCCTTGAATCAAATATGAGACCAAGAAAAGTAGTTTCTTTTACAATTTTAATAGGATTGTTATATAATTTTAATTCGGGATCAGGTTGCATCTTACGTTTATTACAAAAGTGCATCCCAACAGTTTTTGCAGTGGAGAATTTAAAACCATTCTCCATAGCCCATTTCTCTATTCTATTTAAACACAACTGCAGCTGACGTTCGATATTATTCATATTTTCCCCTCGGTAACATATGAGGAAGTCTTCAACATATAGAGAACCATCAATATTATGTTTTAAAACTTGAGCAAGGCTATTAATTTTAATACTAAATAAAGTGACAGAAAGGATGCTGCCCTGGGGAACACCCATTTCCTGTACAAAAGGGTCAGATAACGTAGAATTGACCCTAACTTTAAATTCTCTGTCAGATAAAAAGTTTGAGATAAAGGTAGGAAGTCTACCTTTCAACCCCATATCAAAAAGATCTTTTAAAATCCCATATTTCCATGTTGTGTCATATGATTTTTCTAAATCGAAAAAGATAGACACAACATGTTCGTTTTTGGCAAATGCGTTTCGAATACCCGGTATATGTTTCGAAACGCACCAGATGATCAATAGTACTACGACCTTGTCTGAATCCACACTGGATATTCGAGATTAGGTTGTTCGATTCTAAAAACCAAACAAGGCGATCGTTGATCATCCTTTCCATGGTTTTACAAAGACTGCTTGTGAGGGCTATAGGCCGATAGTTGGACGCTTCCGAGTGATCTTTGCCTGGTTTTGGAATAGGCACAACAGTGGCCATTTTCCAAATAGATGGTAAGTCACCCGTTTCCCAAATGTTGTTGAGAAGATTCAGAAGACATTGGAGAGAAGATTGTGGCAGATGTTTGAGAAGTTGATAATGGATGTCATCTGGACCACATGCAGTATCGTGAGATTTCTTCAATGAAGTTTTTAGCTCTTGCAAAGAAAAAGGTTTATTATAATCTTCAAAATTGTTTGACTGGAAATTAAGTTTTGATCTTTCTTTTTGAATTTTGATCCGCTGAAAATTGGGATGATTATTTTCAGAAGAGGAGTGTGTTGCAAATGTTTCGGCCAATTTATTTGATATGTCTGACTCTGATGTTTACAAGTCTTGTCCATCCTTTAAATGATGGACATTTGCTTTACTGTTTTTACCTTTAATTTTACGAATCATGTTCCAAATTTTATTCATGAGGGTATGGTTATTTAGTTTAGAAACAAAGTTACGCCAAGAGGTGCGTCGTCTTTGTTTCGTTACCCTGCGAGCTTTCGCTCGAAAAATTCGGAAATGGTTAAGATTATTTTGACTTGGGTGTTTATTAAAGAGTCGTTCGGCTTTTTTCTGGTCTTTAATAGCGTCCTCACAGCTGTCATCGAACCATGGTTTACTAGGATGTTTTGGATTTGTCGAGGTCTTAGGAATTGATTCATCAGAAATTGAAATAAGTGTTTCATTGAATTTTAAAATAGGATCTGAAACAGCTTCAAAAGCATCCGAGTTAAGTCGCTCTGTACAGAGTTGTTCAAATAGAGGCCAATTGGACTTGCCAAATTTATACCGAGCGACTCGTTCTGTGTTTGAAGAGTGTAAAGATTCCAAGATAATGGGAAAGTGATCACTGCCACAGAGATCGTCATGGACTTTCCATGAGAAATCGGGCAACAGAGAAGGGTCTGCTATTGCAAGATCAATAGCCAAAATGATCCATTCCCAGGATGTAAATATGTATTGGTTCCATTATTAAGAATACCTAGATCTTCCTGATCCATCCAGTCTTCAATAATTATACCTTTATCGTTTATTGTGTTACTGCCCCATAAAGGGTTGTGTCCGTTGAAGTCCCCAAGTAATATATAAGGGGCCGGAAGCTGATCAGTAAGATGTTTCAATTGATTTAAATTTAATGAAGAATTCGGAGGGATATACACAGAGCATAAGGTAATCGTTTTGTCTAAAGATATTCTAACAGCAACCGTCTGAAGATCAGTGTTGAGATCTACAGGGCTATGTAGAACTTGATCTTTTACAAGAATGGTAGAGCCGCCAGCAGCTCTATCATTCTCTTCTACATATGTGCTGTATAAAGAGTAGTTTTTTAAAGATATGTTATCACTTCGTCTTAGATGGGATTCTTGAAAGTAAAATGCAACAGGAAGAAAGGCTTGAACTAATAAAGTAATTTCTAGAAAGTTAATCTTGAGACCTCGACAATTCCATTGTATTATTGTACCCATTATGGTCTGCGAATAGGGGAATAGTTGACAGGTTTTTTGGGCTATTCCGCCGGCTTCTGCTGGGGGATCTACTTTTAGATCCAGTATCTGGGGGTAGTGTATCCATAGGATCGCCCCAGATAGTAGTGTCTAGATGATTGATTGATTGATTGATGTTTAACGTCCAGCAAGCAATATTTCAGCTATATTCAGGACGTGAAAACCATAATTTTTAAATTAGTAGAACGTCATGCCTCCTTATACTAAAACGTGATCTCATACAATAATGAGAATATACACAGCTAAAAATGGTAGTTAAAACAATAAAAAATATGAAGTATCACAATTAAAAGTGAAATTAAATTTTATTAAATAAATTTATCTCCCTTAAGAACTTTAAAATTGTGTCGCCTGCGACAGTTTTAAATAAATTAAAATACGTATCTGCACTATAGGAACGTTCCCGAATGTGGGCCACGTCCACACAGTCCATCAAGACATGCTTAATGGTGTATGGACTGTTGCATGGCACACATTAGGGTCGTGGCTCATTGTTTAAAATATAACTATGTGTCGTCCTGGTATGACCAAGACGACATCTTGTTAAAACAACTTGGTCTCTTCGACCTCTAAAAACATTTAAAATTATTTGTGTTCAGTAGTGGCTGGATCTCACGAAGTTTATTATGAACTTGGAGATCCCAACCACTCTGCCACAAATTAGAAATATATTTAAAAATTAACGGTTTAAAATCGGTAAAAGGATACTACAGTTAATGATGGTATCCTTTAGTGCATTTTTAGCCTCCTGATCCACGACTGTGTTTCCACGGATTCCGACATGACTGGGAATCCAGAAGAAAATAATTTCTTTTCCCAAAGCAACAAGTGATTTGTAGATTTGAATAATTTTTAAAATGTAAGGATTTTTAATTTTGAAATTTTCAATAGCCAGTAGACAAGACACAGGGAATCGGAGCAGACAATAAATTTGCATTCGCCTGACGAAGCAACTATTCTCATCGCAAGAAGAATAGCTTGCGCCTCTGCTGTAAATACAGATGAGGTAGACGGAAGGCCGCGTTTCAACACGCTCTCCGAAGACAGCGGCCGAGGCGACTTTATCGCCGTCCTTTGACCCGTCTGTGTAAATAGTACTATAGTCAGGGTAACAAGATTTAATTTCTGCATAATGTTGTTGTATTAATAAATGGTTTGTGTCGGACTTTTTATGTTTTCTTAAATCATAAATAAATATCGGTTTGGGGTTCAACCACGGGGGACTATGCGGGATTTCGATTGCAGCAATTTCATCTAAATTCATACCGGAATTTGCCAAATGAGATTTAATTCGGAGGCCAAAAGGTTGAATTTTGTTTGGATGTTTTTCGAAAATGTTTTGATAAAGAGGTTTGAAAACACAGTCGTGGGCGGGGTTGCCAGGATATGCCTTTAATTTGGTTGCTTATTGCAAAGCGAGCTTTATTCTTCTTTGATACAAAGAAGGCTCACCTGCTTCTATATATAAACTCTCAACAGGTGAAGTTCTGAAAGCTCCAAGGCACAGTCGCAATCCTTGATGGTGTATAGTATCAAGGATTTTGACATATGACTTGCGAGCAGAACCATAAATAAAACAACCATAATCCAATTTCGATCGAACCAGCGATCTATATAGATTGAGTAAAACATCGCATTCAGCACCCCAGTCGGCGCTGAATACGACTTTTAAAATATCTAATGCTTTAAGGCATTTATTTTTTAACATTTTGATATGGGGAAGAAATGTTAGCCTTGAATCAAATATGAGACCAAGAAAAGTAGTTTCTTTTACAATTTAAATAGGATTATTATATAATTTTAATTCGGGATCAGGATGCATCTTACGTTTATTACAAAAGTGCATCCCAACAGTTTTTGCAGTGGTGAATTTAAAATCATTCTCCATAGCCCATTTCTCTATTCTATTTAAACACAACTGCAGCTGACGTTCGATATTATTCATATTTTTCCCTCGGTAACATATGATTGATTGATTGTTTGTTGTTTAACGTCCAGCAAGCAATATTTCAGCTATATTCAGGACGTGAAAGTAATAATTTGATTATTTAAACATTTTTAACAATTGTTCATCTCTCTCTTAGTTCTAAAACATTATCTCATACAATAATATGAGCATATATACAGATAAAAGGTAAGTAAAACAATAAAAATATAGATCACAAATTGCCGGAAAAATTAAATTTTACTGTACAAATTAATTTCCTTTAAAAATTTTAAAATTGTGTCGCCTGCGACCGTTGTAAACAAACTACTGTAAGTATTTACAGTATAAAAACGTTCCCGAATGTGCGCCACGTCAATGCAGTCCATCAAGACATGCTTGATAGTATATGGACTGTTGCATGGCACACACTCGGGGCGCGGCTCATTATTTAAAATATAACTATGTGTCGTCCTGGTATGGCCAAGACGACACCGTGTTAAAACAACTTGATCTCTGCGACCTTTATAACTTTTAAAATTATTTGTGTGCAGTAGTGGCTGGATCTCGTGAAGTTTATTATAAACTTGAAGATCCCAACCACTCTGCCACAACAGGAAGAAAGGCTTGAACTAATAAAGTAATTTCTAGAAAGTTAATCTTGAGACCTCGACAATTCCATTGTATTATTGTACCCATTATGGTCTGCGAATAAGGGAATAGTTGACAGGTTTTTTGGGGCTATTCCGCCGGCTCCTGCTGGGGGATCTACTTTTAGATCCAGTATCTGGGGGGAAGTGTATCCATGGGATCGCCCTAGATAGTAGTGTCTAGATGATCTAGACTTCCAAACCTGTTGTGGACCTTAATGGGATCCCGCAGCAGTTTTGGAGTACGATCTCCTTTTTGATTTGAGTTTTTATTTGAATTTGAATTGGAGTTAGAAGATTTTGTATTTGGATTGGTCTTAATATTTGAATTTTTTTGGGGGGGGCTGCTTGAAGAATTAGTTGAGGATTAAGAAGGTGTTGAAGACGTAGTAGATGCCGAAGGCGTAGAAGTTTGAGATGCAGAAGATTTTCGGGATGATGTAATTATTTTATCAGTGGTTTGAGCCGGTAGTCTTGTTGGGTCTTTCTGATCTATAGGCCAGGTGATCATGGTTTGCGTTTCAGAAGTAACGCAAACGCGTTTCGTCACACTGGCATATGACATTACAGAAGACGATGGATTACTCACTGAACCAAAGAGACGACGAGCCTCAGGGTAAGTGATGTTCCTTTCTGTTTTCAATTTTTGTATGTCCTTTTCTTTTTTAAAATGATGACAATCTTTTGAGGACGATATGTGGGCTTCACCACAATTGGCACACTTTGGGTTGTTTGTGCAGGTAAAGCCCTCATGCCCTACCTCTGCACAGCTGAAGCATACCAAGGAGCCTCTACATTGTCCCTTGCCATGACCAAATTTTTGGCATTTAAAGCAGCGCACAGGATTTGGTATAAATGCGCTGACTTTAACGCTGTATAGTCCAATTTTGATAGACTGAGGGACAGATGGAAAATTAAAGTTGAGCAGAAAGGTATTCAGTTTTACCTGAATACCTTGTCTCTTGGCAATGAATCTTTTTACCTTTGTTACATCCTGAGGTTTGAGTTCTTCACAAAGTTCCTCGTCCGTTCGTTCAGAGAGATCATCGTCTTTGTAATGAATGATCCCTTGACAAGAATTTAATGTTCTGTGAGGAGTGGAAGATATTTCTAAATCGAGAATTTTATTTAGCTGCAGTAAATTTAAAGATTGTTGTTTTTTTGAAACTTCAATAAGAATTGATCCGGATTTCATTTTTGTTACGTTTTTAACATCTCCTGCACAGCCTTTAATAGTTTTTCCGATGACGAAAGGAGAAATTTTTGATAATGGTTTGTTAGAATCTTTACTAGTCAAAACAATAAAACGTGAAAAGTGATCATCATCAACTATTTCTTCAAGCGAAATGTCATTTTTTCTTTTTTTAGAACCTGTTTGCGTAAATGTTTTGGAAGCCATGTTAAAAGAATGCGGTTCACCACCCTTGTCACGCACCCGCCACGGAGTGCCAACAGGGGCGATGCTTGGTGTCTGCGGATCGCCAGCAGAAAGCATCAGGTGTTCCAAGGGTGGTATTCTCAAATAGAAGAATTTCTTCACGAACGCAAGCTTCGTGCCCGAATTAACTGGCGAAACAACCGTTCGAAACTCTATCTACTCGATTGACCCATGAGCCACCGCCTTCTTAACAGCTTGTAACTGAACAACTTTGCAACTGAAATTCACAAGATATAATCAAGTGACAGGAGAAATGACGACAAGCTTGTTAAGGGCTCGGCGTGACCATCCGATTGACCGAACCGGGTCCATCCGGTCTCCCGTCTAGTTGAAGTCAGGGCCAAAGTGGTGTATTGAAAATCAAACCCGCTGACCCGCACTAATGGAAGCAGCAGAGAGTGATCTCTCAACCACCAGGATCCCTTCCTCCACCATCACGGGTTGCAACACACGGCAAACATGTCGCCTCTATAAAGCTGAGGAAGCTTTGCCCTTCAGCCACCGCCTTCTTTGCAAATACTGTAAGGAAGCCGTCTATTAAATGGTACATACATTTCATGGAACAGTTTGAAGGAAAAATGTAATAGAGTAGCTTAAATGAGAAGGATTCACAAAGGGCAAGACGTGACATGCCGATTCATCGAAGTCAGGGCTAACTCGATTTCCCGTCTAGAAAAAGTAAGGGTTCAGTAAGTTATCGGGACCGTTTACCCGGCCTACTGAAATCCCGTCCTGTAATCGACACGGGTCGCAACACACGGCAAGTGCTGCCTCTGTTAGCAGACTCTTACTGCAGGCTGAGGAAGCCGTGGGCCTATTCTCCTGTGCCCCGGGTCCCACACGGGGTGTTGACATACTGCGAAGTGATTGTAATTTGCTAGGTGTAATAAACTGTTAACTAATTAAATTGATGATGTTGTTCCCACTACAGTTGAAAGCCATTATTGTATTTCTTATGAACATTTTAAGTAGCTATTTCCCTTTCACAAACACCTTTGTGCAGATCAATTTTGAAACTGTAAACGATGTAGCAAGAAAGTTGTTCCATTAAGAATGGAACGCGACAATCGCGATAAGAATTTTAACGACTTCTTATAAGAGTTAGTCCCTTTCTTTATGGCAAACGAAATTTGTACTATTTGTAACCCATGAACCATATTAAATAGAAACTAGGGGTTTTAATTGTTGGTCATTATCATCTCAAAGGTCATGACCACACTTTAATTTTTAAACTCTGTTGTGTGCTATTCGCCTCCCCAGCTATAAAAGCCTACAGAAGCAATCTAATTAAAATTAAATCTTTCACTTGCTCCCCCCATTTTGCTATGGTCGCTGCATGTAGATCTAACAACATCCGATTACAGGTCACGTCAGGGTTCATATGCATAGATTTTCCGTTAGCCAATCAGAATCGTGGCTACGAAATCTTAGGGTATACATTCGGAACATCGGCAAATCGGCTTTTTCCATTCGACGCCAAAGTGTACCAAATGTATTACAATACGTCAACAAAATTGTTACCGATATGTAAACAAACCAAATTGAAGCAAATTTTCTTACAAATAAGGAATCCACTGAATAAACAACGTCACGAAAGTTATACATACGATCTTAAAATCACAATGTGTTTTTTATTTGTGGAGGTTCATTCGTGCAAATCGAAGCTACACCAGCCGTACTAGGGCAGGACCAGGTGGAAATGAAATCGAACGTAACTCGGAAGCATTTTTACACACTGGAATCGTGCTGAAAGGCTTTGTATTATTAAAAATGAAGGTAGATGTCCCCCACTTACAGAACTAACTGACAGCCTCCCATTTAAATTTAAACTGTCACCAACGAAGATATTGGCTTTTAGATCGTGCGGTTTATATCGGCCTTGATTATAGTTTATACATTGTACTTGGATAAATACGTATTATTTAAAACAGGAACAGCAAATATCACGCACAGACATGAAGATTTCTTTAAAAATTATAAAGGACATGGAATTGAAAAGGATTTAGTGACAAGTAAACCAAGTTGGTCATTAAAATTTGATGATTGCTTGAGCCAAATCTGTTTGACATAGCCTTTATATGACTTGTTACTTTATATAATGTTACATCATCATAAACCAAAAGACCCATTCACTGCCTTAGAGATCAGTCCAGACATTATTCATTTTTTAATTGTTTATTTAAAATTATAACAGAATAAACATAACATCTTACCTAAACTTTTTGTTTATATTTGAAATTGCTTCAGTTACACACTTCCTTTAGTAAAATTTTCGGCATATCCTTTTTAATATCCCATTTGACAAAATTAGTGTTCCAGATGTGATTTTATTTCAAATTCATGGTAGGTTATGTGGTCCAATTTGAATTGCTACTTTCATCAAATTCATGACCTTCAGTTTTTATTAGGAGGAACATGAGTACCTAGAGAAAACCCCAAACCTTCTGCTGCCTTGTGAAATAAGGTTGTCATCAACCACGTAATCAATAGAAGATGTACATTCAAGAGTCAACCCCTGTTTTACTTTGCTAAATAGTAAAAAGGAGGAAACATTTCATTTTAATATAATTGAGTCAAGTTTTCATATTCTTGTTACAAATTTACACAAAATGAATTATAGGCCAAAAAAGATCAATCCAGAATGACTACTTGTACTTTAAGCAGGCACATGTGGAAGGATTCTTAGATCTCCTTTAAGGTAAACTAAAGATGTAATATTCATGTACAACACGTTTACAACATGTGCATTACTAAAATGGTGAAATATGCCAAATGAATGTTAAATATATGCCTATACTAGTTTAGTTTCCACAATGGAGGTCAAATGCCCCAGTCTCTGGCTTTAGTGCATCCAGTATTAGTCTACTTTAATTTATTTGCATTTATATATCATGAGTAAAATTTATTTTGTTCCCGTTGGAGACATACAGATTTTTGGCTCGTTTTTTCGTCCACCCAACTCCAGGTTTACCTTTGCATTTAAGCATTGTTTTGGAAGATGACATCACATCTTTATGATACTTGGCACACAGTTACAACATAATGATATCTCTTCACTGGCAAATTTTTTTAGTGTTGTGCCAATTATTTCTAGCTTGTTTGAACTTAGAGAAGAAAAAGGGGTGTGCTTACCAATATGTGTTAAGCCAGACTTAAATGTCATCGAGACATATTTTCTCATTTTCAAATTGTATTCAGGTGTATGTAATTAGAGCCCGACTTGACAGAAGTAATAACTTTCAATTGGTAAAGTAGTATACACAAGTGCAATTCTACCTATTGGTCTGGAGTATCTTTGCTCTGTGCATTTCTTATTTTTAGGGGTCTTGGTCTTCTCTTGATTACAGAGCGCTTTGTGGATGAGTGATTAACATAGTCATTTTACTAATTTTCAAGTGCCTGTCAACACTGAGGTTCTGGGTTTGAGTTTCACTGCGGGAAGGGGTGCTCAACTCCAATTTTAACTGACAAGGATTTATTGTTCCTGCCTTTATACCAATTATTGTCATGGTTACTTAGGAACTGACCTAATCCAATAACTTTTATGTAGTACTCATCATAAGATTCCACTGGACCAAATTTGATTTACCTAGGGCTAAATCTTACACAGATATAAAACAAATATAGTGTTTATGTAGTCGCCAGATTCCCATGTTTCGACTCCAGTCCCCACAGACAATACAATAAAAACTGGAAACTAATATAATTGAACATTTGTTGAAACTGACGTTAAATCCCAGTTGGTTACATGACTGTTAACACTGGGGTTGTGGGTTTGAGTCTCATTATGGGTGCGCTCAAACCCAATCTCAATTTACAAGGATAACCAGTCTTCCTACAGAAGGTCAGGGTTTTCATCATGGTACTTCAGATTGCTCCACCAATAAAACTTGATGTGACTATATAACTGAAAAATTGCTGCAAGTGGCATTAAATACCATTCAAATAAACAAACTTATTTCTACAAGTAAATTTGGTATGGAAGTTGATAATCATAAGGTACATACAATTACATGTATTTGATGAAAAAGTTTTGCTTTGTACCAATAATAGGTATATGGTTTCATACTCTGTTTATATAATGTTTTGCTGGACTTTGTCATATCACTGAAATAATTTTATGAATATAAGTAAACAATATACAATCCATACAAGTAATTACATTTTATTATTGATCATCAATTAATACTGAAGATTTGTTTTCTTCATCTAATCTTGATAACCAGACTAGTTGTAATCTCATTTATCATCATCAGACTGCATACCGACATTATAATTGGATGAAACATATATCACATTCTTTGTAACTCTGAACTGCATTTAGCAGACATTCCACTTACATTTTATTCCAAGGTCTTTAGTTCAGATGTACACTGCATTTGTAAAATTGTTTGTCAAAAAACTATCATACAATTCGACAGTTTTTGTTTTCATATTTTTTAATTTAAAAGTCAGTTGATGCACATGATAATTTTAATATAAAATAAAAGCAACTAAAGAATTCCTATTTCTTCCTGTCCATTGTACATGTATAAAATATAGGTACATGTATATCACTTTGAAGTGCAATAGATGATGGATTTTGAAAAAATACCATTCTTTAGGTACTGTCATCCATCTACAGTGTATAAGTCATGACACTGACATCTCAATATACTGATATTTTTTTTTCTTTCAACTGTTTTAACTCTTTTGTGAGTACTTTCATACAGAATAAAAGAATCTATGAGGTGATGTTATTTATAAATAACTATTCACTTTCTGAAGATCTATACAAGTTGAAACTTTTATTTACAAGAAACATTGTATTAGTAGATTAAAAAAAAACAAGATGTAAACATTACACTTTCCAAGTTGGCATCATTTGAAACTCGTCTAATTTGAACAGAAACTTGGAACTTTTGAAAATTGCTTCTCCAATCTCCATACAGGGTCACAAACTTGACTCGGTGATGCACAAATATCTATAAATCCGACTTTGATATTGTGATATATTTTCAGCCATATGAAATGAAATTGTTGATCATGTTAATTTATACATGTATTAAGTGACTGTAATAACTATATAACTATTTTATTTGGAGTATTGATTTTTACACACTTTTTTGGACAAATAATTTTTTAAAATGTTATGGCATTTCATTACTGATGATCAATGTACCTTAAATTTTTTCTGACAGTCAACCAAGCCATGAATGATGATTAAAACTGGAGCAACAGGATGTACGATGAATAATTAATGTCTACCAGTAGTTTTGTTTTGTTAGTTTTTGTCAAATGTTTAATATTAATTCCCCCTATCATCTCCTAAGCAAGTTAGTTACATGTATAAACTGGTACTATTTTACTGATACTAGGTTATATGTTAATACATGCCAACCCTACCACCTTGAGCGGTAGACTATGGATTTTTGTGGTCGATCTACCACCTACCAATTTGACATTTTTTCCATCGCTTTCCTAAATTATCACCTATTTTTCAAATTTCTAATATAATAAAACTTAAGTCTCTTGTTTTTTAACTCAAAGTGTGGACATTGTTACATTTTCAGCGAAAAATATTGAAGGCAAAGACCGGAAAGAGAGGTTTTTTTAGTAATTTATTGCTTAAATGTTGATACTTTAACCTGGCCTCTAGTACCCTTTAAACAATGCTCAAAATGCACCAGATAGCACCAATTTGCACCAACTGAAAACAATTTTATGGGGGGGGGGAGCCCTTCTCCCGACCCTCTCTACCGCTTTGGACGTAATTAGGGTATGTATGTTTATCATATGTAATTCCCCTCCCCCTTTTTTCTGGTTAACAAATTCGTGCCTTATTGTGATTAAAGTTCATATTTTCGTTTATAATTTACATACTGATCTTTCTATGCAGCCCTTAAGTTGTGAACATCTGTTTACTTGATTTTCCATAAGCAATATCAAAAGCTGGACAACATCTCTCAATTAAATTAAATAGCGCGATGACGATTTGTTCATCTTTCTCTTCATAGGAATGTAAATGATGCAAATTGAAGTGGAAAGAATTTCTCTAACGCTTTAGGAAGAACGGCAACGCAATCCTTTTCTTTCTCTTAACAATTCAACATCATTCTTTGAGTTCTCGGTTACTAAAATAGTTGTAAAACTTTTCAGATCGCAAAAATGCATCGGACACCGCCATTTTGACAGTAAAGCCTAGTGTGATATGCAAACCAGTATTTGATTGGTCGAATCACTCAACTCGAACTGAAATTTGATTGGACGATCAAAATTAAAAATTTTGACCCCTGACGTGACCTGTAATGGGATGTTGTTAGATCTTACAACGCAGCGACCAATAACAAAAAGGGGGGAGCAAGTGAAAGATTTAATTTTAATTAGATTGCTACAGAAGTAAATCATTTACCAAGTAGAGCATATTAAGGTATAGAAAAGTTAACAATAAATTAACGATTTTTGAAAGTGTTATCTCCACTGTATCGATTAATATAGCTAACTAATTATGACGTCAGATATTCTCTGTTGTTGATTGTCTACTTTCAGCGAGGTCAAGGTCACAAGTTGGAAGTATTTATTGTCCGTTTATATTAAGTAGTTCTTTCTTTTAAATGTTTACTTTGGATAAATAATAGATGCAAAGGTCAAAGGTCAATTAAGCAACCTATTTTTTTTTAAACATTTTTATTTCAAAAGATATCCGGTTATTTCTTTGATTTATTTATATTATGAAATGGATTTAATTTAATTACAAAACGGATAATTTAATTACAAAACGGAGAAAGGTCAAGGGAATGGTGTTCTACAAATTGTTCTTTTTATTTAAGCAGGTATCTAAATAGTGTTTCATTTAATTCGGTGAATTTCGTAAACACATTTTAAGAACTAATAATGTTGATAGGCCAATTATTGCAATGTCTTTTAATTCAGGTACCTGTAGGATATCTTTAGGGACAGCCTCTTAAATGGTCCATAGAACGGTTATTCTTATATTTATATTTAATATTTATTTTCCCACTACGGTGGAAGGACATTATTAAATTTCTTATAAAGGTCTTTCCCACTACAACGGAAATGCATTATTACCTTTCTTATTTTTTACCGCCGTCATTCGCAAAAAGTGTCGCGACATGTCTTTTCGAAACTTGCTACCATTCATCAGTCATACTGGTATATGGACTGACTCGCCCCGTATAACCGATCTATTTTTGTAACGGAGCTATCTGCCATAAACCCTTGTTTCCAGATAAACTCAGACACCGTAACCGATTCTAAAGTATACAAAAAGTCGGTTGACCTATGGCAATAATTTAACACGTATTTAAAACAATTTCAATCGACTACCCGCTTACGCGTTTTTGAGCCGAAAAGTGTCGCAACATGATTTTTGTTCTATAAAACAGTACGTCCTAGAGACTTGGGACCAACATCATTGATCCTAAGTAACATGTGTTCCATTTGAAAAGGTCAAAGGTCAAAAGTCAAGGTCAGAAGTCAACGTGATTCTTGATAGCACTATATAAAAACAATAAAAGATATAGAAGCCGACGATTATTCAGAAAAATACTCCTCTCATCGCGATCTTCATTGCGTATATTGGTTCAAAGCTGTTTGGTGAACCGTTTTTGAGATATGTCTTGACACGTTTCGCTAATCGATTTTAGGCTTATAACTTGAAAACGGTAAGCAATAATATAGTAAACATATTTAAAATGAATATATTAGAAAAAGAGCTTCATGTTGAGCCTCAGGTCAAAGGTCATGGGTTAAGGTCATATCACAGTATTACCTTTATTATGCTTATTTTTTTCCGGCGTCATTTGCAAAAAAGTGTCGCGACATATCATTTCGATACATGCTTTCAATAAGTTAACCGTAATAGAAGAAACCATATATCTTTAATCAGGTTAATACACTTCACTGAACATCAAACCTTTACCAAAATGTGTCGTATATCCTTCCGCAACTTTGGGACAGATTGATTAAGTGATCTTATAATACTTCATAGTAGTTATCTCCACTTAAAAAAAGTTGTAAGTGTAACATATGGGGTCTTTAACACAGGTGAAAGTTAACCTTACCATACCCCTTCAAACGTATAAATTGAGAGCCAATTGACAGCTTTGTAGTTGCCAGTTGATTGATTGATTGGTTGTTGTTTAACGTCCAGCAAGCAATATATCAGATATATTCAGGACGTGAAAATTATAGTTTTTAACTTGTTGGTATGTTATGCCTCCCTTTATACTAAAACGTAATCTCATACAATAATATGAGAATATATACGGATAAAAATGGTTCTTAAAACAATAACAGATATAAAGCATCACACTTAGTAGTGAAATTAAATACTATTAAATAAATTAATTTCTTTTAAAAAATTTAAAATTGTGTCGCCTGCGACGGCTTTATATAAATTAAAATACGCATGTACACTATAGAAACGTTCCCGAATGTGGGCCACGTACACACAGTCCATCAAGACATGCTTAATGGTGTATGAACTGTTGCATGGCACACATTCGGGTCGTGGCTCATTGTTTAAAATATAACCATGTGTCGTCCTGGTATGACCAAGACGATATCTTGTTAAAACAACTTGGTCTCTGCGACCTCTAAAACTTATTTGTGTCCAGTAGTGGCTGGATCTCATGAAGTTTATTGTGAACTTGGAGATCCCAACCACTCTGCCACAAACTAGAAATATATTTAAAAATTACAGGTTTAAAATCAGTAATAGGAGTATCACAGTTTATAATATTATTTTTCAGTGCATTCTTTGCCTCCTGATCCAAGACTGTGTTTCCATAGATTCCCACATGACTTGGGATCCAGAAAAACACAATCTCTTTTCTCAAAGCTATTATAGATTTGTAAATTTCACAAATTTTTAAAAAATAAATGTTTTTAATTTTGAAATTTTGGATAGCAAGCAGACACGAGAAAGAATCCGAGCAGATAATAAATTTGGATTCGTATGACGAAACAACTATTTTCATGGCAAGAAGAATAGCTTGCGCCTCCGCAATAAATACGGATGAGGCAGACTGGAGACGACGAGTTTCAACACGCTCTTCGAAGACAGCGGCTTAGGCAACTTTATCATCGTCTTTTGCGTCAAATCTTTTAATAGTGCTATAGTCAGGGTAACACGACTTAATTTCTGCAAAATGTTGTTGTATTATTAAAGGGTTTGTGTTCGACTTTTTATGTTTTTGTCAATCAAAAATAAATACCGGTTAAGGGTTTAACCAAGGGGGATTATTTGGAAGTTAGATTGCAGCAATTTCATCTAAATTTATAGCTGAATTTTCTAAATGAGATTTAATTCGAAGGTTGAATTTTGTATGGATGTTTTTCGAAAATGTTTTGGTAAAGTGGTTTGAAAACACCGTCGTGGGCGGGGTTGCCGGGATATGCCTTTAATTTGGTTGAATATTGCAAAGCGAGATTAATTATTCTTTGATACAAAGAAGGCCTGATTCTAGATATAAGCTGTCTATAGGTGTGGTTCGAAAGGCTCCAAGGCATAGTCGCAATCCTTGATGGTGAACCGTATCAAGGATTTTGACGTATGACTTGCGAGAGGAACAATAAATAAACAACCGTAGTCCAATTAAGATCGAACCAGCGATCTATTTAGACGTCGCACTCAGCACTCCAGTCGGTACTGGCTACGACATTTAAAATATCTAATGCCTTTAAGCATTTATTTTTTAACATTTTGATATGGGGAAAAATGTGAGCTTCGAATCGAATACTAAACCAAGAAAGTAGTATCTCTCACAATTTTTATAGGATGTTTATATAATGTAAGTTCGGGATCTGAATGCAGTTTTCTTTTGTTACAAAAATGCATGCCAACAGTTTTGGCAGTGGAGAATTTAAAACAATTCTCCATTGCCCATTTTTCTATTCTATTTAAACATAACTGTATTTTACGTTCAATATTATTCTTTTTTTTCCTCGATAACAATTAAGAAAATCGTCAACATACAAAGAACCATAAATATTAACTTTCAATACTTGAGCAATACTATTAATTTTAATACCGAATGAAGTAACAGAAAGGATGCTACCTTTAGAAACACTCATTTCGTGTTCAAGACAAAAAAATTGAAATGAAGGTAGGAAGTCTATCTTTCAACCACATATCAAAAAGATCTTTAAAATGCCACATTTCCATGTTGTGTCGTAAGCCCTTTCTAGATCGAAAAAATCGACACAACATGTTCATTTTTGGCAAATGCGTTTCTTATGTATGCTTCAAAACGCACCAGATGATCTAGGGTACTTTGCCCTTGTCTAAATCCACTTGGATATTGGAAAGAAGGTTGTTTGATTATAAAAAACCAGACAAGGCGATTATTGATCATCCTCTCCATGGCTTTACAAAGACAGCTTGTGAGGGCTATAGGCCGATCGTTGGACGCTTCCGAGTGATCTTTTCCTGGTTTTGGAATAGGCACAACAGTGGCCATTTTCCATATAAATGGTAAGTCACCCGTTTCCCAAATGTTGTTAAGAAGATTCAGAAGACTTTGGAGAGAAGATTTTGGCAGATGTTTGAGAAATTGATAATGGATGTCATCTGGACCACATGCTGTATCGTGAGATTTGTTCAGTTAAGTTTTTAGCTCTTCCAAAGAAAAAGGTGTATTGTAATCTTCTAAATTTTTTGACTTGAAATAAGGTTTTGATTTTTCTTTTTGAATTTTGATACGCTGAAAATTTGGATGATAATTTTCAGCAGAAGAGTGTGTTGCAAATGTTTCGGCCAATTTATTTGATATGTCTGACTCTGATTTTAATAAGCCTTGTCCATCCTTTAAATGATGGACATTTGCTTTATTGTTTTTTAAGTCGCCCAAAACGAAATTTTTCCCATGGTCCGATTTCTAAGAAATTAGGTATGGAGGTAGATTTTAGTATTTCGAGTGAAACGCTACCTTTGAAATTTATTTCCGACGTCGCGTTTCAAAATGGTGACGTTTATAATTTTCAACGTTATTCGATTTTGATGAAACGTGAAACAAATTTAGTGTGGAGGTAGATTTAAGTGTCTCGACTGGAAATCCACATTCAGAATTATTTTGGACCGTGGGTTTCAAAATGGCCGCTAAAAACGCGTAAAATTTTCAACATTGTCTGATTTTAATGAAATTTGATGTGTAGGTACATGTAGATATGTGAACCGAATGGAAATCCAATTTGGAATTTTTTTTCCCACCGTGCATTTCAAAATGGCCGCCAAAAAATGTCAAATTTTAAATGTTGTCTGATTTTAATGAAATTTGATGATTAGGTTCATTAAAATGTCCTGAGTGGAACGCAATACTATCCATGCGGATTTTGGGCGACTTCTGTGTTGGCATCCCAACAAATTATTTTTCATTACCTTTAATTTTACGAATTATGTTCCAAATTTTATTCATAGGTATATGGTTATTTAATTTAGAAACAAAGTTACGCCAAGAGGTGCTTCGCCTTTGTTTCGTTACCCTGCGAGCTTCCGCTCGAAAAATTCGGAAATCGTTAAGATTATTTGAGTTGGGTGTTTATTAAGAAAAATAGCAAAGAAAACCGACCGAACAACAAGAGCCAAAAGTCTAGGGACAGTTACAAATCCGGATATAGACAAAACGCAACACAAAAACCAAAAACACAAAACAGAAAGAGAGTAACCCGAACCCAATAAAAACCATGGGTGCACTCAGGTGCTTCGTTCGGCCCCTTTCCTGTCTATAATAGCGTCCTCACAGCTGTCATCGAACCAAGTATCCGAGTTAAGTCGCTATATACAGAGTTGTTCAAATAGAGGCCAATTGGCTTTATTAAATGTATACCGAGCGCCTCGTTCTGGTTGGAAGAGTGCAAAGATGCCAATATAATGGGAAAGTGATCACTGCCAGAGATCGTCATGGACTTTCCATGAGAAATCTTGCAACAGAGAAGGATCTGCTATTCTAAGATCAATAGACGAATATGATCCGTTCCCCGGATGTAAATATGTATGATTTCCATCATTACAAATGCACAGATCTTCCCGATTCATTAAGCTTTCAATAACTTTACCTTTAACGTTTATTGTGTTAATGCCCCATAAAGGGTTATGTCCGTTGAAGTCCCCAAGTAATATAAAAGGGGCTGGAAGCTGATCAGTAAGATGTTTCAACTGATTTAAATTTAATGAAGAAATCGGAGGGATATACACAGAACATAAAGTAATCGTTTTATCTAGAGATATCCTTACAGCAACCGCCTGAAGATCAATGTTGGGATCTACAGGACTATGTAAGACTTGATCTTTTACAAGAATGGTAGAGCAGCAGCTGATGATGATTGAGATGGTGCCGAAGACGTAGCAGTTTGAGCGGATGAAGATTTCCGGGAAGATAGAATTATTTTGTATGTTGTTTGAACTGCTAATTTGAAAGGTTCTTTTTTGTCAATAGGCCAGGTGATAATTGTCTGCGTTTCAACTGTAGTGAGAACGCGTGTGGCCACACTGGCGTATGACGTTGATGCAGGAGACGAGAGATTGTTTGTTGAATTGGAAACGACGTGCCACAGGGTATGTGATATTTTTTCAGTTTTCAATTTTTGAATTTCATTTCCTTTTTTGAAGTGAGCACAATCCTTGGATGAGGACATGTGGGCTTCACCACAATTGGCACACTTCGGATTATTTGTGCAGGTAAAGCCCTCATGTCCTACCTCTGCACATTTAAAGCATACCAAGGAGCCTCTACATTGTCCTTTTCCGTGGCCAAATTTCTGACATTTAAAGCAGCGCACAGGATTTGGAATGTATGCGCTGACTTTATTGAAAATCGAAACCCGGTGACCCGCACTAATGGATGCAGCAGAGAGTGATCTCTCAACCACCAGGATCCCTTCCTCCACTATCACTGGTTGCAACACACGACAAACATGTCGCTTCTATAAAGCTGAGGAAGCTTTGCCCTTCAGCACCGCCTTCCTTGGAAATCCTGTAAGGAAACTGTCTATCAAATGGTACATACATTGCATGGAACAGTTTGAGGGAAAATAATGTTATAGAGTAGCTTAAATGATAAGGATTCACGTGACATGCCGATTCATCGAAGTCAGGGCTAACTCAATTTCCCGTCTAGAAAAAGTAAGGGTTCAGTAAGTTATCGGGACCATTTACCCGGCCTACTGAAATCCCGTCCTGTAATCGACACGGGTCACAACACACGGCAAGTGTTGCCTCTGTTAGCAGACTCTTTCTGCAGGCTGAGGAAGCCGTGGGCCTATTCCCTTGTGCCCCGGGTCCCACGCGGGGTAGTTGCAAGTTGACGGCTAGCTGTTTTAAGCAAAAAAAGTTGAGGGATATGTGTTGAGCAATATAGCTCAACTAAAACCTGGCCAAAAACTATATTTTAGACAGGTGTCACTCAACTGGTCGTCTATATGTGTCTTTCACATAAACGTACATATTGAATAAGATAGAATCAGAGACTTCAAATAATTTAATAATTTAACAATCTTCAAACAAAAAATGTTTCTGCTATTAATTCTTTCTTAACAAACTATGTGAATACAGCAATCCTATCAGCAATTTATTTCTCTAAAATCGTCCATATTGAAGAGAGACATCAGTTATAGTTGTGTCATTGTGGATAAGTGCATCAGTAAATATGGTGTAAATATGGTGTCTGGACCAATTTTTATTTATGTGAAGTGTCCAATTTTAGTCATTTCTATACGAGCACTAGTTTAAAATGTATATACTCCCCTATACCTGACATAGATTCTTTATAATATGTGTGTTATTTTATAAGATGTACATGTGTAAACAATTATGAATTATATTAAGCTAGCTGCTCAAAACAGTAGGCTATTCAAATTCAGAGATTTATTACATACTTGTTTGGTTCATCACACACAAAAGCCTGTTCACCATTATCAATAGAAACACGTTAAATAAAATTTTCAATTGGAATAACTTCTAAAATGTTTGGAGCATTGTTGACAGCTAGGAAATGGATGTGTTTCATCGATATTCCTAAAAAGTTATCAATATGGGTTGATCTGTAGATTGTCCGGTGTTGCAGTTTTGCAAATTGAAGTTTTCTTCTACAGCAGATCACCTTTTCTGTATTTGCTGTTGTGTGGTGTGCATACCAGCAAGCATATCTATAGTTGGTATTCCCAGATTTATCTATATACTTTACTGTATATGAATTTTTCACTTGTACTCGAGTGTAATCAGTAGAATGGTAAACCTGACTCCTCAGAGATATTCTGCTATAGAATGTTATTTTTGTTATTTGATGCCCTAAATAGTCTACTATACTCTGATGCTCTTCTGATGTTAGATATTTTGTGTGTCTTTCCCCTAGAAAGCTCTAAAAGCGTGTTCGATTAACTTTATTTTGAGGATCATGATTTTTCATCTTGCAGATAAATTATATATAATTGTGAGTCCTTTTCTGTGTATGATGTTAACAAAAGAATGGCTTGATACACATTTATTGCTCCAACTATATGTGGGTCTATGTATTGTGTATAACTGCAATGTCAGTTAACCAAAACCAGGCACACAACAACAAATGATTACCCATGATCCAATCCCGTCTCGAATTGTGAAGAACCACAAGTGCCAAGATGAAGTATGATCTATCGTACTATCCCTAATAAAAGATAATTTATATATAAAAATGCTAAGTAATAATCAACAATCTTTGAAAATTGTTATACCTTCAAAAGTGTTGTCATAGGAATATTGTTTCCTTTGCTGCATGTTATTATAAGTGTTTTCTTGAGGATGAATCACGATCTTGATCTTTAAGCAGTTTTTTATTTTAGCGCTAATTTCTGGAGTGAGAAAGTGGCTAACCAACTGGACAAATGAGATTTGCTATCAAACTTAATGGAATGTTACGATCTTGATAAAGTTAAAAAAAAATTGCATCGGACGGATGCTCGAACAACGCCGATTGTGATATTCTGGGAGGACAAAACGGTTGGTGTTGTCAACATAGAGAGCACATACAGTGTCGATAAGGTGAAACTAAAATCGGGCGGTGCGTTGACTGTCGGAGAAAAGATACACGCATTATAAGGACCTGAAATGCTAAAAGCTATATTTATTACCAGATAAAAATTTTAAAAAACGTTGAATTTCCTTTTATAACAAACTCGGAAAACTGAAGATTTCATCCGAAAGATTAAAAAAAAAATAAAAAACGACGAACGATACAACACGTGTGTGATACATAAATAATGAATAATCGGTTTATTCTTTTGCAAAAATTAACGTTGTCAAAAAATATATACTTTATTGCATCATAATTTATAAGTATCTATTGACGCTAGTTATAGATTTACTATATATCTAAATTACTGTAATAAAACTGGAGAAGAATGCGCTGATATCGCAAGGGCATTTAACCACGTGAATACATTTAAAAAAGTAACCATCGGAAAAGGTACGATTCTATTTAACCATTTGAACTGTTAACAGCTTAACGACAAGACGATTGGTATTGTTTTTATTTCATACAATAGATTCATAAATCTGTTAAAGGGAACATTTGCAAACTAAACAAAAGAGGGGTACATGCATGAAAGAATAATAGATTTGTTCCAGTCACTCATGTACCAGATTAGCACCAAAACTGGCAACAACCCCTTTCATACCCCGACAGCTTTAATAGAACCTATTCTAACCTGCATCACCCTCAAGCCCTAGGACCTAACTAGCCTAGCTTTTATAACTTGTACAATCCTTATAAAATTCTTAGCCAGCAAGAAGGCAGAAGTGGCAAATCTACATCATTCTATAAGTCAATATGAAGATATTTCATACAGTTTTTGTTCAGATTCTAACTCTGAAGCAGATGTTTCTGAAATGAATGATTATGTATCAAATATTGTGAGTTTGCCTAATACCAGCAACAAGTGCAAATTGTGTGATGAGAAGGACGATCAAATAAAAACACCAAACAAAAAAACAACTTTTAAATGCAAAACAGGAGCTCAAGATCTGAAAAGAGCAATGACAAAGGTAATAATCTTAATTGAGTGTACTCTTATTATGTGTGTTTCAGTCCAGACTTAAGATCGGGACCAACGGTTTGTAACTATGGAAGTGTGTCGCACTGGATCATCATTTTGCTTTGGATAATAAAAAATTAAGTGGAGTTAGGATCCATATATCCCTATATTTTTTATAATTAAAACTTTTATTATGCTCAACCTCCAAAACCAGGGGGCGTCTAACTACAACAGAATATAGATAACATTGGCATATATATGTTTATATAATTTATGTACTTGATTCATTTATGTATTAACACAGAATGCATTGGGCATGACCCTGGCTGTGTTCCCTAGATAGCAATCGTTATAGACTCAACTTCTGCAAATATTTTGAGAAATAATAGTTATTTCTGTACATGCCCAATGCATTCTGTGTTAATACATAAATGCATCAAGTACATAAATTATATAAACATAAATATGCCAATGTTATCTATATTCTGTTGTAGTTGGACGCCCCCTGGTTTTGGTGGGGACTCCGATTTCTTCTTTACTTGCTGTAGAAAAATGTAGTAACAAATACAAATACAGAAATTGAGACATATAATACATACACCAGGATTACAGATTTTACAGATAACTTTAAATTGTTTAAAAATTTGAAGGAAATACATCAAATTCAAAATGCAATATTTTCGGATCCACATCTAACTAACATATCATACCTGTGTAGATTTGTATTATTTGGTTTTTGTTTTAATTAAGTATTTGGTTTTTTAATTCAGATTTTGCCTGAGAATGGACTAATGCCACAAAGATATCAATATCTGGTGGAGGAAAGTAGGCTGGCGGTACCCTCAGAATGGCTAAAGCAGCTTCTTAGAAAAAAGGACATATCATGTGCATTAAAAATGATATTAGACTGACTAATGACGCCAGAAGAATATGGAATCTGAGGGGGTACCTCAGCCATTGGAACCTGTGATTTCCAGTATTGAAAGTAAGCTTTTTGTTTTCTAATTGTAAACATAACATATGAATTAATGTTTAATATTTGCGATCTATATGATGTAGATATTGCTGTATTTTAATGATTATTGAAAATTATTATTTAAACACAAATACAATTAACTGACCAGCATACACCTTCAGAAAAAATACACACTCAAAATAATAGTAATTTTATTAATTAAATATCTGTCAGATGTGAAATAGAAAATGTACATATTTGTATATTTATGTATACTAGTAAAACGCAACTGGTCTACAGCAGTTTTCAGACATTTAAGTTAGGTAGCTATTCACAACCTATTTCTTAATATAGACTTAAAAGTGCATCTCTTTCTGTTCATTACAATTAATTTGCTTCTTTTTGTAATTGTCAGGTTTTGACCTGGTCCATTTCAAAAAGTTGCCAACAGTTGTAACAAGAGCTATGAATGAAAAAATGTATAGTGGACAGACAATAATGGAAAAAGGAACCTTTATCAGAACTTATGACATTGTTTCTTTAGAATACAAGATATATTTGACAGGTTTTTTTTTTTAATTTTGTAGTCTAGTTAGAACTATTGACAGAAAAAAGCGACTATGTGTTAGGCTTAGGTTTCAGCTTTGTTAGCAACTGAACACACAAGAAGTTTAATATAGAATACGTCTTAACATTTGGAATTGAACACTTATCACTCAACCAAACCATTGGCCTGCTGGCCACTAACTATTGGCCAACTGTTGGTGTACTGCAGACCTTCAATTGTTGGCTACTTATTCCTCAACTGTTGCTTAACTTGACCCACAAGTGCTGGTCAACTTTTCCTCAACTCCTGGCTATAAACAATTGACCAACTGTTGCCCAACTATTTTTAAAAGGGTATATTAGTAAAACACTGTTCAACTAATTTGCAGAAAGTTGAGCAAATTCATAGTTGAGGGCTACCTCATTTGCATGTAGCGGCCAACTAGCCCTCAAGTGTTAACTCAACTTTCGGCCAGTTGAGAAGTTCAGTTAGCCATCCTATCATTTTATCAAATGAGCTTTATGATTTTAGATTGGCTTAAAGCTGAGTGCTATGCTTTTAGATATGCTTATAACTGAGATATCCTTTAACTCCAAATTTTGCTTAAATTCAAGTGCTTTTTGCTTATATAATTTTTGCTTTTAATGTTTGTTAAAGCATTTTTGTAACAAATGTGTATGATATCTTAACATCTAATTTGCTTTTTATCATGTATATGTTTATGCCTGTCCTCACAAATGTATGGCTTAAATATAATGTTCTGTTTGTATGTCGTTTAAAAGCTCTTTAGAGCTCATGATGTTATATCTTTATATAAACCGACTTTAAATAAAAGTTTCTTTCCTTGTCTTGTCTGACAAACTAGATGTTCTCCCCTATCCGCCAGCCGTGGACAGGCTCTGCATGTCTGAAGGTCGAGCATTGGTCCTCCCAGGTATTTGTCCCATCAGTAATAGACAGAGTTGAATACACTCGAACCCACAACCACAGTGTTTACAGACCATCTGCAATACAGTAGATGACTAACAACCTTAGCCACTTGGCACCGAGGACCCCTATAACACAGTGCGTATAACCACTAATTGATGAGTGTATTTTAATTGCAGTTCGTATTGTTGTAATGTCTTAAGATGCATTTTTATGTCAAAAACTCTGTAGATCTTACATGTATATGAATCGTTATATATTTCCAAAATATCTAACGGTTTGTTTTATCTAATCTTTTACTAAGTGTTTTCTTGTAACAAAGCCGAACGGTTTATATCCAAATGCCAGCATGTCATAGGTCTATTCAGATCTTGAACTTTCTTCAAAAGTTAATATTTGCCTCAGGCAAGGATTTTCTAACTGCCGTTGACGGTATTGTCCTTATGAAAAACACCACACAAAATGAAGTGCTTCTTCTTATGAATATAACAATATAAATTTTGTCCCACCAACAGCAAAAAACCAAGGAATAAATGATGAAAGTGTAAACAAATCAAAACAGATAAGTAGCAAGGAAAAAAAACTGACCTTAAGATGTCAAAATTGTTCTTCACACTCTATTGCTGCCCTTCTTTAAAAACAAGACTCATTGGATGCCCATTGTATAGATGTGGAGTTGTAGTCCTGAGTTTCGAGAGAGGTATAGTGTAGCACAACCGATCCTGCAATGAAATGCTGTTTGTATGGGTAGTCTCAAGGTCAAGGTCACAGACTAGTTATAAAAAGATTTGAGTATGAGTTGGCTACTTCAGGTTTTCAATTCACAGCAGTTTTTATATTGAATGAAGATTTCTAAATCGAGATATTTTTTAATGTAAATAATATCTGAAACTACTATTTTGTGGAAAACCTGAACTATTGCAGTAGTTTCCAAATTACGTAGGAAGAGTGGAGCTATGAGGTTTTGTCACATTGTTTAATTATTTTTTATTTAATATACTTGAATGAATTGACATTCCTTTTGCTTCTTTGTAGTAATATTATTAATTTTGTCATATATTGTGCTATTGTGATGATAATTTTCTATTTTAAGTGTGGTTTAAATTTAAAATTTAACACCATACCACTGGTAAAGTAACAAATGTGAAATCAATATATCTTGTTTATGTGGCACTATAAAGTTGTCTATAGACAGGTTGCCTGTCTGAAGGGCAGTAGCTGCCAGAACTATGGTTAGTGAATTCTGGGCTTCGTAACGAACTTAAATTTAAGGTGGTTCCATTTTAGAACAAAAATAGTTTTTTTATTAACAGAAAGGTGAGAGTGTACAAGGGGAGGTTAATCCTCCTGCTTATAATGTTAAAATGTCAGATCAGTGGGTAATACATGATAGACAAGCCTTTTCTCTGCAACAACGTGTTCCAATAAAACCCTGTATTAAGGAAATGGAAGGTTAGTATCGATTGCCGAGTGGTGAAATCAAAGCCCCATGGCTACAGCAAGGTTATAGATCCTGCAATGATCCACCGAGGCCGGACTATCCGTGCCATAGACAAGTACGAGATGACCCTTTACGTGATTGTAATGATACAGTTCCAGCAACGTCTTACGAAAGACCATTCCGAGAATATTATGGACTGGTACCGAGTAACATTAAACGTAAAGAAAAAGAACCCGATACTTTCAATAGTCAGCACACTGAATGGGTTGACTATATTGTTCATTTTGAGCAAGTAGCTTCCTGGAATCAGTGGGATGAACGCGAAAAGGCTCGACAGCTCACAATGTGCCTGCGCGGCGCCGCTCAAAAAAATTTAAGTGATCTTACTTTAGGTCAGCTTTCGAATTATAGTACACTTAAGAATGTTTTATCCCAACGTTTTAATCCCAGAGAAAGTGAAATAGCGCATCGGTGTAAATTTAGAAATCGGAAACGGCAGAAAAATGAAACAGTCGCTGAGTATGGTTACGGTCTACGCGGACTCGCACAGAAGGCTTTTCCTATGTTATCATGAGATAGAGCCAACAGTTATTGACCAGTACATACATGGTTTAAATAATCATGAACTAAACAAGCATGTTCACTTCCATCACCCCCGAAGCTTTTCCGTGGTCTGTTAACACTGAGATTGCGGGTTCGATTCTCACTGCAGGCAGGGTGTACTCGACTCCAATCTTAATTGACAAGGATTGCCAGTTTTCCTACCGCAGGTCATGGGTTCTCTCCGGGTACTCTGGCTTCCTCCCCAATAAAAACTGGACGCCATGAAATAGCTGAAAAATTGCTGAAAGTGGCGTTAAACCACCATTCAAACAAACAAACAAACGAAGCTTTTCTAGGACCAGTTGATAAAATAGTGAAACCCAGGGAGGAGCCCGATACTTATAGCTTGCATACATTACATTCCTCTACTGATAGGTCTCCCTGTTCAGAAAGTCAGATACTCAATCAGTTTTTAAATATGATTGATGCAAAATTCAATGAGTATTTTAAGGAAAATATGATGGGTGGAACAAACAGAAATGCAGGGCCCGATTGACTGAAACCCGAAAAGGCTCTGTTGTCCCGCATAAATTTGACAAACCAAGGGAAATTACTTGCTATCATTGCTATGAGATAGGACATATTATAAGTAGATGTCCCTACTTGAGGGAGAAGCCCCAGAATGACTTTGAATCTAGACAAGGACAAAGTGTTGGTGGCCCGTATCTAAACTAGAAGGAGCTGGAATCAAGGGCGTGAATTCAGCTCGTTTTGATTTTGACAACCGTCCTAAAGAAACCAAAAATGTTTCAAAGACAGTCCAATATGTTGAGTCCAGTACACATTTTGAGCAAGAAAAACCGAGGTATAATGTAATCAATTAACTCTTCAAGAAAATAAGCCATACAACGAAGGAGAGATGGATAGTGAACATAAACTTGACCCATTAGGACTTAATTTCCACGAAAGTGACAACATTTTTGAAATGGAGAGAACCCCCGAAAGTTTACAGAAAACCCTATTTCTGTTACCGATGATAGGGAACACCTAGTCATTGTTTATTTGAATCAATTGTCGGGTTCGTGTTTAAATGTCAAAGCAGAAATTAATAAGGTACCTTGCAAATTACTATTAGATACTGGGTCCCCAATCTGTATTTTGTCGAGACAAATCTTTGAAAAATAACAAGTTGATGAAAAAGAGTTACAAAAGACAAACACAATTTTGCGTACTGCTGATGACGTAGAGATACACATAGGGAAAAGAGTACTTAAGATTAGAGGGCAAAATATCCCTGCTGAGAAACGAAAAAGCAATATGTGCGCAAAGTACGACTTTCTGAAGAAATAACAGTTCCCACTAATTATGAAATTTTAGTCCAACGTCACATAGAAGGCAAGTCTAGGGAAGAGGTAGGCCTTATCGAAAGTACAGACTTTATAAAAAATAAGGGTCTCTTAATAGCTAAATCACTTGTTAATCCTGGGCTTCAGAAACAATGTCTGTATCTTATAAATATAAATGAAAATCCAGTTAACCTAATTCAAAATGCAGTTATTAGCATTGTTAATGATATAGATTCAGTCACAGAAGTACAAATAGACAAGCCTTTAGACCAATCGAATAGCAATATAAAACTTAAAGATCCGCTACATGATCACTTGAAACATTTACCTGATAGTGTTTCTGACAATTTAACAGAGACCAAACTTGCGGAAGTAAAAAATCTTTTAATCGATTTTCAAGATATTTTTGCTGCCCCTGGTGAGTCGTCAGGTCAAACAAATATGGCGACACATTCAATAGACACTGGTAGTACCCTCCTATCAAACTTGCCGTTAGCACAAAAAGAAATTGTCGACAAGAACTGGAGAAAATGCTCAATGATAAAGTTGTACAACCAAGTTCAAGTAGTTATTCAGCCCCTTTGTGTTTGGTCCTGAAAAAGGATGGAAGTTGGCATTTCTGCATAGACTATAGGAAATTAAATGCTATTACCACTAAAGATGCATACCCTCTTCCTTAAATAGATTCAGCTTTTGATGCTTTATCTGGTTGTTGTTGGTTCAGTACTCTGGACTTATTGTCGGGTTACTGGCAAGTGAAAATGGACTCAAAGGATCAGCACAAGACAGCTTTTGCCACACATCGTCGTTTATTTGAGTTCCGAGTTATGCCCTTTGGTTTGACAAATGCTCCGGCAACTTCTGAACGATTAATGGAAAATGTATTGGGGTCATTAAACTGGCAAAAATGTTTATGTTACCTGGATGATATAATTATTTTGGACCAGATTTTAAGACAGCTCTCCAGAACTTAAAGGAAGTTTTTGTCGATTGCGAATAGCAAAACTGACACTAAAACCTCAAAAATGTTGCATTTTTCAGGAAAAAATAATTTATTTAGGGCACATAATATCGAAAAATGGTATCGAGTGCGACCCATCAAAAACTGAGTCAGTTCAAAATTGGTCCGTTCCCAAAGATAAAACACCAGTCGTAGTTTTTTAGGGTTGGTTGGATATTACAGGAAATTTATAAACAATTTTTCCGAAATTGCAACCCCCACTTACAAAACTAACAAGAAAACTAGGAAAATTTGTTTGGGACCAGAAGTGTGATGAAAAATTTTAAAAATTAAAGTCTTGTCTTTTGCAACCTCCTATTTTGGGTTTCCCAAACACTCGTGGACAATTTATTCTTGAAACAGACGCTAGCGGTACAGGAATAGGCGCCGTATTATCACAAATTCAGGATGATGGAGAGGAGCATGTAATATCTTTGCAAGTCGAGCATTAAAGCAGTCCCAACAAAATTATTGTAAAAGAGACTAAAAGAGAACTTTCGGCAGTGGTCACATTTGTCAGACATTTTCTTCAGTATTTATGGGGATACATTTTATTTTAAGAACTGATCACGCGCCACTAAAGTGGTAACAAAATTTCTAAGATCCTCAAGGAATGTTGGCTAGATGGTTAAGCGTACTAGAAACGTATGATTTTGAAACTCAATACAGGCCCGGTACTAAACATTTAAATGCTGACACGATGTCGCGACATCCGCGTTTAAAGTGTCAAAACGAACAATGTGCTTATTGCGTCTCTGACGAGGCAAAGTTACTTAACAATGAAAATGCTGTTACTCCGCTATGTCCAATTTTAGTACACGACCTCGAGACACGTAAACAGGGCAAATCAAATACAGAACCAAAATGGCTTCACGTCTGTGAAACAGACGATTTAATTGAGATGCAGATAGAAGATAGATATATAGGCCCGATACGACAGTTTAAAATAGAATTCGAAAATAGACCACCGAAACAGGAAATTCGAAATTTAGATAGTGAAGGAAAAATGTTATGGACACAATGGCCGTCGCTGGCAATAGTTAATTCTTTGCTTTATCGCCGGATCGAAAACAAAATTGGGACTAGCGTTATGCAGTTAATAGCGCCACAGACTATAAGGGATTTCATTTTCAGAGAGTTGCATGAAAGTCAAATTTGCAGGTCATTTCGGACGGGACCGTACTCTAGAGAATATTAAACGTCGATTTTATTGGCCGGGAATGACCGATTCAATCATACGTTGGTGTATCAGCTGTAACCTATGTGCACGCGTAAACCCGGCCAGGACTCGGAAAATCAGCTTTACGTCAGTTTCAAGTAACTATGCCGTTAGAATGTGTTGTTATTAATGTTTGATGTCCACTTCCTGTCACACGCGACGGAAACGCATATATCATAGTAATTGGTGACTATTTTACCAAATGGCAGGAAGCATACGCATACTGCACTTGTAGTTGCAGATAAAATTGTAACGGAATTTTTCTGTCGATTTGGGTGTCCAATCCAATTACACATCGACCAAGGACGTTAATTCGAGTCAGAATTGTTTGGAGCGATCTGTAAAAAATTGGGCATCGAGAAAACAAGAACAACCCCTAATAGACCGCAGTCTGACGGCTTAATCGAACGGTTTGATCGGACTCTGAAACAGTTGCTGCGAATGTTCAGCCACGAAAACCCCAATAATTTGAACGACCATTTGCCATATGTTGCAATGGCCTGTCGAGCGAGTGAGCAAAGCAGCACAAAATGTACTCCAAAAGTTTTAATGCTGGTTAGTACAATTTGGTGTCCAATTGACTTAATGGTAGGGTTTCCACCCGATAGAACAATTGTTGTCTGTCCGATCTAATATGTAGAATGTTTAAAAGCTGCTATGAATACAGCATTCGATTTTACCAGGGAAAATTTGAAAATTGCTGCCAAAATAAAAAAAAGAGGAATTACGCATTTAAAAGAAATGGGATATGAAGTTGGTGACTGGGTATGGCGTTTGTACCCTCCTTCGACACTGTCACTTGGTTGGACGGGTCCCTATTTGGTAATTAAAAAAGATAGGTACCATTACTTATAGTATTCAGAGATCGGCTGATAGTAGGATTGTCAATGTTCACGTTGATCATTTAAAGCTATACATGCAGAAAGATGGATAATTATGATTGAACATGATAAAGAAGCAACTATCCATGACAACTCTGATCTTTACATTTTCCAAAATTTTAATGAAGACAATCTGGATCCAGAAATCCATACGACTCCTGAAAGATAAAATATACAAGGTCCTTCAAATGAGTGTACAGGTACCCCTAAGCTACAAGTTACAAGGGCAGATCGAGTAGTAAAACCCAGAAACATTTATTCCCCATCCCCAATAAAATAATTTAAATCCGCTTAAAAGTAAAGTAGGTACACACATCCAAATATTTGCTTCAGGTCTGAATGGACTGTGTGTTTAAACACGCGTAAAACAATATAATAGTCTGTCTCATTTGATATTTCTCAGTTGTGCATACTCTCACTTTAATAGACCTCTGATACCTCATTTTTACGTCAAAAATGTTATGCAAAAGCACAAACATAAGGTGTATATATGTTTTAAATGTATGTTATATGTTTTGGACCAAGTATATATGATTCTGTTTTTCTCAGTATCCACTTTTAAGAGAGTGAATTTAGGGATCATAAACTGCGACCAATATGGAACCCATACATCAAAGTGTGTAACGTCTCTGATTGTAATTTTAAAGTACCTACATTCGGACAATATATAAACCACTGGACAAAGATACACACAGAATATACAACTGTACACAGGTGTCAATTGTGTGACAGAACTTTTAGAACATTCAATTATACAAAACATCACTTGGCATTTGTCCATAAGAGAAGACAGGCAAATTCATTAATATAGAAGGATCGCGTAAAAAACTATTCTTTCCGGGATCATTGTGGCGTTCTGCCCTTTAGAATGGCAAATGCTGATGAAAGACGTGAGGAGCTACAACAACAGAAGGAGCGGGAACGAATTGATTTTTTTGTTTGTTTGAATGGTGTTTTAACGCCACTTTCAGCAATTTTTCAGCTTTATCATGGCGTCCAGTTTTTATTTGGGGAGGAAGCCGGAGTACCCGGAGAGAACCCCCGACCTGCGGTAGGAAAACTGGCAATCCTTGTCAATTAAGATTAGAGCCAATCGACCTGCCTGCAGTGGGTATCGAACCCGCAATCTAAGTGTTGACAGACCACGTGATCAATAGTAGACGAACTACTTCGGCCACAGGCCCCTCGGGAACGAATTGAGCGATTACGTCTAGCCAAGAGGTGTAACAGGGATCTTAACTGTCGTAATACAGAGACTTTTCAGTAACATGCATTTAACTTTTTGTGCATGACGGTTTATTGAAGGTGTAATATATTGTTCACTTGAAAATTTTTTTATAATTTGTTAAAAATAAAAAAAAATATTTGTCTTGGCGGGGAAGAGTGTAGGAAGATTGGAGTTATGGGCCTTTGTCAAATTGTTTAATTATTTTTTATTTAATATACTTGATTGAATTGACATTCCTTTTGCTTCTTTGTAGTAATATGATTAATTTTGTCATACATTATGCTATTGTGATAAAAATTTTCTATTTTAAGTGTGGTTTAAATTTAGAAATCAAATTTAAAATTTAACACCATACCACTCGTATAATAACAATGTGAAATCAATATATCTTGTTTATGTGGCACTATAAAGTTGGCTAAAGACAGGTTGCCTGTCTGTAGGGGAGAAGTTGCCAGAAGTAAGGTTAGTGAATCCCGTCCTTTTTAACGAACTTATCTGTAAGGTTGTTCCATTTTAGAACAAAAATAGTTTGTTTTAATTAAATTTTACCAGTTTTGATCCTTTATATTTGATCTGTTTTGAATTTATACCTACATTTGTCTTGCTATTAAATTGTGGACACATTTTTCTATTTATTAAAGTTTATTGTTGAAACAGTTTTCCTTTGTTTTGCCACTACAAAACCTCATCCAGAACCCCTCCTATTACATATAGATCACGTGACTACTTTCACTGAAATTTCGCAAGCAACAGCATACATCAGATTGCAATGTTATTTTGAAGTCGATAATACATAAACGTGACAGTATTCATCGAGTTGAATTCTGTTGTTGAAATCATTCTAAATGTTTGTTTGTTTGAATATTGTGTAACGCCACTTTTCGAAATTTTTCAGCTATATCATGGCGTCCAGTTTTTATTGGGGATGAAGCCGGAGTACCCGGAGAAAACCCCCGACCTTCGGTAGGAAAACTGGCAATCCTTGTCAATTAAGATTGAAGTCGAGTACACCCTGCCCGCAGTGAGACTGGAACCCGCAACCTCAGTATTGACAGATCACGTGATCAATAGTAGACGAACTACCTTAACCACTCGGCCACGGAGGCCCCCTCATTCTAAATGTACAAATATAGCTGTTGCCTGTCTAAACGTTCAGCTAATTATATTCTCTAAAAATTCTACATTAAAATAAAGTTTTAATGTTACCCCTTATAGGATTTATTGTTATTTGATAGATGTGCAGTCGGGAGATTTTGTGCAAACATGGTGTCTGAGTCATCAACTGGAGAAGACAAAAATAACTTTAATTGATAAACTGAAGAATAAGTTGAATGCCCATCAAAATTGTAAAGATAAGGTGGAACACAGAATCTCTGATAATGGACAAGAACGCACAAAAGATAAAAGAAGAACTTTGAAAGGAAATTAGAATGAAGAGGAAAATGGAAGAACAGTTAAAGTTGGTTGGAAGCATTTGGAAAGAAGGCAGGGACGATGTGTTTTTAGAAAACAATTAAAAAATAGATATTTTGGTGTAAAAGGAAAATTGTTGTTTTTCAAAGATGGAAAGTCATCAAACGGACATTAAGACAATTTTTCATTTGAATTAGCAGATTTCAGATCCGAACCTCTAGAGGATGATATCATTATAGGTGACTTGAATGAGAAGACAGAGAAAGCTTTAAAATTTTATATATTTACTAAACCTAAAACGGAGAACATGTCTTCTTACTTAAATACTAATGATTTTCCTAATATTCCCAAAAAATACGTGTTTTTTCTGACATTCTACCACAGGTTAAGGAGGACATAGAACTTCCAAGGCCCTCTGGTTTAAGTTTACAAATACCCTCTAAAGATTTGCCACACTTAAGTGAATATGTCGGGACTGTTGGAAAAATGAAAGGCTTTCTTTCAGATGGAATGCATGATAATTTGGTTAATAGAGAGTATAGTTACAAGGAATTTAGTTTTAGATAAAAACGAATAAAATGGCTGATATATGCATTATACCTATTTTTCAGTGTATGCGCAGCTAAAACTATACAAAGAACATAAAATAAGGTAGAGCAGCGTCTAGATATAATATAATATATATAATAAGCCATTGCTTTAATTGTACATTTTCATTCAGTTCAAGTTATTTCTTTAAAAAGCAAGTATAACCTCCCCCCTATATAGCCTTACAAAAAGCTTTGTAGACAACAATGAGTTTGAAATAGTTGCACTGCTCAGCATATTAAATATGACGTATAATGCAGCTTATAATATCTACCAATATATTTGGTAGAGTATGAATGTACGAATTTTAACGGAATACATTTGACCCATGCACATTATCGATTACAAAATAATGTACAATCTAATACGGATTGTAATTAATCTGCTGAATTCGTCATGGAGTAGTTATTTACGCGATTGAATGATATGGTTATAGACACGTAATAAGATGACATATTTCTATCTGTATCTTAATATTCTTAAAATTTTTAAATAATGCAAGTGTTATTTATTCAGTGATGTATTGATCAAAACTCAAAAATACATCACAATAAGAAAACGATTTTGAGAAATATCTAAATTTTCTGACACTTCATTCATACTTTAACAGGTATTTTTGTTATTTCTTTCGTTCCTTAATTATATATTGTTAAATAATATAACCATATAAAAATATTTCTTCATGTAGCATGTTTTTATAGTTTTTTTATTTATTTAAGTTGTTTAACTGTTGGAGATATCTTTTTCGCGCTAAACCACAATTGTTTTTGTTTTTTAAAATTTATATTGTTTGATTGAATGCTGGTTGTACGTGCAGCCAGCAGTACTTCAGCTATATTCAGGACGATACCAGGTTTACCAAAAATAGAACTCAAAATTGGTGAGTTGGATCATAGGGAACACAATTTTGACTGACACTGGAAAAATTATATGGTATTGGGTATTGTTGATTGGATGTTTGCTTTACGTCCAGCAAGCTGTAATAAAGCTATATTCAATAGTGAGAGAACAAGTTTACAAACAATAAATCAAAGCAATAACTAAGTTTCGACAAACATTTCCAGCGTATAATAGACACATTTAATCGACATGATGCTTATTTTTTAGGTTTTAGCATGTACTATTAGATATAATTCATTTTGTGTTATTGAGAAATCGCATTTACTTGACATTTAGCTATATTATTGGTTGCTACGAGATTAATGATGTCGCTACGTGCATTGTTTAGCATAAGATATTTGAAAACAAATTATACAATGCTTGAAGATGTAACTTTTTTTGAGTTACTTTGTATTATTTCCATGCGGTTTCTTCTAGTATCTTGAAATATGGATGCTAGAGACAAACAAGTATTGTATAGGTAACATTTTAATTCATTTTATGTGTCATCGAACATTATTATTGCTTAATGTTGTTGTATAAGCCATAACTGGATTGAAAAAGCTGTTATTAAACTTAGGCATAATAACATATTTCGAAGTAAAATGACCTGAATTTTACATTTAATATAATCTATTGCTAGGAAACAAGCATTTAATATGAATTTACGATTAATCAGATATATTGTATTTCAATTTTGCAATGGAATGTTTACTTATGGTAAAGAGAGGTGCCAAAAATTGCTCTTTTTCTACCTTGTTTTTTTTGAGTTGGGAATACCTTTTCTTTAGATTTAATTTTTACTATCCAACTAATAAGATATACAAATCACAGATAAGCTTAAAAATGGGTAACTATATTTAATCAATTATATTATTAATTGATATTTTTTTTGATAAATTTGATTAGTGTAAACCCTGTCACATGACATGCTGTATTTGGTAAGGTTCTTTGAAAACGTCTGATAGAAAGTGATGTTGCACGGATAAATTTAGAAAGGAATGATATTGCACAGATATTTTTAAATATGGGAATTCCCACTACGTAAATTTGAAACAGCCAATCAGAATGCACTTCGGTCTATTTCCGGTTTTGAAAGTTGTCGTCTGCGGTTGGTATGCATGATGATGGAGTCTACGAAAAGAAGATTTGCGTCGTTGAACGACGAGGAAATGGAAAATTTGTTAGATGGAATTGATTCCAAGAATACAAAGAGACAAACAAATACAGCAGTCAATATTTTCCGAGAATATTTAACAGAAAAAGGTATACCACAAGATTTCGAAACGCTAGGTGATGACGAACTTGATGAACTGCTATGACAATTTTATCTTGATATGCGCAACAAAAATGGCGAATTGTATAAGAAAACAACCATGAATTCTTATCGTCATGGTCTACAAAAATATCTCTCAAAACAAAGGGACATTGAGATTCGTAAAGGTGACAAGTTTAAGAAATCATCATCTGCATTCAAAGGAATGGCAAAAGAATTGAAACGTAAAGGGTTAGCAGCTATAGAACATTATCCTACAATCGCCGACGCTGATATGGAAAAGATGTAAGATTACTTCTGTAGCGACATGGGGAACAGTCAGAAATTACAATATAAGGTACATAATAATACAGTAGACATAATTATAAACTGATTTATTTGCCAAATAAGGACAAGGTGCACGCGGGGATGCGAATCATATGTAAAAGAGTATGATCATAATATTAAAAAGGTTAATTGTGAATAATTTTGTGAAAAAAAGTAAATTAATAAAAATGACAATGATAAACTATTATACGAAAAAAGCAAAAAGCATCATATGTTACAAATACACTAGGAAAACACAAATGTATATCATCCATAACCTCACATTTAAATTTGAATTGAATCTGATGTAAATTGTGAAGGTATGCTTTCCTCTGCTCATTAATACAATTATATACCGTTTGTTTTAGTTATTTCTTCAAATAAAAAACTTTGCGCATGTAGCCTTAAAAATATCGACATGAGATAACATATCGACCTCCAACTTCGTTGTCGGTCGATATGTTCTCATGTCGATATTTTTTCGTATCGACCTAATTGAATGGCTATAATTGTATAATAATTCCAGCTTTCACCACCTTGCAGCAGTTTGTCATTGATTTTTTTTTTTTTGTCACACTATGCCTTTAGCTGTCTTACACGTGTCTGCATGAAAAATTTCCTCTTCAAAGCAACAGCTATTTGAATTGTAGCTTCCAATGCTTCACATAAGCATAACAAGTCAATTCCTATACACAGTCCTAAAGATCCTCCCAGGTCAGCAATCACTCGATTCACCTAAAACAAAGCATAGACGAGGCAAGTGAAGTTACAAAACAATGTAATAAAAAGTAATTTAAATTCATAAATTTTGAAAAACAAATTTCAATATGAGGCCGTTTTTATGCCTACTTATTGCAAGATGTTTATTTAGAATTACACATTAAGTTGCATATAGCCATTCGGACGCACCGTCCGATTCCCAAACTATCACATTCTTTTCTCTAGACACGTGTGTTGTACTTAGGTCTCTATAGTAAAGTATTTCGTAGTGAGAAATCAAGTAGCATTATATACATTATTATAGTATATAGAATAATTCATAGCGTAAGGAACAGGTTTTGTTTATTCACTCTTGGTAATTAGGCCACGATAAAACTCTAGCGCGCACCGTGGCATGAACGTAATTCTTGACTCGATATGTACATGTTTATGGCGTTAATCCTTTTACTTACGATCCAATAAAGAAAATTAAAGCAACATAATTAATCTTACATCGTACAAGGGTTCTTCTGTGATCTCTTCGTAATTCAAGTCTTCAAAATAAATATGTATCTTCAGGAAATTAGAACTGAAATAAAACCATTAATAGGTTTCAGAATAAAAGCAAAAAATCTTTTGTGTTTTTAAAAACGAAACATCCCTATTTGTTTTATTATAGTGTTGTATCTAAGAACTAACCAGATAGAAGACTTAAACCAATATTACAATGATGTACAACTGACATGTTCGACCAAATCAAGAGAATGTTGATATGCAAGTCCATACCATCAGTTCCTATATATAGATGTTTAACATTGTCTGGAATTCAGGTCAGTATAGTATTAAATAATTGAGAGAAGCCATTAATGTTAGATTTTAATTCGGAACAGACTTGCAGAAAGTAAAAACCCCCAAAACCTTAGTTTTTGACATACCATTTTCAAGCTCACATTATACAATTCCTTTACTGTTGTAGTGATATAATTAAAAAAAATTTTTTTATTAAACACCTTAGGGCTGTTCCGGTTAGTGTTGTTATGCCACAAGACGTCGTATTGTAGGTAGCACAAGATTTGTTCTTTAGGTCTTCCTAAAATACAAGTATAATATGGTATTGACATCAAATATGTGCTGCTAGCTTATAATTGATGTTTTAATTTCAATACAAACATAATTAAATTCTCCCTGCATAATCATCGCCAGAAATTAACTCTATTCTGATATCGGACTAAATAAGAGACAAGACATAAGTAGGCTTAGTTTTCGCAGTTATTTCCCTTTTTGCGAGATCAAGTATGTATTACAATTATTATTTCACAGCATAAATAATTGCCTTGACTACATGTATAATATAAAAAGGAAAATATTACCATCTAACCAAACTTGTGTTAAAAAAATATACTAAACATGCAATTATCTTTAAAAAATTGCATGTGATATACTTAACAGCTATCACTTGAGCACTTCAATAACGTATACTGAAAAGACAAGCTCTTGTATGATTTTAAGCCGCCGAAAACTATGCGATATTTTAGTAATACCTTAACTGTTTTTAAAATATAAACAGAAACAAAATTATCACGATCAACTGACTATTTTCATAGCAGCCATGATAAATTTTTACAGCATGAACATTTATTATATATAAATAAAATACCTTTAACAAAATAATAATATCGTATCGTTAGAAGCATGCAGAGGGTTATGATGTGAAACAGTTTTTCAATAATTCTTTAAAACATGATATCGAGATTCAACAATAACATTAAACGGAATGTGCTTGTCTGCAATAGGAATAGTATTGTTGTATTTTATTAGATTTCTTTAGAATGCAAAACCAAAAAATATTAATACTCTAACTTAGAAGTTAAAGGTATATTCATAATATGTTTTGTATCTGAAATTGTGTAAGTAAAAGACAATTATGTTACTCACAAGCTTCGTTTCGTGGGGCCACAATCTTCCAGATAAGGTTTTGGTGTAAGCACTCTCACTGTAGATAAATATTTTAAACAGAAATACATTACTGACTAGGACAAAACACCCAGCCGAAGTAATAAGTTTAGTAACCTTAGTATATTTACAGTGAAAAGCTCTAATGTTTCTTATACAATTTGTGTTGTCATTATTTAAGCTAATTGCATGCAGGCTTTATGTAAATTAAAGCATAGTCAGACCTTATATTTGTCAATATCAAATACCGAGCGATGGCGAGGTATACAATAAATACACATATAATGTCTTACCACGTTCTAAATCATAAAAAAACCAATTGCACTAATTTATTGCGATTCTAACATGTCTAACACATGTTTTAATATTTCGAAACGGATATAAGAGGGCGCTTTCAATTACCATATAGGTTTTTACAACTAAATAAGATACATCCCAAAAACAAGATATGAAGAACTTTAAAATGACATAAAAATTGATCGTGTCGATTTTCAGCTTTCCAATTTGATCTTCTACAATTATCCTCGAAACTATTCAGGTTGGGGAACTAATGAAATGAATGCTGTGGAAGATTCGATAATTTGAAAATTGTACAATAGTTCATCCTCCATAACTATCAGTTTGTCAAACGCAAACATTAGCTAACTGGAAAGTACAACTGCACAGGAAACAATATCCTCAGAACCATTTTACAATTTAATATTGCAGGTACTAGTTCTTAATATTTAAACTGCATGTAACTATTTATATTTATTGGTAGACAAAATTAACAGTCTGTTAATACGAACCATATGTAGTCTATAAGGCTACATAGTTAAATTATTGTTTTAAAAAAGAGGCAATAGGATAAGACCCAATTTACAGAAACTTAGAATAAGTGAGGTCTACAAATCGACTATACCTTTCATATTCCTTCCAAACAAGCTACATTCTTATAATAACTTGATCTGAATTGATTAGCTAGTTTCGATTTAAAATGAAATACATATATATGACAAATCTCATACATAGCTAATGGCATTGTGGATCGGGCATTGTGAACCACACTGTATGGTCCCAGGCCAACGTACAAATATTATTAGCAAGCTTGCACAGAATCTTTCAATGGAAGAGTGTGAACACTTTTCAACATTGGACCTTTTTGTAAAAACTCGTTTCATGCATAGTGTAACTTCTCACATGCATGTAACTGTGAAATCAACTATTCTACTTAAAGAATGAACTTATATCATTATTGTGTCTCAATACTTACAAACATGGTGGAGGACAATTGCAATAACTATCAATATTTGACAAAAAGTCTCTACGACGCTCAGTGGCACAAACTTTTGCTGGAAATAAGACAAATTATTCTTTCTTTAAAGTAATACTTTTGCTTTTGACTGATGCCGAAAACGTTGAAAACAAAGGATATTACATGTATTATACTTTACTATGGAAACGTGTACTAAAACAAATTTCTCGCTCAAAACTGCAAGTGTGTAACTGTCTGGGAATTTGCAGTTATTTGTCCGACGTTTCAAAGCGCGCCACATTTGAAAGTGGAAATAACTAGATATTTGTTCGACGCGCAAAAAGCGCGCCAAATTTAAACGGGCTACTCAGTTATAACTACACAGTCCTCGTTCTTGCTAGCGTTCAGTTTATTTGGGTATTGTTTTTGCATATAATGGTTACTTCACTCAGGCAAAGCAAAAACTTTCAGATCAAGCAAATAAAGCTCTACATGGTCTTTACATGAAGATAAGAAATATGCAATCCCTGTTGATCTACAGCTGAAACTTTTTGATGTTCTTATTTTACCAATATTGTTATACGGTTCTGAAATTTGGGGCTTTGAAAAAAATTGTGTATTAGAAAAAATACATTTACAGTTCTGTAAAAGAATATTAAATGTAAGAAACAGCACCCCATCATACATGGTGTATGGTGAATTAGGACGAAAACCACTAGACATACAAATTAAACTAAACATGATAGTGTTTTGGAGCAGGCTTATTCGGTGTGATAACAAATTATCGAACACGCTTTACAGAGTATTGCTTAGACTGTCCGAGCGTGAAAATGTACAGTTTAAATGGCTTAACTTTATTAAATCTACTTTAAATGAGATTGGGTTCAGTGAGTATTGGACAGCGCAAAACTCATTAAACCCGACATATGTGAAATTGACAGTTAAACAAAGATTACATGATATATTTCTGCAGAGTTGGTTTTCTGACATAGAAAACTCTCCAAAAGGACAGCTCTACGCTTGTATCAAGTCAGAGTTCCGTTTGGAGCCATATCTGTTGCGACTACTACCCAATCATAGAAAAAACATATGTAAAATACGTACCTGTAATTTAAAACTACCACTAGAAACGGGTAGATGGTATAATATACCCCGTGAAGAGAGATACTGTCAACTGTGTGATGAAAATATGATCGGAAATGAATTCCATTATCTATTTGTTTGTAAACACCCGACACTGATCGAAAATCGATCAAAATTAATAGATTCTTATTTCACTAATATGTCCATTAATCATAAACTATATGGTTTGTTGTCACACTGCAATGTGCATGTACTTAACAAATTATCAATGTACGTAAAGAAAACTTCACATCTTTTATCGTAGCCAACTCAATCGCAGTCAGCGGGTGAGGATTAGTAATCCCCACGTGCTGATTGAGATTGATCATTTATCATAGTGAAAGGCCATCAAACAGTATATTTGTAGACTTATGAATAGTTTGTTTATATTTGATGTATTTGTTAACACCTGTCTAGCCATTTGTTTATAATGTATGTTATGTATTTTGTCTCCTGTTTCGCAGTTATCTGCGACTGAGATTACAAAATAAAGTTCTAAAGATAATATCCAACCCTTTCTTGATTTAATAATATACAATTATGGCCTTTAATGAAGGTAATATCCTTTATTATTAAATCAATCACAGGACCCATGAAAAATAACTCTTTCAAGATTTAATCATTCGAATATTACTTGAAGTAAATTAAGTGCTGTAACTGTATTTTTAAACTGAACTAAACACAAACAAGTACAAGGAGATTGTACTTAAGGGGATAATTACTTATTTTGTCTACCTGCTAATTCCCAGACAGTTATTTTACCCACGTGCAGTTTTGTGCGATAAAAACATTTATATATCTAATTCATTTGGGTACTGGTTTCCATAGTAAAGTATAATAATATAGATTTATTGCATGGATATTGGGAAATATTGTCACAAGCAAGATCCTACATTGTGAGTGCAATATAGGATCTTGGGAGGGAAAGTATTTCCCAATATTAATGCAATAACCCTTTTATTATATAGTAATAATTTTGTGGGGCTTTTACGTGATTATTCTTTACCTTTGCTATTTTGTAATATTTTACTAGGTCCAATTTTATCATATTTCACTTGGTCAATATTTCGTTTAGTACAGTTTACAGTTCATTTTTTCTTTTGGTCTATGAATTCTTTACCTTTACTTTTGTTGACAAGCGAATTCACTTTAATTTGTTCAATTTCAAGCGGTTCCGCTAATTCTGCTCTCGAGAGCAGATCATAAATGTCATTTTCGGCCAAACAACAGAAAAAATATAATAGCCGATATTCGAAATACATCTGTACTTTTCCCAGAATAACATAAAAGACCAAGACGCTGTGCAATATATGAAAATATATTGCACTTTATTCCTATATGAAATCAAATAGGGAAACCATATTACTATATAATAATTATATATATTACCTTCATTAAAGGTAATTGTATATAATATTCTTAATTTTATGATAAACTTAATAGTAGTCAACAGAAATATCATAGTGTAAGTGCAAATAGTTATGAATGTTTCTCTTTACAACAATATGTTCTTTAATAATTTACTTGCAGTTTAAACATCTGCCGTCTAATGTGATACAATGCGATTGTTAGAATTCATAAGGAAAAACAAAACTAATAAACTTCAATTAACTTCTACCGTCTGCTTTGTAACAAGTTTCTATAAAAGTCCAATTGTTATCTGGTACATCAAAGGCATCTTTATGGAAATAGGTTACTTCAGATTTCATGTATCCATCGGCACAACCACAATATTGAAAAACAACGTTTTCCCAACAAGTTTCTATGCAACCCTAAAACAGAAAATGTCTACTTCAAAATGTCTTGTTTATACGATTGTTTATTATGGCCAGCATATTTTTAGAAAATGTAGAAGACAACGAATTACGAAATTAATTTCCCATTTCAAATTTGGCTCGCTTTCGCACGTCGTACAAATAACTACTTATTTTGTCTACGTGCGAATTCCCAGATAGTTAATTTATCCACGTGCAGTTTTGTGAAAAAAACCATTTATTGCTACTATCTAATTCATTTTAGTACTGGTTTCCGTAGTAAAGTATAATAATTATAGATATTACAATGTGTGTTCCTATCTTGAGTGATAATAAAATGCCATCAAAGCTACCAAGGTTATTCAATTAAGTACGCCAGTACACGACTAATATTTAAGAAATAAATAGCATTTTCCTAAATTGTGTTTTCTGAATACACACCTGTATTGAATAACGAACGTTATTGTTTTCAAAATATTCGTGTGGATCTTGGCAAGTCCCAAAATTTCCACCCTGACGTGTGATTTTTCTCTGCGAAAAGAAAAAAAACAATCTTTATTGACAAGGATTGCCAGTTTTCCTACCGCAGGTCGGGGATTTTCTCCGGGTACTCCGACCTCCTCCCCCAATAAAAACTGGACGCCATGATATAGCTAAAAAAATTGCTGAAAGTGGCGTTGTACAATATTCAAACAAACAAACAAACAATTGATTTGATATTTGCTTTACGTTAAGCGAGCAGTGTTTCGGCTATATTTAGGACGAGAATTAGTTAATAAAACTAGTAGTAAATTTGAATAAGATGGACCAAAGGGCAAAACTTTTGGCAAAAAACTGGCCGCTGACCGTATTGGGTGACGTGTTTATAAAGTACAACGCTCCTTGCACGATACGACCCCTTGTTAGATTTGGGAAACGAGAAGGCCCATTATAGCCGCTACAAAAGGATAAATTCTCCACCCCTCCTTACTTCTTACTTTTCTAGTGGCATGCTTTTCTAATGCTTACATTGGTTGAAACATTTTGACGGTTTTTATTGAGTATCGTTTGTTTTAATTTATAACGGAAGCATTTATTTTCGAAACTTGTTTATGCATTAGAATCTTCACTATTCACTTTTATCATATCGTTGGGTGACCATGAGATAGAGAAGGTCAAAAGTCTAGTTCGAGACCGATATTTTTAATATTAAGGATATTTAATCCTTTGAAATATTTTTCTTTCATAATTTGTGTGGAAATATTAGAAGTCCGTTATAGTTTAATTGTGATTTGACGCGTGACAACTTGTTCAGTGTGTCTTGCATCATTGTTAATTTCTTAAAAGAAATTTCATTTGTCTGGTGCAGCGGCTGTACATTTAATGTTACAGAACATTCAGCCGAAAGAATACTGAACACAAAACATTTAATAACATTTAACAGTAAGTGCACAAGCGAGCATTTAACGTAATAATATGAATTACCAATTTAATCCCGATTGACGTCTCATATCCACCTGAAATAGTCATTCCCTGCTCAAATGGTAACGGAAAACTACCTATCTCATGAATGACTAGTCTTAATCCATATCCTTCTGTCATCTGCTGAAATGCTTCATGATTTTCTAGACTAAGCGTCATTGTCATGCCTATAATCGAAAGTGATATCGTCGAGTACTAACGCTTCATCAGTAGAATCATTCACCTAATGAAATCCAACATGACAAAGAATGTGAAAAAGTTTTTCCGTCAATCAGTAATTATTACATATTAGTACATAGACGTAATTAACATATTTGTACTGGACCTTTTTCAAAACGTACTCTTTAAGCTTTAATAAGGTATAATAAAACTTTTTGAAGACGGAATAAGTGTTATTGCATATTCCTTGACAAATCTAAACAATACAACGAGTATATACATGTACTAGAGGCCCCTAGGAGCCTGCAATCGCTCACCTGGAAAACAAATGACTTCAACTATATTTAATTTTTTGCAATTTACCGTCTAGTTGTTATAGCTTTTGAGGGACTGGGCAAACACTAAACATTTCTTTAAAAAATGTTGGTTAAGTACAATAACTCATATAAAGTGCTATCCGACAATTCTGAAAATCAAATGATTTGTATGCCTTGTCCTTTATGTTAATTAAATTAGTTACAGTTTTACTCTAGGTGTTACAAACTTTAATTTGTAAAACCGATTAGTTTGTCCAAATTCATAATTAAAGGGCAATAACTCCTATAAAGAGCCATCTAACAATTTTGGGCTAAGCTATTATTTGTAGACCTAGCTGTGCTGATCTGCTGTGCAATTTACAGTTTCAATTTTGCTACAAAGGCATTTAAGTTACAGTGAAAAAACTGCATGTACGAATACACAATTTTATTAAAAGTGTAATAACTCATGTAAAGAGTCATCTGAAAATTTCAGACCAAAAAAGTGAATTGTAGAACTTGTACTGCTGATCATTTTTTGCAATATGTTACAAATGTTAGGTTACAGGACAAAAATGAAACAAACTGAATTGTAGGGCTTATATTGATGATCATTTTTGCCATTTTTGCCATTTACAGTTTCACACTAGCTGTTATAGTTTTCAAGTTATATTGTAAATACTGAAATTTTGTCAAAAATCGTCATGAAAGGACAATTTCTTCTACAGGAGCCATTACACAACTTCACACTTATATCAACTATCGTAGACCTTAATGTGCTGATCTATTTGAAGTAACGGTTTTCTCTTATAGCTATTATAATTTTTGAGATATTGAGGAAAGACATGCGTTGACACCCATTTGCTATTTTTAGTAACACGGTCATCTTTGTCTTTTAATCAATACCCTAGGTACAAATTTAAAACCAGGAATCCTAGAGATGATTGTGGCCAAGTTTGAAAAAAATGGCCCAGTGGTTTCAGAAAAAAAAGATTTTTTAAAAAGTATACAGCAGACGACGGACGCCAAGTGATTGCAAAAGCATACATGGACTTTCCATCCAGGTGAACTAAAAAACGTATTCCGGGTGCCAGAGAAGGACGAGGGAAGAACCGCTCGTTGAGGGGGTTGTCTGGTCATAATACGAAAAGCCTGGCAGAGGACCGAAGTGAGTAGAGAATGCCACGCTCCTTGCAGGATAAATAACCCATTTGCAGATTTCGAAAGAGAATAGATTAATTGTATCCGCTACAAAAGGCAAAATTATCCGCTCTTCTTAATACTCCATACTTTTCTAGTGGCTGTCAAAACATTGCTCAGTGTCCCATCCCAGCCCCGTTGATTAATAAGCTGAAATACTGCTCGTGGAGCGTAAAACAAACATCCAATGAATCAAATTCTTATCGCATTCCATTAAAGATAATGATATTGTATTGTTTATTTTTGTCGACGTAAATTTTGATTATCCCTGAATTACCTCCCAAAGGTCCACTTGATTCTGATATATATCGTCTGGACTGTAGCGTATAACAGTTACCATAGTCAAACGTCACAATCTGTTTCCAAGGACTGGAATCAATCAACGTTAAAGATTATTTCATATCAAGTCGATAGAAAAATGATAAGGAAAATACACGTCATATGATCTTAAGTACAAGTCGCGTAATCGACAGTGGTTATAAGACAAGTAAACATATGTCGCATATTTTAAATAAGTAACATATGTCGCAGCTTTTAAATAATGCTAAAGTGTAAACATTTACTTTTTGACAAACTTACTTAGATCCTTTGAAATAGTACTCTGAATTAAAATAAAAAATCTAAACTAAATACATTTGTTTCCTGAAGACACAAAATTATAATGATTAGTTGTATATTTATACATACGGGTCGCATGATCTCCCATCGAACTGGCATTCTAGCAGCATATTTTCAATTTGATGACCAATAGTTGTTTTTGTTTTCCTAAAATAAAGCCACAGACTAAAGGAATAAGCAATCGCCTAACTGCACTATGCCATTTCTGTGTTTAGTAATAGAATTTATGTGGGCTGGTCGTAGATGAGACGGATCTTTAAAGTTTAAAGTGCCATATTCCCGTGGTAAAAAATGACAAAAATGTTCAATAATAACAGAAAATCTTGGATAAACGATAAATATTAACTAAAGACGTCTCTGTTATGTGTTATTTAACTTTACCAATGCAGCAACTTTTGTTTAATAAACTATGTACACTTAATTTCTATTTGCTTCAAACGTGACAGATGTTTCATCAGGAGAATACTTGATCTATCATGAAGAGGTATACAGTTGATGATATCTAATTCAAATGTGAGCACATTTAAAAGAGACAAAGAAATACACAATAGTTGCTAAAATAAATAAATCCTAAACATTTCCCGAACATACTACATTTCAGAAAATTAGATACGTAGGGTTTTGACACATTATATCACGCATAAACCGAATCACATAATATAGAACATATGGAAATTCTCCATTTGAAAATTAGTGTTATGGAATAAAAAAGTGCTAAGGCTTTGAAAGTATAATAATTATTACTTGCGTATGTGTATACCTGTCAAGGCGTTGAAATTCGTCAACAAAAGTTGAATAAACTAAGTAACTATCATCTACTTCAGCCGATCCCTGTTGATTGTCAGATTGTGTACTCCCATAAAACTCTGTCCAGTCAGAATACATGGAAGCCCAATCAGGATACCAGCTGTCAGTTGTATACAACCATGTTGATGTTTCATTAGATGACGCAAAAACAGTTGTTGCTGCACTGTTTGTTAGCGTGGCAGTAGTTGACGACGGCGTGGTAGTTGAAGCACTAGTGGTTGGCGTGGTAGTAGTGGTCGAGGGTGCAGTAGTTGTTGATGTAGAAGTGGGTGATGAAAAGCTAATTGTTGTACTTATGGGTGTTGATGAATGGCTACTTGTATATGGCGTATAGTACGATGAGACATTATAGGTTCCCTATACAGTACAAAACAGTCAGGGTTAAATAAAATACGAGTTAATAGGCAGGTTCAACTAAATACTATAAAATTTCTGGTAGGTGTGTAGGTATATATAACATACATTAAGTCGCTTATTAAACTCATTATCCACTGCCATTCTTTTGTCGGGTTTATTAATGTGACCTATTTCTATTATAGACGGACAATAATAAATTGTCGAATACATATATAAGATAATCTTACAAGATAAATGGTTTGCAGACACACCACTCTGTTTCTTTGTCTAATTGTTGTGTACGATCGATATTCATCAAGTACGCATGACATGGCCGAAGCGGATGTGCCACAAAAAAGTATGTTTTTTATAAAGTGAAAAATGGTCATTCAACAGCCACACAGAAAGAAGTTTTCATACAAAGAATTCTTTGTACAGAAGTTTGTTGCAAATATTCAATCGTCACTATTCAACGGGCATCGGCTGTTAATTTATAAACCCTAATAGGACAAACGCATCTTGAAGGATCTTGTACCATTATTATTCCAGAGTTATTCAGTCAATGAGACTAAATGAAAACATCAAGCGCTTATTTGCAGAGAGAACCTGCATTGATTTAAATTGCTGCATAGAGTTCATTTTTTATCTAGTAGTATATATCGATTTCATAGAAGCCAACTGCAATTAAGAAGAGAGCTAGCAAACAGTAAATTAATTGGGAATACAATTTGTCAATAACTAGTCATTTCTTGCAAACATGAACAACGAGCAAAATAAAAATAAAAAAGTCGACTATACTATACTTACGTTTAAAATGCTTCTGAGATTTGCACTCTGTATCCTTCCTGATTCAGACTTTTTCACAACGTTCATATTACAAAGAGTAATTGCAGGAAACTCTAAATTTTCAAAAGCTACCTTGACTTCCGTCTTTACAGGATATTTCAAATAGAGACTGGCGATTTTTGTGACTTGAATACATCCAAACGCAAATGCAGCCAGGAACGCAGCCAACCATATCAGTCTTAAGTATATAGGACGGTCTGACACAATGTGGGATATTCCGTGAACGCTTGAATCAGATCCTATTTCAGCAATGGACTTTCTTAAAGAACTGTGACTTTTGTTTGTATCTGTCATCTTAAATGCTATTTACCATATACCTAATGTAATAAAAAATATCAAATTTCGTTTCTTCAGAATAAAAGTATATCAAATAGTTCTGTAAATTATACATTATTCTAGAAACTATTTCCTTAGATCCTGCTAGCCCATTTTAGACTTTGTTATAAAACTGGTATTTTGGACCTTTCTAGAAGGAATTTCCAATGCTCCACATACATTGCTGCCCAGTATAGCAGTATATCAACAAGACCAACTCACTCACAGACATATTATAAAAGTCCTTCGGAATTTTATTTGTTTGTGAGTGAGTTGGTCTTGTTGATATACCGATAAATCTATTGAAAACGGTGTTCAATCCTTATAATTCTTTAAAATTGCATTAAGAAATAAATTTTACTTTTAAGGTATTCTCAATTCCATGTTTCTTGTGTATTTTGGTAGCAGGGATCGTCGACCTAACGTATATTTGGTTGATTTTTACGTTCCAAATGTTATTCATAAACCATCTTTTGATTTAAGAAATACAACTAGGTTTTAAAAATAAATCTACAACTTTATTTTCTTTATCGAACACAAGAATAGCTTTAAATTTAATAAATCATTAACGTCAATTTATAATACAAATAATTTGTCATCGCCATCGATATTGAATGCCGCAATCTTTGTTTACATTGGTTACGCTAAAAATAGTTCGGTCAACGTCATTTATCCTAAAATAACTTGAGTCAACATCATTTATAAAAAAAATCGTTAAAAACCTCAACCGGAAGTAATCTAGACCAATCAAAAAATCTAGACCGTATTTCTAAATATGCAAATCATATTAGAATTATACCATTTCATAAAATCGACAAATCCAAAACATCATAGTACACCATGGTGTAACGAAACTTAAAGTGCGCAATTAAAGTTCGTAACAATGCAAAACGCAACTACAACAAATACCCGATCCAAATAAATCTTAACAATTTTTAGCAATAGCTCGTAGAGTAACGAAATAAGCAAGACGCTCCTACTGTCGTAAACCGTACACCAATGAATAAATTTGGAACATAACAAGAACAATCAAAGACATAATTAGTTAAACTAATATATGTCAATAAAAAGATGGACAAGACTTGTTAACAGACTCAAACATATCAAACAAATATAAAAAAACGAAAAGTTTGCAAAACACTCTTCCCCCGTCCAGATTTGCAGCGAATTGAAACCTTAAAGAATGTTCACGAAACATTTAAGGTCTTTTCAGATTTTCGTGAGAAAGTAGCTTTCTTGTTTTGTTGCTCTGAACTCAAAAAAAATGTCGTAAAAGATACCAAGGTTTATAGAATTTACTACGCCAGACGCGCGTTTCGTCTAATCAAGACTCATCAGTGGCGCTCGAACCCAAACAATATTAAAATCCAAATGAATGAGATGTTGTAGAGCTTTTATCACCAAAAAATTCTAAAACGGTATACCAAATACGGCTAAAGCTATCTACACCTTGAAAATAGAAAAAACCTTAGAATTAAAATAATTTTCGAAATTTCAGGGCAGCAAATTTAGACAATGACTATATCAATGAAAGAATCAATGATATTCCTGTCAGCACCGAAGTGTGACTACTGGACTGGTGATACCCTCGGGGACTCATAGTCCACCAGCATGGGCATCGACCCAGTGGTTGCAAATAAAATGGCTCCAAAGATACCAAGGTTTATAGAATTTACTACGCCAGACGCGCGTTTCGTCTAATCAAGACTCATCAGTGGCGCTCGAACCCAAACAATATTTAAAATCCAAATAAATGAGATGTAGAGCTTTTATCACCAAAAAATTCTAAAACGGTATACCAAATACGGCTAAGGCTATATACACCTTGAAAAAAAAAGAAAAAAACTTAGAATTAAAATAATTTTCGAAATTTCAGGGCAGCAAATTTAGACAATGACTATATCAATGAAAGAATCAATGATATTCCTGTCAGCACCGATTTGTGAATACTGGGCTGGTGATACCCTCGGGGACTCATAGTCCACCAGCATGGGCATCGACCCAGTGGTTGCAAATAAAATGTCGCCAAAGATACCAAGGTTTATAGAATTTACTACGCCAGACGCGCGTTTCGTCTAATCAAGACTCATCAGTGGCGCTCGAACCCAAACAATATTAAAATCCAAATGAATGAGATGTTGTAGAGCTTTTATCACCAAAAAATTCTAAAACGGTATACCAAATACGGCTAAAGCTATCTACACCTTGAAAATAGAAAAAAACTTTAGAATTAAAATAATTTTCGAAATTTCAGGGGAGCAAATTTAGACAATGACTATATCAATGAAAGAATCAATGATATTCCTGTCAGCACCGAAGTGTGACTACTGGACTGGTGATACCCTCGGGGACTCATAGTCCACCAGCAGAGGCATCGACCCAGTGGTTGCAAATAAAATGTCAAAGATACCAAGGTTTATAGAATTTACTACGCCAGACGCGCGTTTCGTCTAATCAAGACTCATCAGTGGCGCTCGAACCCAAACAATATTTAAAATCCAAATGAATGAGATGTTGTAGATCTTTTATTACCAAAAAATTCTAAAACGGTATACCAAATACGGCTAAGGCTATCTATACCTTGAAAAACATATGTTTTCTTTGCTAAATAGTATATTTTGTTGGACAATACGTTTTGTCTAAATCCTAAAATATATGGTTGCTTAGGATTTTTATCAGCCGGAAGTTAATGTTGACAACAAATGTTGTCCTGAACCCGAAAATATTGGTTACTAGATACTTTTGTCAAGCAAAAGTGACTTTTCAAAACCGGCTAAACACGTATTTCAACAGAAATGTCATGAACGCGCAGATTGTGACTTAAGGAGACTTGTGAGTTTATTTATGCCTACTGTTTTTTGACAGCTATGTTACAAATGTATAAAGGCCGATATCACACCAGCACACAGCATTAACAAAATCGCATGAAGTACCCATGTCTTCCGTAAACCAACCAATTTCACATCGCGACATCATTTAGACTTTCCATTGTTTAATATCCGACATCCAGTCAGAAGGTCCGCAACAAAAACGAAGTAATTTTACCGTATCAACGTTCTTGTTTCAGGCATTTGATTGGATAAGGCAACGAGTTTAGATGCGTGCAAGTATGCTCACCTGTACTGGGTCCTCAGTACCAGCAATCAGCCACTTACGGAAGAATTAAAAGACATTGGATAGAAGACAAATGCTTAATAAATGGAGAAGGACTAGTAAATGGTCATTTGTCTTGACTGATAACAATCACTGACTTATTTTGCAGGAAATTCTCATTCTGACTAGAGGGGGGCCTCGGTGGCCGAGTGGTCAAGGTAGTTCGTCTACTATTGATCCCGTGGTCTGTCAACACTGAGATTGCGGGTTCGATTCTCACTGCAGGCAGGGTGTACTCGACTCCAATCTTAAGTGACAAGGATTGCCAGTTTTCCTACCGCAGGTCGGGGGTTTTCTCCGGGTACTCCGGCTTCCTCCCCCAATTGAAACTGGACGCCACGATATAGCTGAAAAATTGCTGAAAGTGGCGTTAAACACCATCAAACAAATAAACAAAATCATTCTGACTAGAAAAGTATCTGGGTTGGGCAATGAGTTGTTGCGTACATAAAAGTTTGATTTGGTATCGGCTACTGTTTTTACGCGTACAATGGTGGTCTGAAACGTTTCTCACATTCTTCATGCAAGTAACCCACAATAGAAATTTAAATAATATACAAATCATCGTCCTTTAATTGAACTTTTAACAGACATAAATGATTCAATGCTTTATTCAGGATACACTTCATAAGTTACAAGGTGCGTATTGGAATATCGAAGAGAACGTTAAATTTTTAATCAACTTTTTAAACCTAAAGGGATTGTCACTTTGTATAGCTCTTTAAATTAAGGTGGTAGCGTTTGCAATTAACTATCATACCCCAGTGCTTCGAATCCTTTGATTTATAGATTATGTCCAATTACTGGTTATTGGAATTAATGTTATAATTGAGGTAGCTCTCTATGCTGAAACATATTGAAATTATTTAATCTGAAGTCTATAAAAACACTTTGAGGCTGAACAAAAAAATCAAGATTATAAACACATAAACTACAAATTATTCTTGCAGACAGAAGCATTTGGATTAGCATTATATTAGATCAAATAGTTACGATACGTCATTTATATTATATGTAAACAGTTGATTAATAACTTGCGGACAGAAAGTTTTTTTTAAATATTTCAATACAGCTGTATTTTTAGACTAACTGGTTAGAATCGGCATATGTAATCATAAGTCTTATATTTGGTTCGTTTCGAACACAAGAATATAGACATGCTTAATTGTGAGATATTTTTAAATAACACTGTATCTATTATGCATTCATCCAGCAATCATCAAAGTTGTTGTACAAGAACTGTTTTTCAACTTTCTTGTTCCTTGTATTCGTGTGTTATAAACATTTATTTATTTTTCTTTTTTACAAGTCAGCAGCGATATATCATAAAAGGTATACGGTGTGGACAAACGGTTGTTTACCATCCATCAAACAGTATTGAAGCTATAACCAGGACGAGAACAGATATAAAACAATAAAGCAGTTTGGAAAAATAAATGACTAGCATGGAAAGTATGAAGCATTGTGTAGAGCAGAAAAAGGGCCGTTGTAGCAGCTACAGTGCGCCTATTATATTTCAAAAACTTAAGATGGTCTTAATCGCGCCGTGTGGCGCTTTCCAAACACGTAGCCTTCTATTGTCTACGGTCAGGTTTTCCGTATAATAACCTTACAACAATTCAATGATCAGGCCTCCCCTATCTGCCACCTGATGGGCAGCTCTGCAGGTTGATAAACAGGGGTCCTCGCAGTATCATTGGATCGAAACCAGATGTATGAGTAATAGTGCTAGAAATGCTTACGGCACCGTTTATTATTTTGTTCTGTTTGCGATCCTCGTCTAACATTTGTTAGATTTGTCAGCGGTTTTCATCAGAAATCGGAAAAAGGTAAGATCTGAAGGACACTGCAAAAAAAGTATATAGACTGCTTCGACGTCTTTCTGTTTATAAATCCCGAAGTAAGTTTACTTTTTGACGATGTACAAGGCCGAAGTTTGAGACAAATCATATATATGCTTATAAGATTATTTTGATGGCTGCAATTTCACCACAATACAAAACAATTTGAATTTATATTAAGGTTATTGCCAACTAATTCTAGTCATGCTGTAATTTGATTGGATAAAAACGCTTAAATTACGCTATCTCAGATAATTTATAAATCGATATTTTCTCTAAGCGGAGTATTTTCCGTATCTAATGTAAACAAGATGGCGTCCTCCTAACGAATCGTAAGGTAGAGGGAATGCTGTTTTTTCTGATGCAATGCTTTATAATTGAATCGACTGAGATTTCAAATGAAATATAATATAAATAAAAAATTGTTATATTTGCTTTTAATATCCACAGAACCGAGATTCCTTCAGTATGTTTTGTATATTTCTCCGTTTTCCGGCCTAGGTACATTTTGAAGTCTAGATGGGTTTCGGCCACCATTTATGTCTATTTACTAGAATTATAAGGATTAAACACGGCGTTTTATGAAATTATCGTGTAAACTCTGTCGACTCCCTCACAAACTTTACATGAATAACGATAATTGATAATTTCCTAAAACACCGTGTCTAATCCTATAAAGTAGTCTTAATGTTGTAGTTTGTTGATTCCAATATAAATCTGTTCATTTAGAGACCGCTGACGAGTATGATAGGGGAATCACTCGTTTGATCTTTTAAAAATATTTTTAAATATTGTAAAGCGATTTATACAAAATAAAGGCTGGTAGAACAATTTAAATTATTGTAACATGTGAATGCTACATATATTAAACACAATGTTTGCATATCTATGTGTCGCTCATTTGATATTAATAGATAATTGCATTACAAATTCATGTCTAAAAAGTATTTTCGGAATGTATGTCGTCACATACCTTTTCATAGAGTCGTCATCCTTTCTATCCATTTGGTTTGAAGTCTGCGTTTGACAACCATAATATATTAATCCGATATCGATTAAATTTCAGATTTAAGATTTTTATGACAATTGATTAACGGGAAGAATCTAATGTCGTAGAATATTTATGTATAGATGCTCAGTGACAATGTTATAATGAAATGTTCATTATTTATTTATATTTGTGGATGATTATTTAACAAGAAGAATTTGAAAATCAAACCAATCACAATTAATACAAGATATATTTACCACCCAATAAAACAGCTTATTTCAGTATTTTTCTCAGACCATACTACTTGGTGCTTAGCCCTCTGAACTGCCCAGCGCCTTCTCAGGTAGCGTGTAGTCCTGTAATTTATGGCTATCGTTTTATAACAATACGTAAACGTGACAGTGAACTATAGTGAATAGAGAGCCACGCTCATTGCACAATAAAAATCACTTTTAATTAGTTAATTTTTTTCAAGGAAGACTCGTTGTACAGGCTAAAACGGCTAAATTCTCCGTACATACCCAATACTCCACATATATTCCAGGTGGATATCAAAATTGAGTTCCCATTGGTCTATATTTCCCCGTTGTATTATTTGTAAACCTGTTCTCGTACTGAGTGTAGCTAAAATATTACTTGCCCGACATTAAACCATTCGTTCAATAAGGTAGAATCCCTGTATTTAAATCGTATATCATATGAAAATTAGAGTTATTGTCAGGTTATATAATATAGGTTGGCCCTGGAACATAGTCAGTGTCGAGTTACGTGCACGTTAGAGACTTCTTAATATATGCCAATAGAAGAAAGCTCATGGAAGCAGATGCTACAAAGAGCTAATTACTCCGTTTCTACCCAACTCTGCACAGTTTTAATGGCATTTAAACTTTCTATTGCAGTATATTCTGAACGAGAACAACATAATCAGAGAAACGGAATGGGATTATGGGGATTAAATTTTGACTGCCAATGAAAAAGTTTGTATAGTCAGTTTATTTAACCTTTTCTATTGCTTTCGATGTGCACATTACTTTTTTCAATATTTTAGCAAGAAGCATGACCGTAGGTTTAGCTATGGTCGTGTGTTATCTACTACATGCATTCTCTAGTTGTAATATGTTCCGAGTTATAATCTAAAACGAGAGGGCCCCTCGTTTACGCTACATAGTGCCACGTTTAATTTTGTTTGTAGAAAAAATCCTGAAGCAGTTATTCGTTAATGATTTGCTGAAATGCAACATTTGTAGGAGCAATCTTTAAATGTAACTCGACATAAAACTGTGTTTGGGGGAAAGCATATCATCGACTGTAAAATGATCATAACCAATGGACGACATGGAGAAGACCATAATATTTTATTTTAAAGATAAATTTATACACCATAAGGCGATATTACTTACGCGGGGGGATTTTTCACAATTGAAGTTCTTGCGCATGTGTTATTTTGACTGATCGGGTGATCATGTAACATCTAAATGGCGTAACTTAAAGCACCGACGTATGTTTACAGACGAAAACAGAAAAATGTCGTCAAGATTATCGAGTGTTTATGATGGAGACATTAACATACACAAATTAAACACGTAAATATAGAGTATTTGTTTTTTTAGCCATCTTAAAATAAAATGTAACCCATATTCCAAAAGATTTTTGCCATGTACAAAAAATATTTTCCCTTGATATCTTGACCTTTACCGTCCGGTCAAAAAACATATATACTACATGAAACTCAAAGAACCTTGGGAAGATATTCATTAACATTGATCACAACCATATGGAGTATATTTTAAACGTTCGTTCATCCAAACACAATAATAGTATGGCAAATACAATTTAACTTTATTTATGTTGCTGATTTCTTTTGGGAAATTAACTTAAGTTCGGACCAATATTGATTTAGCTGACTATTGTTGATATAGAAGTTAAAACAAAAATAATGTCAATAACCAAATCAGAGTAGAATATTTAATGATATTTGTACTGTGTTATTTTATTTATTAAATATTTGTCATGAGTGTGTTGTTTGAACGTTGGAATGTACTGTCATATCAGTAAACAATTTAGTACTGAAGCACGTAACATATATTCTGAAACGAAAAAATAATGATCATAATATTTTCATTACAAAAGTATTGACACGTTAGTTCATACCAATCAGTAGCTTGTAGGATATAAATAATAAATTTTTAACACACTAGACATGAAATTCTTTTAACGGGTATATGTTGTCAAGTCCTGAATCTTTAAAACATAGTCAACAACATTAAATTATACAACTATATTGTTGCTGAGACAATACGAAGACGGTTCTAGGGCTCGCAATTTAAAGCGTCAAAGCGAGACTGTTAGACCTTCTCGTGGAAAGAGAGGTTTAGTTGTTCCGGTTATTGCCTTGCCGTGACCATATAGAGTGACGTGTAAGTAGAGTTCCACGCTCCATCCATACAAAGGCGATATTTAAATTCTTCTCCAAAGTTTCTACCATTGTTCTATCCCATTTCTCCTTGATTTGTTTGTTCAATAAAAATATATGATTAAAACGGTATTATAGGGTTATTGCATGAACAATGGGGAGTAATGGTCCAAGCAAGTGTTATATATCACGAGCTTGCGAGCGCAGTATAACATCTTGCGAGGAACAATATTTCCCAATTTTCATGCAATAACCCTTTTTTTGTGCTTTTAAGTGATTATTCATTATCTTTGCTATTTTGTAATATTTTACTAGGTCCAATTTTGTCATATTTTCACTTGGTAAATATTACAGATATATATTTTGATATATGTCATTAGGCCTTATTTATGTACTGTATGTCGGTTAAAAAGCTCTTTAGAGCTTATGTTATGTGTTGTTATTGTACCGACTTTAAATGAAACTTTGTCTTGTCTTGTCATAACAACAGATTTTTTGGGGTCAATTTTGTGTTTTTATTTCTTGCTCCTTATTGTTGTGAATATATGGCCACACACTTGAATTTCGTCCATACTCGAAATTCGGTTATTACCTTTCATTCGGCAATGTAAACAATAATCCCAAGGCTAAATTACTTTTAAAATATCTTGCATTTATTGCTCTAGCCAAATGACTCCTAAATAATAAAATACAACGCATTTCAGCGAAATTAACCTCCGTTAAAGCGACACACTGTCATCGCCGAAATTCGAGTGTACTACTACTAGCATAAATTCCTGCTTTATCTACAATCGAATTCACTTCCATTTGTTGAGTTCTAGCGGTTCTGCTAATTTAACCCTCGAGAGCAGATCATGTATGTCACTTTCGGCCATGTTTGTTTACCAAATAACAGTAAAATATAAAAGCCGATGTTCGGAACACATCGGTACTTTTCCCGGAAATTACATAAAAGGCCGAGATTCAGTGTAAAATATGAAATATACTGCACTTTATTGCTATATGAAATACAATGGGGAAAAATATTACTATATAATAAATATTATTCCTATATACAAATCAAACGATAAATTTTTATTATGATTATTATTAAATATATACATAAAAGTGATGGACGCTTCATAAGAGTGTTCATATTTAAACCAAAATTGGCATGATAACGCTTATGCTAGTTATGCCCAGATTACAATAAAACAGTATTGAAATTGCATGAATAACTCTAATAAGCTGTAACGAAATATGCTTATATATAACACAGTGTCATTATGATAGGATCGCGTAAAAATCATTTAAATCTATTAACGAAAGTATTGATTGATTATTTGTTGCTTAACGTCCAGCAAGCAATATTTCAGCTATATTCAGGACGTGAACATTATAATTTTTAAGTTGTTAGTATTTTAAATTAGTAGTACGTCATGCCTCCTGTTTAATTAACGAAAGTAACTTGAGTCTGATTAATCAGAATATTAACTACGTTAGTTTCGTAACACAAAGTCTATGTTTTAATTGACTACAGAATATAAAGAATCGTATTTTTATCATTAAATTTTCCACCCAATGAAAGCTATCGTTCTCTTATTACTGTATGTCACAACACTGTATTTAAAATCTTTACTTTATAGATTCAATGTTTGCTGAGCGTCTAGTGAGCAATATTTAAGACGAGAACAATTTGATACACGGATAAGGAGATGCACGAACGTGAACAAACTTTTAACTGTCGTATAGTATGATGTAAGGGCAGAAAATTCTGCATTATGTAGCTACAATGAGCCTACCTTTTTCTAAATCTACAACAGGTCTGTATTGCACTCGCCAAACACGTTACCAACTATGTTCTTCGGTAAGGCTTTCAGTTTATATCTCGACAACTACCAACTAAAGGGTCTCCCGAGTCCGCCACTGGGACGAATTAGTCGAGCACTGGAAAACCTCCATGCATGGTACTAGTAAAATGGTTTGCTATTATAAATACCGATTAAGTATTGAACAGAAAGGTGAAACAGTAAGAAAATAAACGTAAACATAATAAAGTTTTGATTATGTGTAGACTTCAAATGTGTGTAGAACACAAATTAATGATTAAGCAAAAATGTTTGTTAGAAAATGCAACAAAAATCAAGGAAGCGTTCAAAAGGATATCAACTTTAAAATGACATGTCATCAAAGCTACCAAGGTTTATAGAATTTACTACGCCAGACGTGCGTTTCGTCTAATCAATACTCATCAGTGGCGCTCAAACCAAAACAATATTTAAAATCCAAATGAATGAGATGTTGTAGAGCTATTATCACCAAAATTCCAAAATGTTATACCAATAATTCCCCCTGATTTAACGACCGTAAAAGTTTGCACATAGAGAATCAAGTCCTATCTAGAAAACAGCTATTATAGGTAAAATAGGAAATTTTATCATGTAAACAACAATGTAGCAATACAAAAATATAAAAGAAAATTCCATTCTATCCAAGTCATACAAAAGGACGTATTGTGAACTCGTTTAATGACTATTGATTCTGAGTGTATTAATAAAGGATTAAACACTGGGTTTTAGGAAATTATCAATGTGTAAACTCCGGCGACTCACTCACAAACTAAATAAAGTCCAAAGAGTCCGAAGGACTTTATGTCATGTTTGTGAGGGAGTCGCCGGAGTTTACACATTGAAAATTTCCTAAAACACAGCGTTTAATCCATATAATTCTGTGAAATAATCGTTGCAATTTTTAAAACAGCAAAAACAGTTATCGAAACCTAGACCTCAAAACTTACATAGGCCGGAAAGCGTAGGAATATGCACAAAAATAGTACCTAAGAAATCGCGGTTCTGTAGATATTAATAGGAAAAAAACCAGAATGAAGCACTAAATTGTATTTATATTATATTTTATTTTAAATCTAAAGCGATTTAATAAGAAATCATTGTCCCTTCTCCCTGACGAAACGCTAGGAGGACGCCATCTTGTTTACATTGGATACTGAAAAAGTAGTCCGCTCAGAGGAAATATCGATATATAAATTATCTGAGATGACGCCATTTAAGTGTTTTTATCCAATCAAAGCACTTAAAATAAATAAATTACAGCATGAATAGCAAATTAATCTTTGAGAAAGAATGGCATTTACATAATATAAAAATAATTAAATTCATAAAAAGGACCGGATCTTGCCTGTCTATTACATTAACCGGTTAATAATTCTTACAAATTGACATTCAAAATGTATAACCATTGAAGACTAGATACATCAAAGTGTGTTCAAGGTTGTTGTTCTGTATGTTTGTTCGTTTTAAAGACGAATAACGCCACTTTCACCAATTTTTCAGTTTCTTAGCCATCTTGGGGGTAAGCCAGAAGAACTTACAATCCTTGTCAACTAATGTTGGAGTCAAGCATCTTGCCTACAATAAGTCTGAAAACAGCAACATCTGTGTTGACAGGCACGTAAGCAATGGTTTAAAAGTACCTTAACCACTCGGTCAATTATACCTTGTTTTAGCTATAAAACTTGTATGGTTCAGTAGGAAATCCGCACACGTCAGTGTATGACAAAAAATGTGACCTCGGGATAATAGAACACTCTCAACTTGCATCCAAACAGGCAAGGTACATTAAAAAGGAGTCGTGCATTTTCTTTATATTAACTTTTCACAATGTCGCGATTTCTCACCGACAATTAGTTAAAAAAAACAACTTTTTATAGTAAAATATTGTACTGTTTCAATGTTTATCTGCACATAAGGACTTTAATGGTTGTGAAGATACCTCTGATGGTTTGGTGTAATAGGGTAAAATGTAAAGTAATTATTTCAAATATAGTATGCTTATAAGAATATACAGCCAGATATATGGAAAACATTAAATAAAAATTTGAAATGATTTTTTTTTTTAAATTAAAGGAAATTTATCAATGTTGGATTTTAAATTGTCACTGCATTGGTATTGATAATGAAAAAATTCACTCGCCTGGTCATATCTAAACTAGGTGCAACTACGATGACTTTTAGATTTCAGTAGAAGACTATCAATAGGAAAGTTAAAATTATGTAAATTAGTTAACAAATTTCAGCTGCTCGACTAAGTAATCAATACACAAAATTAGCAAATACTAAAAACAGTTTTAGTATTTTCTAATTTTTTATAATCGTAGTCAACACAGAAAATAGTAAAACCGATTTGATGATTATTTGCTTAACGTCACGCGAGTAATTTTTCAGCATTACTTAAGACATTTCACAAACAATAAAACGGCTGGGAAATGGATAAGCCAAGGGATCAAATTACTGATTTCCACCGCATAAATATGGAGCATAAGGTTAAGGTGGAGAATTTAGCACTTGTATCGGCTACAACGTTTGGAAATTTATTGAATTGAGAAAGAATAATAATTTGCTAGTACAAACAAGGCTGTCCGATAAACAGGTAGAGCGAAAGGTGGGAGGACTGTGGTTATAAAACATTATGGGCGAAGACCATAATATGTGCTTGTTTTGAAAATGCAACCCCCTTTGCACATTCAAGACTCCTTTTGTAGACTTGTAGATTTCGATATGGAGTATTTGGACTTTACATGATAAAAATTGTATATTACTCCGTTCTCCAATTCTGACCTACGTAAAGCCCCAATGAATTTTCCATGATTTAAGGTTTCAAACTTCCAAACGCAAGCTCGTAAGTGCCATGTTGTCTTTTACTTTTTATGTCGTTATAACGATTTACGTACTCGTTATTACTCGTTATAACGACTTAGTGTACTTGTTATAACGACTTAGTTACTCGTTAAAACGATGTAGTAAATCGTAACGACTTAGCTTACTCGTTATAACGACTTAGTATTAGTAACAAATTAACTAATTCGTTATAACGACTTACTTGAAAGAGGATATCCCACGTGATATTAGAATCGTTGGATCGACCGATACGTTATTGACAATTTTTATATGATTTCTGTTTTTTGTAAATCTGATTTATGTGTGTATAAAGTTTCATGATTATATAATAATTCTTCCATAGAAACGTAACTTCGACCAGCAGGTAAATCTGATTTGGGACCGAAGGACAGACTAACAGACACGTTTTATTTAAGTTTTATTTAAGTATGTTACATTTAAATTTGTGCATTATAAACTATATATTTTTTAAACCAATTGTTAATAATATTAACAATTTGCATGACTTAAAACTTGATAAAACTTAATTATTGCAAAACTGAAAATAAAATATTTGAAAGAGAAGTGTTTTTTCACATTGCGACTTAAATAACAGAATTCATTTGCATGGTTACCAAAGCAATGATCATAGATGGTAAGGCAGCTTTTTCTTGTATACTATTATTTATTTAAAAGACTATTCATTCGTATAACAAGCATTATTAGGTAGCAGTGGTATAACTTTAGAAAATATACAGGTTAATTTTCACTTGTTGGTGGTTTTCAAAGTCCTACACTGATAAATTAATACCCTCGTTCGGACGGGTTGTTAGTTGTCCATGGACTCCACCATGGTGTTTTCGAAGCCCGGCCTTCGGGATACCTGGTCAAAGAACTCAACAGCACATGTCTTAGCGGACGGGCTGCTTTGATGTAACGTTGGCCTACTCCACTACCCTACATGGGTGGGAGCTTTTTCGCACTCAGACCTATCGTCGGTCCATTTGCAGAATGCACAGGTTTATGGAATATTTATCACATTTATTTACTGTTACCATGTTTGCTTAGCAACTTATTAAAAATATTTTGGATAGATTGATTGATGTTTGTTTAATGTCCTGTCGGTGATATTGCAGCAAGATGAATTTTAAAACAGAAGGTGCACATCTACATAATGTCACAGTTTGTGTGAAAATTTCATGAAATTCCATTTAAAGGTTTAGATGGAGTACCGGATAAGACATGGTTGCCCTAACGTGTAACGGCAGGACGGACACCCCTATCAATATATACCCCCACTTTTCTAGCGAGGGCATAATAAAAGATATTTCGGTTGTAATTTTGCCAACCTTTGCTTTGAAAATAAACTTAGGTAATTAAAAATAACACGACTCTATTTCAACATTAATCTTAAGTGTGTATTGTCTGCACTTAAACAAGTCACAACTACTTATAAGTGCCGTTATGGTGAGCTATTCAAAGCTTATATTGCTAACGACTCTTCTTGCCGACGTGGCTTCATCATAGAAAACACTATCATTACTTTTTAGAGTGTCCCTTTTATAACGCTATACTTGTCAACGATCTCATCTGGCTTCCAAATAACACTTTTAGTCAAGAGCAAAACTAGACTATTTTTATTTTAAACATTCCTTTGATTATATCAAACGGACTAAAAGACTTTTAATAGTGTAAAGGCCCCACTCATCATCCCTTTCAACACTGACACAAAGCTTCCTTTTTTCTTTTTCTTTTCTATACTCCTAAAAAGTTTTCTCATTTTTATTCAGCAAATATGTTTCTCTTTGTTTTGTTATTTATAATTGTAACTTGCATGCATGCTCAAATTGTATACTTACTGTATTGTTAACTATGTCATGGAGAGGACTTAAATATGTTTTACTCGTGTCAAATCCAATTTGTATATTTTTACAAATAAAATATGTTTAAACTCAACTACTTATTCTGGGATAAGATTTTATTATAACGTGTATAACATGACGATGGCCATGGTAACCAAATTGTGTGGTTCACAATATTGACCTAAATTATAAAACTTTATTTTTCCCAAGAACAATATAACGGTATAATATTTTGATTATATAAAGAGATACTAAGTCGTTATAACAAGTAAGCTTAGTCGTTATAACAAGTAAGCTAAGTCGTTCTAACGAATAAGCCAAGTCGTAGTAACAAGTAAGCTAAGTCGTTATAACCAGTAAGCTGAGTCGTTATAACAAGTAAGCTAAGTCATTATAACGGGTAAGCTAAGTCGTTATAATGAGTAAACAAGTCGTTATAACGAGTAACTAAGTCGTTAAAACGAGTAAGCTAAGTCGTTATAACGACTTAAAAAACTCTGCATTGCACTAACGGGCTTCCGTACTATCATACTCATAACGTTTGTGACAGCTGATAGATTGTTTGGTAACTATTTAATTCGTTTGTCTTAGATATTCTCCTGTTTCCTATGATTTACTAAAATGAATAACGCTTGCTTCAATAATAACAAAATTTAGCAAAATATCATTGGGAATTTGTTTCAGTGTTTTATTCTCTATCCTGTACAATGAATAAGAAAATTGGAATAGTATATTATGTTCCCCTCAATATATACATTGAATTCACATTGAAATAACGATAATGACAAATTATTTTGCCCCGTAACAACTACGTTGATATTGTCAAACTATTCCTTTAGCTGTCTTACACGCATCCGAACGAAGATGTTCCTCTTCAAAGCAACAACTATTTGAATTATAGCTTCAATCGCTTCACATATACACATTAAAGAAACTCCTATACAAAGTCCCAAGGACCCTCCAATATCAGATATCACTTGTGTAACCTGAAACAGAACCAGTATATACCTCTAAATTGCAAAGTGACGTTATAAAAACAACTCAATGACTTAATTTTAGATCAAATATAATGAGCTGGTTACATATGAAACTTTGTACCAGACCAGCACAAATGACGTTGCAATGAAACCACATCTTAACTCTCCAGTTTTCACTGTTCATTTAGGTTGTGCAGGATGGGGTTATTCTTTTTTATTAACATCTTTCCGATATAAATTGTATCTGAAATTTGTGTTCTTTGTGGCGAACATGAATAAACCATAAAGCATATTTTAAATGTTATTCGATAAATCAATTCAAACAACCGAACTCTTACATCATACAAGGGTTCCTCTGTGATCAACTCATAATTCAAGTCTTCAAAATATATATGTATCTTTAGGAAATTCGAGCTAAAATAAAAAATATAATATCAGCTTTTGGATTAAACATACACACTTATCAGATGACTAAAGAAAGAAGCGAGGTTAATATTTCCTTTTTTCTAATAATACCGAATTATTGTGTACAAATAGTATGTTTGAATATGAAAACTTACAAAATATAATTCGTTATTAAAAGCCTTGAAACAAGTATAAGCTATTTGTCAAATAATGTGTGTGGTGAAATCGAAAGAAAACGTTGTGAAACTTTAAGGGGAATCTGTTAAGATAGATTGGTAGTTTGTAACATAATATACAATCGTAAATATCTACAGTTTCCATTAGGAAACCATAGTTATATTTATCCCTTTACTGCTTATTTAAATAATGACCTAAGGGCTGTTCCAGTGAGTGTTCTTATACCACAAGTCTTATTGTATGTAGCACAAGACTTGTTCTTCAGTTCCTCCTACAACAGATAAAAAATTTAATATCCTGTGTGATTTTTTTTAAATAAAAAATTTAAACATTAATTGCATGCAATAAAACCTGGTTTAACCCACCATTTCATTTGAAATGCCTTTACTAAATCAGGGATATTTGCTGTAGGTACTTTATTTTTGGTTGTTGATTCTGGAGTTTGCCGGTTTCTTGGGCGTTGATTTGCGGATTGTTTCTTTAACAATTACCTCGGTGTTCGGCATTTTGTTATTACCTTCGTCAATTGCAATTACTGTTGCAAAGTCGTTATTTCTTAACATTTGGTATAAATGCCTATCGAATCAAGAATTTCAATGTTTTGTTTAATTCAGAAACCTTATCCACTTGTAATTATTGGTAGAAATGTGCACGAAGTTTGATATGTTACCAGTTTCATTTTTATCTTAACAATATCTTGAACAGTTTTAGGTATTAAATAAATTGTGTTTAGCATAAAGACAGAAATCAGTTATGTTATTCTATTGTTGTTTGACTGGCTCGAGAATTAAAAAAAACAGATACGATTAAATGCAACAACATATAACCAATGATTGGATTGTTTTAATGTTGTGTGATCAATGCAAGAAAATAAATACAAATACAAATAAGTAACTCACAAGCTTTGTTTCGTGTGGCCACAATCTTCCAGAAAAGGTTTTTGTGTAAGCACTTTCACTATATAAAGCAAAATAAAAATTGTATTTAATTTATTACAAAAATTACCGGTTACCCCAAACCATTCACTTCTTTAAAAAGTAAGCATAAATTGTTTTAAAAAAAAATCTTCGTTAGCTGTACCTGTTTACAAATGCGTACCAAATGTTTAAGTAAGGGTTTACCAAAAATAATACACGACTCTTTCAAGTATGTTCCAAACTTTGACACAAAAATGAATTTGATGCAAGGCCTTTGTGTTCATTAATATATAAATATGAGATAAACTGAACACAAAAATTACAGTATTACAGAACTGCTATCCACACTACTGTATTAGGCAAACATTAAATCATATGAACTAGACTTTTTGGGAATTCTTTATTTCAGTATTGTAATGTTCATACGATATGGGCGAGTTGTTGCCTTTGTAGAATGTCGCGGTATCCGCAAGAATGGTCGCTCTCCAAACATTCTCTGCAGATCCCGGAAAGGAATAACACTATCTAAACCAATATGTAGAAATGAACAAAAGGCAACAGTGCGCTATGCCGGCAGTGGTAAAAACAGTATATGAAATCAAATTTGAACAGTATTTTGATTCATGAGTTTGTTTAACGTCAAACGAGCAATCGTTTAGCTCGGAAATACAGATAAAACAATTTTTTATTACGTTTCCTCAAAAGAAGAAATGATATATTTGAATAAAACATTAAAGAATGTTGTATTTTTCAAAAGGTAAGCTAAATAAAGTTGAACAAGAAGACAAAAATAACTATCTGTGAAAAACCATTAAAACAATACATTCAAAAATTTGATTTTGATATACTGTCTTAATACTTACAAGCATGGTGGAGGACAGTCGCAATAACTGTTTACGTTCGACAGAAAGTCTCTACGTAGATGTGTGGAACAATCCTTTGCTGGAAATATTAAGTTGAAAATGATGTGGACCATGTATACCTCAAAGAAATGATGGTAAAAATTTGACAGAATAATGCGGTTTCCCCGTAGACGTAAAGAGGCATTGAAAGTTACTTCCATTAAAGATTTTTTTAAATTAAAAACGTTAAAGTGATGGCTTTTATAATTAGAATAATTGGATAATGTACCGAATTCGGCGTTGAAAACCTGTCTGAGCCCAAATGCATACGAAGAGGACTATGAAACGTTGTTGGTTTCTAAAAACAAATTACCAGATTGGCATAAAAGGCCCCTTCGTTGTTTAATCCAAACATGAACGTCGGTAGTAATATTATAAATGTCTTTAATGTTGTAGTAAGAATATACTAACGATCATTAACTAAACGGTTCATTCCATAATAATAAAGCTGTACTAATTTTTTTAGTTTGACATGTAAATGTACGTCTTTTTAAAGAAAAAATAATTAAATAATACCGCCAGGTCTGTAACAAGTTTCCTCTGTTGTAAAATTGTTGTCTGGAATCTCATTTAATTCATTTTGGAAATATGTTACTTCTGAACGCATATATCCAGCGACGCAACCACAATAAGCCATAGCAATGTTTTCCCAACAGGTTTGTATGCAACCCTTAAAAAGACACGGGTTTAAAGGTGAACATTTCTTTTTGATACAATTAACTAATATGCATTTGCCTTTTTACTTTTATTGTCCTCGCCACATAGAAATGGCGGGTGCCGACCGTGCGTCCCGCTTGTAGGAGCTCTCAAGCCTGCATTTCTGGTCGGAATTTTGTGCAAGAAAATTATATGAACAATATTGTGAACAAGTTTAAAAAATTGAAATCCATTGATTATTTTTGTTAAAGTTATGCCCATGTAATTGTAAATTATATCGATAATTGTCTTATTTGCCCTCTTATGTCTATATCTCGCGTCTGATATTTAAATCAAATGTTTATATTAATAATGTTTAAAAATTTAGAATAAATTAATAATGTGTCTTGTAAAACGCTCTCATGCCTACATTTCTGACACAATTTTTTATAACATTTGAATCAAATTCTAAAATCAATAAAATCTTAAAAATCAACACCGAACAATTTTTGTGTGTAGGAGTTGTGATCCTTGTAGATTAACATCACTACTATTTTTGTAGTAGATAAATGATTTGTTAGCTGCAAGTATACCGTCAGGGTATGAATTCAATATGTACTCAATTTCTTCGCCATAGTGCACCTGCAATACTTTAATAGAGGAAAAAAGTCCTTCGTGTGGCATTTGCTGCGCATTATTTATATGAGATTGATTTGTTAGTTATGTCCAGTGAGTAGTATTATGCTTTATTCAAAAGGAGAACACTTTACCATATTTTTTTTTTAATTTCTTGTAAGATTTTTATGAAATTTAAGTCAAATGTTTACAGTTTTAAATCAGCAACACTAAATTTTAAGAGGGTTATGACCTTGAACATGTAAATTATATGGAACAGTTCGTTAATAATAGGAATTTTTATCAAAGAATTATATTAACAATCATAAACAACTAGTTAGTATATAATAATTAAATCCGCAAGAAAAGTGGCAATCTACAACTTCTTTACCCATTATAGACCACGGTTAAGCTTTTCAAAATATAACGTAATGAGCCCCAGCAAAAGGGACCCTATCCGCAAACTGGAGTCGAGCTATCTGCTACGTGGGTCGAGACCTGTGAACCCTTCCCAGTACACTGTGGAAGGATGTACAATGAATGTGTTATTCACTGGAATGTTAATATTGAATTGAAATTGAAGAACCAATGTTTAACAAAATGTGAAACATATTTATAAAATTTATTTGTTTTTTTTCAGCTTAGTATGAATATCTAATTTGTGGAACTGACGGATAAACACGCGTGTCTTTGAAGACACTTCTGAGTTTTCATATTGTTCGAATTATTTTATATAACATGACAGCATTGAATTTTAATGTAATATACTAGGTTAGTTCATACCTCTCGTTCCGACTATTCGTTCATCGTCTTTAGGAAAATCAGTGAAATTGAAATAAAATCAATTGTTGAAATTGTCCACTCAATGAAATAAATTTGTAGGCCGTTGCCACCTTGCGTCAGCTGCATGTGCTGAATGTTATTTTTTGAAATATGAACATACAATGAACTTATCACAAAATTTTATAACGAAGAAAAAATTACGTTTATCAAATTTTAAATTTGGTATCTCTATTAAGGAACATACACTTCAACAGAAAGATTTTCTCTATGCATAAATTCTATTGTGCATAAAATACCGCCAAGCCTTTCTTGTAATTATCTATTTCTTGATACACACCTGTATTGAATAACGAACATAATGTTTTCGAAAATATTCTAGTGGATCTTGACAAGTACCATACTCTCCACCCTGACGAGTGATTTTCGTCTGAAAAATATAATTAATAGGTTTGTCCAAGTTTATTGCAAACTAATTAAGAATAGAGATATTAATTGTATAGTGTATTCATTTATGTATTAATGAACCCCCCTCTTCCAAACATGTGTATTTGTATATATGTACCTAATGATATGGCTTAGATTATGTGTACTTCAACGGTATATTAATATCGAGGTATATGTTTGATACTTAAGGCGGAAAGACATTATAGTGGTAAATAAATTGATAGATAAATTGCTTTACGTCTGGAAAGCAGTATTTGAGCTATATTCATGATGATGAATACAAATCAATACGGGGCGAGGATGAACCATGGTAACGAAAATTAAAATACTTCTGGGAGTATTTTCGCTAGGACGGAAAATTTATAGTTCTGGAGTGGATACAATGCTAGTCTCTGTCGACATCAACAAATGTGGTAACGTGCAAGAACATGGTTTTCCAGAAACACTGTCGTCAGTATACAACGGTAAATCGAGGTTTCCGTACGATGCGTTTTGATCTAGCTCAACCAACTGATCATTTAATTCTCATTTTAATTACTTGTCGTGTTTTTGCATTAAAGTTTTTTTTATCATTTGAATTTTATTTTTAAAATATCAAGTTTTTTTTATAAACTGTTTTCCCTTTTCTTCTAACATGACCATGTTGTATTTTGCTGATAGATTTTTTTATCTGCCACATTTTGAAAACAGCAGCTATAAAAAGTACAAGACTGTTAACAAGAATACGCCAGACAAAATATGGGTAGCAAATTTCATACAAATGTGCTAAACCCAGTATATTTTGTTTGTGAGTACTCCTTACATCTCACAACCATAAATACCATCCTTAAATGACGCAAATATGTAGGTTGTTTTCATTTTTATCACGCGATACATAGAATTTCAAAATAAACTATGAACTACAATGGAGAAATATCCCTACGGATATAATAATTTCTGCACAAGATGTTAGGTTGTTCCTCTTGATAGCAAGTTTTTAGAATATAAACCCTAAATGCCACTCGAAACAAACGAGTACATGTCTGTGAACACGCGAACGTGTTTGTGATATACTATTATTTTAATTTACATGCATTTGTTGTTGATTAGGATTTGACTTTATGACTTTATCAAAGGAATAAATAGCGATATGAATAGTTGCACGTTCTTATTAGGAATTGGTTTATACTTAACCTACACAGCATTGTGGATTCTTAACTTAAATAAAATGTAAAAAGTACTAAAGTTGTTGATCAATATCTCAATAACAAATGTTTTTTCGACGTATTGGCCATCTGTTGAATTTGTAATAAATTTATTTCAAAAAGGAGATTGTTTACATTTCAAGAATGATGATGATGAAGATGATTAATGTAGTTTTTGACTGATTCTATTGAAATCTATAACAGAATCTAGAATTATATTTTGAATAGTATAATACCCCAGATCTCGTCCAGGTTCAAACAATTAGCGAAGTATGCCTTTACAGTTAAGTTTAAATGAGTAAATAACACATACTTAAGAGGATGCAGGACACCATCCGCCATTTTTTGTGAAAATTTCAAAAAATATAAAACATTTATAGTAAACTTAATAATAATTTCTTTCATTATTTACTCTTAATTTCAATAATAAAATAATAATGAAAGTCTTGTACTTATATTATTACTTCAATTTATTAATGGTTGAAATAAAAAGTTTTCGTTTAAACAAGTTCAGTATTGACAAAAATATTTAACAATGGAGGTAATTTTTCCCAAAAAAATAAAACTTTTAGCACTTTTTGACTAGTTTTTATCAGATTGACAAAAATTTAACTCAGGGACCCCTATTGTTCTTCCCATCACTAAAATGTATACCAATTGCTTGACATTATATAAAAAATTCAGAAAATGTCATTGGACAGAATTTTTGTTATCTTTTATTTTAGGGCTTTTTTATTCTCTTCTTTGTATAATCTATATGAGGTGCTCAACTCCTCCAAAATAAGCTCTGAAACCCTTATTTTTTATTTTGAATTATGATAACTTGTATAAAAAAAGTAACTAATTGGCAAATTCAAAGAAAATTCATTGACAAATTATTTTCAGTGAAAGTGTCCTGTATCCCCTTAATTGTTTTTAGTATTGTTTTACATTTATTCAAATCAGATAAGATGCTGCCCTTATGAAATGTATTACTACTTCAAATTCAGATTAATTATCAAATGGATAAACTTAAATTGCTGTATGTAACAATAACACTTCATCAAACAGATTTGTATTCTTTAGTACGTGATTATTAATAGTACCATAGTATCTTTTCAAAGGCATCACGCGTAAAAAGAAATATAGTTATTTCATGCATGCTACGGGAACAGTCAAAGTATTGCTTCGATGTGCTGGAGATGACTTGGGAACTGTTTCCCAATGAAGTTGACCGAAGACAGTTCCCAAGTCATCTCGAGCGAACAATAATTTACCTGCGCCTAAAGCATGCATAAATAACTTTTTTTAAAAACTTATACAAATACTGGACACTTCACTATACGTGTGATGATGTCGTAGTTATAGAATTTGTTTGAATAAAATGTTGTTTAAATAATGATTTTGAAAACAAAAATGCTGTGGTTTGTTCTGCACAAATGACCTTAATCGGCTTTGCGTTGGACAACAAAGAACTTTGCATCGTTGTCGTGCATGCAACAGTTCGACTCCGAAAGAAGGGAGACAGTTAAATTTTACACTCCTTTGGCCTTTATGAAAAATCGTGCAAGCCTATTTTAAAGATAATATATTTACAAATGGGACAATACCGTGGACGCAAAAAAAATGTTTTGCTCAAAAGAATCAGATCATCTTTAACTTTACACGAACCAAAAATTCTGTTTTATACAAATTTGAAGTAATGTTTATACGTTCTTTTAACTCCATATCAAAAAGGTCCATTAAAATACCATTTTTTGGTCTCATGTGTTTCTAAATTGAGAAATATGGATACAACATGCTAATTTTGTGCAAATTAATTTCGAATAAATGTTTGGAATCGCACTGTGTGATCCGTTGTACTACGACACTAAATCCATAATATAAGGATAATTAAGACTGATAGCCAGAAAAAGTGATCGTTTATTACCCATTTCTATGCTTCTATAGACCGACGCAACTTGAGAGATATTTGCCTAAAGCTTCAGAATCTTTGGAAATCTGATTATTTTTCATTTATTTGGAAATAGCCACACGTGTCTTATTTGACGAATTATGTACATTCTTCATACGAAAACGTTATTATTGTGATCTTGAAAATTATTTGTTGAAAATTGAGGGTTTTTTGCGTTTTGACTTTTTAACTCGCCGAAAACTTGGATTGTTATTTTCAGCAGAGATATGAGTTTCGTCCTATTTGTTTGATATATCCGATTCTAATGTTAATAAGTCTTGTCATCTTTTAAATGGACTATGTTTCTAGAGTTTTTTAATTTCGAAACAAAATTGCACTGGATAGTTTGTTTTTTCTGATTCCCTTCGAGCTTTCGCTAAAAAAATAAATATTAAGTTTTGTGTTAGGAGTTTATTCAATCCTGGTTGGTTCATCCTTTTTTCGAGTTTTTTATGGTATCATCAACCCCAGTAGTCACGTTTTGTTTCAAACAAGAATATAATTGATTCTTTGAGTGATCTAGACAATACATTTGATTTAAAATAGCTGCAGAAATGTTTTCAAACCAAACAACTCAGAATCGAGTCGTGTTATAAAAAATATTTATGAGGCTGATATGAGTTGACACTTTAGAAATTTAGAAAAAAAATATATATATTACTATTTAAATTACCAGTTTAATCCCAATCGACGTTTCATATCCACCTGAAATGGTCATTCCCTGTTCAAATGGTAACGGAAAACTACCTATCTCATGAATGACTAGTCTTAATCCGTATCCTTCTGTCATCTGCTGAAATGCCTCGTGATTTTCTAAACTAAACGTCATTGTCATACCTATAATCGAAAGTACAATTAAAATTAGAGAAATTCTGACACACAACTTGATGAATACAGCGAACTGAATGCATTATACCTTGATTGATTTAATAGTTGCTTAACGTCCATTCAGCAGTAATGTACCTACTGTAGCTATTTTGTAAACAATTGTCTGTTTGAATGGTGTTTAACGCCAATTTCAGCAATGTTTCAGCTATATCGTGGCGCCCATTTATTATTGGGTAGGAAGCCGGAGGAACGTTGAGAATTAGTATTAGAGTGGAGCAAACACTGACCATAGCGAGACTCGAACCCGCAACCTCAATGTTGACACGCACGTGCGTGATCTATAATAGATGACTTACTGTCCTTGCTACTCGGCCACCGAGGCCACTGTTCTAAACGAGAACAAGTTAGCAAAATATATAGAATGGGTCAACTAAAAATGAAATTTGGAGTGCAACAAAAAAAGTACTTTGAGTCAGCAACCATATTAAACCTGGCATTAGGCAGCAGTAATGAACCTATTGTAAAGTGATAACATAAGTTTTGTCATTCAGATAAAGTCTTCAGGTAATTTTAATCAACCAACAACTACAACAACTAGATGCACCCTCCCGACAAGGTATGGATAATTCTAACTTTATGCAGATATTTGATTGTTTAAATGGTTGAATGTTGCTTATCATCCAGCGTGCATTATTTTAGCTGCATATTGAAACGAAAACAGGTCGAAAAATTTAATGGGGTTTCGGGTTGGGCCACCATAAACACAATTTAAATTTTCACTGCAAAGTATTAGGAGTTGGGTAGTGACGGATAATTTATGCCTTTTCATGCGGCTAGTGCACCTGTTCCGTTTAGAAATTTACAAAATGTCAACCAATATGGTCTGCGGCTAGGCCATATATTGCCACATTCAGAATATTTCCCCCATCCGTCCCATAGGGCCGCCGTGAACACCTCTGCTGTTTGAGCGGTGACAAACTGTCAAAAGAGCCCGCCAAACAAAAGCAAAATTGAGAAAAAATATTTGTTAATGTTGGAGTTGAAATTAAATCCACGTTTACTGGTTTTAATTTACTTAAACGATATGTTATAGTTAAATTGAATTTTTCGTTTTTTTGTTGATTTGTCAATCCTTAATGTGATGGGTAAACCGGATGATTTCCAAGTCGCAATATCATTTTACCTCCTAAAGGTCCACTTGATCCTGATATATATCTTCTGGATTGCAACGTATAACAATTACCGTAGTCAAATGTTACAACCTTTTTCACAGCACTGAAACACACACAAACAGACACAAAGATGGTAGCATAAACAGTAAGAGACTAAACTAATCAACAGTGTTAACTACAATGTTGTTAACCGTGATATGCAATTGTTTTTTTACATGTGTATATCAACATTGCCATTTACTATTTCTTTAAGTGATCAAATGTATTCATGGCCAACTCAATTTACATATGATTATAAAATCAGTGTGTTGATATTTTTACACCACCATGAATGTTAACTAAGTAATTATACAAATTGCAGGAAGACGGGAAATTATAATTGTTTACACATACGGATCACATGATCTCCCAGCAAACTGGCATTCCAAAAGCATATTTTCAATCTGATGACCAATGACTGTTTTTGTGTCCCTGAAATTTAACCATGATTCCATTAGACTATAATTGATTACAAGGAGTATGCAATTGTTTCTGTAACGCGTAGTCTGTGTAGGTTGACTGATTGGATGTTTGCTTTACGTCCAGCGAACAATACTTCACCTGTATTCAGGACGGACTAAATTAACAAACAATAATCAAGGGATTTAAGGGATGGGACATAAGAAACTAAATTTTGTCTGCCACTACAAAAGGAGCGTGGCACTCTTAAACATTGCATATAACGACATCACAACACCTTATCGATAGTGTCTCCCTTATCCGCCACCCTTCGACGCGCTGGGCTGAACTGTGGGAACCTCACAGTCTGGTCCCCGAGTCTGTATTGGTAAAGAATGGTAGCAGTGTTTGTGTTTCAGGGGTTATCGGAACACGGAATAGTTTTAAAAAAACCTTAGTATTGGCAAAGATGTCTCGCAGGAGGTTCACATGAGTCTCATTTTCATATTCTGCAACAAAAGTAATATTTTTCAGAAAGAAACCTGCCACTTTCAATCGATTCACTTATAAATGAAGGTGGTTTGCTGCGGACTGTCGGATTCAAACTAGGCCCAACATTGACAATCTATGTAAACGTTAAACTGGCCAATTGGTTTCACAGAAAATTAAAACGTGATATGGAAAACAGACGAAGAGTGGGGGCAATAGCCATATACCAGTTTACTGTTTTCCAATCGGAAAAGGAAAACAGTAATGAGGTATGTAATCTTTATAGATACGCAAGAGGCATCTGTGGTTAATGTTATTTGATTACAAGTCATACATACTGATAACAGAAATAGTTTTCATTTCATAACTTGTTTAAGTCTGGAATGTCCTTATGATACAAACAGTCTCGCGAACACCAAGATAATCTTAACAGCTGTAAAAATAGCCCTATGTTTGTGTAGACTACCTAATGTAGTATTACTTTTGTGAGTAATATCTATTTAACCCTCCATGGCTCATATCGTTGTCATTTTTAACACTTCGATGGATTTTAAAGATAAATTAATCATACAAGATAGCTTGGGATACATAAGACATTAATCCTAATTGTAAACGTTAATTTAACTATGCGGTCTGGAAATATCATAAAACGCACATAGAGATTAACAAATGCTTTACTCAATTGATCAAAATGTCAATATTAAAAGAAGACAAAAATTTAATAAGATATCGACGTCAATCCACACAAAGGAAGGGTATTTTAACCTTACTATGTAATAAACAGTTACCTGTCAAGGCGTTGAAATTCGTCGACAAAAGTGGAATAAACCAAATAATTATCATCCAATTTATTTGATCCTTGTTGATTGAAAGATGGAGTATCACCATAAAAGTCTGAGGCCTGATCAGAATACATAGGGGTAGTTGTATACATCCATCCTGATGATTCATTAGAAGACAACAAACTATTTGTTGTAGCACTATTTGCTGACGTGGTAGTATCAGTAGTGGATGACGCCGAGCTAGATGTTGTTGCAGTGAGTGGCATGGTAATGCTTGTTGTCATAGGCATGTAGTACGCTGACGCGTTAAAGGTTCCCTATGTATTAAAAATGACATTTCATTAACACTTATGATGGGAAAAGCAGGCTTCATGGTTAACCAGATATACAAGGTTTGAACTAATTGTATTCAACTGAGATGATCTATACCCATCATACAAAGCCGCAGAGTATATATAAGCTTAACAGAGGTTACAGGTAAGCCATTTAATGCGTTTGGTCTTAGTTAATTTATATAACATTATACACAAAATGTAAGAAAAGACCATCATGCATTAATATAATATAATATGTATATTTGTCAATCAATAAATCGTGATTGCACACTTATGTAACATTAACTGTGTACATTAGTATTCCGAAACGTCACGTTTAAGTCGAAAATTAGTCAGTCAAAACTAAGTCAGATGTATGCATGAAAATTAAAGTAAACAACTTTTCGGGCTAATGTTTACAGAAAATGTGTGCTTATTAAATACTTAGAACAAAATTATTATTATATGTTTAATTGCACAAAACCGGTTTTAAAGTTTTCACCAGATTATCTTCCAAATTTCATACTTATTCAGAAAATATTATCCACGCTAATTGACAAGACAACCAAAGAAACACTGGGCACTAAGTTCTGCTAAATATCTTGATACGTATACATTGCAACGTAAACAAAATCATGAAAAAAAATTAATAATCCATTTTAAAATTATTTTACTTTCTCTACTCTGTTTTTTGTTTTTGTTTTACCACAGTAAAAAGTAATTGATTGTTTTAGTGCTTAACGTCCAGTCAAATTTTAGCAAATTTTAAAATTAAATACGGACTGTTGCGAGGCACATATTTGAGTCAAACAGGTAATACATTTACGCTCATCTTCAAATAGGATTAGAAATGCCTTAAAAAATCTATTAAGATAGTCGTTCGCTTCAGAGTTCTTTAAAGAGCTAGTTTGTTTGGTTAAATTTATATCACGAAACTCGCTGTTTTACATGAATGTAAAGACTCATTGTTTTACATAAATATAACGACTCTAGTATAATCAGAAAATGATGACTGCCACAGAGATCTTAATGATCAATAAAATTGCTGAACAAGATCCATTCCCAGGATGTAGATATGTACCATCATTAAAAATTCACAAGTCATTACGCCTTCAATAATCTTACCTTTGTGGTTAATTGTTGCACTGCCCCATAGAGGGTTGTGTCCGTTGAAGTCTCACATATATGAGGCAGGTAACTGATCAGCAAGATGTTTCAGCTTATTTGAATTTAAAGAATTCTGAGGAATATACGCCGAGCATAAAGTATTTTGTCTAAACTATCTGAAAATCAGTGTCGAGATCTATAGGGCTACGCGAATAGAGCCGCCAGCAGCTCTGTCAATCACATCTACATATGTGCTCTATATAGAGAAGGTTTTAAGATATATTATCGTTCCGCTTAATGTGATATTCTTGGAGACAAAACGAAACATGACACAAAGCTTGACCTAATAATATAATCTCAAGAAAGTGATCTTTCGACCTCGACAATGCAATTGTATCTAGTATCGGGAAAGACGAATAGGTAAAATATTGATCTTGGGTGATGTCCCACTCCGCCCGTCGACACTGGGAGACTATGTGACCCCTTACTTAGGGGTAATATTTCTATTTCCTCGCCCGAAATGATCTCATAATTATTGTTGTCAAAACTACCGAATATAATGACCTGGATTGGATCTCTAAATTTCAAATTACGGTCGCTATTTCTGGAATTCATTTTTGTTGATGAGTTTAATTAAAAATTGTTTATATATATATTGTTTGGGGGGGGCTGCTTGAAGAAGACGTTGATGTTTTACATTGGTATTCGTCGCTAATTTCCCCGTGCGGGATCCGGGTGGCTAAAAGAATAGATCGCAGTCGAGCTAGCTTGTCGTAAAAGGCGACTAAATAGCGCCCAGTACCCTGACCGGCGTGTCAGGTCGGTTTGCCTAAAGACCGACTGGGATGTGTGCCCCAGGTGGTTGAATGGGGTACCCCTGGCTGGGGTTGTCAGGCCATAATACGGAAAACCTGACCGCAAACCATATTAGTGCACCGTGTTGGGAAAAATGCCATGTTCCTCGCACGTTAAAGAACGCTGCTGTAGTATTCGCTATGAGTAGGGATTTCGATCCCGCTACAGGAGGCTAAATTGCCCGACCCTATCCATCCACCCATTTGCCAGTGGCAATCTAAAATCCATTACCCCTATTTTTCCTTGTGTCCCATCCCATTTTCATTCATCATCATTTCATGTTCATTTTATCATCCATTTCATGTTCATTGCCTGAATATAGCTGAAATATTGCTGTTCGGGCGTTAAACACCATTAATCAATCATCAATCAATCGACGCTAATTTTTTACAATGCTGACAGTCTTCTAAGGACATCTGGGCTTCACCACAACTGGCACAATTTTCTATTTTTTCTCATGCCCTACTTCTGAACATTTAAAGCATATCCGTGTACCTCTACCTCTGTTTGCCTTGTCCAAACTTGACATCTAAGCAGTGCACCGGTTCAGGCTATATGCGATAACGTTAACATTGAGTGAACGTTATCTTGATTAGTTGAAGGACAGCGGTTGTTTGTGTTAAAGCACAACAGAAAGTTGCTCAGTGTAACCTGAACACCATGTCTTTTCACAGAATCTTTCCACTTGCGTTACTCCAAGCGGCTGTAATTCTGCAGATTTCATCGCAAGTCAGTTTAATTTTCCGACCAGAAGAAGCGAGGGTTCAGTAAGGTTTTGGTAGCCATTTTGCCGACAGACTGAAATTCCGTTCTGTAATCGGCACGGGTCGCAACAATTGGCACGTGTTACCTATATTAGTAGCCTCTTACTAAAGAGCTGAGAGAAGCTGTGGCCCTACTCTCAAATTCAATGGGTCCCACACTGAGTAAGTATAAAATATAAAAGGAAAAGCCTGTAAATTGTGTGAGCTTGAAGTAAGCGGTTGGGCATAGCATTATTATATCATTTGCGAATGGAGAGGATAGGGCGGTATTATTTGCTAATAAAGAGGATAGGGTGGGGAAAAGGGAGAGCTGACAATTGGAGAAGAGCTTAAAAACAAGAAAACCAATTACAAATAATGAAAATGAATTTCGTTAGTTACGTACACCCACCACTTGTTTGGTTTATGCTACCTACTGTAAATACTCTATAGAGAACGTCCAGTATTTCAATTAAATTTAGAACATTTTATTCAAGCTAACAAATAAATCAATGGAAAAAACTTAAATTGCCACCTGATAAATAAAGCTACAACGGGCCCACACTTGTAAGTAACTTGGGTCTTCTCAAATCTGATACAAACTTTAGTCCGCAGAACTTTGTGAGATATTTTGTCGTCTGCGGACAAGTACTTTAGTGGGAGACAACACAGTGATTGATTTACTGATTGTTTGCTTAACTTCAGCGATCAATATTTTAGCTATAATCAGAACGAAAACAACTCAACAAACAATAAATCAATGGTAAAAAGAGGTAGGACATCGGACACAAAACTTTGACTGCCATTGAACAAGCATGGAGTGTTCGGTAGGGCGTACAATTTAGCTATTTTCAATGCTACAATTTTTTTAAATCCACAACCGGGGTCTTTGTCCTGCAAGGAAAGTGACACTCTCTAAACAACGGTAGCTACCCACTACTGTACGCGGTAATATGAGCCGAGAAAAAAGACATTTCGTGAGCTTTTTAAATTCGTGGTTCACGGGTTGGTAAACCTCATACACATTATTTAATATGGAATTTTATTGAAACAATAGTAGACGTGTTGTAAATTCTAAACTATGAGTGTATTTGCTTAACAATACACTTCACGGATCATTATTGGTTTTCAAAGATGGATATCAATATAAACAGATTGATGTATTGATCATTTTTTCAATAAAGATAATGATTTAAATATTGGTGTGAATCAACACTTTACAATGAAAATGCTCAACAGAGAGTATTGACAAAACACACTTAAAACAAACTATTTTATTCAATTGACAGTACTCTAGCCTAGCAATATTTGTATATAAGTTAATGTGATTTGTAAGCTGAAATCTGATTGGTTAATTCAAACAAAGCAACCCATATCATACGATATAACTTGCGTGACCTATAACCTATCTTACGTCGTTAAAATTCAAATAGTTCCATGACGTTATCGACGTTTTTACCATTAAAATTGTTAAGATTTATAGTTAAAATTAAATTATAAGGAAAATTTCAAATTTCTGAACAGGTTATACTCTATAAACTGGCTTGGGTCTGTTTACACCATTCGTAAACCGCTTTGCGGTTTCAGAGGCGTAAACAGACCCAAACCATGTTATATCGTATAACCTGTTGATATGGTGTGTTGTACTATAATTCTGCTTTGCTTGGCCAATCACATAACTGTTCTGGTTTTTTAACGTCATTGCTATAATAATAAAGAAAAACCCGGAAAAATGTTACTAAATATAATGAGCCGTATATTCGTTCTAGGTTTATTTCATTATACACATGTACGATTGATATGAAAATGCAGAAAAAAATATACATATTTTAAGCAATTGCAATTTTAGATGTGGTTTTCACTTGAAAAATAACAAGGTAGTTTTAATAGGTAATATAAAAATAAGGAACTTATAATTTGGTCAATGCAACTTAAAAAATTGTATATTAATTAAATAATTAAATTCTATATGACGACTGACGTACTCAAATGTACAGACGGCTAAGTATTTAAAACGCCCAATGATCTCCATCTGGAAAAACTCACAACATTGTTACACTATGCACACATTGTCAAGTTATTGACGAAAAAACAATCTTCACACTTTTATATTAAATACGTGTTTTTTATGGCGTAATTGGTCGTGTATTATGATTTTTACAACGCCCATATGCAAGACAAAGTCGGACAAATGCAATCACGTTTTTATCCCAGGTTTTCATCGAAAGACATGCATAGTCCTATAGGTAGCCCTAACATGCCCACATTAAACAACATGCCAGTAGATACTTATCTACAAAACAATACTTACGTTTAAAATACTTTTAAGGTTGGTACTTTGTAAGACACCAGATTCTGATCTTTTTATAATGTTCATATTGCAGAAAGTAATAGCAGGAAATTCTAACGGTTTGAATGCTATTTTGACATTCGTCTTTACGGGATATTCCAAATAAAGAGTTATAATTGTTGACACTTGATAACATCCAAACGAGAAAGCAGCCAGAAACGCACCCAACCATACGAGTCGCAAGTACAATGGACGGTCTGATACAATGCGAGATATTCCATGAACATTTGACTCTAATCCTATTTCGACAAGTGATTTTCTTACAGATTCCTTTTTTATGTTATCAGCTGCCATTTCGTCTGTAACTGTTCCTAATAAAATTCAAAATCGTAAAATTAATAGCATTTCTGACGTTATTGAAAACAGCGAACAAATGATTGAAAATCCATTCACCTGCTTATAGAATGTCTTGGGATTTAGTTAACTCAAGGTGTATAGTAAACAAGTTTAATGACAGAGACGATTGTAATTAATTTTATTATACAAATCAAAAGTAGCAAACAGCTCCCGGATGTTGGCCACGTCAATACACTACAATGAGATAATATATATAATGGTACAGAAACTTTTGCATGACACACATTCGGGTCGTCACTGTTCGTCCAGATCTACACACCAATAAGCAATGGTTTATGGAGAATTGTTTCCCATAGACTTCGCACATTTACCGGGCAAGTCAAAGTTGTACATAATTTTCTCTCATTACTAATATTTGTTAAATCTATTTCCTACTTTAGTTTCTTAAATATATCTATTGTTCTTTCAAATGTGACATTGAGTTATATTTTGTGCTTATTGCTTTCAAATGGGAAATTGTTTTTAGAACCTATGCTTTACTCGTGTGTTTAACTGTTGAATCTTTTATCAGGAAGACCCAAATCCTTCCACATGCTTAATCAATTATTGCATCATTATTGGAAGTCGAAAATGTCATGGGATATATTGTTTGTTAAAATTACGGTAACAAATGTGTGTTTGTTTTGTCTGAATGGTGTTTAACGCTAACTCCAATCAATTTTTCAAGTATATCGTGGATTGATTCAATTTATTTTAGGATAAACGACGCTGACCGAACTAGTTTTAGCGTAACCATTGTAAAAAAGGATGGCGGCATCAATACCGATGGCAATGACAAATTATTTGTTTAAGTTTAGCTTTTCTAAAAAGCTAACCGTCTCTTAGCTGCAATTCCCATTTTATGTGTATTATTTTTAAAGTATCTGTTGTTTGTAATTTATATGTAGGATAGATAAGCAATGTACCTTTAAGGAAATTGTTTACGCTCAACTATTAACCAATGGTGCGTGAGAGATTTTAACTGTCGTCACTTCACACGTGGTTTTTTGACAAATAATTTAACAAAAATTGACTCCCTGAACAAATGTTCAAAATGAGCGGTACAAGATACAGAAAATATCAGTTTTTTCCCAAACAGCTTTGAAAGTAGGGAGAGTTTGGTGCAATGTTTACCTTTTAATTGTTAACTGACCAATGCACTGAATGAAATAGAAGTCAATATGTGGAAAGTAACATTCTACACAAAACAAAATGATTTCAATCCCGATTCAACCCAAGAATATATCGAAATTTTAGTACATAAGCTAGTGCGATCCTGATGTAAACCAATGAAATGATAAAGATATTTATAGATTTGGTGAACGACCCGAACAAGTAACAGATAGCCATTTACTAAGTATACTGTTCATCATTTGACTATGATTGATTGATTGGATGTCTGATTTGCGTCCAGCGAGCAGTATTTCAGCTATATTCAGGACGGGAACAAGTTAACAAACAATAAATCAACAGGAAAAAGGGGGTGGGATGGGTCACAGGGAATACAATTTTGACTGCCACTGGAAAATTGATTGATTGATTGTTGTTTTACGTCCAGCAAGCAATATTTCAGCTATATTCCGGACGTGAAAATTTGGAAATAGTTAAATTATTTAAGAATATCCCTCCTTAAATGATAAAACTTGATCTCATACAATACAATGAGCATATATACAGATAAAATGAAAATTAAAACAATAAAATATATCGATATCAAAATTTAGAGACAAATTAAATTTTGCTGTATAAATTAATTTCTTTTAAAAACTGTAAAATTTTGTCGCCAGCAACAGTTGTAAATAAATTATAATATGAATTAACCGAATAAAACGTTCCCGAATGGGTGCCACGTCAATACAGTCCATCAAGACATGCTTGATGGTATATGGACAGTGGCATGGCACACACTCTGGTGTTGGCTCGTTATTTAAAATAAAACTATGTGTCGTCCTGGTATGACCAAGACGACACCTGGTTAAAACAACTTGGTCTCTTCGACGATCTCTATAACAATTAAAATTACATTTGCGCAATTGTGGCTGGATCTCATGAAGTTTATTATGAACTTGGAGATCCCAGCCACTCTGCCACAACGTAGAGATATATTTAAAAATGTAAGGTTTAAAATCATTAAAAGGAACTGAACACAAAATAATCATCATTTAAGGCCTTCTTGGCTTCCTGGTCAACAACTGTGTTTCCATGGATTCCCACATGACTGGGAATCCAGAAAAACACAACCTCTTTACCAACAGTAACAAGACATTTATAAATTTCAAGGATTTTTAAAATAAATGGATTTTTTGTTTTCGAATTTTCAATAGAAAGAAGACAAGACAAAGAGTCGGAACAGATGATAAATTTACACTCATCTGACGTAGCGACAATTAACAGAAAACAGGCAAACGAGAAAGGGTAGAACGCAACCTAGACAATGTGTTCCACCTCCAGACTGTCAAGAATTGATTTACATTTTCGAACCCAACCTGTATACATGCGGATGAAATAATTCCAACTTCAATTATAAAAAAGCGAAATACCAGAAGCACCGGGTCTCCAAGAAAACAAATTAAATTTGACACACCAAAAATCGAACTCTCAGTAATTCCAGAAGAAAGATTTTGCATTGCATTCTCGTATCATTTTCAGATAGCCCTGTAAGATCTGGTGTTCCTGAAACCAGTCAATCAATACATGTTCCGTCTGAACTTCAGCCCCGTCAAACTTAAGCCACAAATCAAGAATTTCGATCCATTGAAAACCACCAAAAACTCAACAAGTCGCAAAATGCTCCGCGCATTAGGATACAACACGGCAACCTGTTTTAACATTAAAAGAAAAAAACGACATCCTTAATGACAACAAACTTTGCGCAAATACAATAAATTAGTTTTTGTGACCGTCATAACAAGCCCTTTGATGTAAGAATACAGTTAATTAGTTACGGGCAGCCATTTTCAAAATGGCCGACACAGTAAACCGTTTGTATAAAATAACACATACACCGCACAAAATTGAAGCAGACAACCTTAATGAAAAGTCCATAACAACCATATATATTCTTAACCAAGACTATCCACCGAGTTTAAAGGAAAGTTTTTATAACCGGGTGGCCTTTTGTTCATAGCAACAGACATCAAAGTCCGTAGCAACCATACATTTTCTGACCACTTGCTCTCTATTCCGGAATCTATTTCGTAACTAACAGTAACATTATCGTAAACAAAAGCATCAAGTGTCTTTAGCAATATTGTAAGACAAAGGTCGTAAGTCAAGGGAAGACCCAAATGACGTTTTAATTATTTTTCTTCTTCCGCGGTGATTTGCCAAAAAGTGTCTCGACATATCATTTCGATACTTGGTACCATTAATCGGTCGTATCCGGAGATGACATGGCTCATGCTTTTGATTGATTGATTGATTGATTGATTGATGTTTAACGTCCAGCAAGCAATATTTCAGCTATATTCAGGACGTGAAAACCATAATTTTTAAATTAGTAGAACGTCATGCCTCCTTATACTAAAACGTGATCTCATACAATAATGAGAATATACACAGATAAAAATGGTAGTTAAAACAATAAAAAATATGAAGTATCACAATTAATAGTGGAATTAAATTTTATTAAATAAATTAATTTCCTTTAAGAACTTTAAAATTGTGTCGCCTGCGACAGTTTTAAATAAATTGAAATACGTATCTGCACTATAGAAACGTTCCCGAATGTGTGCCACGTCCACACAGTCCATCAAGACATGCTTAATGGTGTATGGACTGTTGCATGGCACACATTCGGGTCGTGGCTCATTGTTTAAAATATAACTATGTGTCGTCCTGGTATGACCAAGACGACATCTTGTTAAAACAACTTGGTCTCTTCGACCTCTAAAACATTTAAAATTATTTGTGTGCAGTAGTGGCTGGATCTCATGAAGTTTATTATGAACTTGGAGATCCCAACCACTCTGCCACAAATTAGAATTATATGTAAAAATTAACGGTTTAAAATCGGTAAAAGGAATACTGCAGTTAATGATGGTATCCTTTAGTGCATTTTTAGCCTCCTGATCCACGACTGTGTTTCCACGGATTCCGACATGACTGGGAATCCAGAAGAAAATAATTTCTTTTCCCAAAGCAACAAGTGATTTGTAGATTTGAATAATTTTTAAAATGTAAGGATTTTTAATTTTGAAATTTTCAATAGCCAGTAGACAAGACAGGGAATCGGAGCAGACAATAAATTTGCATTCGTCTGACGAAGCAACTATTTTCATCGCAAGAAGAATAGCTTGCGCCTCTGCTGTAAATACAGATGAGGCAGACGGAAGGCGGCGAGTTTCAACACGCTCTCCGAAGACAGCGGCCGAGGCGACTTTATCACCGTCTTTTGACCCATCTGTGTAAATAGTACCATAGTCAGGGTAATAAGATTTAATTTCTGCATAATGTTGTTGTATTAATAAATGGTTTGTGTCGGATTTTTTGTGTTTTCTTAGATCATAAATAAATATCGGTTTGGGGTTTAACCACGGAGGATTATGCGGAATTTCGATTGCAGCAATTTCATCTAAATTTATGCCGGAATTTTCCAAATGAGATTTAATTTGGAGGCCAAAAGGTTGAATTTTGTTTGGATGTTTTTCGAAAATGTTTTGATAAAGAGGTTTGAAAACACAGTCGTGGGCTGGGTTGCCAGGATATGCCTTTAATTTGGTTGCATATTGCAAAGCGAGCTTTATTCTTCTTTGATACAAAGAAGGCTCGCCTGCTTCTACATATAAACTTTCAACAGGTGTGGTTCTGAAAGCTCCAAGGCATAGTCGCAATCCTTGATGGTGTATAGTATCAAGGATTTTGACATATGACTTGCGAGCAGAACCATAAATAAAACAACCATAATCCAATTTAGATCGAACCAGCGATCTATATAGATTAAGTAAAACGTCGCACTCAGCACCCCAGTCGGTGTTGGCTACAACTTTTAAAATATCTAATGCCTTTAGGCATTTATTTTTTAACATTTTGATATGGGGTAGAAAGGTTAGCCTTGAATCAAATATGAGACCAAGAAAAGTAGTTTCTTTAACAATTTTTATAGGATTATTATGTAATTTTAATTCAGGGTCAGGATGCATCTTTCGTTTATTACAAAAATGCATCCCAACGGTTTTTGCAGTGGAGAATTTAAAACCATTCTCCATTGCCCATTTCTCTATTCTATTTAAACATAACTGCAGTTGACGTTCAATATTATTCATGTTTTTTCCTCGGTAACATATGAGGAAGTCGTCAACATAAAGAGAACCATCAATATTATCTTTTAAAACTTGAGCAAGGCTATTAATTTTGATACTAAATAAAGTGACAGAAAGGATGCTTCCCTGAGGAACACCCATTTCCTGTTCAAAAGGGTCAGATAAAGTAGAATTGACCCTAACTTTAAACTCTCTGTCAGATAAAAAGTTTGAAATAAAGGTAGGAAGTCTACCTTTCAACCCCATATCAAAAAGATCTTTTAAAATACCATATTTCCATGTTGTGTCATATGCTTTTTCTAAATCGAAAAAGATAGACACAACATGCTCATTTTTTGCAAAGGCGTTTCGAATATACGTTTCGAAACGTACAAGATGATCTAGGGTACTTCGCCCTTGTCTGAAACCACATTGAATATTAGAAAGTAGATTGTTGGATTCTAAAAACCAGACAAGGCGATCGTTGATCATCCTTTCCATGGTTTTACAAAGACAGCTTGTGAGGGCTATAGGCCGATAGTTTGACGCTTCCGAGTGATCTTTTCCTGGTTTTGGAATAGGCACAACAGTGGCCATTTTCCAAATAGATGGTAAGTCACCCGTTTCCCATATGTTGTTAAGAAGATTCAAAAGGCATTGGAGAGAAGATTGTGGCAGATGTTTGAGAAGTTGATAATGGATGTCATCTGGACCACATGCTGTATCGTGAGATTTGTTCAAAGAGGTTTTTAGCTCTTCCAAAGAAAACGGTGCATTGTAATCTTCTAGATTTTTTGACTGGAAATTAAGTTTTGATTTTTCTTTTTGAGTTTTGATACCCTGAAAATCGGGATGATAATTTTCAGCGGACGAGTGTTTTGCAAATGTTTCGGCCAATTTGTTAGATATTTCCGACTCTGATGTTAACAAGTCTTGTCCATCCTTTAAATGATGGACATTTGCTTTACTGTTTTTACCTTTAATTTTACGAATCATGTTCCAAATTTTATTCATGGGGGTATGGTTATTCAATTTAGAAACAAAGTTACGCCAAGAAGTGCGTCGTCTTTGTTTCGTTACCCTGCGAGCTTTCGCTCGAAAAATTCGGAAATGGTTAAGATTATTTTGAGTTGGGTGTTTATTAAAGCGTCGTTCGGCTTTTTTCCGGTCTTTAATAGCGTCCTCACAGCTGTCATCGAACCATGGTTTACTAGGATGTTTTGGATTTGTCGAGGTCTTAGGAATTGTTTCATCAGCAATTGAAATAATTGTTTCATTGAATTTTAAAATTGGGTCAGAAACAGCTTCAAAAGTATCCGAGTTAAGTCGCTCTATACAGAGTTGTTCAAATAGAGGCCAATTGGCCTTACCAAATTTATACCGAGCGACTCGTTCTGTGTGTGAAGAGTGTAAAGATTCCAAGATAATGGGAAAATGATCACTGCCACAGAGATCGTCATGGACTTTCCATGAGAAATCGGGCAACAGAGAAGGATCTGCTATTGTAAGATCAATAGCCGAATATGATCCATTCCCAGGATGTAAATATGTATTGGTTCCATCATTAAAAATACACAGATCTTCCTGATTCATTAAGCCTTCAATAATTTTACCTTTTTCGTTTATTGTGTTACTACCCCATAGAGGGTTGTGTGCGTTGAAGTCCCCAAATAATATATAAGGGGCCGGTAGCTGATCAGTAAGATGTTTCAACTGATTTAAATTTAATGAAGAATTCGGAGGGATATACACAGAGCATAAAGTAATTGTTTTGTCTAAAGATATTCTAACAGCAACCGCCTGAAGATCAGTGTTGAGATCTACAGGGCTATGTAGAATTTGATCTTTTACAAGAATGGTAGAGCCGCCAGCAGCTCTATCATTCTCGTCTACATATGTGCTGTATATAGAGTAGTTTTTTAAGGATATGTTATCACTTCGTTTTAGGTGGGATTCTTGGAGGCAAAATGCAACAGGAAGAAAGGCTTGAACTAATAAAGTAATTTCAAGAAAATTTATCTTAAGACCTCGATAATTCCATTGTATTATTGTACCGATTATGGTCTGCGAATAGGGGAATAGTTGACAGTTTTTTTGGGGCTATTCCGCCGGTTTCTACTGGGGGATCTACTTTTAGATCCAGTATCTGGGGGTAGTGTATCCATGGGATCGCCCCAGATAGTAGTGTCTAGATGATCTAGACTTCCAAACCTGTTGTGGACCTTTATGGGATCCCTCAGCAGTTTTGGAGTACGATCTCCTTTTTGATTCGAGTTTTTTTTTGAGTTAGAAGAATTTAAATTGGAGTTGATATTTTTTGAATTTTTTTTTTGGCTGCTTGAAGAATTGGTTGAGGATTGAGAGGGTACTGAAGACGTAGCAGTTTGAGAGGGTGCTGAAGACGTAGCAGTTTGTGAAGATGAAGATTTTCGTGAAGATGTAATGATTTTGTCTGTTGTTGTAACTGTTAATTTTGAAGGTTCCTGTTTGTCAATAGGCCAGGTGATAATTGTCTGCGTTTCAACCGACGTGAGAACGCGTTTGGCTACACTGGCGTATGACGTTGATGCAGGAGATGAGGGATTATTCGTTGTATTATACAGACGACGAGCCTCAGGGTAAGGGATGTTTTTTTCAGTTTTTATTTTTTGAATTTCTTTTTCTTTTTTAAAGTGCTGACAGTCCTTAGATGAGGACATGTGGGCTTCACCACAATTAGCACACTTTGGAGTTTTAGTGCAGGTGAAGCCCTCATGTCCTTCCTCTGCACACTTAAAACAAATCTGGTGACCTCTGCACTGTCCCTTTCCGTGGCCGAACTTTTGACATTTAAAGCAGCGCACAGGATTGGGAATATATGCGCTGACTTTAATATTTTGGAGACCTATTTTGATTGATTGGGGGACAGTTGGAGAGTTAGAATTTAGAAGGAAGGTGTTCAATTTAACCTGAACACCTTGTCTGTTGGCAATACATCTTTTAACTTTTGTAATACCCTGAGGTTGTAATTCTGTACAGATCTCGTCGTCTGTAAGCTCGGCGAGATCATCGTCGCGATAATGAATAATTCCTTGACTTGAGTTTAATGTTCTATGGGGGGAGGCCGAAATTTCTAAATCTATAATTTTTGTAAGTTTTAGCAAGTTCAAGGATTGGTGTTTTTTGTTGCATTCAATGAGAAGACCACCAGATTTCATCTTGGTGACGTTCTTAACATCTCCTGCACAACCTTTTATCACTTTTTCAATAACGAATGGAGAGATTTTAGTTATTGGTTTACTAGGATCTTTGCTGGATAATACAATAAATCTTGACCAGAAGTCTTCATCAACCATTTCTTCAAGCGGTAAGTCATTTTTTCTTTTTTTTGGACCATTTTTTATTTGTTTTTCAGTAGCCATGATGAGAAAAATGCGGTTCACCACCCTTGTCACCCACCCTCCACGGAGTGCCAACAGGGGCGATGCTTGGTCTCTGCGGATCACCAGCAGAAAGCATCAGGTGTTCCAAGGGTGGTATACTCAAATAGATGAATTTCTTAATGAACGCAAGCTTCGTGCCAGAGTTAACTGGCGAAACAACCGTTCGAAACTCTATCTACTCGATTGACCCATGAGCCACCGCCTTCTTAACAGCTTGTAACTGAACAACTTTGAGACTGAAATTCACAAGATTGATCAAGTGATAAGAAAAATAAGACAAGCTTGTTAAGGGCTCGGCATGACCAGCCGATTGACCGAACCGGGTCCATCCGGTCTCCCGTCTAGTTGAAGTCAGGGCCAAAGTGGTGTATTGACGATCGAAACCCGCTGACCCGCACTAATGGATGCAGCAGAGAGTGATCTCTCAACCACCAGGATCCTTTCCTCCACCATCACGGGTTGCAACACACGGCAAACATGTCGCCTCTATAAAGCTGAGGAAGCTTTGCCCTTCAGCCACCGCCTTCTTTGCAAATCCTATAAGGAAGCCGTCTATCATTTCATGGAGCAGTTTGAAGGAAAATAATGTAATAGAGTAGCTTAAATGATAAGGATTCACAAAGGGCAAGACGTGACATGCCGATTCATCGAAGTCAGGGCTAACTCGATTTCCCGTCTAGAAAAAGTAAGGGTTCAGTAAGTTATCGGGACCGTTTACCCGGCCTACTGAAATCCCGTCCTGTAATCGACACGGGTCGCAACACACGGCAAGTGTTGCCTCTGTTAGCAGACTCTTACTGCAGGCTGAGGAAGCCGTGGGCCTATTCTCCTGTGCCCCGGGTCCCACACGGGGTCCTCATGCTTTTAGACCGATATATTTTTAGTTACACTGTTATTTGCCCGAACACGGAAACCCTTATACGCTGATAAACTCAACAACCGTAACCGATTTCCAAAATCTTAAGTGTACCAAATGTAGGCTGCCCTATGGCGATGATTTAACATGCAATTTTTTTCCTTCCAATCAACTTCCTGTTTACGTGTTTTTGACCTGAAAAATGTCGCAAAGCGTCAAAATTTTTTATCGAAAACCGCAAGTCCTAGAGACTTGGGACCACAACTATTGATCCTAGTGACATATATTACATTTAAAAATGTCAAGGTCAAAGGTCAATATAGGTCTTGTTAGCACTATATCTCATCAACCATAAAAGATAGAAGCAGGCAATAAATGGGGAAAATACTCCTCTTATCGACAAATGGCGGTTTAATTTTGCTAATTTTTGGTTTCAATTGTTATGTTCATCCATAGAAATTATTGGGGTCGATTTGATCCGATACGAACAGCTACAACCGCCTTAGAGACAAAATATTTTAAAAAGATATTAAAAAATGCGCTTAATAACTATTTATCATAACTTATATTTTCAAAAGGGGATAAATATGAAAAATGTTGTGTTAATATTATAAAGTATACAAAATATTTTTAACTCCATTTATATTTCATAGCTAATTTTGTAAAATCAATATTAATTATAAATTGATACATTTCAAAATTCATTGTAACTAAATTCACAATTCCATAATCGCTTGTCATACATATAAGCTTGCATTAATAATACAAATTGTATTTGATTTATATATTTAACCATTTTGTAAAATTAAAATTCTAACTATAAATACATTAAAAAATTCAATCATTCTATAAGAACGCTTATAATGCAAACTGGCAATTAAATATTGCAAAATGAAAACTATACATTTTCTTGCATTATACACAATTTTAGTATGTCGTGGTGTTTCTTCTTTATGATCAACAAATTCATAATGAAGACAATTTATTAGAAAGAAGTGTCGTAACATACCTTGTCATAAAGTGATAGTGCTTTTTTACATATGCTTTGAATTGTGTCCTGTACAGCATTATAACATACTTGGTTATATCGATCAATTTAACTATCTCTTCAGAATCGGTTTATACGAATATTTAAATGTATTTGTATATGTAAACAAATCTCTTACAATGTCCATATTACAACCAGAATACAATTTTTCATCATTTGTCTATTAGAACATTTAAGGTTTATAAAAGATAAGTGTCTTTATGCATATAACTGAATTTATCATCTTTAAACTTGCTTCTATTGTTATCACATTTTTCAATTATGCCTTGTGTATTTGTTTTATGTAATCACATTCCACATTGTACAGATTACCTTAACCAGTTAGATCAGGGACACGCTTTGTTTCGTCAGTGGTTTGGATAAATAGAAAAGATGATTTGTTTCAAAATGTATTTGATTTTACGGAAAGATACATTGTTGATGCATTATTATGAAATAACACAAATAAGCCTGTGTTAAAATTCCCTGCTCAATTAATCAACCCAAATGCATAAGTGATTAGTGCCAGAAAATATTGTAACCCTTTGAGAGGGATGCTGCGTGTAACACTATCAATGCGAAATTACTGCCAAAATGTAGGGGAATATTGGAATTTACCTTATTGCCCTCCAGGTAGGAAAAATCACGAATCGATGTAAATACGATTTTTTGGTAATGCTAAGCTAAATGGTAAGGACACGAAATTATAGATAGATGGTTGATCAAAAGGGCTCTTAGCTCTGCCGTTGTGAATTTTGTAGGGGAATTATTATATTTCCTGCAAAAGTGTACTTTACTAAATCCAAAATTCAATAATGGTTGCTCTGTTAAATGGAGCCTCCGCGCAAACGACGGCAATAGGTCCCTTGCTGCAGTGGAAACACTGAAATTAAAGTTAGCAATTTTAAAAATGGCCCGAATACCAAAGGACTTGCAGAGCGAGTAAACAGAATGAAAGGAAATTGCAAGCTAAATGGATATTCAACACAGGAAACTATTACCATGACAAAAACATGATCAAATAGAAATTATATCAGCAAATGAGACATTATCAGTTATACATGTAAACCCAATGTCACGCTTTTGCTTAGCAAACAGTCATGGAGTTAAGTGTTAGTTTATTAGTGGTGAAAATAATTCAACTTGAACTCCAAGTTCAAACAATAGTGATGAACTACAAAATGCAACTTCAAATATAGGACAGTCAACATGTGAATAAACTGAACAGAAGATTTTGGAACATTTAAATGATATTCATCAGTTTGTTAATAGTGACAGATTCCAACATCTTTCTGAGGAAAATAAACAAGTTTTAGATCCAAATATATATGACTTTTATTGTCGGATCCAAAGTTATTGAATTAATTAAAATAAACACAAAGTTCTACTTTCTAATTATATTCGCTTAACTAATTCTATATACAAAAATGAAAACATCAAGAGCATAAAATACAATCCACAGATAGGCTACACGTGCATGCTTAAATTCCCAATGTTATGCATATTCATAGATAAGCTATTAAAATAAACATTACAAACTGCCAGTTAATGAGGAGGTGTGTCTTAACCATCATGAACTATATGTCAATCATAGATTATCAACTAAGCTTTAATTTCATCAACCAGTATGTAAAAATAGAGACATAACATCCCCGCCCCAATAAGTAGAAATTTTTTTTACAAAAATTTCTTACTGGTTTATGAAATTAAAGCATTAAAAATACAAATTCCAGAGTAAATAAATGAATAAAAATATTATAATGAACACAAATGTTAAGATATAAAACTGAAATTATGTTTTTAAGTATTTACAAATATGCAGATACAATAAAAATTTCACATTATCTTTTCTTTTTGTAAACACAAAAATATTTATCAACTAAAACAAATGTTATAAACATTACACTCAGTAAATTCTGAAATAACATAGATGACTTTAAGGTGCAGGTGGTGGACCTGTTAGAGCATTAAATAATATAGTATGTTGTTTTAACATGTCAAATCACATGACAAATGTGTTACACAGCACCAATAACCATTAATTAGAGGACATAAAGATTAAGACTCTGTCACAACTAATTACATCAAATACTCATATATCTCTCTGTGTATGCCTATTACCACAGATGTTCGATATCATGTACTTAAAATTTCTGACCACAGCTAGCTGATTGTTTATATAACGGATACTTCTTAAGAACACAACAGATAAAACTGTCAACTTAGTTCCATTGAACATTTGTGATGTATTATTGTAGCAAGTGAAATTAAAATTCACAAACATTTTGATGACACTAGTAGAGACCCTTGGCTCTTAATAACAAATGTTTCAAATATTAATATCTAAAAATGTAACTCACGCACTCTCACACACAATCTCTACATCCTTGGCCAAAGATGTCAAATATGCATACAACTTTCAAAAAATATATATATAGATACTAACATATGAAAATGAGAGTAATTTCTAGTATAACATCATAACACTACAACATCATGATCAAAAGTAAATCCGTATATAAGACAAAATTCAATACAGACATAACACAGGCCTATAAATGAACTCATTCACAATTTTGACATTAAAAATAGCAAGATGATTAATTGCATTTGCTATAAAAATTATATTAACCAGTTACTGAAATGTGCAAAAAGACAATTCATAAAATAATAATTAAAACAAAAATAATAACATGCGCAAATACACGTGTAGCCAGCAAACATTAAGGATTATTATAAAGATAATGCAATGACATGCAATATATTGTCTGTGATTATACGAGTTTATGCAAGAATTGTCAAAATAAAATCAAGAAAATGTCAGAATTAAAACGAAATGTCAAGTCACTGTAGCACTTCATCAATTGTTGAAAAAAAAAGTTAATGTTTATATTAATGAATACATCCGCGGGAACTAGGAAAGTCATCCGAACAGTAACGAATCTATATTCACATACGCATAAATTAAGACTTAACAATATGTGGTAAATGTACTTGTGGCGAAACTGTTTTCACACACTAAGTTACGATATTAGAGGAGGCGGTCTGGCTTGAATATTTTTCCTTGCTTTTGGGGAAAGACTACTTTCATCAACCCAAATTGCGTTTTGAGCGGGTTCGCCGACGATTTGAACAAGATATTTGGTTTTATCATTTTCCGATTTTCGGGCAAGAATTCTTTTGATTTTATGGTAGCGATCATCCTCCGATGACACCGATGACGTACCAAGAAGAGTGTCAGGATTAACAAAGTCATGAAGTTTGGTCGGTTTTCGGATAGTTCTTTTTGATCGTCGCAAGGGTTGTTGTTCAGATTGTTGAGAAATGGAAGAGTCTTCGGTAAGAGATTGTTGAATGGAAGAATTCTCGGTCGTTGATTGAGTTGAAGTTGAATTTGGTTGTAAATAATTTTGTGGTTCGGGTTCACGAATGTAAGCCATTTTAATCCTATTGATATGAACAGGCGTCCTGAATTTTCTTTTATTGTTTGGATCTCTTAACATTATTAGGTGTGGACTTTGAATTTTATTGACGACAAATGGACCGCTAAACTTGGCCTGAAGTTTTCTGCCCTGTCCAGTCGGTTCTTCGTGCATGTAAACATAGTCGCCTACTGTTAAATCCAACGGCGTCATTGATTTGTTAACCCGGTCAACCATTTTCTTGTTTGCTTTTTGTATGTTATTGTATACCTCAGTTCTTATGATATTTAATTTCTTTGCAAGCTGTTTCAAATAAACATGTATATCATTTGATATGTCAATAAAATTGATGTCACAAGTTCTTGACAATGGAAATTGTGGACGGTTGCCATAAATAATTTCAAACGGGGAAAAATTTGAAGCGGCATTAACACAAGAATTCATGGAAAAGATGACTGCTGGTAAAATGTCGTTCCATGGTCTGCCTTTTCTAATATATGGTGTCATTCTTTCTTCCAATGTTCTGTGTGATCTCTCACAAGTGCCCAAACAATGATGTGCAAAACTTGGTGTAAACTCTTGTGGTACTTCCAACATTTTGCAAAGTTCTCTTGTGCCTTTTGAAATAAATTCTGAACCCTGGTCGCTGACTAAAGTACGACAAACACCATAAGTTGTAAATAATTGGAAAATAGCATGACAAACTGACAATGAGTCACAATTGTGTAGAGGAACCGCATAAACGAGTTTACTGAACATGTCAACTGCGGTAAATATATGGGAGTGGCCTGATGAAGACAACGGAAAAGGTCCACATAAATCTATCTCCCAAACTTGGAACGGTGCTGATGGCGTAGGGAATGAAACTATTCCAGCTTTCGTGTGTACACTTGACGTTTTTCGTATTTGACATTCATGACAGGTTCGAACATATTCAGAGACTATAGTTGATAACCTCGGAAAATAATAATGTTCTCGAACTCTATCAATAGTATTCTTTATACCAGCATGACCTCCCAGAGGTGAATCATGACACATTTGTAGCACAACATTTCTCATTAATTTTGGTACCACTAACTGATAGTTATCTAAAGTTCGTTCTCGGCGGGACTTCTTTACAGAACTGTGAAATAAAATGTCATCAATTAAAAGATAATCAGACGCCTCTAAAAGTATTCGTCTCGCATGTTTTTGTAAAGTGGGCAACTCATTTGTCTCTAAATATTTGATAATAGAGGTCAAATCAGGATCTCTTCGTTGTAAATCTTTCACATTTTTGACAGAAAAGTCAGAGTGTTTGAAAAAGTCTACATCTGCAATTTGGATATCCGGATTCTTATCGCCTTCTGTCGTTTTATTAAAATTGTCTGAAGACGAGTCGGATATTGTGGACATGTTAAAAATGTCAGAATTAATGTCACTTTTCTCAATTGATTTCACCATGTTCACCTGATATTTCAATTTACGACTTTTGTTACGCTTTTGTTTATCGTCAATATCGTCAGTATCACCATCATATGTTTGATCTTCAAACAAATTGACAAAATTGACTTGAATATCAACATCCGACTCCGATTTTTGTAACAGATCGGCAAGATTTTGACCTGACGGTAATTTAATATGTCCTGTTTTCTCTGTAACATATGGGAAATACGGGTCATCTTCGTCTGGACTGACGACTTGATTTTCAGGAATACCTGGACTATTCCAATGACAACGGGATAAAGCATCAGCAACTTGCATCTGTTCTGCTGGTTTATATTGTAAATCAAAGTCAAATTGCTGTAAAATTGCTAACCATCGTTCGTAAATAGCACCTTTGAATTGTTTCTGAAAAATTGGTTTCAAGGCTTGGTGATCACATTCAACAACGAATTTATTGCCTCGCAAATAGTCCGCACAGTCAAGAATGCTTACAACCATACCTAATAATTCTAATTTCGTTGGTCCATAAGATTGTTGCCATCTGCTTAGAGATTTTGACCCAAAACGAATGACACGGGGTACTTCTAGTCCATTTTCATTGTGTATTTGGTATAACATAAAACCTATTCCTCTACTTGAAGTATCCACTGCTAATCGGAAGGGTAAGTCGTACCGTGGGAAAGCTAAAATGTCAGAATTAACTAAAGTTGTCTTTAAATCCTTTACAGCAGATTGTTGTTCAACTCCCCAGACAAATTTCTGACCTTTCTTTAAAAGTCTAGTGAGTGGCGATATTTTTGCACTGAAATTTGGTATATATTTCCTGAACCAGTTTAACATTCCAATAAACCGTCTCAATTCTTTGACATCTTTCGGATCGGGAAATTCCTCGATTGCCTTTATTCTATCAGGTGGAGGTCTTATTCCATCTTTGGATATCAAGTGTCCTAAAAATATACAGGACGATTCGGCAAACGAACACTTCTTCGGACCTAATTTTAATCCCGCTAAACGGAAACGCTGAAAGACTTCATTTAAGTCTTTAATATGTTGATCAAAAGTTTCAGAAGAAATAAGGACATCGTCAAGATAACACAGACATGATTTAAATTTGAGACCATGAAGAACTTTGTCCATGAGCAACTGAAACGATGCTGGCGATGTTGACAGACCCATCGGCAAACGCAAACATTTATAGGTTCCAAAACATGTATTAAAAGCTGTATATCTCGTAGATTCCGGCGATATTCCTAACTGAAAGAAGCCAGAAGATAAATCGATTGAGGTTATATAATTCGGGACAGTTTGGGTAAATGATTCCGTAAGTTCTTGCAAGTTTGGAATAATGTAATTAAAGTTTTCAGTACATGAATTTAAATACCTAAAGTCAACGCAAAACCGGTATTGAGATAATGCTGCTTCTTTTTCAGTTTTAAAAGTATCATTTTGTCTTTTCTGTTTGGTAACTAATACAATCGGACTAGTAATCGGAACATTTTCGTTTTCGCTAACAGGAGCTATGATGTGTTGACGCAATAATTCATCAAGATGATGGCGCAACACTTCCTTTTTATGAGGCGGAAGTCTATATGGCTGTTGGTGCTTTGGTTTAGCATCAGATTTAAGATTTATTTTGTGTTGAACTACGGTCGAAAATCCTAAATCTGGATTATCGTCAGTAACAAATATGTCTCTGTTATTATGTAAACAAGTTGACAAAATGTTTGTTTCATTTGCAGAGAACTTTTCAGATAATTTAAAATTGCTCATAAATTTTTCGAAAGAATGTGGTGTTTCGACATTGGTCTTATTACGGCTTGGACTTCGTTCGGACATTTGAACATTTTGTATGACCGGAATATCTTTATCTTCGTCTATTACATCGAAATTTCTATTGATTATTGTAAAGTTTGACAATAACGAGCCCTTCGGAACAGAAATTGATTCATTTGTTGGATTCATCAGTTTGACAGGTACAGTTCGATCTAGCGAGATAGTAACTAATGTTTTGGCCACAAGAATTCCCTTTTTAACTAATGACGAATTGGAGCAAATGCCTTGAAGTCCTACGGGTAATTTTTTCGGAACGTTTCCCCATACAATAATCTCTGTATTTGGTTCAATGAGAAGGCGTCGCAGACTTTTGACAGTGTGTATTTCACTATAATTATCATTAAATTGACTGAATTGTAAAGCAATATTATTGGATTGTAAATACTCCATGCCTAAAATTAATGGATGTGAAGTTGAGGTCAAAACGTACACTTTAACATCATGATAACCAATAGTAGATTGCAATTTTATGAATGAAATTCCAACAACAGAAATTAATTGCCCATTTGCAAGCTTGATAGGGTCATTAAACTTTCTCAAGTCCGATTTCATATGTTTGGGTAAAGAGTTATATAAATCAACAGAAATAATGTTAATTGAACTCCCAGTGTCAATCAAGGCAGCGAATTCAACATTGTTGCATCGAACATTCATATATATAAAGTTACCTAAACTATTTAAACTATTTAAACACGCATATACATCGTTCTCTACAGCAGACGGTCTGGCTTTTAATGTCCCGGACGACTGGACCGTGTGTCGACCGGGGGCCCTCGGTTTCCCTGATGTCTAATAGCTATAGACTTGCACTGATTTGCAGTGTGACCAAACTGTGAACAAAGTTGGCATTTTGTTCTTGACGGTTGACCGGAACCATTCCAGTTACATTGGCGGTTAACGTGGCCTGTCGCATTGCAACTAAAACAAGTGATGCGTCTGTCGGAAACGAATGAAGCTTGTTGAGAATTGTTATAACGGTTTTGTGTTGGATGATTTTGCGGACGGGTATTGGACTGAAGTTTATCCATTAATTGTGTAAGATTGTTCACTTGCTCTGTTAACTTATCAAGTTTATGATCATTCGAATTTTGTACTGGTGGTTGTAAAACGGAGGCAACTGCAGCTGATGTTTCAAGAGACGAAGAGGATCTATAATTGCAAGTTTCGGCCATTTTTGCAGATGTTAGGGCTTCTGACAAGTTTTTTGGTTGACCTGCACGTACGAAAAATGCCATTTTCTCTGGTAAACCTTCAATAAATTTACAGACCATCTCATGTTCGGGTTTGCTTAGAAGATGGCCTTTTTCAACTAGCTTGCTGTGAAAGTCGTCCAGCTTTTCATTTGGGCCCAGTTTCATGTTGTTAAAAATTTGCCCCTCCATCATGGCAACAGAGTTGTTATTGCTAATATGGACATATTTTTCAATAAAACTAACTTTGACATATGCCCAAGACTCTCTGGTATAATCGGACAATGTGTTAAACCAGGTGCGGGCTGGTCCTTTAAGGTGTAAATGAAATGCCGCAACCTTTCTTTCATCGGCGTCCCTAATATCGTGTAATTTTGTATATGATTCGAATTCGGACAGGAATGCCTTGGCATTCTCGTGGGAATAACCAGAAAATTGTGAACATTCTGCTAACTTCTCCATCCTTTTGATTTTTGATGATTGAGATGATGAGCAAGAAGAATAGAGATTTAAAATTGTATGAACATCGGATGGATTTGAAAACGGTTTGGTTGTTTTTGGAGTGGAAGTAAAACGAACGGACTTGGTATTTGGTAAAAGTAGATATTCGTCTTCTTTCAATTCTTGTTGTTGTAGGAAACTAGAGTCTAAAATGTTATTTTCGAAATTCGACGAGCTTTGATCATATTGATATAAGTAAGTTGTAGATGATGAAGTATCGTTTTTATCGAAACTCATTTTCCCAAAGTCATTTCCAAAATTTTATGGCGGTATATGTAGCGCATCGATTTGCGCATACAAATTATTTCAGTGGCATACATACATCATAATGAACATGCATCTACTCACAGTCTGTTGTCTGCATTACAATTAAATTTTAAAGGTTAATATAAATCCACCAGTCACAGGGAACTAAAAGGTACTCTCGGGATCCATTAATAATACAAAAGAAAATTAATATATCCAAGTAGTTGTAAAACAAATCATGGAATTGTACAGTTAATGTCACTTAATTAAATGTCATTAACAAAAACCAGTTCTCCACCATTTTAGATCCAAATATATATGACTTTTATTGTCGGATCCAAAGTTATTGAATTAATTAAAATAAACACAAAGTTCTACTTTCTAATTATATTCGCTAAACTAATTCTATATACAAAAATGAAAACATCAAAAGCATAAAATACAATCCACAGATAGGCTACACGTGCATGCTTAAATTCCCAATGTTATGCATATTCATAGATAAGCTATTAAAATAAACATTACAAACTGCCAGTTAATGAGGAGGTGTGTCTTAACCATCATGAACTATATGTCAATCATAGATTATCAACTAAGCTTTAATTTCATCAACCAGTATGTAAAAATAGAGACATAACACAAGATATTATGAACACATTAACAAATGTTCAACAAATTTGTAACAAATAACAGGAGCCATTAAATGTTAACAGAAAAAGGAAAAGTAATGACCATGAAAATTGTTTAAGAATCAAACAAAAGGTTAAAAGTTTGATGACAATGATAATGGCAGCTGTTAGAAATCAAACAGAGGCAAAGGATCAAGAACACAGATTTTATTTAACTTGCGATATAAAAGAAGGTAATAACAAAATGCCTTTAACAGAGCTGACAACAAAAATAAGCTTTTGTCATTATACGTATATGATATTGACACGGGAAAAAGAACCACAAAACATAAGGAGAACTGGATAGATATTAATGAAAAATGCACACTTTCAAGAAAACTTAATATAAGAAAGACTGCAATTAAAAATTTAAAAAACAAATTTGAAACGAGTTGGAAAAGACAAAAATTTGACGATGAAAGAAATGTTATAAACTATGGAAAAAAATTACGAATATATATATTCTTTAAATCCCTATTTAAATTGTCAAACATGTCTCTCAAAACTACTACCCATTTAGAAACTGTTTAACAAAATTTACATAAATAAGAAATAGAGAAATCAAGATATTTTAATAGTCCACTAGATCAAAGAACATGTAAAGTTATGTAATAATGAAACAGAAGATGAAATCCACTTTCTTTTGAAATGCCCCAGTCAACGAAACTAGAAAACTATACACCTCGCCATAAGTTGAGCAACACCTTAATTTTTTTTTAATTTCAAAATTCTGAATGAATATTAACTTTGTGTTATTTATGTACTAAAACCATCATTCGAGCACGGGAAAGTTACTTTAATTAATTCATGTAAATCTTTAAATAGCAAAACCAGTTTGTCATACGGTAGACGAGCACGCCTAAAAGCCTTGTTTTCCTTAACGATTTATTGTTCCTCTCCTGGTCTTTTTACCTGGTTACCTCGGTAACATACGAGGAAGTCGTCAACATATAGAGAACCATCAATATTATCTATTAAAACTTGAGCAAGGCTATTAATTTTAATACTAAATAAAGTGACAGAAAGGATGCTTCCCTGGGGAACACCCATTTCCTGTACAAAAGGGTCAGATAAAGTAGAATTGACCCTTATTTTAAATTCTCTGTCAGATAAAAAGTTTAAGATAAAGGTAGGAAGTCTACCTTTCAACCCCATATCAAAAAGATATTTTAAAATACCATATTTCCATGTTGTGTTATCTGCTTTTTCTTAATCGAAAAAAAAGACACAACATGTTGGTTTTTGGCAATTGCGTTTCTAAACCCACCAGATGATCAATAGTACTACGACCTTGTTTGAATCCACACTGGATATTCGAGATTAGGTTGGATATTGGACAGAAGGTTGTTTGATTCCTAAAAACCAGACAAGGCGATCATTGATCATCCTTTCCATGGTTTTACAAAGACAGCTTGTGAGGGCTATAGGCCGATAGTTGGACGCTTTCGAGTGATCTTTTCCTGGTTTCGGAATAGGCACATCAGTGGCCATTTTCCAAACAGATGGCAAGTCACCCGTTTCCCAAATGTTGTTAAAAAGTTTCAGGCATTGGAAAGATTGTGGCAGAATTTTGAGAAGTTGATAATGGATGTTATCTGGACCACTTGCTGTATCGCGAGATTTGTTCAAAGAAGATTTTAACTTTTCCAAACAAAAAGGTGTATTATAATCTTCTTAATTTTTTGACAGGAAATTAAGTTTTGATTTTTCTTCTTTAATTTTGATCCGCTGAAAATTGGGATGATCATTTTCGGCTTCCCCCTACAGGACATTGAACTCCAGCCAAGGAATTATTAACTACCGAGACGATGACCTCGCCGAACTGACTGACGAGGAAATCTACAAAGAATTACAGCCTCAGGGTGTAACAAAAGTTAAAAGGTTTATTGCCAGACGGGGTGTTCAAGTTAAACTGAACACCTTTCTGTTGAGCTTCAACACCCCCACTGTCCCTCAGTCAATCAAGATGGGTCTTTACAGTGTTAAAGTCAGCGCCTACATACCGAATTGAAATGCCAAAAGTTTGGACACGGCAAGGGACAGTGTAGAGGTACACTGATCTGCTTTAAGTGTGCGGAAGTATGGCATGAGGGCTTTACCTGCACAAACAATCCAAAATGAGCCAACTGTGGTGAAGCCCCCATGTCCTCATTAAAAGACTGTCAACATTATAAAAAAGAGAAAGAAATTCAGAAATCGAGGACAGAAAAAAAAACATCTCTTGCCCTGAGGCTCGTCGTCTGTTCAGTTCGGCGAGGAAATCCTCTACTGCTACAACGTCATATGGCAGTGTGACCAAGTGATCAGAAGAATGACGAATAGCTTGTTAAGGGCTCGGCATTACCAGCCGATTGACCGAACCGGGTCCATCCGGTCTCCCGTCTAGCTGAAGTCAGGGCCAAAGTGGTGTGTTGAAAATCGAAACCCGCTGACCCGCACTAATGGATTCAGCAGAGAGTAATCTCTCAACCACCTGGATCCCTTCTTCCACCATCACGGGTTGCAACACACGGCAAACATGTCGCATCTATAAAGCTGAGGAAGCTTTGCCCTTCATTGCAAATCCTGTAAGGAAGCTGTCTATCAAATGGTAAATGCATTTCATGGAATAGATTGAAAGAAAATAATATAATAGAGTAGCTTAAATGATAAGGATTCACAAAGGGCAAGACGTGACATGCCGATTCACCGAAGTCAGGGCTAACTCAATTTTCCGTCTAGAAAAAGAAAGGATTTCGGTAAGTTATCGGGGCAGTTTACCGGCCTACTGAAATCCCTTCCTGTAATCGACACGGGTCGCAACACACGGCAAGTGTTGCCTCTGTTAGCAGACTCTTACTGCAGGCTGAGGAAGCCGTGGACCTATTCTCCTGTGCCCCGGGTCCCACACGGGGTAAAAGTAACTTGAACTAAGTATCATAAACATATTTTACTTCTTTTATAGTTTTAACTTTCCGATAATGGCGCATATGCAGAATCTTCAGTAAACAAGCTCGACTGGCTCAGTGTAAAATTGTTTGCCTGTACTTTGTTGTGTTTTTTTATCGTTTGCTTGTTTTTTGAATACCATTACGGTTTTCTCTGCTGGTGGAGTTTCAAATTTCTATATTTTTGAAAACTCTATAACAATATTGTGCAATCAGGCGTATAATGTCCCTGGTTTGAGTTTGGTACACTTTTAGACTTGTTGTGGTGTTTTGTATGCTCCTTAATTGACTACTTTTCAATAAGGACCGGTCTTTCTTAAATTCAGTAAACAAAAGGCGTGTCTGGCGCAATGCTAGATTTTTCGAATGTAACTTTGTTGTAATTTTGTCTTGTAAGTTACATTACTTAACCGCGATCATATTTACATTAAGTAAATGACCGCAAAACAAAAACACGTCAACAATAAATCACAAGCACTTTGGATAAAAAGTGCAAATTATATCATGACGTCAGGCTATTGTGTCGTACTTCGTTGAGAATTTGAATCTGGCAGCAAGAGGGTTATGGATCAAAGGTTGCATATACTGCAAAAAAAGCAAGTGCAAAAATATTCACCATACTATCCTACTACAAAACCATGTGTAAATTGCATTCATGGATACATTCTTTGATGTTATATTTTCACCATATCACTTTAAACTTTTAATATAAGTGGTTAAAATATAACACCATGAGAAAAGTCATTGAAAGTACATTTTTTACACCATGGTATTGTATCAGGATAAGAAATAAAGTTAGAACATGCAACATATGCAAATGTATACAGAAGCTATTGCTAAAAAGTAATATATAAATGAAGCAGCGTTTACATTAAGACTAAAGCAGATTTGAAATGCAGAATATTTTATTGGAAATACAAGCAATACCAATAGTAGAAAACATTGGAAGGCATTATATAACACATATATATGATTTATACACAAGTCCAAATAGATACTTCAATCTTTGAGACATTAAGGGAAGCATGCTCACTTGCAAATATCATAATTAAAAATTTTTTTTTTAAATACCTACCCTACCTATACTTAATGTTGACGTATTTTTGTTATTGTTTTTTGCGTGACAAATGAAAACTACTTACCGCGTATGGTCCAGCTTACGCTCATTTTGTAGATCACAAAATGTGTAAATTGAATTCATCACTTTACTTTTCCACAGTTATTTAGCGTTTTTAAATGCGGCGTATTTTTCAATGTGATAGAGCAATTTTCTATAGTAAAGTTTGACCTAAATTACAACGGAAGTGTATGTTTCGAAAGTCCATTGTCGTCTGTTCGAAATTCTCCGGGTAATATCGTCTGCAGTTAAGGCGGGAAAATCCTCGCGGTTTGTCCGAATACCACTGAACGTTACGAAAGCAGACGATCTTTTTGAAAACAACGCGAGGTCCCTGTAGAAACTCAAATGGCTGACTTCCTATGTAAAATTCCCGTAGCAAATGTCAAGGACGATTTGGAACATGTCAACAACAAAGGCATATATAAAATAAGACGTGTTATCGTGTAGCCTGGGGTCTCATGGTATCGCGGTAGTTAATTATAAATAGTTCTAAATATAATAAAATCACTTACCAGTAAATGCTTTGTTATCATACATAAAGTTTATAGTTCTCATCAGTTTTTTATTACGAAAATCAAACCGGAAGATCACAAATCAATTTGGTACATTTCGGGGAGCGTCTCATGGTTTCGCGGTAATCACTTAAAACGAATTACGGAGCACTCACAGTGTCACAATAATATTAATTTGTATGTCTTTAGATTCACATTGTTTATACTAATGTTCAAATAATCAGCCATCATGATTGTAGTAGAAATAATTGTAAAACAATGCAAACAAAGTTGAAACTGTCAAAATACAGTAACATTAACAATTAAATAAACAATTTTTCCTTCTGTCACAATTAGTTATTTGTTGATACAGTGTGGACACCTAAACACACTGTCTCTCCTAAGTGACTTGATTTCAGAACAGTATTTTAGGTGAGTCCAATAAGAGCAAAAATCACATCCTCCCCACTTAACAAATGCAATTCCCTCCATTCCCTTTTGCTCATCAGGCTGCCATATGTTACAAACACAACACACTTCTTCATCATCTGTCAACTCAATATCCGAATCTAGCGACTCCTCCGAAGAAACAAAATTTAAAGGTTCACCTCTTACACTATTAATGCCAGATGTACTTGGTTGCGGTTCAAAACTCGAGTTGTTTTTGTTTTATCACATGTTTTTTGTTGTGCTTTCTTGTTAGCAGATGATTTTGACTGTTGTACAGATGAACTTTTTAGAGTATTACCATGTTGATGTTTTGCTTTCTTTGCACAGGATTCAAGAATATCAACATTTGATTTTTTCATAAGGTTTCCAGCTAAATAGGGAGGTACAAATTTACGCTTTGGTTTCTTTTCTATAACAGATTTTATTGTCCGAACATCAAAGAAGTCAGACTGAACTTTCAGCTGATTATAACTTGTTCTAGTACCTTCTTCATTTAGAATTATTTCATTTGAAATTTGGTCAGTTTCAGTATTTGTAACTAGTTCAGATGTGCTCTCAGCTGGTGTTTTGTAAATAACGGATGGTGCAGTTTCAGCAGCAGATATAGCAGTGTTATCAAAAGGGTATATACCAGTTTTGCGAAAAGCAGAAATTAGATTTTCTGCAGATAAAGCTTTTACATATGGTTTAAATGTAAGACTAGCAACCTCATACTTGGTAATATTACATCCTGGGGGTTTTTGCAGGTAGGTAGAACATTCCTTATTATACATATTTATAAGTGGCCCAAAGACACCTACATCAAGAGGCTGAGTAAGATGACTACTGTGAGGTGGAAGGACAAATAAAACAACATTGTGATTTTGTGCCCATGAAGCTAAAGTCAAGCTTATTTGTGACTTGTGACCATCATATAATATGAGAGTTGGTTCCTGATTCCTGTTATGCCTGCATGTTTAGAGAAGTGTTTTGTCAGGTAGTTGTGAAATATTTGGGTGTTGGACCAACCTGTTTCTGACATTTCACCATCAGATTCTGGAGCTGCCCCATTCAGAAACATGTCATTTCAACGTTTTCCTGGAAAAATATAATAAGGAGGAATATGGTTTCCTATGGCATTACCAGCAGCTATAATGGTTACAGTTGAAGAGCGAGGGGATGTTATGGACTGTGGCTTTATATCATTAGAACAAACAATTTTTGGTGGGGAATGCTCAGTACTTATTCCAGTCTCATCTACATTAAAGATTCTGCTTGGCTTTTCTCTTAGATTATTCTTTGTAAGAATTGAAGAAAGCTCCTTGAAATACTTGGACAAGGTCTCATGAGATGCTGACTTGGCACGGGCAATGGAAAGTTTCTGCGGTTTGACAAGTTTAAGATTTGGCCACCTTTTCATAAAACCATAAAACCAGTTGTTACTTAGCTTTGCTGCATCAGTTGATTTTAGTGGTTTTCCAAGAGATGAAGCATAATCTCTTCCCATCATCTGTAAGGAGTTTCTGTTATAGCCATAATCAATGCTTGCATGATACATAATGTGGTCAACCAACTTTTTCTCTTCATCATGGGAAAACATGTTATCAAATCCAATGTGACAGTTCATATCAACTTTGCCATTTTTTCTGTCTCTGAGTGTAGATTCTGGTACACTGTACAGGCGGGAGGCTTTATAAACAGACATACCACCAACAGTAGCTTCATATGCCTTTTGCAGATTTGACCTAGTGTACTGCAATCTCTGTTTTTTACCAACATCAGTACTCTAAAAACAAAAATAGCAAACTCATAAATATTTTAAATTAGATAAAGATTACACAAGTTTTAATTAAATATGTTGAAATATTTTTTTAAATACAATTAATTGAAAACTTGTTTAATTCTATTATAAACCTAACGATGTAATTTCAAATTATTAATCAAAAATGAAGTAATTATCAAGCAATTAAATAATAATAATATCAAAAATCTTCACAATCAAGTAAAAAAACACTCAATTTGAATTTTATCATTTTTTATTATTATATTCCTTAAAGGCTTCCATACTTTTGGTCTTTTCTTGATAAAAATAGATTTGAGTCACGTGACTATTTTTATTTTTAGTCTCGTTTTGAATCAATCGGAACATCTCTCGGCCATTTCCGTCAAGGGTCGAGAAAGTGACCTCGGAGGTAAGTGGTGTCCATTTTGAACTACTTTTTATGTAAACAAATATGGCGACATGGCAACGACGCAATGTCAGTTCTGCGATGAGGAAAAACTATCAAATAAAGTATATAAATTAAAAGGAAGAAAATGGGTGGAGGAGAATTTTATATATAAGTTGGAAAATGTCATAGGAAATGCTATAAACACAGACGATAATATTTGTATTAGTTGTATGTCAATTGTTGATAAATGTTACTCCGTTAAACTGAGATACTTGGAAAAATACAAACGTACACAAGAAGAGACACCAGAAATAAATGCCAAGAGGCCACGCCTTTCCGTCGCAGAACAGATTACCATATCAATTGGAAAACCGTCAAATTCTTTTATTAATGCAAGAAAACGTTTATTTGGAAGTAGACCTGGTAAAGTGAAATTTTAATAGTAATTATTAAATGAGATTTTTCTTATTGGATCTGTATTGTCCGAAGAAAGTCATATAGCTGTTAAAAGTAGCTGTATTAGCAATTATTGCTATTTTGCAGTATTTTCCTTTGATCTTTATGTACAATATTATCCCATCTTTACTTTAGGGGACCCACCACATGTAAATGTCCCACATGAAAATGGTCTAAGACTTAGGTTAGGGTTAAGGTAAGTAGTAAATGTATTTATCCTGCAATCATAACATTTGCTGTACAATACAGGTAGCAGAATAAATTTTTGCTTTATTTGGCAGTGCCGAATAAAGTCTTTTGGTACCGTTGTCCTTGCTTCTAACAATTTTTAGCATTCCGTTCTGGTTTACGACGTGTTGTCGAATGCGATATTTGATTGTGACGTCAGGCTATCACTATAAAACACGCTGAAAATTTCATGTCAGAAATCAGCTTAAAGTGCAAATTTTTTCATGTTTTTCTTGCTGTAAAATATATTTTAGGGTTGCAGGATAAAAACAATATTCGTACAGTGTCAGAAAATATATAGTTTATTTGTACTCGCCGCGAAAAAACAGGTTCTACATGTTTCTAAGGCTCGTACAAATAAATTATATATTTTCTGACACTGTACGAATATTGTATATGTATAGGAGGTGGGTTCTTTGAAGCAAAATGAAACCATTCTGCTTGCATGAGAGAGGTCAATCTGATCTTACTGTCAAGACTTTAACTTCAATAGCATGATGATGAGATAGGGGCAAGAAAATGCATCTCATTTAAAAACGGTATGTAATCTATATGTAGGGGAAGTGATAAAACACCCACTTTATGACACAGTTGAGTAAAGAAAATATTATGGTCTCTGGCTATGCTTGACTCAGTATGGCTTCTCTTGGTTAAAAGAAAAAAAACAATACAGCACTCAATATAAATGAATTTTTTTTAAAACCTCTATTGTAACTAGCTAACCTAAGACTTATATACTATAACAGTATTCATGAAGTTCCAACTTAAAAAGTACTAGTACTAGTTGTACATATACTATGACATTACTGCCATATACTACAGCACATTTCACTACATGTTAGCAAATTAAAACTATCGTGTGAAGTTTGAAATTTACTAAATGCCTACCAGTGTTTTTTTTACATGAATATACAAGTAAATATATAATAATATTGTTATATGTCACTGCATGATTCTGTTTTTCTGTATTGGCCCTGTTAAATACATCTGTATTGTATGTATTTCACCCAATTGATCAATAATACTTTATAGTGCATATTTTTAGGAAATGATGGTGATATACTGGAAACTGAACCATTGCCCACTATTTCAAAAAATAGTGGAAGCCTTCTATTGAAAAGGGATCATAGTCTAAACAATGGTTTGTACTAGTAATAATTGTACTTGTTGTATACAATGTGTATCAATTTATACATTGTTATGTTTACAGATGTTATTGAGAATGCATGGTTTTTGTTACCATCTTCAATTTCTTGTATATTTGTTGTCTGGAAAGTTTTTCGTCATAAATTCGAATTCCAACTGAGCTGATTCAGATTAACATCAGTTAGTTCCCAGAATTATCATATAGAGAGACTTCTTGGTGTGAAATAACATACAACACTTTAAAGTTTAAACTTTCATCACAAATTATTTGAAACTCTACTAGTGCTATGACTATTTAGTACAAATGGCTTCCATAAGCTATTTAATAATTTTACTACTAATAAATATTATAATTATTCTTTTGTAACATCATACATGTACTATGTTCTGTATAGATCCTACTTTACATTTATTTTTGGAATCGTGACTTGGTAAATTTGATTTATAACAATAGTTAATATTTAACCCAAGAAATTCTTAACTGCCTAATCTGATTTCAGGTATAATTTTAAGTCTTACAAATTCTACAATTTGACTTGAGTTTCTACTGTGTGTTGTTCTTTTATGGCATTGCTGTTATATTATCCAGCAGGTCTTTAAGAACTTCATTGCAGTCTAAGTTCACTGACTTTCGAAATTACAGTTAAAAAATTTTTTTTAAATTTGTTATTGATTCTTTTCTTTAGTTTTATGTTACAGTTTTTTTGTGATGCTGCACTGAACACATAATGGCATATGAAACCTGCACTATACATGTATGTACCTTGAATATATACTTTGTAATACTTTTGGAGTCACATTTAAGTATTACAGTAGTGTAAGTATCAGAAGAATCAAAAACCACAAACAACACTAATAAAATTGGCGAATAAAATGTAGATAATATGTTAATCCAGAAATGTAACAATAACAAAAAAAAATTCTATATTGCATAACACAGTAAATATCCCGCATACATGAATAAATAAGATAAACAATACATTAAAGACAAACAAAGAAATGTATACAATCATATTATTTATTCTGTAATACCATTTCTAAATCAGTTTTGTAATGTGATTGTCAATGTTTGTTATTTCAAGTTTTGTATGTACCCACTACTGTATTTATCTCCCCTTCAAGTGTAATTATCTCCCCTTCAAGTGAGAATTATTTTGCATAAAAATCACAATAAAATTAAGGATTTTTTTTTAACATAGTTAATCATTAAGTTTTAATAACATTTGTAATTGTAGTTAAAAGGAATATATTCTAATTTCCTTGCAAACAGATATTAAAAAAGTGCCTTGGTCACTTTATAGACATATTTGTAAGTATAAAAATTGAGAAATCCTTATTCATGAAAGTTGCTATATAAAAATTAATGAAATAACTTGTTTTATTTTTGACAGAAGGCATAAATTCAGATGGTGAAGCAGTTAAAGCAATCCAAGGAGAAAATTTTGTGGAGATGGCTAAAGATATTCTGATGTTGAGATTGGAAAAAGATTTAACAACACTTTCTAATGGCACAAGTATCTTATTCAAGAAAAGTGTTGATATCTTAGGTTCTGAAGATGTAAATTTTGTTCATGAAGTGCTTTCTGAACTGCATGACAAAGTACCGTTTCTTTTTCAAATTTTGAATACTATGATAAAAGGACAAAAATCTGCAACAATTGCTATCATATATGGAATGATAATGCATAGCAGGAACATGCAAGCATCTGCAGTGCAGCGTTTCATAACAACACTGGCTATAAAATGTCATGCTGACAATAAGGTACATATGTAAATGTAATAAACAGTTTTGTGTTAAATGCAAGATAAAACACAGATTTTTCCATAGAGATTATAATATGGCTGTTAGCCAATCAAAATCCACATCACATACAAATTATACATTTATAATTCACTTGTCACTAAAATTCCTCCATAGACAGCAAGCTACATATACTGCGAATACAACAAAATTACCAGTTTCATGGCATGATGAAATAATTTTGCATGATTTCTAAAAAAAGTATAAGTTGAAGGAACTTACAACAGTAAGATAAGCAAGCATTATATATATATATAAGTTTTATCCTGCAAAACTTTTGTGGTTAAATTAGTACAAATATATTTGCCTGCATTAAGTTTTTTTTATTTTTTTCTATTTACCAGTTTCTTTCAAGGATGAATAAGCTTCATATAACATTGTCTGCAGAAAGCAAAAGAAACATCTTAAAGGAGATGGGTGATCACAGTAAAAACAAAATTATACAGGCAGTATCTGATGGTTTAGATGGAAAACTAAATGGTGACAATTTAGATGTATATGTTCATACAAATGACATACGGATGAACAATCATAGCAATGATTATCATTTTTTTGCTAGTGACTGGACACCATTCAGGATATATCAAGCAGACATAGAAACAAATGAATATATAAGATCTAAATGTATTCAGCATATACCATTAAATGATGCAATAGATGTTACAAAATTTCAAGCAAATAAAACTGAAATAGAACTAGTCAAAACCAGTATGAAAGTTATAGTTGGAAGAATTTTAAATGAAAATTGCAAGTCCTTTCAGTGGTTGGATCTTGTGCTGCCAAAGCATATTCCACATCCACTTAGTGATATAATGTCAAGAAAATCAAAATCATTTCAGTTACCTATAATGTTAAAAAATGAGGCTAAATATGATGATTGCATCAACATCATGGAATCATACATTCAACAAATTTCAGAATGGTATCGAAAAGCAGGCAGAGGTAATTTTGGTTGGTTCCATGTAATATATACTAAAACTTATGTAATTCATTCAGGTTATACAGGTGTCTAGTGTACACAGGTTTAGATATCATCAGCAAATATAATTTGGGTCACATATACCAGGGTTTTAGTTTATACATGGTTAGTTTGGTTTCACTGTATATAATGATCCATTATCAGTTTTTGTAACATTCCTGGTACATGTTTAGATTGTACAGTTTAATATATGTTTAGTATAAATTGAAATAATTTAACTGTACATGTTTTTTAGTAATGAATGTTGCATGCACCATTGCAAATACTTTGATTATTTCAGAATGTCAGCTTTATTTCATTTCAGCAGTATTTCTACTTTGCTTTGATCATTACAGTTGATGAATTGGACAGTCTTAAGATACCTATAGGTGGAGATCAGCTTACCAGGGTACGTCTTGAAGGGGCAAAGAGCTTAAGGGCAGGAGCCCATACAGTTGATGAAAGATTTGAGAATCTGTCTCCTGTAATAGTTGAGCTATTTCATACTTTGATGGATTATGTAGAGGTGCATTATTAACATAAGGTTCTACTCATAAAGCATTTGATATGACCATATTATAAACAAGGGAAATTTTTTAGCACTGCAAGTCAAATAAGCTAATAAACAGTTAGCCACCGAATTTATTATAACCAAAATAAGTATAAAATCTAATAAACATTTAGCAACTATATTTATCATAACATCCCAACCTTTATTTGTTCTATATAGTTGATATTGGTAAGAAACCAAGCAGACAGGCAACCCTGACAGACTAATAGCTATATACTGTATGTAATATCTATTCTGATTGAACACTTGGAATAACGATGATTGATGGCATGATATGGTCAAATTTAACACAAGCACAAATGACTTTTTGTTAGTAATAAAAATTTGACTCATTTTATTAGGTAAGTCCGATTTTGTTTAACTTTTAAAAATGAAGAAATATGTAATGTATTTGAAGATTTGCCAGCATGAATTGGTAAATAAATGGTTCCAAATAACTGTTGACCAGCATCTGCTTATGTGTAGCCAGTAAACTGAATTTGCCATCATCAAATGATACAATACAGTTATTTCCTAATTCACATGACAATTTCTTGAAAGGTTTTAATAAAAATGTTTGTAAATGTAATAACAAGAAATTACATTGGTATTTATTTTTAGAAGCTCTTTAAAGCATTCATGAAAAAGGAATCAGGAAGAGATGTTGGCACCCTTGGTCATTTAAAGACGGTTGTCAGAAGAACAAGTGTAAATGGAAATGTGAAAAGCAGATACAAGGCACATGAAGACTTTCTCTGCCTGGTTGGGAGGGCATACATTTTAGAAGCGGCAGTTTCATATTTTAATATGATAGATGTTAATGAAAATCCTTCAGTCCATTGCCCGCCAGAGAATGTTGATAAAGTACACAAGAAAAAAAGAAATGAATTGTTTGACAAAGTTGTTGGTGATTTTGTTGACCAGTTAATGGGTCCCTGTAGTTTTGAAGAGGTATAAGAAGTAATTTTAATATCACACAGTCATATAGGTTTGTTTGAATTGTGTTAAACATCACAACACAATTTACCAGCTATATTATGTGTTCAGTGTTTGTTGGGGAGAAAGAAACATACCTTCAGAGAACCATCCATAGAACAATGGTAATAGTTTTTGTTTCAATTGTTTAACCAGTTTTAGAGAAGCCTATTTAAACATTTTCCTATGTTAAACTAGGACCTAAAATGGTGGCCATCTTGGTTTTCTGATCAGAATTAAAAACACAACCTTTGTGAAGGACCATGCAGTGAAGAATGTGACTAAGTTTGGTTCTAATTACCCCAATGGTTTAATAGAAAAAAATCTTAAAGTTATCAGACCAGGATGGAAGCAGAGGAATGACCATTTGGGTCAGGTGATCTGATTAAAAAGACATAACTTCCAATTTACGATTAATGTTTTCATTTATGTTTCAATCCCTTGACCATAACACATTTGTTATAAAGCCAGGTAATTAGGTATTCTTCAATGTCTTTGTAAAAGATGTTGTGTATCAATACACAGATGTTTCTTGTTACTGACTTAATAAAACAAAATTTATTTGTAAACCTTTTTACTGTAAATAATACGAAACTATTAACCTTTAATATTTCCAGGAACAGCAAAATAGATCTATGTTGATTTCTGTAGATGACAATGAAAAAGAAATCTTAAAATGTGCTGTTACCCCTGATGATAAGGTTTTCATAGAGGTAGAAACAGCATCAAATAAATATGAAATAGAACTGCCTGTAAAAAAGTTTGAGAGGGGACAAAAAGTTCGAATTATTATACCAGGAAAAGGAGATGTAACATTAAAAAAGTTGGATAATGATGACATGTACAATTATGCTAGCTATTTCACTCATTTATATTTAGTTTTATTGTCTATGAAAGATGCCATTTCAGAAGGAGACATCATAAGAGTGAATTGTTTATTAAAATTTATGATTCCCTTTTTTTATTCACATTCTTGTTTATCAAAGTATTTTGTAGAATGTGTAGATTACATCCTTAAAACTGAAATTTTACTCCCCCCTTTGCTAGCACTCAAAGTACAAACTGCTTCATTTGTAAATCCACGTGGTGGATTGGGAAATAATCGACCTGCAGACTTGCAGAAAGAAAACCAGGTTAAAGAATTAAAAGAGCTTATAAAATCACTTGGTGCAAACAAAACTGAAAAATCTATAATTACAATTTCAAAAGCAGCACCTGTAATTAATGACATTGTAGAAAACTTTGACAGGCTATGTAATTTTACAAATTATTCTACAAATCATAAAAGCAGGAATGATGAAGATGACTTGATGTTGATGCTTAGAGAATTGAGGAAAATTAAACCTTTTGCATATACACCTGGCAGAAAACTAGATAAGTATTGTAACATTTCTCAAAGTGTTTTTGAAAAGTTGAAGTCAATGAAACTGTTGTTTGAAGAACAAATCGCAACAGTTGTTGACAGGCTTAAAAGAAATGTACCACATTTAGAAAGTGATGATTATAATGAACTGGTTGATGATTTTGAACAGAATTGAATACTTTTCTAGTCTCAGTCTCCATAATTAAATAGGAAATTGTTTAATCTCTGACATAACCATACATTTTAAACAAGTCTTGTTGTAATCGACTCCAATCTTAATTGACAAGGATTCCAGTTTTCCTACCGCAGGTCGGGGGTTTTCTCCAGGTACCATGATATAGCTGAAAAATTGCCACGTTAAACAATATTCAAACAAACACACAATAAACAAGTCTTGTAACTGTTTAATTTGTTTTACTGCTTTATTGAACATAAAATTGGTTTGCTAAAATTACATGTTCAAGAAAGCAGTAAAACTAATTAAACAGATACAAGACGTGTAAAATGTATGGTTATGTCAGAGATAAAACAATTTCCTATTTAACTGTTGTATGTACATGTATCTACCTATTGCAGTTAAGACAACATTGTACTTTGTCACATTTGCTTACAAAATTTTCAAACCCGAAATGACTCATTAAAACTTCTCTCAGACATGTAGTGGTATTGCAGTACTTAATAACAGATTTGTCTATCCCTTTCCGGTTACTTGCAATATCATTTTTATTATAGTACAAAATTGCATGAGAAGGTTTTCCATTTCTTCCTGATCTACCTATCTCTTGCATGTATTGTTCAATTGTAGTGGGGGGCCTGAAGTGAACAATACGTTCTATATTAGGGGCATTTAAACCCATTCCAAGAGCTACTGTAGCCAAAACTAAACGCAGAATTGGGTTTTCTTTTCGTAACTCTGATATGATCAATTCTTTCATTTTGCTGGTATAATCTTTGTGAAACTGACCAAAGATACGGTTTTCTGGTAATTTGACTCCATCCTTATAACCCTCACTTCCTAAGGCACTAGCAATGGCATTGTAGCAATAGCCAATACATTCTAGATTGTCTACATACATTATTGTTACAGGAAATTTCTCTTTTTTACATTTCAGTTCCTCACAGAATGAATTTAATATTGTATCATATTTTTCATATTTGTTTCTGTTGGGAAGACTGTTTCTAACCTCAAGAAAAATGTTTGGTCTATCTGGACATTCAGTTCTTACAACTGGGGATTTAAATTGAAGCACCTGACCCAACTTTTTTACAACTTCTTTTGTAGCTGTTGCTGTAAAGGCAGCATGAGGTACTGTTGGGAACAAACATGTAAGTTCACCAAGCTTTGAAAAAGCCTTTCTGAAATCTCTCCCCCTGTAAAAAATATGATACTTAAATTTTCATGTGTTACAAACAATTTCTCTCATAATACATCAAATTACATAATACAATGTATGATCAAAAAATTGTTTGTGATGCTATAACATTAACTACTTGCAATGTTTACAAAGCACACAACATTATTAAGGAACAAATACTTGTGGTAGAAGGTCCCCCAAATATTAAGCACTTATTAATTGCTTAATATCTGTATTACACACTTTCTTGAGTGTGGGTATCATCAGGCACCACCTGACTCATTGTCGCCTTCTTTCAAATAAATAGTTATTTGAAAATTTATTTGACTAGTATATGTAGTAGGTATAATGTTATTCTACATTCTAATGTTACACTGGATGTATCATTCCACTTTTTACTTTATTTTTGACATACATGTACTGAGAATCATTGAATTGAATTGAATGTTGTTTTAATGCCACTTTCAGCAATTTTTGAGCTATATCATGGCATCCAGTTTTTATTGGGTGAGGAAGCCCTAAGTACCCTAGAAAAACCCCAACCATCGGTAGGAAAACTGGCAATCCTTGTCAATTAAGATTGTAGTCGAGTACACCCTTCCTGCAGTGAGAATCGAACCTGCAATCTCAGTGTTGACAGACCACATGATAAATAGTAAACAAACTACCTTAAACACTCAGCCACCAAGACCCCTTATACTGTGAATCATATAAATCAATTAAATTGCACTAAAGCAAGGGGTTCTTCAAATTAAAATTTACAAAACTATTCATGCCTAACATTTAATATCATTACCATTCAGTGACCATATGCACTTCATCAATCACTGTGCAGCAAAGAGCTTCCTGGATACTGGTACTCTGTAATATTTTGAATATCTGCTTATTATCCAGTAATGCCTCTGGGTGTGTATAAATGATGTTGTATTTTCCTGTCACAATATCATTTACTGGAACACTTGTCTTCAACCCTACATCATCATTCTCATCTTTCTCCTCCTCCTCATCATCAATATCATCATCACTATCTAACTCCCTAAATTAGAATGTACATATGTATAAATATGCATATTCATGCATATTAGTACTACCTTGATTCAAATACTTATTATTATTATTATTAATAGCTGAAAAATTGCTTAAAGTGGCATTAAACATCAAACAAACAAGCATTTTTTTTTAAATGCTATTAAATGGCACTTAGAAGACTTTGACATTTCTGTGTATGCACAATTACACAACTTTCGTGGTTTTGTGTAGAAAAGTAAAACAGTAATTATGTATTAGTAATTGGTACTGTTTTGATATAAATGAAAAAAGAATGTATATAATAGTAACCAAAAATCTATATTTATCAACTATGGACTTTTTACTATGAGTTTATATGGGCCTATTAAATTGTATTAACTGATATAAGTTATCTATCTACAAGGTCCATATAAACAATATTGACCAAATTAAAAGTCCTTAATTGTTACATTACAAATGAAAACATCGTCTGAAATTGCAATTATTTGTACATTCACAATATTGTCTACATCAATGAAATTAAACTGTAATGAGTATCTGGATTTATATGTAAGAAATAATTAATGCTGGGTATGATGGTGTACTCATTTACACATTGACTAGGTGTTTATATTTGATTATTTTTTAATCAGTGATAGCCCATGTGTAAATGAGTACAAAATTATAAGCAGAATGAATTATTACAATTCTAATATGACCACATCCTGTGTTTTTTATTCAAGCCGGCCCTATAGACCATGTTTATAGTAGTTGCCAATTTCATGATGAAAGTTTTTTGGTCAAGAAATTATCTCAAGTCTGCAATGTACAGTGGACAATATATACTTTTAACATGTATTGAATATTTTATGATAATATGCACTCCATATATCTTATTTATTGACTTTTATTTTAAGCAGAACTTCAAAATTCAGCAGTTAATATTGAGACTTTGACAAACTTCTTGACGTGATGTTACATCAAGTCACATTGTGCATGTGTGAAGTGGGGATATATATGGGGTAATATATCATTTGAAGTTGTAAGGACATCATCTTACAATTATTAGTATAATGTTAATATAAGTAAAACAGAAACAGTGTCAATATTTTTTAAAATAGCAACAGGTGCTTGGTTGTAAAATACAAAAAAAATATTCTGTAAATCATGTGATTGTTTTAGCCAATCAGAATTTAATATCACACCCTATGTAATATAAATCTTTATTACATGAATAGAACTGTGTGTGTTTTTTATACTTTGGATTCATGATTCGCAACAGTTCTAAAATTACATAAAAACAGACTTAAACTGATCAAAACCAGATCAATATTCCACTTGACTACTGTGCAGCGGAATTTCATACTGACCCGATTTTGATCAGTTTAAGCCTGTTTTTCATAACTGTTAATTTCCAACACAACTATAAATTTCAATTTTAGTGGTCATCTGTATTTATAAAATATACTGTTATAAAATGAAAGAATAAAAAACATGTACACTGTAATTGACTTTGTATACTATTGTCAATATTTGAAATGTGATGATACTGGAATTTCAGGATTATCAGCAAATTAATATAAAAATGCAGTATTAATAATGGATTATTAGGATTTTATTCATGTAATAAAACAATTATTGACTTTGATATACAGTCCTTATCAGGATTTATTGGCCCTCAAAAATGTGTATTCACCAGAACCGTCGGCTTAGTGATTATTACATTTTATGGCTGATAAATCCTGATAGCCACCTATATAAAAATAATTAATTGTATAATAGCCTATAATATAATGTGTCTGTCTCTTATATTAACCACAGTATTACACTAAATTTATGGTCTACAACCTACACTATGAGATATATAAACCTATCTATGATTATTGGGGATTTGTTTACATTTTTCAACTTGTTGTTGGCACTACTGTGATATTATGTTAATAGATATATTAACTGATGTTATATTAATATGTGTAATGGGTGGTATTAAGGTGTTCATTTAGCAATGTGTTAACTAATATCACATTTCTGGTTTTTATTCTTATGTATAATTTGATATATTTATAATTGATAAACTGTGATAAATTTATTCTACTTATAAATTGCTTCTTGGTTATATTGAAAAATAAAAAAAGGAACTAAACGTGTTATAATTCACTTATATATTCCCATATACATTAATAAAGGTAAGACATGTATAGTCAGTAACAAACATAATAACATTCAACCAGAGACAGTCTAAAGTATAGTATAGACTGTCCCTGAGTCAACTGACTGTTCGACCACATTAAGTACACAAACACATTTAGATATCCAAAACAAATATAAGCTTATAAGCTTAAGTTAAGGACAGTATGAGTGGACAACAACCAAAAAAACAGACACACAACTATAGAGCATGAGATTTGTTACAGCTTGCCATTATCTAGACTTTTAAGTCCTGTGTTTCAAATTACCCTCCTGTTCTCTGTGTTGCAGATACCTTGACATATTTATAACTGGGTCTAATTTACTGAAATTTAGAGCCCATACAAATAAACTTTTTAAATAGTGAAAGGAATTAAAAAGTTATATTGTATTATTCTATTTACTTCAGTTGTTAATTTTTTTAATTGGGCCTACATATACTTTAGTAGATCCACCACATATACATACATTTACTACTTACCTTTAATCTTACCCAACCCTTATCTATCGATCATGAATGAAATGTGGTGGGTCACCTAAAGCATATTATATAATATAGGCCAGGCCCCCCTTTCAGATTCCTACCTGCGAGATAGTTAATACCTATTATATTTATATGTTGTTACTGATGTTCCTTGTATGTTAATGTAACACGATGGAATTCCTTTTTCGCACAAACTTTTGACTTGATCTTCCATGATTGCGTTCAAGGGGGTTACGACTAATACAATCATTGGACATGGAAGTCCGTATTTCATTTTGAACAACCATGGTAAGACCTGAAAAATTAAACTCTTCCCATATCCTGTGGGTAATATAATGAAACTGTCGTTTCCGTCATAAATGGAACGAATAGCTTCCACTTGCTTATCTTTTAAATTTGAAATATTAAACACTTGCTTGCAGTAATCTAATGCAGTTTCGAAATCGGACATATTTGTTTACATAGTGTACATGATACAACAAAAGTCAAAAATATCGGTATAGCTAAGTTGAATGAATGATACAATCCATATAATAAAATGGAAAGCTTTAGCTATATAAATACTCTATATAGTCAATAAAAACAGAACTAAATTTAATTTGTTAATTTGCAGGTGTTGCAACTCCAGAAAACATAGGATTATTTAGTAGCGCTATGACTTTGGTTGCTATGTAAACAGGCTAACCGTATCACATTTGGACCGATTTTCGGTCCATATCCATACACTTACCTCCGAGGTCACTTTCCGACCATAGGCGGAAATAACCGAGGTGATCCGATTGGTTTTGAATGTAAACAACCAGACGACATTCCTGAAGCCAATATATTGACACTGAATGTGTTGTTTTAAAGACAGTATGCAACATTTTTGCGATCATAGTGGAGGAGTCAGATGAAATTTTCATTTTTTGACATGACTGTAACAAAAATAGCGTTTACTTACCAATAATCTTGACATTTTCACCAAAAGTTCACGTACGTACTTTCGACAGGTATTCACTGTTTACATCCAAAAATAGACTGCCGCCAGATGGCGTTACGCATGCGTAAAGTATGAAAACGAAAATACCGCGATACCATGGGACCCACGATATCATGAGACACCAGTATAGAAATGTTTTAAATTAGATTTTAACAATACAAAAGTACAATATGGAATAATTAAAAAATGCAAGCAAAACACCTAGCGCATCGGGGTGTAACATTTAGTATAGTAATTTTTTAAACGTTACCCCAAACACATATTTTTTCCTGGAAGGCATTGCACATTACGAACCGACAATTACAAAGATTTTTTTGTTAGAATAGGTATGTAATAAAATGATTGAATTTGATGTGAAAACAAGATATTTTATTTGGCCAATCGAGGCGCCCATTTCTGAGCTACAATCAGATATAATATAAGAAAAAATATATAGGAACATAATATAATAGTGATTACAGTGATTAATTATTGTTATAAACTAAAGATAAACCTAGAAATTATAAAATGTGTAACAGGAGGTCTGAGTAACTATGCGCGTTGCTCATCCCTGCTGAATACAAAATGGTCCTATTTAGCCCAAAAATCACCAACAACAAAAAGAAACACAAATTTGACGTCGGATGCTGAGTAATGGCTTCAGTAAGGCAAAGCCTCAATTATGCTTTTAGACCATTTGTATTTGCATACCAAGTTCGTTCCTCAGGGATTTGAGCTTGTAGGATGTTGGCATTGGAAATGAAAATGCAAGCAGGTTTAACTTTTAATAGTGTGATAACATAACAATTGTAAATAAATAGCAAAAATATAAGTAGCAAGTATCAAAGAACAAAAATTATTCCCCGTACTGACATCGGAAGTTTAAGTTTATCAGTCAAAATGATATTGAGAAATTTAAATAAAAAAAATCTTTTGACTTTCAAAAATAATTTTAAAGATCTCCAAAAATAGAAATGACAGTCATTTTCTAGGTCAAATTAGTTGTCCTATATTATGACTCCAGAAAGCAGAATTTATGTGGTCGTACCTTACTAATTAGTAACAAGATTATCGACAATTAATAACAAATCTGAAATAACACTTATTCAAAAATAAAAATTATCTTTTCAAAGGTGCGAATCAAGATCTAACTTTACTAATTTAATCAAAAATGAATATAAAAACTGTAAACAAATGAAAAATTTCAAAACATGTCTTTTATCTTACTCAAATGTAAACTTACTTGAGACTTGAAATGCATAAGCACTTTTAAAACAGGAAATATGGAAATTAAAGGGAGACAATTGAAAATAAAACAGAAAATTAAACAATCCCGCTACATTCCTCCCCCCTCAGAACAAATTATATTTATAAAATTTGTTCGAAAATAAATGCATATAATATACAAAAATGTCAACAAATGTGTCACCCCCCCCCCCATAGTTTATGGGTTTTCATCAACGTCTAGTCACCATCTAGTCACCACTGTTGCTTCATCCTTTTCGAAATTAAAGTCAATGTGCTGTCCTCTGCAGATTGAAAGGTTGTTCGGCTCTGGAACATACATTCTAACTGGGTTTTCAGCTAACTTCCTTCGCTCCTCCTTGGCTTTTTCTCTAGCTTCCGTGTTTATCCTAGTGTATTTACGGAACAAAACTTTTCCTGGGTTTCTGAAATATTTGTTGGATTCACTGACGGACTTAATTTCCTTCTTCCCAATGTCGTCAAGGGTCACACGGTGTTTTTTTAATAAATGCTTTCGCACCAGACATCTCTCCCTATTCTTAAAAGAACATCCATCTTCGGGGCATAGATGTAAATCTGTCATGGGTACATGATATTGTCTCCAGTGCTTTCTGTATTTTGTGTGGTCCTTAAGGAAAGGGCTTTTGCAACCCTCCTTGGCTTTTTCTCTAGCTTCCGTGTTTATCCTAGTGTATTTACGGAACAAAACTTTTCCTGGGTTTCTGAAATATTTGTTGGATTCACTGACGGACTTAATTTCCTTCTTCCCAATGTCGTCAAGGGTCACACGGTGTTTTTTTAATAAATGCTTTCGCACCAGACATCTCTCCCTATTCTTAAAAGAACATCCATCTTCGGGGCATAGATGTAAATCTGTCATGGGTACATGATATTGTCTCCAGTGCTTTCTGTATTTTGTGTGGTCCTTAAGGAAAGGGCTTTTGCAACCCTCCACCTCACAGAGCATGCCCTGTGAGGGAAAGAACTCTCTTGGATCTTCATCCACACTTAGGTCTTTTTCAACAAAAGGAGCAACACTGATTTCGTAAGCCATATCTGTAATTATACAATTTAAAATAGCATATATATATTAATAATTTAACATTTCTTCCGTGGAAGAATGTTCCCAGGACATATAAATTTAACATTATCTGACGTTTGAATTTTTTCATTTTTCTAGTTCAGATTTTGCATCTGTTTTTGGCATTTTGTGGTATTTAACCAAGTGTGTTAATAATCTAAATCTATATAAGTGTTTCATTCCACATCTGACACATCTGTATGTTTTAATGGTAGGAGTATGTATTTCTTTCCAGTGTTTAATGTATTTCCGATAATTTGTGAACACGTTTGAAGTACAGCCATCCACATCACAAGCCATTCCATTTGAAGGCCATGGTAATCTTAGGTCTTTGTCTAGTGTGTTTAATTCCGTTGTTTGCACATTTACTTCTAACTCTAATTCAAAGTCTGTCATTTTCACTGCAATGGATAAAGTTTACATACAATCTCATAAAACATGAACATGACTGGTACTTAACATTTCCCAAGTATGTGAACATGTTATTAATCATCTTTACCCAATGTGTGCCTTAACAAAACCCTACTTTAAATTTCGGAATCTTTAACAGCAACACATCAAAAACAGAATTTGAACAAATTCCCTACTAATTTTCGGAAAATTTAACAATTCTGGTTCAAATTTCATCTATATCGTGCACTTATATATCTAAAAATTAAAACTCTTTTACATGTAAACAAAAATCCTTCAAAAATATTACTTTTTCGGAAATAAAGTTGCTTTATCCCTACTAGAATAAGTTTTTTCTGTATTTAATGACAGAAATTTGTGCAACATGAACGAAAATCAAATAAAATTTATCTTGTAGACAAAAATTATGAAAAAAAACGAAGCAATGTTAAAATCTTTTCAACATTCGACTTATTGATTGCAGGGTGACACTTTGCTTTATCAAAATTCAGCAATTATTACATTTGACTGTAAGTTATAACATATTTAAAATTTACAAACTATTTACAAAGAAGGAGAGTATTTAAGTGGCTTTTTAACTTGACGACCACATCTTGTTCTCTTAGGAGTTACAGGATTTCCATCTTGAACTGAAAAGGGTGATTTTGGAGTATCAAATGAATGATTAGCAATTTCAAAACTTTCAAAATGATCATCTGACAAATTTAATTCATCATCTACATCACTTTCAGATTGTTCATCTAATTCAGTTTCATGATTGACATTAAAATCTGGAATTTCAGATTGCCATCCATCAGGCACATTTCTCCCTGCGTATGGTTTTAAATGATCAACATGTACAATGAGGCTTTTGCTGGTAGGTAAAAGCTTAATTTTATACAAGACATCACTAACTTTTGCCTCTACAAAGTAAGGACCAGTCCAACCTAATGCTAACTTAATACCTGCTTTTGGAGGATACCATCTCCAGACAAAACTACCTTCGCCAAACCCCCGAGGTTTTGCGCCTCGATCGTAATTTTTCTTTTGGCGAGAGGCAGCCCTGGAAAGGTTTTCGTATGCAAAATTGTAAGTTGTAAGTGAAACGAAGCCATTCAACATACTCAATGGGACATAAATTAACACTGTTGACTGTAAAACCACAAATAATATCAATTGGACAAATCATGTCTCGACCAAATAACATTTTATAAGGACTAAAGCATGTGCTATCTTGTATTGTAGCTCTGTAAGCCATTAAAATGAAAGGTAGATGGTCATCCCAATTGTTTCTGTTTTCATTGACAAAAATTGACATCATTTGAATAATAGTCCTATTCATTCTTTCTACAAGACCGTCTGACTGGGGTCTATAAGGACAGGTGCGAGTTTTCTCTATACCTAAAAGATTACAGACGTTTGCAAACAATTCAGATTCGAATTCTCGCCCTTGATCAGAGTGAAGTTGGCTTGGTACCCCAAATCTACAAAATACTTCTGTAACAAGCTTATCAGCCACAGTCATTCCAGTGTGATTTGGAACAGCAAAGGCTTCAGTCCACTTGGAAAAGTAGTCAGTCATGACAATTAAATACTCGTTTCCATTTTCACTAACAGGACATGGACCAACTATGTCAACGGCAACCCTATCGAAAGGACAACCTGTAGCAAACTGTTGAAGTGGAAACCTACCACATCCAGGACCAGCTTTTGCTTGAGCACATTCATTGCAAGATTTGCACCAATTACGAACATCTGTGGACATTCCAGGCCAAAAGAAGCGACGCTTAACTGATTCTAAAGTTTTTTCTCTGCCAAGATGACCAGCAATGCGTGAATCATGTAAATGTTTCAAAATTTCAATTCATACAGCATGGGGAGCTACCAACAAAGCCTTGTTTTCTGAATTTTCACACAAATATATGTAATATAAGATTTCATTCTGTACAAAAAGACGATCCCAAAGATTCCAAAACATTCTAACTGTATGAGAACAACCTTGTATATACTGCTTAAATGGTTTTTCTATATTTGTTTTCTTAAGTTCCAAAACTTTTTTAATATCAGGATCTTCACTTTGCCAAGCTGCAATTTGTTCATCTGACCAGACTGACAACCAATTGGGAACGGTTGAAAATGTATCTTCATCTGAGGTATCCTGATTGTTTCCCAGCCCAGGTGGTTGAACCTGAATAGGTGCTAAAACTTGATGTACTGCCTCAGTTTTACAGTTTTCATCATTGTTAGCAGATACTAATATAGTATTAGTACAATCAGGACAGTCCTCTCTGATACACCTCTTGTGGGGTCGACGGGACAAACTATCAGCGTTTACATGTAGAGAGCCTCGTCTATGTTCAAGTACCATATCATAAGTGTCGAGAACACTTATCCACCTAGCTACGATGCCTTCTGGGTTTTTAAAATTCTTGAGCCAAATAAGTGAAGCATGATCAGTTCTTACTTGGAAATGACGACCAAACAGATAATGTCTAAATTGCTTTACAAATGTCACAACTGCCAGTAATTCTTTGTATGTTGTGCAATATCGTCTTTGTGATTCATTAAGAGTTTTGCTACTGTAAGCTATGACTTTTTCTTGTCCATTCTGGATCTGAGATAGAACACCACCTATTCCATTACCACTTGCATCAGTGTCTAAAATGTATTCACCTTCTTCCATAGGGTATGACAAAATAGGAGAAGTAATTAATAACTCTTTTAGCTTATCAAAACTTTTTTGACAATCATCGGACCATTCAAATTTTCTAGCTTTCTTTGTCAAAGATGTTAAAGGAGAAGCAATTTCAGAGAAATTTGGAATAAATTTTCTGTAGTAACCAGCTAGACCAAGAAAACTTTTGACCTCTGCCACTGAAGTAGGAACTGGCCAGTTTTTAATAGTGTCAACTTTGCTTGGATCACAACTAATACCTTTGTCAGTAACCACATGACCTAAAAATAAAACTTGTGTTTGAAACATACTGCATTTACTTGGTTTTAACTTTAAATTGTATAACCTGAACCTATCAAAGACTAGTTTAAGATTTGTCAAAGTTTTTTCAAAAGTATCACCAAAAATAATAACATCATCCAAATAGCAAAGGCAATATTCCCATTGATATCCTTTTAAAACCAATTCCACCAAGCGCTCAAAAGTTGCAGGAGCATTGCATAGTCCAAAGGGTAAAACTTTAAATTGATAAAGACCTTTGTGAGATGAAAAAGAGGTTTTCTCTTTACTCTCAGGTGACATTTCACATTGCCAATAGCCAGAAGTGAGATCAATAGTACAAAACCACTTGTTTCCACCTAAAGCATCTAAAGATGTGTCTATTCGTGGTAAGGGATATGCATCTTTTTTGGTAACAGCATTTAATTGACGGTAATCTACACAGAAACGAACTGTATTGTCTCGTTTTTTTACAAGCAAAATTGGACTGGACCAGGCACTTGTACTAGGCTCTATCACATCATTCTTTAACATTTTGTCAATTTCATTTTCAATGACTACCCTTTGAGATATTGGGACCCTTCTAGGAGGTACACGTATAGGCTTAGAGTTTCCAGTGTCAATGCTATGCTTCACAATGTCAGTACGACCTAACTTTCCATCAGGAGCTGTAAAAATGTCCTGGTATTCAAAAATACATTTCAAGTTGAAGTTTCTGATCTAAACTTAATTCAGTACTAGCATTTTCTACTAGACATTTCAAATGTTCTGGTAAAGTTATGTCATCACTAATATTTTGATCTTCATTATCAAAATCTATTGGTTTTACTTCATCAACTGGGTCTAATTTGCCTAACAGTGAATGTTGATCTAAATACAAGCTTTCATTTGTAAGATTTACTGCATTTATTACAACCCTACTGTCAGATTCCTTACAGAAAGTTCTTGCTAACATTAAACCTTTCCTATTTAAATCTTTTCTAGGTTCAAATACAGACATTGAATTCAAATTTGGGCCAAAAATTTGTCCTTTTATCGTAATTTCAGTTTGAGGTTCAATCCTAACCTTTTCAGCTAGTTTAACATGAGCACAGGCCAAAAATCCTAATTTGTAAAGTCTGATCTTATAACCTTTTACAAACATCAAACGTTGGGCAACTTTGATATCAGCTTCATATGCTTCTAGAAAATCCATTCCTAATATTGCATCAGTTTCAAAGGTTTCAGCAACAATAAAATCATGAACAAAAACTTTATTTGATATGGAAAATTTAAGTTTTATTTGTCCATGATCTTTCACATCCGTACCATTCACCGATTTCAAGGTCGTTAAGACCTCGCTCAAAGAATTCATGGACAACCTAAGCTTATCAAATGTATTTTTAGAAATTATTGAAACTGGTGATCCCATATCAATCAAAAAATCAAATTGTAAATTTTGAATCTTTGTCTTTGCAAATAAGCAACCTGATTGCTTAACAGAATTTATTAGAACAAATGGCCTTTCAATTTTATCTACATTTTGGACTGTACCTTTGGCCTTAAGATCAGTCCTGCTTAGTTTTTTACTTTTTCTGAATCTACTTTTTTATCATTTTGGGACCTATCTTTCTCTTCAGTAAACCTACAATATTTAGCAATGTGACCTTTTCTTTTACAATTCCAACATTCAACTGAACTGAGATTTCTTTTATTCCTAGTAAAGTTTGACATTTGATCTAACTTCTCATTCATTTTATCAAAGCAGTCACTAAAAGATTTAAACATATCTTTTAAACTGTCATTTTGGCTACTAGCATTTTCATTTGCTTGGCTTTGCTTTTCATCTTTATCTTTTCCTACTTTGTTTTCCCTATTTACAGCTCTGATTGTTCAATTTTCTTCCTTGGGTTTTCGAGGTACATTTTGAGCACTAGTAAATGCCTCATATTCAGTAGCAGACGCTATTGCTTCCTCTAAAGTTTCAGGATGAGAGAATTGAACATGTCTCTCCATATCAGTATGGCATAGCCCGTTAATAAATTGATTTATTACAAGCTGTTCGAGCACCGAGTTATACTCTCCATCGGGATATGCTAATCGGACAAGACGGCGTAGGGCATAACCAAAATCGTAGAGATTTTCGCCTGTTTTTCTTTTTCGAGCCGCAAATTCGCAACGTGAGGCAGTTACCCTTTCTTTTGGGTTAAACCGTTGTGCGAGCATGGACTTCAATAGCGTGTAATCATTCACAACGGAACAATCTAAATCGCCTAATAGTTTTTGGGCGGTGCCACGTAAACTCATGCTTAACTGTTGCGCTTTTTCAAACTCAGTCCAATTGTTCCATGCCGCAACTTGTTCAAACTGAACGATGTAGTCTTTCCAGTCGACGCTTTTCCCGTCGAACTTTTCTGGTTCTTTCTCACGTCGATTATGTGACCGTGGTACCATTGAAATGTCATTAAAGCTATTTCTTGAACTTAACCGTTCAGGGATGCTAGGCGGACCGTATGCCGACTGTGATACTCGACTTTGACGTGATTGTTGATAATCGCTATACGGAATACTGTGATAAGGTACATCATAACGACGGCGCGAATCGGAATGATAGCTATCATTATAGTGTACGTAATCTCGACTGTCGGAGCGGCTTCTGCTAAAGGACGGAGTTTCTGGAACAATGAAGCTCGAATCGTCAAAATTCGGCGGAGGAGGCCTAGGTGGTGGAGTATCAGAATATCTGAAGCTAACTCGACGATTTTCTCGTCGACTTTCCGGATAATCCGAATATCGATTATCATCCCTATAATCAGAGCTTGCCATGTCTATTAGTATTCTTAGAAATTCCAAACTGTTTCCTATTTAATGCCTATTTACTTAAAAATAATTAAGTAAACAAAAAGTTTATTGTTTAACTAGCCAACACTCTACTGTTTTAACTCAAATCCCCACACTGGCCACCATAAAATGTAACAGGAGGTCTGAGTAACTATGCGCGTTGCTCATCCCTGCTGAATACAAAATGGTCCTATTTAGCCCAAAAATCACCAACAACAAAAAGAAACACAAATTTGACGTCGGATGCTGAGTAATGGCTTCAGTAAGGCAAAGCCTCAATTATGCTTTTAGACCATTTGTATTTGCATACCAAGTTCGTTCCTCAGGGATTTGAGCTTGTAGGATGTTGGCATTGGAAATGAAAATGCAAGCAGGTTTAACTTTTAATAGTGTGATAACATAACAATTGTAAATAAATAGCAAAAATATAAGTAGCAAGTATCAAAGAACAAAAATTATTCCCCGTACTGACATCGGAAGTTTAAGTTTATCAGTCAAAATGATATTGAAAAATTTAAATAAAAAAAATCTTTTGACTTTCAAAAATAATTTTAAAGATCTCCAAAAATAGAAATGACAGTCATTTTCTAGGTCAAATTAGTTGTCCTATATTATGACTCCAGAAAGCAGAATTTATGTGGTCGTACCTTACTAATTAGTAACAAGATTATCGACAATTAATAACAAATCTGAAATAACACTTATTCAAAAATAAAAATTATCTTTTCAAAGGTGCGAATCAAGATCTAACTTTACTAATTTAATCAAAAATGAATATAAAAACTGTAAACAAATGAAAAATTTCAAAACATGTCTTTTATCTTACTCAAATGTAAACTTACTTGAGACTTGAAATGCATAAGCACTTTTAAAACAGGAAATATGGAAATTAAAGGGAGACAATTGAAAATAAAACAGAAAATTAAACAATCCCGCTACAAATGAAAATAATGTGACGACAAAAAGGGGGGCGAAGCTTTGACAAAGCTACTGTCACTAGATATCGTGCTGATAAGATTAGATGCTGCTGAGATGGTTTATTTGTTATGCCACTTAAACGACAGATACATGTACTTAATGTCCACACACCTTTTTCCAACAAGGGATTCATCTCTCTATAGTGTTTGATATGGTAGTGTGCTCCTGGTAAATCTCCTTAGTCACAAATCTAATAATACTCGTGGGTCCTTGTGTAGTCTAACAAATGCCAGTGAATAAAAGACAGTAAAGTTTGATAATTGTATTGTCAGTTTCACAGTATAAATCCAAATACAAAATCACAGTATAATTTAGTTAATCCCCTGGGCCAAAGATAGGTAATTTCGAAATAGTGAGTAAGTCCTTACACAAAATGAAGTAAGACATAAAGCGAAGTAAGACGAGGTAAGACAACCTGTATTCTCGCGAGTCCCTTTTATACCAACCTCTCAAACGACCTTGGCACACTCTTAGCACCCACACTTTCTCACGCAATCATTCTGATGCAACTTTCTGATGAAATACCATGGACTCCCAGTGGGACCTACAAGGAGTAGGATGACTCCCACTACACTAGTATGTACACAAGGAGTAAAACTTTAGTAGGTCACTAGGATCACAAGGAGTCATGGTCCTAGTTGACCTTTCCCGGCCTAAATAAAGGACACATCTGGTATTTATCTCCGGAACTATAAAATAACTGTGGTGTCGACATATTTATGCCGGAACCCTGCTGATATTAACTAAATAGAAATAAGGATGATGAAATCAGTAAACTTACATGACCCCAGGCTACTCCTAAATGTACATACATGAAAATAGGAAATACCTTATGTAATATATAGGGATTGATCTAAAATCATTACACAGCCCCCCCCCCCCCCCCCCGACGAAAAAATATTAACCTGTAAAAGGTAAATAATACTTTTCCACCTGAAACAATATACTCTGAGGTAATTAACCAACAATTAACAAAAAATTAATCTTCTTATAAAAATGAGTGTTTTTGTGTTAACCTTCAAAACCAAAACAAAAATAAACAACCAAAAATATACTTCCACCACCGAGTACCAGTATGAGGTCCACAAAAAGCACCAAAAATAGGACTTGTAGGCTGATTATTACACAAAACATACGACGGACAAGAATGTTTGACTATTAATCGCATGCATTATACATAATACAATATACATGTATATGGCACAAAACGCATAGAATAATAAATCTGACATTAATTATGTCGTAAACAAAACTTAAACTAAAAAAAAAACAAAAAAAAACCAAATGTATCTAACCATAAAATCAAAATAACGAGGTAAATTAACTTTGACCAGAAATTAAAGTCTAGGAAGTCGCTAACAGTCATGACAGTCCTAATCACTTGATTCTGCTCCCAATTCATCAACTTCTGCGACGCGGACAGACCCGTTAGGCTTCCTCTCCTTCAAATCCACCGCCTGCATGTGCTGCACCAACTCGAATCCCATGTATCTAACAGAATCCCTCCAATTGAAGTTCTTGATATCGTAGTGAGGGGACATCGCGAAATGATGTTCTCTTTCCACCTTTTCATTGCCATTGGAGTCTTTTACGGTCCTCTTTAATAAACTCAGTGTGAAAAGTTCCACTATCTCCTTCGTCTCCTGTTGCTCTCCCGGTGCAGCATCTCTTGCATCTCCTGAAGGTCCTGGGACTTCTCCATCTGACACATCATCTTCAGGTCCAACACCATCCGACTCGTAGCTTATATTGTTACAATTTAGTTCATCATTTAAGTCTCGCTGATCAGATTCACTACTAATACTAGACCTTGAATCCTCTGATTCTTCACTGACATCATTAACTTCTGGGGCCGGTACACCCAGGTCCGTGTGGACGGGTCCCACATAGTAGCTTTCCTGGATATGCTCGCGTTGATAAAATTGGGACAGTGTGGCCTTCGCTGCACTTACAGGGTCTTCATTCTCCCCCTTATGAGCTGCCTTTATGTGAATTCGAAGATACTCTCGTCTCAGGAAAATTCTGTCACATCCAGCCGCAGGACAACGAATAGCATTCACCAGAGGATTATGTACCTGGTTTAGGTGTCTCTGTAAGTTCTTTAAACCCGTATATCTTTTCCCACAATGATGACATCGTTCTGTTTGCGTCGACATCGTAATTGTTTGAATGAAATCTTGTAAATGTGGTCTGCTAACCTTCCGGCCAAATCTAGTTTGTATTGAATGTGCATGCTCAGAAGAAGATCTGGGGCTTACACTAATATTGGCACGAGGTCGGACCCCTGACTCCGGAAAATCACCTACACTACCCGAGTAAATCTCATTGCATTGGCGTTCCCTGAATCGTCAGAAGTCGTGGGAAAAATAGTTTCATCATTTTGAAGCATAGTTGCATCAGCTTCTGTAAAACTTTCCAACGAAATGATCTAACTCTGGGAATTCCATGACCTCATTTTCCGACGTATTTTCTAGTTCAAGGTTGAACCAATCAAACTTTTTGTCACCTGAATACGGCTTTAAATTGTCTCCGTGTACGACGACAGGAGTAGAGTTCCCCGAGAACTTTATTTTAAATAAAACGTCACTTAACTTTTCACAAATAACCCAAGGGCCAGACCAATGTCGAGCGATCTTGCTTTTTCTACCGACCACATTTTTCTTTTGGTTCCGCCGACCATATCTCCGACTGAATACCTTTTTGACTTTTCACCGGCATCATATATCAATTTTTGACGTTCTGCCGAAATTCCTAAATTCAACCGAGCTATTTTGTGCGCTTCTGACAACCGATCTTCTAGGTTAGCTACATACTCCGTTACAAATGTTCTTTCTCTGCCTTCAATATTCAACTTTTCAGTTATAAAGTCAATCGGGAATCGCATCTCCTCCCCATATACCATCCTATGAGCCGTCATCCCAGTACTTTCGTGTGGTGTAGAATTATAACCATCATGATATAGTCAAGATAATTATCCCAATCTTTTCGGTGCACTTTAACATATTTAGATAAAATGTCATTCACGGTCTTATTCATCCTTTCAATCATGCCGTCTGACCTAGGATGTAGCGGTGTGGTACGAGTTTTATGTATATCCAGTAACTTGCATAGTTCTTGAAATAGTTGACTTTCGTATTGACGTCCTTGGTCAGAGTGCAGTTCGGCCGGACACCCAAATCCTTTCACCCACGCTCTGAAAATGACGTCAGCAAAGGTTTCTGCTTGAGTGTCTCTGATGGCATACATTTCTGTTAACTTAGTGAAATAGTCTCCAACCACAAGAATATATCTATTTCCATTGTTGCTAGTCGGAAATGGGCCAGCGATGTCTGTAGCTACTCTTTGAAAAGGTTCTCCCACTAAGTACGATTGTAATTCGTGGCGTTTCTTAAAAGGTAGATTTGTCTTTTCTCCGCATATATCACATCGACTCACATAATCCTTTACGGTCTTATGTATATCTTTCAAAAAGAACGGGGATTGTCTAGCCTTCCCATACGTTTTCTTGATTCCCTGATGCCCTCCTAACACGGAGTCATGGAGGTACCACAACACGGAGTCCGATAATCTTGTTGGCAAACAAATCTTCAAAGTCGCTCGACTAATGGAATCACTCCAGTTCATGCAAAGTGCATTTGTTCTTTACTTCCAAAAGTTCCCAACTGGCAACATAGAATTTAAAATCTCGACTTCTCGAACTCATATCTCCTATTCCTGGTTTATCTTTTCCTTCAAGTTTCATCTTTAAAATTTTTCCTAGAGTCTCATCTTTCTCCTGAACACTTCTTAAAAGTTCAAAATTGTCTAATTCTAAAGTTAGTTTAGGTTTTTGCGTTGCTTGCCTTGGTCGATTAGGCTTTCTCCCCCTTCTTAATCTACGTCCTACCCCTTGGAGACTCTCATTTTGTCCGACCGGACCTTGACCTAAGTCCGAGTCCAAGTCACGTAAAGGGCCTCGTTGCATATCATCGCCAACTTCATCTCTATCAGAATCTGAACCGTCAGATAAAACATCTACAGCTTTACTATGTTCTTCTCGAATGTTCGTTGCCTCTATTTTAGTCGGACCCTCATAGGTGTAGTCCCAGGGCATTTTACACTGTTTACACATCTCTCCTTCCGATGTAATTAATCTTGACATTGCGTCTGCATTACCGTGCCTTTGGCCTGGACGGTGCTGTATTTCCATGTAAAATTGACTGAGTTGCTGGATCCAGCGATGTATCTGTCCGTCTGGCTCTCTGAATTTCTGCAACCAGGACAAAGATCCGTGGTCCGTGAGGAGTAGAAATTTCCGCCCAAGCAAATAGTGCTTGAAATACTTTGTGAAGAACACTACTGCCAGCATTTATCTCCTGGTCACACAGTAATTCCGTTCCGCCTTGTCAAGGCAACGACTCCCATAGGCAATGACTCTCCCCTTGCCGTCCTGGACCTGCGATAGTACTGCTCCTATGGCATAAGCACTGGCGCCCGTATCAAGAATAAATTCGGACCCATTTGCACGTGGAAATGCCAATATTGGAGCTGTAACTAACCGGTCCTTCAACTCTTTAAAGCTCTTCTCGCAGTTTTCATCCCAATCGAAGACTCGTTCTTTCCGTGTCGGATCGAATAAAGGTTTCGCTATCTTCGAAAATCCTTCTACAAATTTCCGGTAGTATGATGCTAAACCAAGGAAACTCCTAACTTGGGTTACTGATACCGGCCTCTGCATTTCTTTAACTGCCGCAACCTTAGCTGGGTCCGTCTTAACTCCCGCTTCTGACACGGAGTACCCCAGAAAGGAAATCTCTTTCTGTAGCAAATTACATTTCTTAGCCTTTAATTTCAGATTTGCGCTTGCAAGACGATCAAATACTTTCTCCAAATTGGCAAGATGGTGTTCGAACGATTTTCCTATTACCACAATGTCGTCCAAGTAGAGCACAGCTACTTCCCACTGTAATCCTTCTAATGTTCTCTCTATGATACGACTAAAAGTTCCAGCTGCATTACAAAGACCGAATGGCATGTTCTTAAAATGGAACAATCCTCCCCTTGGCGTTGCAAATGCTGTTTTCTCTTTATCTGCTTCTTCTAGTGGCACTTGATGGTATGCCATATCTAAGTCTAAAGACGAATAATATTTGGACCCTTCTAACGCATCTAAATTCTCGTCAATTCTCGTGAGTGGATATGCATCCTTGACGGTCTTCTCATTTAATTTCCGATAGTCCACAAACATACGCCAAGATCCGTCTTTTTTCTGTACCATGACTGTCTGTGATGACCAAGGACTTATGGATTTTTCTATCAGACCATTCTTTTCTAATTTTTTTACTTCTTCCTCCAGGGCCTTTCGCTTATACAAAGGTATCCTGCGGGGTGGCTCTCTTATAGGCTTGTCATCCTTTAACTGTATCTTATGGGTCCCCATATTAGTTCTTCCAACTTCACCCGGGCGGGCAAAACAGGCTTCATTCAAACAGAGAAACTTCTTCAGCTCCGTCTTCTCCTTCTCATTGAGATGTTTGCAGCCTTTTTCAAAAACTGGGACAACATGTTCTGGCATGTTTCCAACGTCAGTTTCACCAATTTCAAGTACACCAAATCCATCTTCTCGGCCAGACCTCCTCAGGTCCAAAGTTGGTCCTATTCTGCTGGCAGGTGTAAACAACGCCATACGAGTATGTTTGTATACCTGGACATCTAGCGGACCGGGGTTATATACTCTAGTGTAAACAATGTCATTGGCTGCATCTACTAGAGTTCTTGCTATTGCTAAACAGTGTCGCTCCATGAACGGACGTTCTGGCGTCAAGATACCCAGGGAATTGGAGACCAGGTGACCATTTCTCCGGTTTGTTAAACCTGATCTGATCACCGCCTCATGTCCCGATGGTACTCGAACAGTCTCCAGAGCAATAACTCTGCTCGCCCGCAGAGTTCTGTCTGACTCCTGCAACGGCACACGGCTACCTTTTATTATGAAAGACGCTTCATCGTGGTCCCACACACAGCGATAAGTCGTAATAAAGTCCTCGCCAATCATGTTATTCCGGACTCCGCCTACAACTACGTCCTGTTCAAACACATGGTCCCCAAACGTCATCCTCATAATAGCTCTTCCATAACACTTCACCTTCTGTCCAGAGGCTGTCACGTAGCTACTGCCTACTGGTTCCAATCTTGGTTTATCAATGATATTGTCAAAAGTATCTTTAGTGATAAAGGTGCTCCTAGACCCGGTGTCTATTTTCAATTCAACACTGGTCCCCTCTACCAAACCTCTGACTATCATACTCTCCACACTTGCCACTTTGGCAGGTAATGGTTCTTTACAGGTTCCTAAAGTTCTCTTAATGGAACTAGGCTCCTTCAGACTTGTATTACTACTTGAATCCTTTTCGGATTCTTTCTTCTTTTCTACGTTTCACCCCGTGTGGGACCCGGGGCACAGGAGAATAGGCCCACGGCTTCCTCAGCCTGCAGTAAGAGTCTGCTAACAGAGTCAACACTTGCCGTGTGTTGCGACCCGTGTCGATTACAGGACGGGATTTCAGTAGGCCGGGTAAACGGTCCCGATAACTTACTGAACCCTTACTTTTTCTAGACGGGAAATCGAGTTAGCCCTGACTTCGATGAATCGGCATGTCACGTCTTGCCCTTTGTGAATGCTTCTCATTTAAGCTACTCTATTACATTATTTTCCTTCAAACTGATCCACGAAATATATATACAATTTGATAGACGGCTTCCTTACAGGATTTGCAAAGAAGGCGGTGGCTGAAGGGCAAAGCTTCCTCAGCTTTATAGAGGCGACATGTTTGCCGTGTGTTGCAACCCGTGATGGTGGAGGAAGGGATCCTGGTGGTTGAGAGATCACTCTCTGCTGCATCCATTAGTGCGGGTCAGCGGTTTGATTTTCAATACACCACTTTGGCCCTGACTTCAACTAGACGGGAGACCGGATGGACCCGGTTCGGTCAATCGGCTGGTCACGCCGAGCCCTTAACAAGCTTGTCGTCATTCTTCTTGTCACTTGATTTTATCTTGTGAATATTACACCAAAATTGTTCAGTAACAGGCTGTTAAGAAGGCGGTGGCTCATGGGTCAATCAAGTAGATCGAGTTTCGAACGGTTGTATCGCCAGGTAACCCCGGGCACGAGGCATGCGTTCATTGAGAAATTCGTCTGTTTGAGTATACCACCCTTGGAACACCTGATGCTTTCTGCTGGAGATCCGCAGACTCGAGGCATCGCCCATGTTGGCACTCCGTGGCGGGTAGGTGACAAGGGTGGTGAACCGCATTTCTCTAATCATGGCTTCCGAAACACCCCCTTTAGCACAAAAAGGTCCAAAAAAAAGAAAAAATGACTTTCCTCTTGAAGAATTGGTTTTTGAAGAAAATTGGCCTAAATTTATTGTTTTATCTAGCAAAGACCCAACTAAACCTTTGGCAAAAATATCTCCTTTTATCATAGAAAAAGTTATTAAAGGCTGTGCAGGAGACGTTAAAAACGTCACTAAAATGAAATCCGGTTCCCTCCTTATTGAATGTAATAGAAAACAACAGTCTTCAAATTTACTAAAACTTTCAAAAATTGTTGATTTAGAAATATCTAGCTCTCCCCACAGAACTCTAAACTCGAGTCAAGGGATTATTCGTTACCGAGGCGAAGATCTATCGGAATTATCGGACGACGAAATCTGTTTAGAACTAGAGCCTCAGGGTGTTACAAAAGTGAAAAGATTTATTGCTAACAGACAGGGTGTTCAGGTAAAACTGAACACCTTTCTTTTGAATTTCAATACACCCACTGTTCCCGAATCCATCAAGATTGGTCTCTACAAAGCTAAAGTCAGCGCATACATTTCCAACCCCGTGCGCTGCTTTAAGTGTCAAAAGTTCGGCCACGGAAAGGGACAGTGTAGAGGTCACCAGATTTGTTTTAAGTGTGCAGAAGAAGGACATGAGGGCTTCACCTGCACTAAAACTCCAAAGTGTGCCAATTGTGGTGAAGCTCACATGTCCTCATCCAAGGACTGTCAGCACTTTAAAAAGGAAAAAGAAATTCAAAAAATAAAAACTGAAAAGAACATCTCTTACCCTGAGGCTCGTCGTCTGTATAATACAACAAATAATCCCTCGTCTCCTGCATCAACGTCATACGCCAGTGTGGCCAAACGCGTTCTCACTTCAGTTGAAACGCAGACAATCATCACATGGCCTATTGACAAACAGGAACCTTCAAAATTAACAGTAACAACAACAGACAAAATCATTAAATCATCACGAAAATCTTCATCTTCTCAAACTGCTACGTCTTCAGCACCCTCTCAAACTGCTACGTCTTTAGCAAAATCTCAAACTGCTACGTCTTCAGCACCCTCTCAATCCTCAACCAATTCTTCAAGAAGCCCCAAAAAAAATTCAAAAAATACCAATTCCAATTCTTCTAACTCGAATAAAAACTCAAATCAAAAAGGAGATCGTACTCCAAAACTGCTGCGGGATCCCATTAAGGTCCACAACAGGTTTGGTAGTCTAGATCAACTAGACACTACTATCTGGGGCGATCCCATGGATACACTACCCCCAGATACTGGATCTAAAAGTAGATCCCCCAGCAGAAACCGGCGGAATAGCCCCAAAAAAACTGTCAACTATTCCCCTATTCGCAGACCATAATGGGTACAATAATACAATGGAATTGTCGAGGTCGTAAGATTAATTTTCTGGAAATTACATTATTAGTTCAAGCCTTTCTTCCTATTGCATTTTGCCTCCAAGAATCCCACCTAAAGCGAAGTGATAACATATCTTTAAAAAACTACTCTATAAACAGCACATATGTAGACGAGAATGATAGAGCTGCTGGCGGCTCTACCATTCTTGTAAAAGATCAAGTTCTACATAGCCCTGTAGATCTCAACACTGATCTTCAGGCGGTTGCTGTTAGAATATCATTAGACAAAACAATTACTTTATGCTCTGTGTATATACCACCGAATTCTTCATTAAATTTAAATCAGTTGAAACACCTTACTGATCAGTTACCAGCCCCATATATATTATTTGGGGACTTCAACGCACACAACCCTCTATGGGGTAGTAACACAATAAACGAAAAAGGTAAAATTATTGAAGGCTTAATGAATCGGGAGGATCTGTGTATTTTTAATGATGGAACCAATACATATTTACATCCTGGGAATGGATCATATTCGGCTATTGATCTTACAATAGCAGATCCTTCTCTGTTGCCCGATTTCTCATTGAAAGTCCATGACGATCTCTGTGGCAGTGATCACTTTCCCATTCTCTTGGAATCTTTACACTCTTCAAACACAGAACGAGTCGCTCGGTATAAATTTGGCAAGGCCAATTGGCCTCTATTTGAACAACTCTGTATAGAACGACTCAACTCGGATACTTTTGAAACCATTTCTGATCCAATTTTAAAATTCAATGAAACACTTATTTCAATTGCTGATGAAACAATTCCTAAGACCTCGACAAATCCAAAACACCCTAGTAAACCATGGTTCGATGACAGCTGTGAGGACGCTATTAAAGACCGGAAAAAGGCTGAACGACGCTTTAATAAACACCCAACTCAAAATAATCTTAACCATTTCCGAATTTTTCGAGCGAAAGCTCGCAGGGTAACGAAACAAAGACGACGCACCTCTTGGCGTAACTTTGTTTCTAAATTAAATAACCATACCCCTATGAATAAAATTTGGAACATGATTCGTAAAATTAAAGGTAAAAACAGTAAAGCCAATGTCCATCATTTAAAGGATGGACAAGACTTGTTAACATCAGAGTCAGACATATCAAATAAATTGGCCAAAACATTTGCAACACACTCCTCTGCTGAAAATTATCATCCCAATTTTCAGCGGATCAAAATTCAAAAAGAAAAATCAAAACTTAATTTCCAGTCAAAAAATTTAGAAGATTATAATAAACCTTTTTCTTTGGAAGAGCTACACAATTCTTTGAACAAATCTCACGATACAGCATGTGGTCCAGATGACATCCATTATCAACTTCTCAAACATCTGCCACATCGTCTCTCCAATGTCTTCTGAATCTTCTTAACAACATTTGGGAAACGGGTGACTTACCATCTATTTGGAAAATGGCCACTGTTGTGCCTATTCCAAAACCAGGAAAAGATCACTCGGAAGCGTCCAACTATCGGCCTATAGCCCTCACAAGCTGTCTTTGTAAAACCATGGAAAGGATGATCAATGATCGCCTTGTCTGGTTTTTAGAATCAAACAACCTTCTGTCCAATATCCAATGTGGATTTAGACAAGGGCGAAGTACCCTAGATCATCTGGTGCGTTTCGAAACATACATAAGAAACGCATTTGCCAAAAATGAACATGTGGTGTCGATCTTTTTCGATCTAGAGAAAGCTTACGACACAACATGGAAATATGGCATTTTAAAAGATCTTTTTGATATGGGGTTGAAAGGTAGACTTCCTACCTTCATTTCAAATTTTTTGTCTGATAGAGAATTTAAAGTTCGTGTAAATTCAACTCTATCTGACCCTTTTGAACAAGAAATGGGTGTTCCTCAAGGTAGCATCCTTTCTGTTACTTTATTCAGTATTAAAATTAATAGCCTTGCTCAAGTCTTGAAAGATAATATTGATGGTTCTCTTTATGTTGACGATTTTTTAATTTGTTATCGAGGAAAAAACATGAATAATATTGAACGCCAACTGCAGTTATGTTTAAATAGAATAGAGAAATGGGCGATGGAGAATGGTTTTAAATTCTCCACTGGAAAAACAGTTGGGATGCATTTTTGTAATAAACGAAAGATGCATCCTGATCCCGAATTAAAATTGTATAATAATCCCATCAAAATTGTAAAAGAAACTACTTTTCTTGGTCTGATATTTGATTCAAGGCTAACCTTTCTACCCCATATCAAAATGTTAAAAAATAAATGCTTAAAGGCATTAGATATTTTAAAAGTCGTTGCCAGCACCGACTGGGGTGCTGAATGCGATGTTTTACTTAATCTATATAGATCGCTGGTTCGATCTAAATTGGATTATGGTTGTTTTATCTATGGTTCTGCTCGCAAGTCATATGTCAAAATCCTTGATACTATACACCATCAAGGATTGCGACTATGCCTTGGAGCTTTCAGAACCACGCCTGTTGAAAGTTTGTTTGTAGAAGCAAACGAGCCTTCTTTGTATCAAAGAAGAATAAAGCTCGCTTTGCAATATGCAACCAAATTAAAAGCATATCCTAACAACCCCGCCCACGACTGTGTTTTCAAACCTCTTTATCAAAACATTTTCGAAAAACATCCAAACAAAATTCAACCTTTTGGCCTCCGCATTAAATCTCATTTGGAAAATTCCGGTATAAATTTAGATGAAATTGCTGCAATCGAAATTCCACATAATCCCCCGTGGTTAAACCCCAAACAGATATTTATTTATGATCTAAGAAAACATAAAAAGTCCGACACAAACCCTTTAATAATACAACAACATTATGCAGAAATTAAATCTTGTTACCCTGACTATGGCACTATTTATACAGACGGGTCAAAAGACGGTGATAAAGTCGCCTCGGCCGCTGTCTACGGAGAGCGTGTTGAAACTCGCCGGCTTCCGTCTGCCTCATCTGTATTTACAGCAGAGGCGCAAGCTATTCTTCTTGCGATGAAAATAGTAGCTTCGTCAGACGAATGCAAATTTATTGTCTGCTCCGATTCCTTGTCTTGTCTTCTGGCTATTGAACATTTCAAAATTAAAAATTCTTATATTTTTAAAATTATTCAAATTTACAAATCTCTTGTTGCTTTGGGGAAAGAGATTATCTTCTTCTGGATTCCCAGTCATGTCGGAATCCGTGGAAACACAGTCGTGGATCAGGAGGCTAAAAATGCCCTAAAGGATACTATTATTAACTGTAATATTCCTTTTACCGATTTTAAACCATTAATTTTTAAATATATTTCTAATTTGTGGCAGAGTGGTTGGAATCTCCAAGTTCATAATAAACTTCATGAGGTCCAGCCACTACTGCACACAAGTAATTTTAAGAGTTTTAGAGGTCGTAGAGACCAAGTTGTTTTAACACGGTGTCGTCTTGGTCATACCAGGACGACACATAGTTATATTTTAAACAATGAGCCACAACCCGAATGTGTGCCATGCAACAGTCCATACACCATCAAGCATGTCTTGGTGGACGTGGCCCACATTCGGGAACGTTTTTATACTGTAAATACGTACAGTAGTTTGTTTACAACGGTCGCAGGCGACACAATTTTAAAATTTTTAAAGGAAATTAATTTGTACAGTAAAATTTAATTTTTCCGGCAATTTGTTATCTATATTTTTATTGTTTTACTTGCCTTTTATCTGTATATATGCTCATATTATTGTATGAGATAATGTTTTAGAACTAAGGGAGAGATGAACAATTTTGAAAAATATTAAATAATCAAATTATTATTACTTTCACGTCCTGAATATAGCTGAAATATTGCTTGCTGGACGTAAAACATCAATCAATCAATCAATCAATCTTTCTACGTTTCCTCTTATATTTAGGCCTTTTAAGGTTGACCGGTACATGGCCATCTGTACCGGTCAGTTCTAGTTTAACGGCACGTTCTTGAGTTCCTCAGCAGCCACCCTTGTAGGACCACTGGGCTCCGGCCTGTTCCTATTCGGTACGTAAGGTCTCCTTCTACCTCGTCCGCTGGCCAACGGACAGGAATGATGTCCTCCTCTTCCGAACCTATTCGGGTACTTGTAGCGATGTGCACTGTCGCTATCCGCATTTCCTTCATCATCACCATAGAATCCTGCACTTGGGGATCCCCTGGTTTCATCATTAATTTTCTCTAGGCTTCCCGTTACCTCATATACATTTCTACTTGGCTTCTCTTTTGCTAGCTCCTTTTCGCCAGCACGGAGGCACTCTTGCATAGCATTCACCACTGCTTCTTGCAAGGTCCTTGGTCGAGTCCTTTTTAACTGCCAATCTAAACTCTTCGGACTGCCCACATTTGTCCAGAAAGGTTTTGATTGCGCTTTCTTCTACGATGTCCGGATTCTCCGGGTAAGCTCGGCGATATAGATCTCCTATCGACTGGCCAAAATCTCGTAGTGACTCTCCCTGTTGCCTCCTCCTCAACTTAGCTTCGGCTAGGTACTTCTCCTTCATGGCCGTATGGCCAAACCTTTCTTCCATTTTACGCTTTAGTCTCTCATAATCTCTTTGCACTACCAACGGCATGCCATACGCGAACGTCTCGGCTTGGCCGCGAAATGTGCTCAACAATACTCTTCTAGATTTCTCTGATCCCCAGGAGTTCAACTCTGCAATATTTTCAAAGTAAGTACTGCAGGAATTCAGTCCACACATCCGTGTTCCCACCGGAGAACGTTCTCCGTACTGGATACTCTTGATTGTGAACTGATGTGGTCCTCCTTTCTGAATCTTTCCCTAGCGTACTAGGCGGGGGTTGTGGGGCCATCTCCACAGTGTCAGCACGAATAGTCGAATCTGCTTGGCCAATTCCGTCTTCGCAGTTGCTTTTAGTAGCTGTTGTCGGATGATTGATTCCCTCATTGTTACATTCGGGGTCACCCTGCCTTAGTTTATCTGACGCTTTCCGTCCTTGTCCGTGCAAAGCAGGACTGGTCGGAGTTGCGTCCGAGTACTCCGGCATTCCTCCGTGTGTCAGGTGACCTTCTTGCTCGAACATGCGTCTGTCACCTTGCCAATCCTGGTTAGTTAGATCACTTCCTAATCCAGGCGTCCTGGGATATACACTCCAGTTTGGGCGACTTTGACTCTTCCTGCACATTCGATTCAGAAGTTTAATGAGAATCGGTAAGAAAGTAGTGACTAATACCGCCAAAACTCCTTTCATCACATACTCTTGGGACAATTGTACTACCTTGTTGTTTGGGAAGTACGCCCAGGTAAAAGCTACGACTCCACTGCTAACAGCCATCAAACCAAACCAGATCAACCAAAATTTCCCCCATCCATTGCTCTCTTCACCAGACTCCAATTGTTCCTCGTCGTACTCTTCTGTGTAAACCTCGTGTATCGCAGGGTACCTCTTTGGGGTCGTCACCCTACCGGGAGTTCTACTTCAAGCACTGGACGTTGGATACGGCGAACCATGGAATCCAGAATCAGCTGACTGGAACAAATGAGTCCTAATGTTACTAACTGGTCTTACCTCATAAGGTGTATAAACCTTGTCTGAACTTCTCCTTTTAAGCCTGGGAGTATCCATTGCACTGATTAGAAAGCACAGTAAGTAAGAATAAGGCGACATTGTAATGTCACACAAGTTGAATGATTCAATTTAATGAATCCCACCGCTGCCACCAATGTGACGACAGAAAAAAAAGGGGGCGAGGCTTTGACAAAGCTACTGTCACTAGATATCGTGCTTACAAGACTAGATGCTGCTGAGATGGTTTATTTGTTATGCCACTTAAAAAAAACGACAGATACATGTACTTAATGTCCACACACCTTTTCCAACAAGGGATTCACCTCTCTATAGTGTTTGATATGGTAGTGTGCTCCTGGTAAATCTCCTTGGTCACAAATCTAATAATACTCGTGGGTCCTTGTGTAGTCTAACAAATGCCAGTGAATAAAAGACAGTAAAATTTGATAATTGTATTGTCAGTATCACAGTATAAATCCAAATACAAAATCACAGTATAATTTAGTTAATCCCCTGGGCCAAAGATAGGTAATTTCGAAATAGTGAGTAAGTCCTTACACAAAATGAAGTAAGACATAAAGCGAAGTAAGACGAGGTAAGACAACCTGTATTCTCGCGAGTCCCTTTTATACCAACCTCTCAAACGACCTTGGCACACTCTTAGCACCCACACTTTCTCACGCAATCATTCTGATGCAACTTTCTGATGAAATACCATGGACTCCCAGTGGGACCTACAAGGAGTAGGATGACTCCCACTACACTAGTATGTACACAAGGAGTAAAACTTTAGTAGGTCACTAGGATCACAAGGAGTCATGGTCCTAGTTGACCTTTCCCGGCCTAAATAAAGGACACATCTGGTATTTATCTCCGAACTATAAAATAACTGGTGTCGACATATTTATGCCGGAACCCTGCTGATATTAACTAAATAGAAATAAGGATGATGAAATCAGTAAACTTACATGACCCCAGGCTACTCCTAAATGTACATACATGAAAATAGGAAATACCTTATGGAATATATAGGGATTGATCTAAAATCATTACAATAAGTACAAAAAAATTTTTAACCTTGAATCAACAGATGAAATTCTTCTAAATTCTTTGTTCTTTTCTCATATAAATCCGTTAGTATCTTATATGGATAAGTATAACTAGTTTATCCTCTTGGGTTAATAGCCAATTGAATTTGTTTGTATCAGATAAACATTGAAAGTTTGTGCATAATTTTGTTAATTTTTGAAGATGTTGATGACGAACGTCTTTATATAAATTACATTTGATTAAAAAATGAAATTCGTCTTCAGTTTCATTTCCACATTCTTTACAAGTTCTATCTTTAACTTCAAGTCCAATATATCTACCTCTCTCTATTTCAAGAGAGTGGTCACTTATTCTAAATTTAGTAAGCATTTGTTGTTGTTGTCTATTTCCTATTAATAAGTATAGTTCAGTTTTAAAGTCATTTTAAAACTTCTGTATGTTCTTAATTTATTTCCACTTAATAAGTTCTTTTTATTATCATTATAGACATTTTCTTTCCAAATGCTGATAAATTTGGATTTTAATTTAGTCTTAACATTGTTAATAATAAAGTGTGATTTGAAGTTTTCAGGATTTTGATATAAAAATTCTAGATTTAAATATTTTAAATTTCTCTGATACAACCAACCCAAGAGTCTTTGCGATCACGGTCCATGTTTTGGGAAAGCAGTGTTAGTGTATTGATGTAAAACTATTTTTAGTGTATTTTGACATATTTTATATATTGTTTAAAAAGAATACTGTGTTGATGTGTTACAACGACCAGTATACGTTACTATATTATACACCAATTGAAAACGTATTGACAGGTCCTGGGCAATGATATCTTGACCTATGGTTTTGTAAACTTCTGTTTTATTGTGTTTTTAGGGATCGTGACCTGAATGTTTGAAATATACCTGACACTTATTATTCACCGCCTCTAGCTATTCTCGTCGTATCGTCTCTTCGTATCTACCGTCTGATCGTCTCGTATTATCCTCTTTACATCTATAGTAAACTTTACTGTGCCTTTCCAATGGGTGTTTGCGTGACAAAATGGAAAACTGCTACCGCGTTTGGTCGAGTTTATGATCTTTTTGTAGATCTCAGATTACACTTTTTGAAATGAACAAAATTGTGGAAGAATTCAATATTCGGACACAAAATGTGACATTAAAAGTAAAAAAAATATGTCTTTTTTATATAATATGTGGTTGTTTTCTTTAAGTACAATATTTTCAGTTTTAGAAAACCTAGGTGAATAGATAAATTGTTTCTCGTGTCACTTACAATTTTGATTTTTGACCTACCACCATTTGTCCGTTCTGTAGCTTACATGGTGTCCAAGTATCACTCACTTTAGTCATATATATAATCATATTGCCGTTTCCTTGTGTTTAATAATATTTTGAACAAGAACACAACTGAACTCCTGTCTTAATTTGAGAAAAGTCAAATGCTGGGATTTAATTAAGTCCATACAAATTTAGGACACCGTTACTTACAAACGCTCAAGTGATTGTACATTTTCATTTTAGATTTCTGAAAAGTGTTCTTGTGAAATCAACAAGAGGAAGAATTTATTATCTGGCTCAAAACTAAGAAAAACACTTACTGTTATTTTCTTCACAAGATTGTATGGGAATTGAAAGAAAATAGTGAATGTTTGTTTAGAACATGGACACCAACAGTTACAGAAATTTTACAGAATCATATACTTACTGACAAACGTGGGATTTCTATCACTCAGATGTGTATAGGCTTGTCATCGAGTTTTGTTGGTCCTTTCTTACCAGATTTTAAAATAGATCATCAGCAATGCAACAAGCAGGAATTGCAAACCCCTTCCGGAGCACTCTCTTGTTATGACTAGAGTTCACGTTGTTAATGGTTTTTTTTAAACTGTTTTTGTGTCGTTTGCTTCTTTGTGTTGTTTTTGTAGGTGACATAGTTGATATCTATCTATAAGGAAACTGCAATTGGAAAAAGGAAATAAAGATTGAACAATTATTTTTTATATTGATTAATTCTGGCCTCTTCTATAAACCGTCATCTGAAAAAGACAAAAGGAAATAAGTGGAGGGTCTTTGCATAAATTATATACAAACACTGAAAAAAGCATATATATTTATTATAACAAAGATCATATATATTTTTCTATCTATAGATAAGTTTATCAATCTTGTTAAACAGAAAAAACAAGAAATGCGTGTATCCCAATTACACAGATGTTCCGCTCAGCAAAAGGTGTACCAAAAAGGTAAACCTGAGGTGCGACAGTGAAATGGAAGGACGAACAATAGTACATACCGAAAAACTATATTTCCCCCCAACAAAGTTGGCGGGACATAAAAAAAATTAGGCATAAGCAAACTTTAATATAAAGAATAGACAAAATTAGGACGACAATAGGAGAATACAAATTAGCAATGGTCCTCACTTGGTACTGTATGCATTTCAAAAGACGTGGTTAAGCCACCATATTTTTAATTAGGAAGAAAAAATGATAAGTACCAGGAAATGTATAACAAACGGCACGGCTAACTATTTCCACCTTTGGAGCTTGAAGTTTACGCTCAATATCATTGAGTAAAATGGTGTGTTCCACGTCATGCAATTTCCATCTATTTTGTCTGTATTTGGAGAAAAAAATGACGCATGGCCAGTTGCACACCTACAATAGTGATACAATTTCTAAGACTATACTGAATAATAATAGAAATATATAAATTTGTATTTTGTTTTATTTCACTAAGTCTGTAATATTTTGTACATATTAAATTTTATTTAAAAGAACTTTTTTTAAATTCTGAAATTGATCCAGAAATCTGAATAACTCGGAGGCTTTATTTTCACCAACAATAATCATGATAATTGACAAAATACACTTTTTCAATTAACACGCATATAAATCATACAAATTCATTATAAATAACTGTTGAATTTGTAACACTAAACAACAAGCAAATAACCAATAACAAACAAATGTATTTGTTAACATAAAATGTAAAATCTCACTTACAACTGCAGGAAGTAGCTCAGATCCATGTTTAAGATAGTCTCCCGTGTTATACCTTTGAATAATATTAACTCAATAAAACGAATGATTTTATAGCAATTTCATATTTGAAATTGAAAATTACTTTATTATGCTTGAGACATTAATAAATTTAAATTGTCAAAATGTTTTACAGTACAGCCAGACATGCTGTTACTGAACACCGTGATAGTGGTACACCACTTTTGGAGTAATTTTTTATTATTAAATAAGATTATCTTATTTTTTTTTGGGGGGGGGGAGAGGGAGAGGAATCATTCCTTTAAATGCAAAAGGAATTTTTGAAAAATCTTTAACCAGAAAAACGATATAGTTGTGTACCACTATCATGGTGTTCAGTCACGTTTAGTACGTCTCTGGCTGTAATGTAAACTTGTGCTTCTATTCAAATATCATTCACTTCAACCGAAAAGCACTTAATGTACTTACTGTACATTTGCCAAAAATGAACATGTTGTGTCGATCTTTTTTTATCTAGAGAAAGCTTACGACACAACGTGGAAATATGGCATTTTAAAAGATCTTTTTGATATGGGGTTGAAAGGTAGACTTCCTACGTTCATTTAAAATTTTTTGTCTGATAGAGAATTTAAAGTTCGTGTAAATTCAACTCTATCTGAACCTTTTGAACAAGAAATGGGTGTTCCTCAAGGTAGCATCCTTTCTGTTACTTTATTCAGTATTAAAATTAATAGCCTTGCTCAAGTCTTGAAAGACAATATTGATGGTTCTCTATATGTTGACGATTTTCTCATTTGTTATCGATGAAAAAAACATGAATAATATTGAACGTCAACTACAGTTATGTTTAAATAGAATAGAAAAATGGGCAATGAAGAATGGTTTTAAACATAAACAAGAAGTTTCGCTTGTACATAAGTATTGTAATGACTGGTCAATTGGTTTTGTTAAATATGATGTCTGATTTGGATAAAGAAACCTGTGACAACATGCACAACATTCATTTGGACCACATCTTATAAATCTTTCATACTCTCTGTCATGATTAATATCCTGCTCATAATCAAGAAATGTTAAGTTTACAGAAGTTGAAACTTCACAGACAAAGCCAACATCTAACATTGTGAAATAGTATTTTAGTTTTCATGTGAAGATGTATCAGTTATATTCAGTTCAATGAATGGTGCATTTTGTTTTTTACGACGACATGCTTTATGTTTCTCTTTTTTTGTCACCTTTGAAAAGTATGTGTGATTTCCCAGTTTTAACTGTCCCGTTACATTTCTTAAATCAGTATATGTATGTTGAAAACTGTTGTTGACATGACTGATTGGCATCATGTTGAATGTCAATCGAGTTTACATCAGTATATGTATGTTGAAAACTGTTATTTTGCTTTGGTTGTTGACATGACTGATTGGCATCATGTTGAATGTCAATCGAGTTTACATCAGTATATGTATGTTAAAAACTGTTATTTTGCTTTGGTTGTTCATGTGATTGATTTGTAGTATGTTGAATGTCAATCAAGTTTACATCAGTATATGTATGTTGAAAACTTCTTTTGCTTTGGTTGTTCATGTGATTGATTTTTTGTATGTTGAATGTCAATGAACTTTCCATCAGTATATGAATGTTGAAAACTGTTATTTTGCTTTGGTTCATGGGAATGATTTGTAGCATGTTGAATGTCAATCAAGTTTAATGTAGCTTCATGTGTGTGTATATTAGTGGAGTCAACAAAATGAAATACGACAGGACTAAGTTCATATAAATTGTCCCTGTAATTTTCCATGATAAAGCTTAACATTTCATCAAATGATTCAAACTGCAAAAAACAGATGCCCCATTTTCAGCATATACTCCACTCATACCTCTTTCATGTAAATCAAAAATGCAAAAAAGACCCAAGTCAAAATCTATATATAAGGAAATGGTTAAGTCATTTAAAGTTAACAACTGATAATTTGACAGCATTAATGCTTGCGTTAAAGCTTGATAAAAACCAGATTGACCGAGTTCATGTGATATTTGACCACCTACAACACTATAATACATGTCTAAAATATAATTCACCTGTGTATCATATGGATTTTGATTTGAAAGAATGTTAGGTATATGATTATCTCCTAGGTATCCGACTCGATTAGTTGATTCTACAATTTCTTGATAAAGGTGTGTACCACACATTAAAATTTGATCAATGTCGGCTCTGTTCAATTCAAAATTATTTCGCAGTCTGCAGTTTTGAAAAGTCAACAAAGCAATTAATGCAATAGCTGTGCATTGAACACCGTTGTATGGGTGGAAAACCCAACAACCTTGGTGAAAATTTCCCATTACTGTTCTTACCATTTTCTCTTTTGTTGTGACGCTACTTAATTAGGTCACTACTTAATCGGGTCACCTCGGCTATTTCCGCATACAAATAATAGTTAAAAGTTACATTGAAAATAATATAAAATTTATTCCATTGATCGTTGATTTATCAGTAGTAACAATCCATTAATAATATTGTTTTATAAAATTAAATACACTTTTACTCTGGTTTCCGATTTATCAATTTACTACTGTACATTATTTCCAACAAAGACTTTTACAGTGCCAGGTAAAAATCGTCTCCTTCAGTTGTTAACTTCCGGTAGAAAGGAAAACACTAACTTACTATTGCACGAGAAAAAAATAATAAATTAGACAAATATGTTTGTATATAATTGTGCACATTATGTCTTCGTCGCTTACACAATTTCGTTAATTGATTAACATTCTCTTCTGTTCATTTAGTGGTAACTAAGTGAATCAGATAATGTTTTCTCCTTCACCCATTCTTAGCAACGAAAGTGAATACAAATATATCGCCGCCCAGGACTACCTGTCTTTATTGACAATAACAAACAGTAATAATAACACATATAAAAAACAATAACAATTTGTAAATATTTATTAAAAAAACCATAATATATTGAAAGCACATTCTTATATGCACACATCCCTGTATAGAATAATGCTAATATATTCTTGTAAAAATGAGGTATTACAAGAGCATACGGAGAAAAATTATTTTACAGTATTTTAATGTTATTATGTACAGCATATTTGAATAGAAGGTAAGGTAGCGCTTGATATACAATACTTAAGTAAAATAATGTTGCCAAGAATAATAAATGACACAAACCTTCACTCCTTTTGTTGAATTTACAAAATATTCAAATATAAATTAAGAATTCAGTTGCCCATAAAATGCTTCATTGATGACAAAATGATGACGGTTTTGATTTTATAGGGACTGAAACGGTATTTTAACCTTCTAAGTTCTGAATGAATCTCCAGCTATCGGAGCACTTGGATGAAAATCCTAAAACGCGGCGATTATTTTTTTTTAAGACAACTTCCAGTTCTGGACGTGGGCGGGTTTCCGGTTAATGCGTGCGGACATTTTTTGTTCTTTGAAATAATTTTACGTGGTCCGACGAACAAGTAATTGATTCGGCGTGGCCTAAAATATTTCAATTTCTTAAATTAAATTGAATTTTGAGTGTATGTACCCGGGGGTTAACTTCCGAAGTTATTATGTGATTTTTCAAGAAGTGCTTATTTTAACTTAAGTTTAAATATTAAATTAAATTTTAATGAAATATTATGAAAAAATATATGGTAGTACACTCGAATTTCGGCGATGAACATGTCTTTGAAAATGCATCGCTTTTACAGTAGAAAATTTTGTTGAAATACTGGGGCCCGTCATCAACTTAAATGCTTTTATCTGCTTATACGCTTTACCACTGTGTTCTTTATTTTAGTGTACGTTATCATAAATTACCCCTGGGACCATACTGGGAGAGTTCCCAGTGCTCGTCCCACAGAGCATCCCCAGGTGGCGGATAGGGGAGACCCTCTCGTTGGGGGGTTGTCAGGTCATAATACGGAAAGCTTGACCGCGGACCATAGTGGGTAACGTGTTTGGAGAGTGCCACGCTCCTTGCACGATAAAGACCCCTTTTGTAGATTTCGAAAAAGAGTAGGCTCATTGTAGCCGCTACAAAAGGCTAAATTTTCCGCCCCTACCCAAAACTCCATACTTTTCCAGTGGCAGTCAAAATTATATTCCCTGTGACCCATCCCACCCCCATTTTCCGTTGATTTATTGTTTGTTAACTTGTTCCCGTCCTGAATATAGCTGAAATACTGCTCGCTGGACGTAAAGCAGACATCCAATCAATCAATCATAAATTACCCTAATTGCTTTGTATGCTTTACTTATATTCGCTTCTTTTAATGCCAACAAAGTTCAACTGCTTATATGTTAATGCTTCTCATTGTGTTTTAGTATATATTAGTGCTGTCAAATTCCTTTGATCATGTTGATGCTTTGTGTATTTTAAGTGTATGTTGTGTATGTCTCTCTTGATGTAATATTTGTGCTGCTTTTATTAATTTAATAACATGTCTTGTTTTGTCTTATAATATCAGTCGGAATAAAGAGCTCTTCAGAGCTAATGTTTGTCTTGTTTATCTCTATATATGAGCCAAAATGTACTTTACTTAATTTTGCCCGTATGTTATTATCACGGTTATTCTTGATAAATCATTTGTTTGAAGATATTTTACAGTGCACTTCACTTTAGATGCAATTGTTTTATTTCATGCAAAATCGACGAAAAACGAGTGTGACCTTACACGTGAACTGACACTTAATTTAATACTCCGTAGACTTATTTTCGCATGATTTTAGTATAGTTATTACTCACTGCTACTGGTAGACTTATACACTGTTACTTATTATAGGAGTTAGTTATACAACGGTCTGAGACGTTTTGTTTTATGCCCCCGCGACGACATGTCAGGGGCATTAAGTCTTGCTCATGTCCGTCCGTCTGTCTGTCTGTCTGTCCGCACCAATTTCCGTCAAGCTTTTCTCCGAAACTGTACATGAGAACAATTTGAAAGCTGGCAGGGTGGTTCGGTATCACAAGTTGTACGTCCTAAGCGACATTCAGACCTATCGGACAACTACTTCCTGTTTGTGACTGGTCCGATATATAAATGTTTACACAAGTATGAAAAGCAAAATTTACTGAGAAATCTTAACAAAGTTGCATCCTTCCAGTTTTAAATTATCAGTTGAGCGTATATGACGTATGAATTCTAATTGTGACGTCATAGCGGTCTCGATGCTTATAAGAACCCTAATGTATTCTCAAAGCATATGAAGGACGCCATATTAGAATTGTTCACAAGACACCGCATTCTAGAGTAATATACAGAACGACAATAGAACTTTGGTCCTTTCTGGTTGTTCTCTTTATAACATAATCATGTTTTGTCACACACATTCATTCTACATCTTTGTAGTGTTCAATAAATTATTTTTCACCATGAAGACAGATTTGATCACAATGACACAATTTTCTTCAATCAGACATGACAACAATCGACCGATTCAAACATGAATTTTCATAAGAGCAGAAGACACTTATTTTGCCAGTGTACATGACACGTCTTACCTTTTTGTTTTAGTTTCATGTTTATTTTCTGGAATTTATTGTGATGTCAGTTTTCTAAACCTTCAACTAACAATATAAATTTCCCTTAATTTGCTTTATATTTTTTATTAAGATTTGTAAGAGGATAACAACTTCATTATAAATCTGGAAGAGATGGCATCATTATTAATACATTACAATTCAAAAATAACTTGCTTTACATACTACAATTTTACACTTACACCCTAGTCAAACCATAGTAACACCATAGTCAATGTCAAGATCCTAAATGAATTTTTACCATTTAATTGTAAATAGATATTATATTGTTTCCGATACACGTATGCACTGTTTTGCTATTGCAGTCTCTGCATATTCGCCTGTTATATTACATGTATATATGAGCCGTCTCATAAGAAAAGGTACAAAAACTCATTTTTTACCGAAATTCAGATTTTAACATTTTATTATAGCTCAAGTCCTGCTGATTTATATACGCTTTTCCGTTTGTTGGTATCTTTATTAATAAGGAAAAAATTCACATTTGAAAAAAGGGCAGATAAATACAAAAAACGTCAAAAAATAACGTTTGACGTCGAAAAGTTTTCGCGAATACATACCTCGTCCACAAACTCTGAAACACAAAGTTGGTCTTGGAAGGTCTTTTTAATTTGAGGAATTACTTACAACATATTATAAAAAAGTGTTTACTTGACACGAAAATAGTAATTTTGATCGTTGTCAAGTGTTGATTTGATCGTTCTGAATTGTCGATTCGATGTTCTAAATTAAATTAATTTCAATTATTATTGTTTGGCAATAAAACAATTAAAATTGGTTATCTTTTCTTTTTTTATGCAACACAAGCTGATGTTCTGAATTCAAAGAGTAAAATGCAAGCCGGATCACAGATCAATAGAACGAATAATCGTACCCTCGCGTTATTTGTTTTTTTTTTGGCGAGGGTACGAATTTAGTCCCATTAATCGTAATGTAGCGGAGCGGGAGTGAATCTCTCCCGGTACTTTCCTGTCAAAAAGAAGTTGCATATGTAATCCGCCGTGGTCAATCTCGATATATTTCAACAGTGTCACCATCGATCATTATTGATACGTGATGATTGTTATTGAAGTTTTTAACAATTGTGGACTGTGAGCACGCACACAAAGGGATACCCCCGCATCGCTTTCAAGTCCAATTATCTTTCCTTAATAATATCCGAGGTCAATAAAAATCATTTATGCACATCTACATATAATGTACTTCCTTTATGATAAGTTTCATTAAATTTCATCAAGCGGTTTAGAAGAAGTTGCGCTTACAAGGGATGTGGACAGACAGACAGGGTGATTCCTATATACCCCCCAAACAAGTTTGCGGGAGGGGGTATAATAACCCGCTGTGCGTTGTGTATTAATTGACATTTGTGTCTCTATTTAATTACGTTTACTACACGAAAAACATTGAGAAACCCGAAACTGAATGGTGTGTTGCATCTTGGGGAAAGTATATGTAAATAACTGGATTCTTACTACGGATTGGTTGTTACAATATGCAAATTAGCACGATTTTACTTAACTCCCTGTACAGAAAAATGATCAACATCGCATATTCCACGTGCATTTTCAAAGACGAAAAAGGAAATTTCTTCAATAACGATCGTTTCCCGTTATTTTCGCAATGTCCGAGCTTTAACAACGTAAAGAAGATGAATATTATGTTCGAATTTTGTATAAATAGACCGAAGGTAGAATTTATTATTTGCTACATTACGAGCAATAGGTCTGAATTCTGCCGTTAATCCGACAAATCACAAAACTAACTTCGGATTATAACGTCAGTTTAATTCGGCCTTATAGATCAAGAAATCAATTATAATGAAATATCGTCAAAAACAACACAAATACAATAAAATCAATAATAACATAAAATTTATCTTTTGATTGATTGATTGATTGATTGATTGATTGATGTTTAACGTCCAGCAAGCAATATTTCAGCTATATTCAGGACGTGAACAATTTTATAAATTGATATCGTTCAGAAGTTAGAAGCAACCCTGTTGAATTATAATAAAACTGAAATCTCACACTATAGTATGAGAGTATATACAATAAAAAACATGACTAAAATGATAAAATATGAAACAATAGCATATTTATGGTATTAGATGATTATATTTTATTGTATAAATTAATCTCCTTTAAGAACTGTAGAATTTTGTCGCCAGCGACAGTTGTAAACAAATTAAAATAAGAATCCACAGTATAAAAACGTTCCCGAATGTGGGTCACGTCAACACAGTCCATCAAGACATGCTTGATTGTATACGGACTGTTACATGGCACACACTCGGGTCGTGGTTCACCATTTAAAATATAATTATGGGTCGTCTTGGTATGGCCAAGACGACACCGTGTCAAAACTACCTGGTCTCTACGACATGTAAAAATGTTAAAATTTGTATGGCGAATTAGTGGTTGGATCTCATGAAGTTTATTATGAACTTCGAGATCCCAACCAATCTGCCACAAATTATAAATATATTTTAAAATAAAAGACTTAAAATCAGTAAAAGGTAGTTTACAGTTGATGATGTCATTATTTAAGGCTTTCCTAGCTTCCCTGTCCACGACTGTGTTTCCATGGATTCCCACATGACTTGGAATCCAGAAAAACACAACAACTTTACCCAAAGTTGTTAAGGACCTGTAAATTTGAATAATTTTTAAAATAAATGGATTTTTAACTTTGTTATTTTCAATGGCAAGAAGGCACGATAAAGAATCGGAGCAGACAAGAAATTTATCCTCCACTGACGAGGCAACAATTTTTAGTGCAAGAAGAATGGCTTGGGCTTCTGCACTAAATATGGAAGAAGCAGAAGGAAGACGGCGAGTTTCAACTCGCTCTCCGAAGACAGCGGCTGAAGCGACTTTATCACCGTCCTTCGATCCATCCGTATAAATTGAGCTGTGATCAACAAAGCAAGATTTAATCTCTGCAAAATGTTGCTGAATAATCAAGGGGTTTGTGTCAGATTTTTTATATTTTCGCAAATCATAAATAAATACTGGTTTAGGATTTAACCATGGAGGATTGTGAGGAATTTCAGTTGGGGCAATTTCATCTATACAGATACCAGAATTTTCCAAATGAGATGCAATTCTTAGGCCAAAAGGTTTAATTTTGTTTGGATGATTATCAAAAATTTGTTTACAAAACGGTTTGAAAACACAGTCATGAGCAGGGTTGGTAGGATAAGCCTTAAGTTTTGTTGCATACTGCAAACCGAGCTTAATTCTTCTTTGATACAAAGAAGGCTCGTTTGCTTCTACATATAAACTATTAACAGGTGTGGTTCTAAAAGCTCCAAGACATAGTCGCAATCCTTGATGGTGAACGGTATCAAGGATTTTGACATATGACTTGCGAGCTGAACCATAAATAAAACAACCATAATCTAATTTCGATCGAACCAGCGATCTATATAGATTCAATAATGTGTCGCGGTCCGCACCCCAGTCAGTGCTGGATACGACTTTTAAAATATCAAGGGCTTTAAGGCACTTAGATTTCAACATTTTGATATGGGGAAGAAAGGTGAGTTTAGAGTCAAATATCAAACCAAGAAAAGTAGTTTCTTTCACAATTTTAATAGGGTTGTTATACAATGTAAGTTCGGGATCAGGATGCATTTTTCTCTTGTTACAAAAATGCATACCGACAGTTTTGGAAGTGGAAAATTTAAAGCCATTTTCCATTGCCCATTTCTCTATTCTATGTAAACATAACTGTAGTTGACGCTCAATATTGTTCATGTTTTTTCCCCGATAGCAAATGAGGAAATCGTCAACATAGAGAGAACCGTCAATATTGTCTTTCAAGACTTGAGCCAGACTATTAATTTTAATACTAAATAAAGTTACTGATAAAATGCTGCCTTGAGGGACACCCATTTCTTGTTCAAATGGGTCCGATAATGTGGAATTTACCCGGACTTTAAATTCTCTGTTAGATAAAAAGTTTGAAATAAAGGTAGGAAGTCGACCTTTCAACCCCATATCAAAAAGATCTTTTAAAATACCATATTTCCATGTTGTGTCATATGCTTTTTCTAAATCGAAAAAGATAGACACAACATGTTCATTTTTGGCAAAGGCGTTTCGAATAAAAGTTTCAAAACGTACCAAATGGTCCATGGTACTTCGTCCTTGTCGGAATCCACACTGTATATTTGATAGAAGGTTATTGGATTCAAGAAACCAGACAAGGCGATCATTAATCATCCTTTCCATGGTCTTACAGACGCAACTTGTAAGGGCTATAGGCCGATAGTTCGACGCTTCTGAGTGATCCTTACCTGGTTTTGGAATAGGTACAACGGTAGCCATTTTCCAAATAGAAGGTAAGTCACCCGTTTCCCAAATACTGTTAAGAAGATTTAAAAGACATTGCAAAGAAGACTGTGGGAGATGTTTAAGAAGTTGATAGTGTATTTCATCTGGGCCACATGCTGTATCGTGTGATTTGTTTAGAGAAATTTTGAGTTCTTCCAAAGAAAAAGGTGTATTGTAATCTTCTAAATTTTTTGACTGGAAATTAAGTTTTGATTTTTCTTTTTGAGTTTTGATGCGCTGAAAATCGCGATGATAATTTTCAGCGGACGAGTGTTTTGCAAATGTTTCGGCCAATTTGTTAGATATATCTGTCTCTGATGTTAACAAGTCTTGTCCATCATTTAAATGATGGACATTAGTTTTACCGTTCTTACCTTTAATTTTACGAATCATGTTCCAAATTTTATTCATAGGGGTATGGTTATTTAGTTTAGAAACAAAGTTACGCCAAGAAGTGCGTCGTCTTTGTTTCGTTACCCTCCGAGCTTTCGCTCGAAAAATTCGGAAGTGGTTAAGGTTATTTTGAGTTGGGTGTTTATTAAAGCGTCGTTCGGCTTTTTTCCGGTCTTTAATAGCGTCCTCGCAGCTGTCATCGAACCATGGTTTACTAGGATGTTTTGGATTTGTCGAGGTCTTAGGAATTGTTTCATTGGCAATTGAAATAAGTGTTTCATTGAATTTTAAAATTGGATCAGAAATAGCTTTAAAAGTATCCGAGTTAAGTCGCTCTATACAGAGTTGTTCAAATAGAGGCCAATTGGCTTTGTTAAATTTATACCGAGCGGCTCGTTCTGTGATGGAAGAGTGCAAAGATTCCAATATAATGGGAAAGTGATCACTGCCACAGAGATCGTCATGGACTTTCCATGAGAAATCGGGCAACAGAGAAGGATCTGCTAATGTTAGATCAATAGACGAATATGATCCATTCCCAGGATGTAAATATGTATTGGTTCCATCATTAAAAATACAAAGATCTTCCTGATTCATTAAGCCTTCAATAATTTTACCTTTATCGTTTATTGTGTTACTGCCCCATAAAGGGTTGTGTCCGTTGAAGTCCCCAAGTAATATATATGGGACCGGAAGCTGATCAGTAAGATGTGTCAACTGATTTAAATTTAATGAAGAATTCGGAGGGATATACACAGAGCATAAAGTAATTGTTTTGTCTAAAGATATTCTAACAGCAACCGCCTGAAGATCAGTGTTGAGATCTACAGGGCTATGTAGAACTTGATCTTTTACAAGAATGGTAGAGCCGCCAGCAGCTCTATCATTCTCGTCTACATATGTGCTGTATATAGAGTAGTTTTTTAAAGATATGTTATCACTTCGTTTTAGGTGGGATTCTTGGAGGCAAAATGCAACAGGAAGAAAGGCTTGAACTAATAATGTAATTTCAAGAAAATTAATCTTAAGACCTCGACAATTCCATTGTATTATGGTATCCATTATGGTCTGCGAATAGGGGAATAGTTGACAGTTTTTTTGGGGCTATTCCGCCGGTTTCTGCTGGGGGATCTACTTTTAGATCCAGTATCTGGGGGTAGTGTATCCATGGGATCGCCCCAGATAGTAGTGTCTAGATTATCTAGACTTCCAAACCTGTTGTGGATCTTAATGGGATCCCGAAGCAGCTTTGAAGTTCTATCTCCTTTTTTATTTGCGTTTGCATTTGAATTAGAGTTAAGATTTGAATTTTTGGGGGTGCTTGAAGAAGAAGTTGATGGTTTATTTTGATTTGATGTCGAAGAAGTAGAAGTTTGAGATGAGGAAGATTTCCGGGATGAAATGATTTTGTCAGTTGTTTCAACTGGAAGTCGTTCTGGGTCTTTTTTACCAATAGGCCAGGTGATCATTGTTTGCGTTTCCGATGTTACATAAACGCGTTTGGTCACGCTGGCGTATGATGTGGCAGAACATGATGGATTGCTCGCCGAACTGTACAGACGACGAGCCTCAGGGTAGGTGATGTTTTTTTCGGTTTTTAATTTTTGAATTTCCTTTTCTTTTCTAAAGTGCTGACAGTCTTTTGAGGAGGACATGTGGGCTTCACCACAGTTAGCACATTTTGGAGTTTTAGTGCAGGTAAAGCCCTCATGTCCTGGCTCTGCACACTTAAAACATACGAGTGTTCCTTTACACTGTCCTTTTCCGTGTCCGAATTTCTGACATTTAAAGCAGCGCACAGGGTTGGGAATATATGCGCTGACTTTAATATTTTGGAGACCTATTTTGATTGATTGGGGGACAGTTGGAGAGTTAAAATTTAGAAGGAAGGTGTTCAGTTTAACCTGAACACCTTGCCTGTTGGCAATAAATCTTTTAACTTTTGTAATACCCTGAGGTTGTAATTCTGTACAGATCTCGTCGTCAGTAAGCTCGGCGAGATCGTCGTCGCGATAATGAATGATTCCTTGACTTGAGTTTAATGTTCTATGGGGGGAAGCCGAAATTTCTAAATCTATAATTTTTGAAAGTTTTAACAAGTTCAAGGATTGGTGTTTTTTGTTGCATTCAATGAGAAGACCACCAGATTTCATCTTGGTGACATTCTTAACATCTCCTGCACAACCTTTTATAACTTTTTCAATAACGAATGGAGAGACTTTAGTAATTGGTTTACTGGGATCTTTGCTGGATAATACAATAAATCTTGACCAGAAATCTTCATCAACAATCTCTTCAAGCGGTAAGTCATTTTTTCTTTTTTTTGGACATGTTACATTTAATGTTTTAGAAGCCATGATGAAAAGAATGTGGTTCACCACCCTTGTCACCCACCCGCCACGGAGTGCCAACAGGGGCGATGCTTGGTCTCTGCGGATAACCAGCAGAAAGCATCAGGTGTTCCAAGGGTGGTATACTCAAACAGACGAATTTCTTTGCGAACGCAAGCCTCCTGCCAGAGCTAACTGGCGAAACAACCGTTCGAAACTCTGTCCACTTGATTGACCCATTAGCCACCGCCTTCTTAACAGCCTGTTATTAAACAACTTTGGTAGTAAGATCCATAAGATATAATTAAGTGATAAGAATGAGGACAAGCTTGTTAAGGGCTCGGCGTGACCAGCCGATTGACCGAACCGGGTCCATCCGGCCTCCCGTCTAGTTGAAGTTAGGGCCAAAGTGGTGTATTGAAAATCGAAACCGCTGACCCGCACTAATGGATGCAGCAGGGAGTGATCTCTCAACCACCAGGATCCCTTCCTCCACCATCACGGGTTGCAACACACGGCAAACATGTCGCCTCTATAAAGCTGAGGAAGCTTTGCCCTTCAGCCACCGCCTTCTTTGCAAATCCTGTAAGGGAGCCGTCTATTAAATGGTAATACATTTCATGGAACAGTTGAAAAGAAAATAATGTAATAGAGTAGCTTAAATGATAAGGATTCACAAAGGGCAAGACGTGACATGCCGATTCATCGAAGTCAGGGCTAACTCGATTTCCCGTCTAGAAAAAGTAAGGGTTCAGTAGGTTATCGGGACCGTTTACCCGGTCTACTGAAATCCCGTCCTGTAATCGACACGGGCCGCAACACACGGCAAGTGTTGCCTCTGTTAGCAGACTCTTACTGCAGGCTGAGGAAGCCGTGGGCCTATTCTCCTGTGCCCCGGGTCCCACACGGGGTTTTATCTTTTGAAATGCAGGTCGAAAGTCGCATTAAAAGAATGTGTTAATGGTGTATTCGAAAAATAAGCTTCGTGCTTTTTAGGATATACATATGGAATATTGAAAATTTCGTTTTTGATGCAGGCTTTATCATGGCAAGTATCAGATAAGCGAGCAGGGCAAGCCTGATACATTATGCTATTACAAAGTCTGTTTAAAATACAAAATGGCTCTATATATTCGTTACATAAGCTTCTGACCTGATAAATCCCAGTTTGTTGTTATTGACTGTATCGGTAATTTATGACCCAATAAATTCGCTGATGCATTTATCAGCGGTAACAGACAAAAGGGAACATTACATTATACAAATTATCGATAAATGTTAAATTACTACCTGATTTTGACTTTTTTTGAGCCATTATTTTTTTCAAAAGCGGGTTCCCATGTTTAGCAACAGAGATATATAATTACATTATGTAATTATACGTCTCTGTTAGCAATTAGCAATTCCAAATTTTTACCTGCGCAATTATCTGCATGCTTGCACGTGATGCATGCCTCATTCCTTCGCACCGTAACCAAAAGTAGAGAGTGCATGATCTAACTTTGATATAACATGTACATTTGACCCATCTTTTCTTTACCTAAAGATGTCAAACAACATTTAAATACTGGCCACATATAACATGGTAACATGTTAAAATGAGTATGGATGTAAATACATACATGTAGTTGATACATGTATGTGTATGCGATAATCACCACCCTGCATCTTCCCTGAACCCCAGCCCTTAAGCATATAATAAATACTTTACAGTCTTGTAGCTCCTACGAGTATTTTGGATACATACTATTAATACAGTACGCACGTGAATGTATACACGTTTATAATTATATCCTACATACTGTAAATACATGCGTTTTTGATTTGATGAATTTAAAATAGTTTCGGATGAAGAAAGAAATATCGGAGGGTCTTCATCGCGTCCTCGTGGAGCCGCAGGTTGGGGTAGTCCGAATTCATTTGCATAGTCTATTAAAAAAATTTGTTTTGGTGTAACACTGGCATTTCCATGTTCACGAGGAACAGCACCATTTTCATCCATATGCATTTTTAAATTTCGAAAATACTTGTCAACAATGTCCAAACAAAGTTTAAAACATTTGCTGCATACTGAACGGCTTTTAAAAGTACTACTACTCTACTCCGAGAATCCTCTGCCGTCCAACGCTTTTTGGAGTGGGTCGGCACAAGATTCTCGGACTACTTCTCTTTCTTTTACTTTCCGTTTTATCCAAATATTTATTATTTACATACGATAAGCTTCCATAAAAAACATGTAACGTTTCTTTTCCCGAACTGGAGAAAAAAATATTTTATTTCCTTTCAATCAAGTGATTCAAGCATCCATGGGGCTTACTTGAACAATAGCCCATAGTAAAAGCCACTTCTACATTATTTAAATCATTGTCAAAAATAAGAGCAACATTACTGTTACTTTGAATAGACCTATTATGAGATTCAGTATTGAATTCAGTTGAAAGCAGACGCAGTTTTTCCGTAGTGTGAATTGTTTCATTCATTTGATCATTTTGATCTTCGGAGAAACTCTCATTCCGATTTTTATAATTATTTTTTCGAACGGGTACTTGTTTTCCAAAATGTTTATGACAAAGCTTGTTAATTATTTGCGTGAAATGCCACAAGAACACATAGTTAACAAAGCAGCAGCAAAGTTTTCATCCGGTTCTGAATCCGTGTTCGCTCAATCATCGATGATGGAGCGAATGCGTACTCAGAACCTTGACTTGGGTGGATCCAAAGTTTTATAAACAGCGTAAATAAGTAAACAATTTCACTGAAATGCTACTCATTGAAATGATGTACTCCAAATAATTTGACTTAATTTCATAATCAATGTTTATGACTTCTTACTTTATTTTATTGCATCATTTATTTACTGATTTATTAATTGATTTTTTTTTTGGGGGGGGGGGGGGGGGGGTTTAAAACAAAATTTTGGCTTACAAGGCAAACAAAAAAGAACATTAAAAAATCAAATAGTTTAGGCGTTGTCGATAAATGCCCAAGTCAATTATAATAAGTATTTTGTGTGTGTGTGTGCACGAGAAGTAAAGAAAGTTTCCGTCCAAGAAAAAATGTTGTGGTTGCAAAACTATGGATCTATTATAGGAATCGATGTCATAATCTTGAAGCTACAATAATGTACCTCCTTTTTAAAATTTTTTTTCTTTATGAACGAAAAAAAGGAGCTACGTTATTGTTGCTAATAATCTTGAAGAATAAATGTCCGCGAGTACGTACAACACCCACAATTATGTTGGCAGTGAAAATTTCCAAAGTGAACTCATTAACAAAGGTATGGGGTAGTTATTGTTTATTTTTGCGTTAGACTCTTTCACTCACTTAGTTCGCGACAATTTTTTTTGTTTTCTGGCCACATTTCGCCCGAAATAATATGGGTTCAAATTCCTGTGTGTGTTACAAAAATAATTTTTTAAAAGATTGGTAACGCGTTTAAAGACTTATTCTTTAATTATTCTATAATTGTTTTGTTAAAATAAAGGTCATAAACTGCAAATAGCATATCCGATAATAAAAGAAACATTTGATCTTTTATTGATTCGAGATATTTTTTTAGAAATATTGTACATGAAGGGTCACGCGAGTGATTCCGTAAATAGAACTTTAACTTTCACTTGAGCCCGGGATACGACTACATAGTACAAGGATGATAATATAAACATTTCACTCTGTACATATTCGTCATATAAATGACAAATTTAAGAAAACAACAGGCTTGCATATGGAAATCATTCAATTCTTCAAAGGGGTTTCCAGTGACTGACGTACTGATTATTGACCCGTGGTAAACTCTTTTGTGTGGAATTAAAAATACGTAAGTTTTTTTTTTTAAATATTACACAGTAATAAATCCATATTCAAATAATATTTTTCCCATATTTTGTAAAGTTTTGGCAACTCATTGTCAAGTTTTTCATGAAGATACCGTCGTCTGCAAAAAAACAACTCGCAACTGAACAACGCTAAAATCATAACGTTCATTCAGAGGCCGTTTTCTCGATAACAACGTCACGAAGTTTTTGTACCTTTTCTCACGAGACGGCTCATATATATTTATTTATTACTTTGGTGTTAGTACAGTTTCACGGTGTAATTTGCAGCATTGAATAAATGTGGCCTTAATATGTACTTTACCCGTTGGCTATTTTTAAATTAGAGTAGCCAAACGAGTTTTTCAAACAGGCAACACACCTATTTAGAAACATCCGATTCCTAATCAGTTCAGCTCATGCTTTCCAGGTGGAAGGATGTCGCACCTGTTGTTTATAGTTTTGAATTGTGTTTCGTTTGAAATGTAATCTACGGTTTTGCAAATGTGCATTAATTCTGAGGTAAATGTATATTATTTATTTTATTTAAAATTATTGCATATGTTTTGAACGTTATTCTAAAACTCTCAGTTCTGCCGACAAACTTTTTTATTAAACTGTACAGTTAAGTTCGCCTTTAAATATCGTTTTTGTTGAACAATAAATTATGAATTATGCTTACCAATATATTAATTTCTGTGTACAATTATATGAATGTAACTACTCTTCTCTATTAAATATTAACTACTTATTGTACATGTCGTGTGTACGTGAAAAATGAGTACAAATCAAATGTACGTGGTGATTTACTAATGTAACTAAGACTATTATTTCAAAATCATGGATATACTGAATGACTGCATCCACCCGTCCGTCCTGTGACAGTCAAACCATAGCAACTTGTACCCTAGTCAAACCATAGTAACACGATAATCAAACAATTATATATCATTTAACTTTTTTCAACTGAAAGGTAGTTTGCACAAACACAACAAGTTATTACCGATGGTTCCTGTCCTTCTCTTGTACTAAAACCACAACAGGGACAACATCCATCCATGTGCCCTTTAAAGACAAATACATATAACATTAAGTTATAATAAAAACAGGTTCCTCTTTAAATAATTTAACAAGTATCTTACGTATGATATGAAAATGTATAAAAAACTATCTTAAGTTAAGCCATGTATGTGAAGAACCCCATTTGCTAGGGACACCTGCATATAAATTGATCATGTGGGAATCCATGGGAACACAGTCGTGGACGAGGAGGCCAAAAAGGCCTTGAATAACAATATAATTAATTGTGCCATACCTTTTACTGATTTTAAAGCATTAATTTTTAAATATATTTCTCGTTTGTGGCAGAGTGGTTGGGATCTAGAGGTTCATAACAAACTTCATGAGATCCAGCCACTACTTCACAAAAATAATTTTAATTGTTTTAGAAGTCGTCGAGACCAAGCAGTTTTAACCAGGTGTTGTCTTGGTCATACCAGGACGACTCATCGTTATATTTTAAATAACGATCAACACCCGAGTGTGTGCCATGCAACTGTCCATACACAATCATACATGTCTTGATGGACTGTGTGGACGTGGCCCACATTCGGAACGTTTTTATACTGTGGATTCTTACTTTAATTTGTTTACAACTGTCGCTGGCGACAAAATTCTACAGTTCTTAAAAGAAATTAATTTGTATAATAAAATATAATCTTGTATCATAACTATGCTGTTATTTCATATTTTATTATTTTAATCACGTTATTTTTATGTGTATATACCCTCATACTATTGTGTGAGATAACAGTTTTATTATATTTCGACAGGAGTGTCTCTGATTTCGTTCTAATTGCTCAACCTTATCAATTTATGAAATTGTTCACGTCCTGAATATAGCTGGAATATTGCATGCTGGAAGTTAAACATAAACCAATCAATTAATCAATATAAAATTGATGTCACAAGTAAATAAAGCGCTAAACCTTAATTGGCAAATCAAATCGACAATCCTGAAGTATGTGCTAATCAAATCTGTCAATATGTGAACGAAGTATAACATAATATGTTTCCATTTACCCTCAAACAATAAAAGTGTGTTTGCCAACTCTCACCTTTTAAAATTGGCCCTTGTGTGAGTAATTCCTTCTAGTGTAAACTAGTGTAAACTATATTTTATTGAATAAATGTACAAGTACGTCACACAATTTTACAATTCCTTCTAAAGCCTCTCCATGTATGTCCTTTTCTGCAAACTATATAATTTATTTTAAAAACATGTTTTGAAATTGCACTACACAAGCAAAATAGATTTATATAACATTCAGGAAAAATGAGCTTTACAAGACATTAACATGAATTTCACATGATTAAGACAAGTTAAAATGAAGTATAGTAAAAGTCAAAAAGTCATTATAATTTGTATTAGGTTTTATGATGCATGCATACTCCATGTATAGATATTCAGTTTTCAATGTAAATTATTACTGAAAACTGCTTTTTAACCAAAATAATGAATGAAGGGGTAATAAACGTTGCATTGAATAAAATACACCATTAAGCAAAATATGCCACAACCTGACCCGTCTTGTTGTTTTGAATGATCGGGAGTGTGCAAAGTCCAGTTTCTGGTAATGTTGTCTTCAGGATGGAGAACAAGAATCTGTCCAATATATTTTCTGAAATAACTTTTATAGAAACGATGTCAATTTTTGTACCACAGCATACTATTAGACAACACTAAAGACACATGAGGCAACTAATGAAATTAGTCGAGAAAAATCAGTCTATACTTACTGAAAAACGCACATTAATTCACCTAAAGTTGGGATAACGTTCCTTGAAGGCAATTACTGTCATTTTATAATCAGGAATAATAAAGACATCAAACAACAATTACCAACTAAAATTCACAATTTATGACATTAACCTACCTCAAATTCAAGAGCACTGTTCGAGTCTGATAAAGTGTTTCACCCATTGGGTTTCAAAACACAACCCTTGCTGTTGGTGGTTCAATAATCTAAAATTATAAATACATGTTCATTCATAAAAAAACAACATTAACTGTTAGCTAGCTACTGCTAACTGGGTATACCCCCCTGCTTTACCAAGTTGTTGAACAGAAAGTTAACAACAAATATGAACGTGCAAACTATTTAACTTCATAAATAAAACCAATTTTGTTGGGACACATGGATAGATGTCAAGCAACTACAGGCCATTGGTATTTACAGGTAAATTTGGAATTTAAATATGACACCTTACACTTGCTATATGAACAATGCTGAGGTCTATTGCCATAATTGATATAAAAAACTATACTTAAAACACTCACCAGTAAGTCCCAGTGGCCTCCTCTTTGGAGAAATGCACCAATGATAAAATCATATGGCATGATCTTGTTCTAAAATTAATCCAAAAACACTAACTTATAAGTGATTGAGAAAAATTATGTTAAATAACTGAATGTCTATCTAAGTCCAAGGCAACCTGCTGAGCTAGGCAGTAGAGAATCGTCGCTTACAAAAATGAAATCGACAATATTTCCCGCTAAACATATATTTGCAATTTTTAAGATGATATTTCAATGTAATCACATTTAAAAGCCTGAAAAGCAAATGTTACAAGTTTGTAACATAAAGAATAACGGTGTTAATTTCTAAAGATAAGGCAACATTTCATAACCTATTAAACTTTATAGCCTATATCAGAAAAAAAATACTAAAGGACTAAAGTAAAGCCTTTATCAATTGAACTACATTTTTATGAGGGGTATGACAATTGAAATTCCATAATAACAAACATGTAATAAAATAACCAGTTCACACTTACCCGCTCATTACTTCCTGGAACATATTTCCCATTTAAAATATTATTCACTGTGCTGACAACTTTACAGCGGACTTTCAATCTTCCTCTGTCCATTTCTACCTGGCTATGTAGCCTAGGTATGCATCTATAACCTACATTACAACTGCTTGTAAATAACAATCGGATCCCATTAAAACTACATTACATTAAAAGGCTGAAAAGCAAACTTGAGAAGCCTTTACTGGTCAAATATAGTGCTGTGATCGAAGCATCTCTGAACAGTCTTTAATAAAAAAAATATCAGGAACAAAATTACAACAAATTGCCAAGCACTAAATTTTAAATAGGCATATAAAGAGATTCATAAAATGTTTTAAAATTGAAGCGTAAAACCATATGATAAAAATTATAGTATTTAGATGAAATGCATACCTTTAAGTCTTTTCTTTGTTTTTTCATCCTTGCTTCTTTTTCATTTTTGTGTTTGTCCTTCCAAACAAATAGCATCTGACCACCCGCACTGTTATAATGAAAGGATGTCCAAGGTATGGTACCACTTCTTCTCCTAGGTCATTAAACCTTATACGAAAATTTTATGGTATTTCTACCAACTGATAGAAAAAAATAACATCTAATGTTACTAGTAATTAAGACATTGAGCTAAGGATAAAATAGAGTACAGTATATACTGAACTATGATATCTATAGACAACATATATCCAACATAAAATATCCTGTACAGTGACCTGTGGATGCTGTAGACAGACCTAAGTTATAGGTAGCATGTATCTAACATAGGATATTCTGTAGGGTGACCTGGGGATCCTGTAGACAGACCTAGGGTATAGAAAACATGTATCTAACATAGGATATCCGGCAGGATGACCTGGGGATCCTGAAGACAGACCTAGGGCATAGACAAAATGTATCAAACATATTATATCATGTAGGGTGGCCTGGGGATCTTGTAGACAAACCTAGGATACAGATAAAATGTATCTAACATAGAACATCCTGTAGAGTGACATGGGGATCCTGTAGACAGACCTAAGTATGGACAACATGTATCTAACATAGGATATCCTGTAGAGTGACCTGGGGATTCTGTACATGCTGTAGACAGACCTAGGGTATAGACAACATGTTTCTAAGATAGGATGTCCTGTATGGTGACCTGTGGATCTTGTAGACAAACCTAGGATACATATAACATGTATCTAACATAGAATATCATGTAGAGTGACATCGGGATCCTGGAGGCAGACTTTAAGTATGATCAACATGTATCTAACATAGGATATCCGGTAGGGTGACCTGGGGATCATGTAGACCGACCTAGGGTATGGACAACATGTATATAACATGGGATATTCTGTAGGTTGACCTGGGGATCTTGTAGACAGACCTAGGATATAGACAACATTTACCGGTATCTTGTATTACCTAGGATTTTGTTACAGCCATTTTGTATTGAAGAAGGACATGCATACGAGTGTCTGAAAAATGTACCTTTTTTAAAATTATTACACCAGTTGGTAATATCTAAGTTTAATTATTTGGATTCAACTATCTGAAAATTTTCAGGGTTTGTTTGCAATTCATTTCTACATATATCTTAAAAAGCTGGCCGTTATATATGTTATGAAACATAGAAAGTTTACTACATTGCTTCTATGACATTGTTCATGTTTTGTTTATTTTGGTCTTCTATTCTTTTAACAATATTTTTAAAAGTAAAATTCAATGTTTATATTAAAAATCAAATGGCTAAATCCAAGGTGGTTCAATCAAGATATTTATTGACATGTCACATCAACATGCGACAATCTTTCCATCTTTGACATTTTAAGAAATGTTGTATACTATAGACATGAAAGAATTAGGGAAATTTAGTATATGAATTAAAAATTTCTATATATTTGATTGAATCTTCAAATGTAAAGGAGTTATATTTGTTTCTGCAAGGCAGGCAATGTTAGTAGTTTTATAATGGACACCCAGAATTTCTTTAACAAATTTTAGATGTAAACACAATGTATTCATATAGGTCAGAGTTTTGATCTGTAGTATTTTACAGCTCCCATACCTCACTGCTATATTAAATGACTGGTTCTACTACAGTATTAAATAATTTTTCTAACAGGCTGCAAGGGTTATCTAAAGAAAATGGTTTCTGTATTTTGAAACGTGCTTTTCTCCCTTTCTTGGTTTTAGCTAATTGTGATTGAAATAAATACCAAAATAACAATAGGATTTTATCCAGGGTTTCACAGATTTTCTGACTTGAACTTTGGAGTTTCTTCCCCCACAAGCCTTGCGACCATGCGAGAAGCTCATAATTGCCATAAATGGTCGTTAATCTTGCCATCTTAGATTGCATAGATCTTGTTAATTGTTGACTTGTATAGTGGCCAATATACCAGTAATCGTTATCGTTACTCGTAGCCGCTGCTTATATTTTAATGTTTGAAAACCAATGATATCTTTTAATGCACAAGTTTACCAGAACGTATGAGCAATTTTTTCAAATACATGTACACTGAATAAAATGCCGTGCAGTCCACGATTTAAACTACTCAGTTTTTAATTGTAAATATGGGTTGCTTTCAAGTGTACAGTTTGATGGATGCATGGCGAAATATACACTCTAGACCTTGAAGAATAAGAACAATGCACATTTTATATTTCGACTTTTATGTGAAGAAGACAAAAATGTCCTTCCCGAAGTCAAAGCCAAGGTCGGTTTGCCTAAAGACCGACTGGGATGTGTGCCCCAGGTGGTTGAATGGGGTACCCCTGGCAAGCTGGGTTTGTCAGGCCATAATACGGAAAACCTGACCGCAAACCATATTAGTGCACCGTGTTGGGAAAAATGCCACGTTCCTCGCACGTTAAAGAACGCTGCTGTAGTATTCGCTATGAGTAGGGATTTCGATCCCGCTACAGGAGGCTAAATTGCCCGACCCTATCCATCCTCACATTTGTCAGTGGCAATCTAAAATCCGTTACCCCTATTTTTCCTTGTGTCCCATCCCATTTTCATTCATCATCATTTCATGTTCATTTTATCATCCATTTCATGTTCATCGCCTGAATATAGCTGAAATATTGCTGCTCGGGCGTTAAACACCATTAATCAATCAATCAACCTTCCCGAAGTAAATGGGATATATATCGTACACATGTGCAGCATGCTTACTCTTATTTTGACCGAAATTTGCCACTGTTTTCTCCGAAACAAAGGTGGTGGTGTGTGCAACCTCAAAAGCTCTGATGACAGCATCTGCTTTATCCTTCCCACGGACAAAACCCCTGTATATGTTGCTGCCCTAAATCAAACGGAGCCATTTGCAAATTAGCGCTGAACTATGTTGACCGGATGTTGACATCGATTGATAAAAATAGATAAAATATTTTTGGAAAAGATATTTACGTTTTGACGTAGGGTGGCGTACAGGATCTCCATATCCGCTTGCCCTTCGAACTGGCGGGGAATTCTGTCACAGCCGTGTAGACTGTAGAGAGCTCTTCATTCCAAAAGGAGGCTTGTTGTCGAGTCTACTATGAATCCAGAGAAGACTCGTTAATGGCCGTGGAAGTTACCGGGAGAATTTACTACACTCTTCCCCCTCTTAAAAAGGTCGGAGGTTATCTGCTGGACATTAAGATGGGCTTGCTTGCAAGCAATCTCTCAGTGAATTCTTTACAAAACAATTACTCAATACTATTTACATATGTAAATAAAATATGGCGTTCCAGCCTCTCAAATTGGTTGATAGGTTTCTTTATATCAACAAGGTTCCATAAAAAATGTCTGTTTAAACTTAAACTATGTACACCACACATCATGATCTATATTTGAGTTCTAGGCGGAAGTTAATGCAGTCCAAATAAGCTGCATTAACAGTAGTGGTTCTAAAAACTCTTTCCACCGACTCTCCTCTGATTCTGGCCACTGCCCTGGCTGTCTACCCAAGATAGATGGGACTGTTGGATGCTATTCCCGGAGCGGGCATGTAGCGGTTTGCAGGTACTTCTCTTAGTGCTTCCCTTTGCGTCTCATCAAATTTAGTAGTCAAGTGAGTGAAGTCAAAGTATGTATTTTCGAAGTGGAAGTTCCAAATCTGAATTATTTTAGGGATACCAGTGTATCCTCGCAAGTCAGGGTTTCTGTGTCCACATTTGTCCACGAAACCCTGACAAACTTAGCTAGAAAATTCCGAGCTATAAGTCACTATTTTGATTGGCTACATCATACCCTAATGTAGCCAATCAAAAGCTCGCTTTCATTCCTGTCTTTGTTAGGGATATCCCAATGTCGATTGTAAATGAACAAAAAGGATGTGTTGCATAGACCAAGTGAAAATCAGTGTATTTTGTACAATAGTGTTAATAGTTTATTATTACTGCGTTATTTATTAGTTGCGTTACCTTTTCCTCACACTCAAGAATGAGTAGTAATGACTACTGCCAAACACTTCCTTCTTTCAAGCAATTTCATTAATTGATATTTTGAAGGATTGACGTCATACGACCCCGTGTGGGACCCGGGGCACAGGAGAATAGGCCCACGGCTTCCTCAGCCTGCAGTAAGAGTCTGCTAACAGAGGCAACACTTGCCGTGTGTTGCGACCCGTGTCTATTACAGGACGGGATTTCAGTAGGCCGGGTAAACGGTCCCGATAACTTACTGAACCCTTACTTTTTCTAGACGGGAAATCGAGTTAGCCCTGACTTCGATGAATCGGCATGTCACGTCTTGCCCTTTGTGAATCCTTATCATTTAAGCTACTCTATTACATTATTTTCCTTCAAACTGCTCCATGAAATGATAGACGGCTTCCTTATAGGATTTGCAAAGAAGGCGGTGGCTGAAGGGCAAAGCTTCCTCAGCTTTATAGAGGCGACATGTTTGCCGTGTGTTGCAACCCGTGATGGTGGAGGAAGGGATCCTGGTGGTTGAGAGATCACTCTCTGCTGCATCCATTAGTGCGGGTCAGCGGGTTTCGATCGTCAATACACCACTTTGGCCCTGACTTCAACTAGACGGGAGACCGGATGGACCCGGTTCGGTCAATCGGCTGGTCATGCCGAGCCCTTAACAAGCTTGTCTTATTTTTCTTATCACTTGATCATATCTTGTGAATTTCAGTCTCAAAGTTGTTCAGTTACAAGCTGTTAAGAAGGCGGTGGCTCATGGGTCAATCGAGTAGATAAGAGTTTCGAACGGTTGTTTCGCCAGTTAACTCTGGCACGAAGCTTGCGTTCATTAAGAAATTCATCTATTTGAGTATACCACCCTTGGAACACCTGATGCTTTCTGCTGGTGATCCGCAGAGACCAAGCATCGCCCCTGTTGGCACTCCGTGGAGGGTGGGTGACAAGGGTGGTGAACCGCATTTTTCTCATCATGGCTACTGAAAAACAAATAAAAAATGGTCCAAAAAAAAGAAAAAATGACTTACCGCTTGAAGAAATGGTTGATGAAGACTTCTGGTCAAGATTTATTGTATTATCCAGCAAAGATCCTAGTAAACCAATAACTAAAATCTCTCCATTCGTTATTGAAAAAGTGATAAAAGGTTGTGCAGGAGATGTTAAGAACGTCACCAAGATGAAATCTGGTGGTCTTCTCATTGAATGCAACAAAAAACACCAATCCTTGAACTTGCTAAAACTTACAAAAATTATAGATTTAGAAATTTCGGCCTCCCCCATAGAACATTAAACTCAAGTCAAGGAATTATTCATTATCGCGACGATGATCTCGCCGAGCTTACAGACGACGAGATCTGTACAGAATTACAACCTCAGGGTATTACAAAAGTTAAAAGATTTATTGCCAACAGACAAGGTGTTCAGGTTAAACTGAACACCTTCCTTCTAAATTTTAACTCTCCAACTGTCCCCCAATCAATCAAAATAGGTCTCCAAAATATTAAAGTCAGCGCATATATTCCCAATCCTGTGCGCTGCTTTAAATGTCAAAAGTTCGGCCACGGAAAGGGACAGTGCAGAGGTCACCAGATTTGTTTTAAGTGTGCAGAGGAAGGACATGAGGGCTTCACCTGCACTAAAACTCCAAAGTGTGCTAATTGTGGTGAAGCCCACATGTCCTCATCTAAGGACTGTCAGCACTTTAAAAAAGAAAAAGAAATTCAAAAAATAAAAACTGAAAAAAACATCCCTTACCCTGAGGCTCGTCGTCTGTATAATACAACGAATAATCCCTGATCTCCTGCATCAACGTCACCCCGTGTGGGACCCGGGGCACAGGAGAATAGGCCCACGGCTTCCTCAGCCTGCAGTAAGAGTCTGCTAACAGAGGCAACACTTGCCGTGTGTTGCGACCCCTGTCGATTACAGGACGGGATTTCAGTAGGCCGGGTAAACGGTCCCGATAACCTACTGAACCCTTACTTTTTCTAGACGGGAAATCGAGTTAGCCCTGACTTCGATGAATCGGCATGTCACGTCTTGCCCTTTGTGAATCCTTCTCATTCAAGCTACTCTATTACATTATTTTCCTTCAAACTGATCCACGAAATATATATACAATTTGATAGACGGCTTCCTTACAGGAGCCCCGTGCGGGATCCGGGTGGCTAAAAGAATAGACCGCAGTCGCGCTAGCTTGTCGTAAAAGGCGACTAAATAGCGCCCAGTACCCTGACCGGCGTGTCAGGTCGGTTTGCCTAAAGACCGACTGGGATGTGTGCCCCAGGTGGTTGAATGGGGTATCCCTGGCAAGCTGGGGTTGTCAGGCCATAATACGGAAAACCTGACCGCAAACCATATTAGTGCACCGTGTTGGGAAAAATGCCACGTTCCTCGCACGTTAAAGAACGCTGCTGTAGTATTCGCTATGAGTAGGGATTTCGATCCCGCTACAGGAGGCTAAATTGCCCGACCCTATCCATCCTCCCATTTGCCAGTGGCAATCTAAAATCCGTTACCCCTATTTTTCCTTGTGTCCCTTCCCATTTTCATTCATCATCATTTCATGTTCATTTTATCATCCATTTCATGTTCATCGCCTGAATATAGCTGAAATATTGCTGCTCGGGCGTTAAACACCATTAATCAATCAATCAATCAATCAATCCTTACAGGATTTGCAAAGAAGGCGGTGGCTGAAGGGCAAAGCTTCCTCAGCTTTATAGAGGCGACATGTTTGCCGTGTGTTGCAACCCGTGATGGTGGAGGAAGGGATCCTGGTGGTTGAGAGATCACTCTCTGCTGCATCCATTAGTGCGGGTCAGCGGTTTGATTTTCAACACACCACTTTGGCCCTGACTTCAACTAGACGGGAGACCGGATGGACCCGGTTCGGTCAATCGGCTGGTCACGCCGAGCCCTTAACAAGCTTGTCGTCATTCTTCTTGTCACTTGATTTTATCTTGTGAATCTTACACCAAAATTGTTCAGTGCCAGGCTGTTAAGAAGGCGGTGGCTCATGGGTCAATCAAGTAGACCGAGTTTCGAACGGTTGTATCGCCAGGTAACCCCGGGCACGAGGCATGCGTTCATTGAGAAATTCGTCTGTTTGAGTATACCACCCTTGGAACACCTGATGCTTTCTGCTGGAGATCCGCAGACTCTAGGCATCGCCCATGTTGGCACTCCGTGGCGGGTAGGTGACAAGGGTGGTGAACTGCATTTTTCTAATCATGGCTTCCGAAACACCCCCTTTAGCACAAAAAGGTCCAAAAAAAAAGAAAAAATGACTTTCCTCTTGAAGAATTGGTTTTTGAAGAAAATTGGCCTAAATTTATTGTTTTATCAAGCAAAGACCCAACTAAACCTTTGGCAAAAGTATCTCCTTTTATCATAGAAAAAGTTATTAAAGGCTGTGCAGGAGACGTTAAAAACGTCACTAAAATGAAATCCGGTTCCCTCCTTATTGAATGTAATAGAAAACAACAGTCTTCAAATTTACTAAAACTTTCAAAAATTGTTGATTTAGAAATATCTAGCTCTCCCCACAGAACTCTAAACTCGAGTCGAGGGATTATTCGTTACCGAGGCGAAGATCTATCGGAATTATCGGACGACGAAATCTGTTTAGAACTAGAGCCTCAGGGTGTTACAAAAGTGAAAAGATTTATTGCTAACAGACAGGGTGTTCAGGTAAAACTGAACACCTTTCTTTTGAATTTCAATTCACCCACTGTTCCCGAATCCATCAAGATTGGTCTCTACAAAGCTAAAGTCAGCGCATACATTTCCAACCCCGTGCGCTGCTTTAAGTGTCAAAAGTTCGGCCACGGAAAGGGACAGTGTAGAGGTCACCAGATTTGTTTTAAGTGTGCAGAAGAAGGACATGAGGGCTTCACCTGCACTAAAACTCCAAAGTGTGCCAATTGTGGTGAAGCTCACATGTCCTCATCCAAGGACTGTCAGCACTTTAAAAAGGAAAAGGAAATTCAAAAAATAAAAACTGAAAAGAACATCTCTTACCCTGAGGCTCGTCGTCTGTATAATACAACAAATAATCCCTCGTCTCCTGCATCAACGTCATACGCCAGTGTGGCCAAACGCGTTCTCACTTCAGTTGAAACGCAGACAATCATCACCTGGCCTATTGACAAACAGGAACCTTCAAAATTAACAGTAACAACAACAGACAAAATCATTAAATCATCACGAAAATCTTCATCTTCTCAAACTGCTACGTCTTCAGCACCCTCTCAAACTGCTACGTCTTTAGCAAAATCTCAAACTGCTACGTCTTCAGCACCCTCTCAATCCTCAACCAATTCTTCAAGAAGCCCAAAAAAAAATTCAAAAAATACCAATTCCAATTCTTCTAACTCGAATAAAAACTCAAATCAAAAAGGAGATCGTACTCCAAAACTGCTGCGGGATCCCATTAAGGTCCACAACAGGTTTGGTAGTCTAGATCAACTAGACACTACTATCTGGGGCGATCCCATGGATACACTACCCCCAGATACTGGATCTAAAAGTAGATCCCCCAGCAGAAACCGGCGGAATAGCCCCAAAAAAACTGTCAACTATTCCCCTATTCGCAGACCATAATGGGTACAATAATACAATGGAATTGTCGAGGTCTTAAGATTAATTTTCTGGAAATTACATAATTAGTTCAAGCCTTTCTTCCTATTGCATTTTGCCTCCAAGAATCCCACCTAAAGCGAAGTGATAACATATCTTTAAAAAACTACTCTATATACAGCACATATGTAGACGATAATGATAGAGCTGCTGGCGGCTCTACCATTCTTGTAAAAGATCAAGTTCTACATAGCCCTGTAGATCTCAACACTGATCTTCAGGCGGTTGCTGTTAGAATATCATTAGACAAAACAATTACTTTATGCTCTGTCTATATACCACCGAATTCTTCATTAAATTTAAATCAGTTGAAACACCTTACTGATCAGTTACCAGCCCCATATATATTATTTGGGGACTTCAACGCACACAACCCTCTATGGGGTAGTAACACAATAAACGAAAAAGGTAAAATTATTGAAGGCTTAATGAATCTTGAGGATCTGTGTATTTTTAATGATGGAACCAATACATATTTACATCCTGGGAATGGATCATATTCGGCTATTGATCTTACAATAGCAGATCCTTCTCTGTTGCCCGATTTCTCATGGAAAGTCCATGACGATCTCTGTGGCAGTGATCACTTTCCATTCTCTTGGAATCTTTACACTCTTCAAACACAGAACGAATCGCTCGGTATAAATTTGGCAAGGCCAATTGGCCTCTATTTGAACAACTCTGTATAGAACGACTCAACTCGGATACTTTTGAAACCATTTCTGATCCAATTTTAAAATTCAATGAAACACTTATTTCAATTGCTGATGAAACAATTCCTAAGACCTCGACAAATCCAAAACATCCTAGTAAACCATGGTTCGATGACAGCTGTGAGGACGCTATTAAAGACCGGAAAAAGGCCGAACGACGCTTTAATAAACACCCAACTCAAAATAATCTTAACCATTTCCGAATATTTCGAGCGAAAGCTCGCAGGGTAACGAAACAAAGACGACGCACCTCTTGGCGTAACTTTGTTTCTGAATTAAATAACCATACCCCTATGAATAAAATTTGGAACATGATTCGTAAAATTAAAGGTAAAAACAGTAAAGCCAATGTCCATCATTTAAAGGATGGACAAGACTTGTTAACATCAGAGTCAGACATATCAAATAAATTGGCCGAAACATTTGCAACACACTCCTCTGCTGAAAATTATCATCCCAATTTTCAGCGGATCAAAATTCAAAAAGAAAAATCAAAACTTAATTTCCAGTCAAAAAATTTAGAAGATTATAATAAACATTTTTCTTTGGAAGAGCTACACAATTCTTTGAACAAATCTCACGATACAGCATGTGGTCCAGATGACATCCATTATCAACTTCTCAAACATCTGCCACAATCTTCTCTCCAATGTCTTCTGAATCTTCTTAACAACATTTGGGAAACGGGTGACTTACCATCTATTTGGAAAATGGCCACTGTTGTGCCTATTCCAAAACCAGGAAAAGATCACTCGGAAGCGTCCAACTATCGGCCTATAGCCCTCACAAGCTGTCTTTGTAAAACCATGGAAAGGATGATCAATGATCGCCTTGTCTGGTTTTTAGAATCAAACAACCTTCTGTCCAATATCCAATGTGGATTTAGACAAGGGCGAAGTACCCTAGATCATCTGGTGCGTTTCGAAACATACATAAGAAACGCATTTGCCAAAAATGAACATGTGGTGTCGATCTTTTTCGATCTAGAAAAAGCTTACGACACAACATGGAAATATGGCATTTTAAAAGATCTTTTTGATATGGGGTTGAAGGGTAGACTTCCTACCTTCATTTCAAATTTTTTGTCTGATAGAGAATTTAAAGTTCGTGTGAATTCAACTCTATCTGACCCTTTTGAACAAGAAATGGGTGTTCCTCAAGGTAGCATCCTTTCTGTTACTTTATTCAGTATTAAAATTAATAGCCTTGCTCAAGTCTTGAAAGATAATATTGATGGTTCTCTTTATGTTGACGATTTTTTAATTTGTTATCGAGGAAAAAACATGAATAATATTGAACGCCAACTGCAGTTATGTTTAAATAGAATAGAGAAATGGGCGATGGAGAATGGTTTTAAATTCTCCACTGGAAAAACAGTTGGGATGCATTTTTGTAATAAACGAAAGATGCATCCTGATCCCGAATTACAATTGTATAATAATCCCATCAAAATTGTAAAAGAAACTACTTTTCTTGGTCTGATATTTGATTCAAGGCTAACCTTTCTACCCCATATCAAAATGTTAAAAAATAAATGCCTAAAGGCATTAGATATTTTAAAAGTCGTTGCCAGCACCGACTGGGGTGCTGAATGCGATGTTTTACTTAATCTATATAGATCGCTGGTTCGATCTAAATTGGATTATGGTTGTTTTATCTATGGTTCTGCTCGCAAGTCATATGTCAAAATCCTTGATACTATACACCATCAAGGATTGCGACTATGCCTTGGAGCTTTCAGAACCACGCCTGTTGAAAGTTTGTTTGTAGAAGCAAACGAGCCTTCTTTGTATCAAAGAAGAATAAAGCTCGCTTTGCAATATGCATCCAAATTAAAAGCATATCCTAACAACCCCGCCCACGACTGTGTTTTCAAACCTCTTTATCAAAACATTTTCGAAAAACATCCAAACAAAATTCAACCTTTTGGCCTCCGCATTAAATCTCATTTGAAAAATTCCGGTATAAATTTAGATGAAATTGCTGCAATCGAAATTCCACATAATCCCCCGTGGTTAAACCCCAAACCGATATTTATTTATGATCTAAGAAAACATAAAAAGTCCGACACAAACCCTTTAATAATACAACAACATTATGCAGAAATTAAATCTTGTTACCCTGACTATGGCACTATTTATACAGATGGGTCAAAAGACGGTGATAAAGTCGCCTCGGCCGCTGTCTACGGAGAGCGTGTTGAAACTCGCCGGCTTCCGTCTGCCTCATCTGTATTTACAGCAGAGGCGCAAGCTATTCTTCTTGCGATGAAAATAGTAGCTTCGTCAGACGAATGCAAATTTATTGTCTGCTCCGATTCCTTGTCTTGTCTTCTGGCTATTGAACATTTCAAAATTAAAAATTCTTATATTTTTAAAATTATTCAAATTTACAAATCTCTTGTTGCTTTGGGGAAAGAGATTATCTTCTTCTGGATTCCCAGTCATGTCGGAATCCGTGGAAACACAGTCGTGGATCAGGAGGCTAAAAATGCCCTAAAGGATACTATTATTAACTGTAATATTCCTTTTACCGATTTTAAACCATTAATTTTTAAATATATTTCTAATTTGTGGCAGAGTGGTTGGAATCTCCAAGTTCATAATAAACTTCATGAGGTCCAGCCACTACTGCACACAAGTAATTTTAAGAGTTTTAGAGGTCGTAGAGACCAAGTTGTTTTAACACGGTGTCGTCTTGGTCATACCAGGACGACACATAGTTATATTTTAAACAATGAGCCACAACCCGAATGTGTGCCATGCAACAGTCCATACACCATCAAGCATGTCTTGATGGACTGTGTGGACGTGGCCCACATTCGGGAACGTTTTTATACTGTAAATACGTACAGTAGTTTGTTTACAACGGTCGCAGGCGACACAATTTTAAAATTTTTAAAGGAAATTAATTTGTACAGTAAAATTTAATTTTTCCGGCAATTTGTTATCTATATTTTTATTGTTTTACTTGCCTTTTATCTGTATATATGCTCATATTATTGTATGAGATAATGTTTTAGAACTAAGGGAGAGATGAACAATTTTGAAAAATATTAAATAATCAAATTATTATTACTTTCACGTCCTGAATATAGCTGAAATATTGCTTGCTGGACGTAAAACATCAATCAATCAATCAATCAATGCATCAACGTCATACGCCAGTGTAGCCAAACGCGTTCTCACGTCAGTTGAAACGCAGACAATTATCACCTGGCCTATTGACAAACAGGAACCTTCAAAATTAACAGTTACAACAACAGACAAAATCATTACATCTTCACGAAAATCTTCATCTTCACAAACTGCTACGTCTTCAGCACCCTCTCAAACTGCTACGTCTTCAGTACCCTCTCAATCCTCAACCAATTCTTCAAGCAGCCAAAAAAAAAATTCAAAAAATATCAACTCCAGTTTAAATTCTTCTAACTCGAATAAAAACTCGAATCAAAAAGGAGATCGTACTCCAAAACTGCTGAGGGATCCCATAAAGGTCCACAACAGGTTTGGAAGTCTAGATCATCTAGACACTACTATTTGGGGCGATCCCATGGATACACTACCCCCAGATACTGGATCTAAAAGTAGATCCCCCAGCAGAAACCGGCGGAATAGCCCCCAAAAAACTGTCAACTATTCCCCTATTCGCAGACCATAATGGGTACAATAATACAATGGAATTGTCGAGGTCTTAAGATAAATTTTCTTGAAATTACTTTATTAGTTCAAGCCTTTCTTCCTGTTGCATTTTGCCTCCAAGAATCCCACATAAAACGAAGTGATAACATATCCTTAAAAAACTACTCTATATACAGCACATATGTAGACGAGAATGATAGAGCTGCTGGCGGCTCTACCATTCTTGTAAAAGATCAAATTCTACATAGCCCTGTAGATCTCAACACTGATCTTCAGGCGGTTGCTGTTAGAATATTTTTAGACAAAACAATTACTTTATGCTCTGTGTATATCCCTCCGAATTCTTCATTAAATTTAAATCAGTTGAAACATCTTACTGATCAGCTACCGGCCCCTTATATATTATTTGGGGACTTCAACGCACACAACCCTCTATGGGGTAGTAACACAATAAACGAAAAAGGTAAAATTATTGAAGGCTTAATGAATCAGGAAGATCTGTGTATTTTTAATGATGGAACCAATACATATTTACATCCTGGGAATGGATCATATTCGGCTATTGATCTTTATTTCGATTTAGAAAAAGCATACGACACAACATGGAAATATGGTATTTTAAAAGATCTTTTTGATATGGGGTTGAAAGGTAGACTTCCTACCTTTATCTCAAACTTTTTATCTGACAGAGAATTTAAAGTTAGGGTCAATTCTACGTTATCTGACCCTTTTGTACAGGAAATGGGTGTTCCCCAGGGCAGCATCCTTTCTGTCACTTTATTTAGTATTAAAATTAATAGCCTTGCTCAAGTTTTAAAAGATAATATTGATGGTTCTCTATATGTTGACGACTTCCTCATATGTTACCGAGGGAAAAATATGAATAATATCGAACGTCAGCTGCAGTTGTGTTGGGATGCATTTTTGTAATAGACGTAAGATGCATCCTGATCCTGAATTAAAATTATATAATAATCCTATCAAAATTGTAAAAGAAACCACTTTTCTTGGTCTCATTTTTGATTCAAGGCTAACCTTTCTTCCCCATATCAAAATGTTAAAAAATAAATGCCTTAAAGCATTAGATATTTTAAAAGTCGTATCCAGCACCGACTGGGGTGCTGAATGCGATGTTTTACTCAATCTATATAGATCGCTGGTTCGATCGAAATTGGATTACGGTTGTTTTATTTATGGTTCTGCTCGCAAGTCATACGTCAAAATCCTTGATACTATACACCATCAAGGATTGCGACAATGCCTTGGAGCATTTAGAACCACACCTGTAAATAGTTTGTATGTAGAAGCAAACGAGCCTTCTTTGTATCAAAGAAGAATAAAGCTCGCTTTGCAATATGCAACCAAATTAAAGGCATATCCTGGCAACCCCGCCCACGACTGTGTTTTCAAACCTCTTTATCAAAACATTTTCGAAAACATCCAAACAAAATTCAACCTTTTGGCCTCCGAATTAAATCTCATTTGGAAAATTCCGGTATAAATTTAGATGAAATAGCTGCAATCGAAATTCCGTATAATCCCCCGTGGTTAAACCCCAAACCGGTATTTATTTATGATTTACGAAAAGATAAAAAGTCAGACACAAACCCTCTAATAATACAACAGCATTTTGCAGAAATAAAATCTTGTTACCCTGACTATAGTACTATTTATACAGACGGGTCAAAAGACGACGATAAAGTTGCCTCAGCCGCTGTCTTCGGAGAGCGTGTTGAAACTCGTCGTCTCCCGTCTGCCTCATCCGTATTTACTGCTGAGGCGCAAGCCATTCTTCTTGCCATGAAAATAGTTGCTTCGTCAGACGAGTGCAAATTTATTATCTGCTCAGATTCCCTCTCGTGTCTACTTGCTATTCAAAATTTCAAAATTAAAAACCATTATATTTTAAAAATAATTGAAATTTACAAATCTCTAAAAGCTGTGGGAAAAGAGGTTGTGTTTTTCTGGATCCCAAGTCACGTTGGAATCCAAGGGAACACAGTCGTGGATCAGGAGGCAAAGAATGCCCTCAAGAATAATATTATAAACTGTGATATTCCTTTTACTGATTTTAAATCAATAATTTTTAAATATATTTCTAGTTTGTGGCAGAGTGGTTGGGATCTACAAGTTCATAATAAACTTCATGAGATCCAGCCACTACTGCACACAAGTAATTTTAAAAGTTTTAGAAGTCGCAGAGACCAAGTTGTTTTAACACGGTGTCGTCTTGGTCATACCAGGACGACACATAGTTATATTTTAAATAATGAGCCACGACCCGAATGTGTGCCATGCAACAGTCCATACACCATCAAGCATGTCTTGATGGACTGTGTGGACGTGGCCCACATTCGGGAACGTTTCTATTCTGTAGATACGTTTTTTAACTTATTTAAAACTGTCGCAGGCGACACAATTTTAAAGTTCTTGAAAGAAATTAATTTATATAGCAAAATTTAATTTCACTATTAATTGTGAAGATTGATACTTTTTATTGTTTTAACTACCATTTTTATCTGTATATATATTCTCATATTATTGTATGAGATCAAGTTTTAGTATAAAAGGGAGGCATGACGTACTACTAATTTAAAATACTAACAACTTAAAAATTATAATTTTCACGTCCTGAATATAGCTGAAATATTGCTTGCTGGACGTTAAACAACAAATAATCAATCAATCAATGAATATAGCTGAAATATTGCTGCTCGGGCGTTAAACACCATTAATCAATCAATCAATCTTCTTTCTCCGTTTATTTATTTGATGTTATCTTGTTCTCGCCCTGAATATAACTGAAATACTGCTCACTAGACGTTAAGCAAACATTCAATCATTAACACAAGAAAGTTTTAGTTTCACAACATCTCGTGACCTTGGTCATGTTAATCATGACAGACAGATTTGTCGTGGGACTTCTCCAGTGTGGTGCAGAAAACTCTACATATTAAGATTGTTAATTGTATATTCACAAAATTAATTAGATTCAAGGAAGCATACAAAGGGCAGTATCTGCAACATAATCGACAATGAAACTCATTTTTTGAATAGACATGGTATATAAGTAACTTCTAATACTATTGGATCTGCAATATCTTTGCGATAATGTACATTGGATGAATTGCAGGACGCAAATCATAATTTATTTGTTGAGCTAGAGGCCTTGATAACTTTTTCCTATAGCAATTTATTTTGGCTGAGGTATACACTAACGAGTTGCTTTTAAGTATTTTTGCACTCGGACAGTTATAAGGGACACACAAAGCTGCCCAGCGCGTCCCCAGGTGGCGGGTAAGGAATGTCCTCTCATTGAGAAGTTGGGTCATAAAACGGAAGCCTGACCGCGGACCACGTTCGGCAAGGGCCAGGCTCCTTACATGCTAAAGACTACATTTGTATATGTCGATAGGAGTAGGCTTGTTGTAGCCCCTACACAAACATTTTTCAGTGGCAGCAAGAACTTTGGCCGTTGATCCGTCTTTTAGTAATTAATTTGTTTGTTAACCTGTTCTCGTTCTGAATATAGCTGAAATAAAACTAACATCCAATCTCCTGGAACCTTGGTGTTGGATATATTTCTATTACCTTCATCAGTAAATCAAGTGCTTTAACAAAAGATGAACGACATGTTAGTTGAAGCAAAGTTGCAAAATTTATCGTTGGTCAAATATATCTCTTTATGAACTCGTTAAGTTCTTTGAGTAAGTTACGTTCTTAGGGTCCCATCGGTTAAGTGTACTATTACATGCTTTGTACTTCTGTGTCGATGTGGGTAAGTGTGCCAAATCTAGACTGCTGGAATCTAAGAGCACAATAATTCATTCTTCTACTAGAATCTCGTCATCAATTGTCTTTTCAAAGTCTTCTCTCTTGGAATAAAACATTACATTTTCCGGTAATTAGAGGACGAAACAACGCTCGCATACAAGTACTTGTGGCATAACATACCACAGTAACCATTGTAGCACATACACTATTGCTTTAATTGATAAATGCATGTGTTTAACTAAATATTATTCTTTTATTTAACTGGAACCATTCTAGGAGAGTTCACAGAGTTTAGAGTGTCACTCTCCTAAAAGTATAAATACTTTTTGTAGGATTGTAAAACAATATCCTCAAATCACCGACTCTACCCAATACTACATACTTGTTTAGTGGAAGCCATGTATCATTCCGTATCCCCCTTTAATTTATTGCATGTTTATTGTTCTCGTCCTGAATATAATGAAATACTAAATGCTGGAAGGCCTTGATAGCTGTCTCTTTTCCCAATGTACGCCCTTCAACACCAGTGCGTGTAAAGAAAGGCTAAATTTCACCATACTTTTCAGCAGCATTCAATCTTTGCGCCATCATTCCCGAATTGATTTATTGTTTGTCAACTTGTTCGCGTCCTAAATATAACTGAATTACTGCACACTGTACGTTAAGCAAATATCCAAATGTTAAAACTTATTTTAAATATTGCATCTTTAAATATAACTTGAATGGTCTGTCGTTTATGTTTGATCTCTGTGGTAAAACAAGGCTCCTGGACTTATAGAGATGTTTTCCCCACCATAATCATTAAGTCTTGGGGATGGCCATACAAATTCATGCGAAGGTGTAACATCAACAGGTACAACAAATTCATGTTTCAGTTGAAGCTTAAGTCAACAGTAGTGTCCTGTCTTGACAATCGGATTGTCAAACATCAGAGTCAGATAACTATATATAATTTAAATGTCCAAACTGTTTGCAAAATACTACTCCGCTAACAAATTATCCCGATTTGTAGCGGATCATAATTAAAAAAATCAAAACTTAATTTCCACTCCAAAAATCTTGTGGTCCAGATGATATCTATAATCAACTGCTCAAACATTTGCCACAGTCTTCTCTGCAATGTCTTTGGAATCTTCTTAACAATATTTGGGAACGGGTGATCTACCATCTCTTTGGAAAAGGGCTACTGTTGTGCCTATTCCAAAACCAGAAAAATATAACTCTTACTATCGGCCTATAGCTCACAAGCATCGACCGCCTTGTGTTGATTTTAGAATCAACAACCTTCTGCCTAATATCCTATGTGGATTCAGACCCAATGGCGAAGTATCCTGGATCATCTGGTGCATTTTGAAACATACATGTATATTAAAACCGTATTTGCCAAAAATGAACAGGTGTCGATCTTTATCGATCTAGAAAAAGCTTACGACACAACATGGAAATATAGCATTTTATAGGATTTTTTTGAAATGGGGTTGAAAGGAAGACTTCCTACATTCATTTCAAATTGTTCGTCCTATAGCGAATTTAAAGTTTGAGTGAATTAAACTGTCTGACCCTTTTGAAATGTTTGTATATTTTAAACTTGACGCCATTTGTTGCGTTATACAGCTTTCCACTGGATTTGATAGACTCTCTTTGGCTCAACATAAATTTTCCACTATTGCAAAGTTCTTGATTTTCTTAATTAAGTCTTTTAATTTCATGTGATTTATAATTATTTAGCTATTGGAGAAATGTATTAAAGGGCTTCTGTTTCTTCTTTCTTTTTCTCTAGCTCGCAAATCTTATCCATGTACTCTTTAAAACGTATTGACACAATGTTCAGTTGATCGAATTCTGCTTTGTTCTGCAATTCATGTAATTTGCCGATCAGAATTCCGTTTTCCGTTCTCTACTTTTTGTAGCTCATTTGAGATTTTAGACATATTCTTCTCACAGTTTTGCAGATTTTTTTACCAAGTTTTCAATTCCACTATCAGGGCGGTTAAATTTTCAAAACTATTTTGTGAGAACAGAGTTCCTGACATTATTAAACGGCAATTCTCTTAAAATGTTCTTTCTTTCATAATAGTTCATCATACGCTGCTTGTCTCTTTGTTGTTGTCTCATGGATTTAATTCTTATTATCGAAGGTCCGGTAAAAAAAAAACATTTGGTTGTCTTTGGCGGTGGACTCTCTTGCGAAATGTCCGATTTTTTTCGCACGAAAAACACTTTGGCTTGCGCAGGACACATATGAGATGATAGACATGTCCACACGGCATACGGTATTTCCATACACTCCATTGTGACCAAAAGCTGAATTCCATATATGCGCTGAATGTCTTCTAATTTTGAACTATGGGGAATAACTCACTTGGTCCTTAGATACTCGGTATCGTGTGTCGCACTACAAAGGCAACACGCCTCTGGTCAACTCCACCAAAATGTAGTATTGTAACAACGTTGTTGTTACGATATAAAACAATATCTTATATACGATACCATATATGATGCGACTACAACTTGTCCTGTTGCTGAACTGGCGATTATGTCGACAGTGACTTACGCTATTCACCTGCATTGAAACCTATACTACTGGAGAACTAACTCAAACTGGTAGACCGATGATCGACACAAATAAGATTTTCACAATGGAATTTATTTCTGTTGACTTGTGACTTGCCGTGTGTTGTCAGTTTCGAAACCTGGCTCCGACTGAAGTTTAAACTCTGAAGTCTAAATTTCAGTCGTTACATTATAAAAAATACATTCAATTATGACATAACAATACAACTGAGAAAAACATACAATTAAGGATTAAAGATTAACAATAGAAAACGCGGATTAATTTCACTGTATATACATGTATTTAACTTATTAAACTTCAAGAATTATCATTACGTGACAATAAAGTGACGGTAACAAATATACAATTAGTGCTAGAAGAATATAATTTCTCGAGATTGAGTGTAGTGGAAAAAACACCCTTAGTTTCAATTCCTGGAAACACTTCTTTGAGTGCATTATTAGTGGCTACGTTGAAGTCCAGTACAGCTGTGGTTGGGTCCAAGTCGAGTCCAAGGTCTGTCATTTGCAAAAACACGTTTTTTTTATTTCATGTCTATGTATGTATGCACCAACTTTATAGTTAAATTACAATAAAAAAAATGTTTTTTTGTAAATTGATTAAATTTCATAAATACCTTGTCTTGAAGTTAAGTGATGAGTCTGGTGTAAATGGCTTGACTCTTTCCTGGAAGAAATGCATATAACCACTGGTGTCGTGACGTCATCTATCTGTATATGGATGCTGTAAATCTGGTAGAATATAGTAGGTCAAGTGTAGAAGGTCCCATCATAAACCGACTTTTCGGCAGCAGCTAAGTTGAGTAGGTTGTCTGTTGATGCGTGGCTATCATTCTTTGAGTTTGATGTGTCGTCGAATAGTAAAAATCTGTCTCATGTTGCTGTCTTTCTCCATTTTTCTTCTAGTGTGATGTCTATCCGAGTCTTTGGTAGAGGTGGAGTCTGCTTGCGTCTGGCTCTGTAACGTAAAGACTTTGCTGAGTTGAATGTCGGCAGCTGCTCAACTACTTCTCTACTGGGTCGTTCCATTCGTTGTCACGTAATTTGTTAAGTTCTTCTGCATAAATAGTCGGTATCGGTCGGACGTCTAAGCAGCGTTCATTATTTTCTTATCAACTACCTCTGTGTGGTTAGTACATGTGTGTGTTGTCTGCCAAAACCAGTTGGTATGTTGTTCTCTGTAGACAATGATGCTGAACATCCAGGTACGACGCATCTCCAGACGACCTTGTCGGGGTTCCTAAGACGACTCTGTATATGAAGCCCTCGAGACTAATATTTTGGTCTCCACGTCTGTTGTTGATGAATTTCACATTCTAATTACGTCAATACACTTCCGGTATTAAATGAGATAGTATTGCGCAACTGCAGCCTCATTGTGTTGCCAACTTTGCTAGCGAACGGACGTGGTCTAGTTCGAAGCAACCTCTAAATATTACATTTTTAAAGGCAGTAAAGTCAAATAATTGACTTCGAATAATAAGAAATAAAATGTGACTTTTATTTTTAAAACAATTACTAGTATATAGATATTATATACAAATATATATCTACATCGTTTGTGAAACATTCATAACAAGGGTTAGAGATTATGGCCGACGCCATGATACCTAAAGATAAAAAAATTTGATTTCACGAAAGGTGACAAAACACCAGTTATAAGCAGTCTTTTAAAACTAGATGACGATGAGGTTAAAGAAATTAAAGGCAGGGCTCCAGCGAAGAGCTGCTAAACCATCGGTAACCTCAATGAAAGTAAATAATAATGAGGACGTTACGCCTACTTGTAAAGGTGGCAATGAAGGTAATGAAACGAAGCAGAAAGCTACTAACGACGATAGCGGGGCTGTCATTATAAGAATGCTAAATGATATGAGGACTGAGTAGAATCAGAAACTAGCCGATATGAGTAAGAGAATTGATGAACTCTTTAATTATAATGATGGTGAAAATGACAATGATATTGACGACTATGATAATGATTATAATTAACATGCTAAAGACCAAAATGAAGGTACAATAGAGCCCCTTAGTAAAGACAGAAACCGGATGCAGAAGAATCAAATAATTCAAGGTTTTCAAACATGAATAAAAGGCTTTGGTCTGGGGAGAAGTGCAGTGAAAAATAGATGACCAACCGGCTGATAATGTAACCGACATTTTTTTAATGGATTGTCAGATGAGAAGTTGAAATATATTATTAAAGAAGATAAGGTACTACGTCCAAAAAACTGAAGGGCTTCAGGTTGTTCAAACTGATCAGTTAGTTTGGGACTTTTTAGCTGGTTTGGGACTTTTATCATAAAACAAGACTTAATGATAATATACTAACAACTTGCCAAAACATTTTTATAAAGGGTTCGACAGTATTGGCTAAATTTGTCAATAAACTTGATCAAGTTCTAGATCGAGTACCACCTCAAGAGAAAGTAGAAATGGAATCAATTTTGAATGACTGTATGGACTAGTTGGCATTATTTGGACATGCAAATAAGGAGCTATGTCTCACTAGAAGGGAGCTTATGAAGCTTGACGTGAAAGATGAATATTGCCATCTATTTAGTAAAACAGCCATTCAATAAAGAGGAGATGTCTCAAAGCAAGTGAAAGATATAGGTGAATGCAGTAAAATCTCCAGTCGAATATATGCAAACAGTAATACTAAAAGGTATAATCCGTCAAGTATCAACAGAGGAGGTCGCACAGGTCGATTCTTTTGAGGACGTACAGAAGGTGGAGGTAGAGGCCGAGCTGGAATGTTGTCAAGATTGAATGACAAGATACATGTAGATGCAAAAAAACTCCAGATGGGCTCACAACAAATACAGAAATTAAATGTGAGTATAAAAGAGGAAACATTTCAGGCAGTTAGACTGAAATGATTTGTTCATGAATGAAAAAAAAACCTCTGACAGGTTTACTTTAGATGCTGTTCAGCATTATCATATAGATTTCATTGGTAATAGTTCACCAATTCAAAATAAATCATTTATAAGTAATGCTAAATTTCATTGCAAAGAAGAGGAAACAATAGATGTTGAAATTAAAAAATTGTTAGAGATTACTGCTTTTAAGCACTATTAAACACTAACAATACTGAGAAGAAGAGTACAGAATGATTTTTGAACTTAAAAGATCTAAATAAACATGTAGAATATCAACATTTGAAAACGGAAACTTTTGAAACTGCTTTAAAAATTGATTAGAAAATTGTTTCGTGTCAAGTGTCGATCTCATACATGCCTATTACTCGGTAAACATTGCTGAACAGCACCGAAAATATTTGAGATTCGAGTGGAAAGGACAAATATTACAGTATACCTGCTTGCCGAATGGTATAGCCATGGCACCAAGACTTTTTTTACAACGCTTATGAAAGTAGTTTTTGCAAGTCGAAGAAAACTAGGTAACATTAACTATTTGCAAATTAATTTTTTCTGGTCATTCAAATGTAATAAGTAATAAATTAGAGAATATTTGAGATTCTTGACGTTTACATGTCCGAAATAATAAAAACAAGAAATTTAAAGAAACGTCCAAAAAGTCCAAATAGTGAATAATAGTCACAGGAGCTTCCTTTCTGTTAAGTTTATTCATTATTAAAACTAATAGTCTTGCTCAAGTCTTGAAAGATAATATTGATGGTTCTTTATATGTTGACTACTTCCTCATATGTTACCGAGGAAAAAACATGACTAATGTTAAACGTCAACTTCACTTATGTTTAAAGAGAAATGGGCAATGGCGAATTGTTTTTAATTCTCCGCGGCCAAAACTGTTGGGATGCATTTTTGTAATAAACGGAAGATACACCCTGATCCCAAATATTATATAATAATCCTATTAAAATTGTAAAAGAAACCACTTTTCTTGGTCTCATATTTGATTCAAGGCTAACCTTTCCATTCCATATCAAAATGTTAAAAATAAATGCATTAACATAAGATATTTTAAAAGTCTTAGCCGGAACCGACTAGTGTGATGAGTACGATGTTTTACTTAATCTATACAGATTGCTGGTTCTATCTAAATTGGATTATGGTTGTTTTATTTATGGTTCTGCTCGCAAGTCATATGTCAAAATCCTTGATACTGTTCATCATCAAGGATTGCGACTATGCCTTGGAGCCTTTTGCAATATGCAACCAAATAAAAAACACATCCTGTCCACCCCGCCCACGGCTGTGTTTTCAAACCTCTTTATCAAACCATTTTCGAAAAACATCCAAACAGAATTCAAACTTTTGGTCTGCGAATTAAATCTCATTTGGAAAATCAGGTATAAATTTAGACGAAATTGCTGCCATCGAGGAGTAAATTCCCCTTGGTTAAACCTCAAACCGGTGTTTATTTATCATCTAAGAAAACATAAAATGTCCGACACAAACCTTTTAATAGCACAATAACATTTTCCAGAAATTAAATCGTGTTACCCTGACTAAAGTTCTATTTATGCAGACGGGGCCTCAGCCGCTGTCTTTGGAGAGCGTGTCGAAACTCGTCTCCCTTCCGCCTCATCTGTATTTACAACGGAGGCACTAGCTATTCCTATTGCGATGAAAATAGTTGCTTAGTCAGACGAATGCAAATTTATTATCTGCTCCGATTTCTTGTCTTATCTACTGATTGAAAATTTCAAAATTAAAAATCCGTACATTTTAAAAATAATTCAATCTACAAATCTCTTGTTGCTTTGGGAAAAGAGGTTATCTTCGTCTGGATTCAAGTCATTTTGCAATCAGTGGAAACACAGTCGGGGATCAGGAGGCTAAGAACCCTTAAAAATGATGTCATTAACTGTAATATTCTTTTCACTGATTTTTAACCGTTAATTTTTAAATTTTTTTATACCCCCGCTCGACAGAGTCGGGGGTATATAGTAGTCCTCATGTCCGCTCGTCCGTCCATATTTGGTGTACGGATGATAATTCAAAAAGTTTACTTCCGATTTGAATGAAACTTTGGGATATTGTTATATATATGAGGTTGGTAAGAAGCCTATAGATTTTGGGGGAAATTCTTCAAATTTCATGGTACGTTGCAGTCCACGAGAAACGTTAGAAATTTTTACAAAAAAACGTTGTTTCCGGACAATAACAGTTTGTATCTGATTTGAATGAAACTTTGGGATATTGTCATATATATCAGGTTCGTAAGAAGCCTATCAATTTTGGGGGAAATCCGTCAAATTTGTAGGTCGCATTCCGCGAAAAACTTTAGAAATGTTTAGAAAAAAGTTGTTTCAGGGCAATTACACCAACAGTTTGCATCCGATTTGAATGAAACTGAGGAATATTGTTATATATTATGTTGGTAAGAAGCCTATCAATGTTGGGTGAAATCTGTCATATTTCAAGGTCAGATTCCTTAAAAACGTTAGAACTTTTTTTACGAAAGCGGGGGTATCAGTGATCGCTAGATCGACTTTGTCTAGTTCTAGTTTTTGGCAGAGTGGTTGGGGATATCCAAGTTCATAATAAACTTCATGAGCTCCGGCCACTACTGCACACAGAGACCAAGTTGTTTTAACAAGATGTCTTGGTCATTCCAGGACGACACATATTTATAATTTAAATAATGAGCCACGACCCGAATGTGTGCAATGCAACAGTCCATACACCATTAAGCATGTCTTGATGTACTGCGTGGACGTTGCCCACATTCGGGAACGTTTCTATTCTGTAGATACATATTTTAATTTATTTAAACCCGTCTCGGGCGACACAATTGTAAAATTAAAAAAAAAAATTATTTATTTAATAAAATTTAATTTCACTATTAATTATGATGCTTCATATCTTCTTTTATTGTGCTAAATACCATTTTTATCTGTATATATTCTCATATTATTGTATGAGATTACGTTTCAGTATAAAGGGAAACAGAACGTACTAATAATTTTAAAATTATGATTTTCACGTCCTGATTATAGCTGAAATATTTCTTGCTAGACGTTAAACAACAATCAATCAATCTTTTTGTTGTTTTTATAAATTATGTTGGTACTGATTTTTCAACAGCTAGTAATACTTTTGTTTTAAAGTTGTTCCAAATTTCATCAGTCTGAAATCGTTGGTCTTATTGAGACATGCACTGAAGATCACTTAAGATGTCTTTAGTTTTTGTTTGTTTGCCTTATAGTATAAGAACATTTTTGTAAGTGGTTTTTTAATTATGTCTGGTCTAATGCTTGACTCGATACAAAACAGCCTTATGGTTTGAAATTCCAGGTATCATTTCAACTTTGTTGACTAGTGTACTATTATTTGTGAAAAAAAAATCCAGAGTTGATTGAGATGTCTCTGCGAAGTATGTTGATTTGTTCACAATTTGTTCTAACCCCGTGTGGGACCCGGGGCACAGGAGAATAGGCCCACGGCTTCCTCAGCCTGCAGTAAGAGTCTGCTAACAGAGGCAACACTTGCCGTGTGTTGCGACCCGTGTCGATTACAGGACGGGATTTCAGTAGGCCGGGTAAACGGTCCCGATACCTTACTGAAACCCTTACTTTTTCTAGACGGGAAATCGAGTTAGCCCTGACTTCGATGAATCGGCATGTCACGTCTTGCCCTTTGTGAATCCTTCTCATTTAAGCTATTCTATTATTTTCTATTAATTGTACTATCTTTTCAATCCATGTTGTGAATTGTGTTGACAGTCTGATAGACAGCTTCCTTACAGGATTTGCAAAGAAGGCGGTGGCTGAAGGGCAAAGCTTCCTCAGCTTTATAGAGGCGACACGTTTGCCGTGTGTTGCAACCCGTGATGGTGGAGGAAGGGATCCTGGTGGTTGAGAGATCACTCTCTGCTGCATCCATTATTTTGGATGAGTGGGTTTCGATTGTCAACACACCACTTTGGCCCCGACTTCAGCTAGACGGGAGACCGGATGGACCCGATTCGGTCAATCGGCTGGTCATGCCGAGCCCTTAACAAGCTTGTCGTTATTCTTTTTCACTTGATCAATTCTTGTGAATCTTATTACCAAAGTTGTTCAGTTACAGGCTGTTAAGAAGGCGGTGGCTTAAGGGTCAATCAAGTAGACAGAATTTCGAACGGTTGTTTCGCCAGGTAACACCGGGCACGAGGCTTGCGTTCACTGTGAAATTCGTCTGTTTGAGTATACCACCCTTGGAACACCTGGTGCCTTCTGCTGGAGATCCGCAGAGTTTAAGCATCGCCCCTGTTGGCACTCCGTGGCGGGTGGGTGACAAGGGTGGTGAATCATATTCTTCTCATCATGGCTTCTAAAAACCCCCCGTTTAGTCAAACAGGTTCCAAAAAAAGAAAAAATGACATTTCGCTTGAAGAAATAGTTGCTGAGGATCAATTTTCACGATTTATTGTTTTGACTAGTAAAAATTCCAACAAACCTTTATCAAAAATTTCCCCATTCGTCATTGAAAAAACCATTAAAGGCTGTGCAGGAGATGTTAAAAACGTCACAAAAATGAAATCCGGTTCAATACTTATTGAAGTGTCGAAAAAGCAACAATCTTTAAATTTACTTCAGCTCAATAAAATTCTCGATTTAGACATATCTTCCACTCCTCACAGAACATTAAATTCTTGTCAAGGGATCATTCATTACAGAGATGATGATCTCTCTGAACTAACAGACGACGAAATTTGTGAAGAACTCAAACCTCAGGGTGTTACAAAGGTCAAACGATTCGTTGCCAAGAGAGAAGGTGTTCAGGTAAAACTGAATACCTTTCTACTCAACTTCAATTCACCATCCGTCCCCGAGTCAATCAAAATTGGACTATACAAAATTAAAGTCAGCCCATATATTCCAAATCCTGTGCGCTGCTTTAAATGTCAAAAGTTTGGTCATGGCAAGGGACAATGTAGAGGCTCCTTGGTATGCTTTAAATGTGCAGAGGTAGGACATGAGGGCTTTACCTGCACAAATAATCCTAAGTGTGCCAATTGTGGTGAAGCCCACATGTCGTCCTCTAAAGACTGTCAACATTTTATAAAAGAAAAGCAAATACAAAAATTGAAAACAGAAAAGAACATTACCTACCCTGAGGCTCGTCGTCTGTTTAGTTCACAGAATAATCCATCGTCTTCTGCAATGTCATATGCCAGTGTGACGAAACGCGTTTATGCTACATCTGAAACGCAAACCATGATCACCTGGCCTATAGGACAAAAAGACCCTACAAGACTTCCAGTTGAAACCACTAACAAAATCATTACATCTCGAAAATCTTCAGCATCGCAAACTCCTACATCTTCGGCATCAAATCAAAGTAATACATCAACTACTTCTTCAAGCAGCCCAAAAAAATATTCAAATGCTAACTCTAATTTAAATGCAAACTCCAATAAAAAAGGAGATCGAACTTCAAAACTGCTTCGGGATCCCATTAAGGTCCACAACAAATTTGGAAGTCTAGATTCTCTAGACACGACTATCTGGGGTGATCCCATGGACACACTACCCCCAGATACTGGATCCAAAAGTGGATCCCCCAGCAGAAACCGGCGGAATAGCTCCCAAAAAGCTGTCAACTATTCCCCTATTCGCAGACCATAATGGATGCAATAATACAATGGAATTGTCGAGGTCTTAAGATTAATTTTCTTGAAATCACATTATTAGTTCAAGCCTTTCTTCCTGTTGCATTTTGTCTCCAAGAATCCCATCTAAAACGAAATGATAATATATCTTTAAAAAACTACTCTATATACAGCACATATGTAAACGAGAATGATAGAGCTGCTGGCGGCTCTACAATTCTCGTAAAAGATCAAGTTTTACATAGCCCTGTAGATCTCAACACTGATCTTCAGGCAGTTGCGGTAAGAATATCTTTAGATAAAACGATTACTTTATGCTCTGTGTATATACCACCGAATTTTTCATTAAACTTAAATCAGTTGAAACATCTTACTGATCAGCTTCCGGCCCCATATATATTATTTGGGGACTTCAACGCACACAACCCTCTATGGGGTAGTAACACAATAAACGACAAAGGTAAAATTATTGAAGGCTTAATGAATGAGGAAGATTTGTGCATTTTTAATGATGGTGCCAATACATATTTACATCCTGGGAATGGATCATATTCAGCAATTGATCTAACAATATCAGATCCTTCTCTCTTGCCCGATTTCTCATGGAAAGTCCATGATGATCTGTGTGGCAGTGACCATTTTCCCATTATACTGGAATCTCTAAATTCTTCCAACACAGAACGAACCGTTAGATATAAATTTAACAAGGCAAATTGGCCCCTATTTGAAGAACTCTGTAGGGAACGACTTCAATCAGAGACTTTTAATGACATCTCTGATCCAATTTTCAAATTTAATGAAACTCTTATTTCAATTGCTGATGAAACAATTCCTAAGACCTCGACAAATCCAAAACATCCTAGTAAACCATGGTTCGATGACAGCTGTGAGGAGGCTATAAAAGACCGGAAAAAGGCCGAACGACGCTTTAATAAACACCCAACTCAAAATAATCTTAACCAATTCCGAATTTTTCGAGCGAAAGCTCGCAGGGTAACGAAACAGAGACGACGTACCTCTTGGCGTAACTTTGTTTCTAAATTAAATAACCATACCCCTATGAATAAAATTTGGAACATGATTCGTAAAATTAAAGGTAAAAACAGTAAAGCAAATGTCCATCATTTAAAGGATGGACAAGACTTGTTAACATCAGAGTCAGACATATCAAATAAATTGGCCGAAACATTTGCAACACACTCCTCTGCTGAAAATTATCATCCCGATTTTCAGCGGATTAAAATTCAAAAAGAAAAATCAAAACTTAATTTCCAGTCAAAAAATTTTGAAGATTATAATAAACCTTTTTCTTTGGAAGAGCTAAAAACTTCATTGAACAAATCTCACGATACTGCATGTGGTCCAGATGACATCCATTATCAACTTCTCAAACATCTGCCACAATCTTCTCTCCAATGCCTTCTGAATCTTCTTAACAACATTTGGGAAACGGGTGACTTACCATCTATATGGAAAATGGCCACTGTTGTGCCTATTCCAAAACCAGGAAAAGATCACTCTGATGCGTCCAACTATCGGCCTATAGCCCTCACAAGCTGTCTTTGTAAAACCATGGAAAGGATGATCAACGATCGCCTTGTCTGGTTTTTAGAATCGAACAACCTAATCTCGAATATCCAGTGTGGATTCAGACAAGGACGTAGTACTATTGATCATCTGGTGCGTTTCGAAACATATATTCGAAACGCATTTGCCAAAAATGAACATGTTGTGTCGATCTTTTTCGATCTAGAAAAAGCTTACGACACAACATGGAAATATGGCATTTTAAAAGATCTTTTTGATATGGGGTTGAAAGGTAGACTTCCTACCTTCATTTCTAATTTTTTGTCTGATAGAGAATTTAAAGTTCGTGTGAATTCAACTCTATCTGACCCTTTTGAACAAGAAATGGGTGTTCCTCAAGGTAGCATCCTTTCTGTTACTTTGTTTAGTATTAAAATTAATAGTCTTGCTCAAGTCTTGAAAGATAATATTGATGGTTCTTTGTATGTTGACGATTTTCTCATTTGTTATCGAGGAAAAAACATGAATAATATTGAACGTCAACTACAGTTATGTTTAAATAGAATAGAAAAATGGGCAATGGAGAATGGTTTTAAATTCTCCACTGCCAAAACTGTTGGCATGCATTTTTGTAACAAAAGAAAACTGCATCCAGATCCCGAACTTACATTATATAACAATCCTATAAAAATTGTGAAAGAAACTACTTTTCTTGGTTTAATATTCGATTCGAAGCTCACCTTTCTTCCCCATATCAAAATGTTAAAAAATAAATGCCTAAAGGCATTAGATATTTTAAAAGTCGTAGCAAGCACCGACTGGGGTGCTGAATGCGACGTTTTACTTAATCTATATAGATCGCTGGTTCGATCTAAACTGGATTATGGTTGTTTTATTTATGGTTCTGCTCGCAAGTCATATGTCAAAATCCTTGATACGGTTCATCATCAAGGATTGCGACTATGCCTTGGAGCCTTTCGAACCACACCTATAGATAGCTTATATGTAGAAGCAGACGAGCCTTCTTTGTATCAAAGAAGAATAAAGCTTGCTTTGCAATATGCAACCAAATTAATGGCATATCCTGGCAACCCCGCCCACGACTGTGTTTTCAAACCTCTTTACGAAAATATTTTTGAAAAACATCCAAATAAAATTCAACCTTTTGGTATCAGAATAAAACCTCATTTCAACAACTCTGGTATAAATTTAGATGAAATTGCTGCTATTGAAATTCCACATAACCCGCCATGGTTAAATCCAAAACCGGTATTTATTTTTGATCTTAGAAACCATAAAAAGTCAGACACAAACCCTTTAATTATTCAACAACACTTTGCAGAAATAAAATCTCACTATCCTGACCATTCTGCAATTTATACAGATGGATCGAAGGACGGCGATAAAGTTGCATCGGCCGCTGTCTTTGGAGAGCGTGTTGAAACTCGCCGTCTTCCTTCCGTTTCTTCTGTATTTAGTGCAGAAGCGCAAGCTATCCTTCTTGCACTAAAAATTATTGCTTCTTCAGATGAGAGTAAATTTATTATCTGCTCCGATTCTTTGTCATGTCTTCAGGCAATTGAAAATTCTAAAATTAAAAATCCATTTATTTTAAAAATAATTCAAATTTATAAATCGCTGACAACTTTAGGTAAAGAGGTTGTGTTTTTCTGGATTCCAAGTCATGTTGGAATCCATGGAAACACAGTCGTCGACAGGGAAGCTAAGAATGCTTTAAATAATGATATCATTAATTGTAAAATACCTTTTACTGATTTTAAATCCTTAATTTTAAAATATATTTTTAATACATGGCAGAGTGGTTGGGATCTAGAAGTCCATAATAAACTTCATGAGATACAACCACTTCTGCATGCAAATAATTTTAAATCATACGGAGGTCGTAGAGACCAAGTAGTTTTAACTAGGTGTCGTCTTGGTCATACCAAGACGACACACAGTTATATTTTAAATGGTGAACCACGACCCGAGTGTGTGCCATGCGACAGTCCGTACACAATCAAGCATGTCTTGATGGACTGTGTTGACGTGGCCCACATTCGGGAACGTTTTTATTCTGTGAGTTCTTACTTTAATTTGTTTACAAATGTCGCTGGCGACAAAATTCTACAGTTCTTAAAGGAAATAATTTGTATAATAAAATATAATCTCATACCATAACTATGCTGTTATTTAATATTTTATTATTTTAATCAGGTTATTTTTATGTGTATATACCCTCATTCTATTGTGTGAGATTACAGTTTTACTATATTTCGACAGGGTTGTTTCTATGCCAACTTTCTAATTGTTAAACATCATCAATTTATAAATTGTTCACGTCCTGAATATAGCTGAAATATTGCTTGCTGGACGTTAAACATCAATCAATCAATCAATCTTTACACTCTTCACACACAGAACGAGTCGCTCGGTATAAATTTGGCAAGGCCAATTGGCCTCTATTTGAACAACTCTGTATAGAGCGACTTAACTCGGATACTTTTGAAGCTGTTTCTGATCCAATTTTAAAATTCAATGAAACAATTATTTCAATTGCTGATGAAACAATTCCTAAGACCTCGACAAATCCAAAACATCCTAGTAAACCATGGTTCGATGACAGCTGTGAGGACGCTATTAAAGACCGGAAAAAAGCCGAACGACGCTTTAATAAACACCCAACTCAAAATAATCTTAACCATTTCCGAATTTTTCGAGCGAAAGCTCGCAGGGTAACGAAACAAAAACGACGCACTTCTTGGCGTAACTTTGTTTCTAAATTGAATAACCATACCCCCATGAATAAAATTTGGAACATGATTCGTAAAATTAAAGGTAAAAACAGTAAAGCAAATGTCCATCATTTAAAGGATGGACAAGACTTGTTAACATCAGAGTCGGAAATATCTAACAAATTGGCCGAAACATTTGCAAAACACTCGTCCGCTGAAAATTATCATCCCGATTTTCAGCGTATCAAAACTCAAAAAGAAAAATCAAAACTTAATTTCCAGTCAAAAAATCTAGAAGATTACAATACACCGTTTTCTTTGGAAGAGCTAAAAACCTCTTTGAACAAATCTCACAATACAGCATGTGGTCCAGATGACATCCATTATCAACTTCTCAAACATCTGCCACAATCTTCTCTCCAATGCCTTTTGAATCTTCTTAACAACATTTGGGAAACGGGTGACTTACCATCTATTTGGAAAATGGCCACTGTTGTGCCTATTCCAAAACCAGGAAAAGATCACTCGGAAGCGTCAAACTATCGGCCTATAGCCCTCAGAAGCTGTCTTTGTAAAACCATGGAAAGGATGATCAACGATCGCCTTGTCTGGTTTTTAGAATCCAACAATCTACTTTCTAATATTCAATGTGGTTTCAGACAAGGGCGAAGTACCCTAGATCATCTTGTACGTTTCGAAACGTATATTCGAAACGCCTTTGCAAAAAATGAGCATGTTGTGTCTATCTTTTTCGATTTAGAAAAAGCATATGACACAACATGGAAATATGGTATTTTAAAAGATCTTTTTGATATGGGGTTGAAAGGTAGACTTCCTACCTTTATTTCAAACTTTTTATCTGACAGAGAGTTTAAAGTTAGGGTCAATTCTACTTTATCTGACCCTTTTGAACAGGAAATGGGTGTTCCTCAGGGAAGCATCCTTTCTGTCACTTTATTTAGTATCAAAATTAATAGCCTTGCTCAAGTTTTAAAAGATAATATTGATGGTTCTCTTTATGTTGACGACTTCCTCATATGTTACCGAGGAAAAAACATGAATAATATTGAACGTCAACTGCAGTTATGTTTAAATAGAATAGAGAAATGGGCAATGGAGAATGGTTTTAAATTCTTCACTGCAAAAACCGTTGGGATGCATTTTTGTAATAAACGAAAGATGCATCCTGACCCTGAATTAAAATTACATAATAATCCTATAAAAATTGTTAAAGAAACTACTTTTCTTGGTCTCATATTTGATTCAAGGCTAACCTTTCTACCCCATATCAAAATGTTAAAAAATAAATGCCTAAAGGCATTAGATATTTTAAAAGTTGTAGCCAACACCGACTGGGGTGCTGAGTGCGACGTTTTACTTAATCTATATAGATCGCTGGTTCGATCTAAATTGGATTATGGTTGTTTTATTTATGGTTCTGCTCGCAAGTCATATGTCAAAATCCTTGATACTATACACCATCAAGGATTGCGACTATGCCTTGGAGCTTTCAGAACCACACCTGTTGAAAGTTTATATGTAGAAGCAGGCGAGCCTTCTTTGTATCAAAGAAGAATAAAGCTCGCTTTGCAATATGCAACCAAATTAAAGGCATATCCTGGCAACCCCGCCCACGACTGTGTTTTCAAACCTCTTTATCAAAACATCCAAACAAAATTCAACCTTTTGGCCTCCGAATTAAATCTCATTTGGAAAATTCCGGTATAAATTTAGATGAAATTGCTGCAATCGAAATTCCGCATAATCCTCCGTGGTTAAACCCCAAACCGATATTTATTTATGATCTAAGAAAACATAAAAAATCCGACACAAACCATTTATTAATACAACAACATTATGCAGAAATTAAATCTTATTACCCTTACTATGGTACTATTTACACAGATGGGTCAAAAGACGGTGATAAAGTCGCCTCGGCCGCTGTCTTCGGAGAGCGTGTTGAAACTCGCCGCCTTCCGTCTGCCTCATCTGTATTTACAGCAGAGGCGCAAGCTATTCTTCTTGCGATGAAAATAGTTGCTTCGTCAGACGAATGCAAATTTATTGTCTGCTCCGATTCCCTGTCTTGTCTACTGGCTATTGAAAATTTCAAAATTAAAAATCCTTACATTTTAAAAATTATTCAAATCTACAAATCACTTGTTGCTTTGGGAAAAGAAATTATTTTCTTCTGGATTCCCAGTCATGTCGGAATCCGTGGAAACACAGTCGTGGATCAGGAGGCTAAAAATGCACTAAAGGATACCATCATTAACTGCAGTATTCCTTTTACCGATTTTAAACCGTTAATTTTTAAATATATTTCTAATTTGTGGCAGAGTGGTTGGGATCTCCAGGTTCATAATAAACTTCATGAGATCCAGCCACTACTGCACACAAATAATTTTAAATGTTTTAGAGGTCGAAGAGACCAAGTTGTTTTAACAAGATGTCGTCTTGGTCATACCAGGACGACACATAGTTATATTTTAAACAATGAGCCACGACCCGAATGTGTGCCATGCAACAGTCCATACACCATTAAGCATGTCTTGATGGACTGTGTGGACGTGGCACACATTCGGGAACGTTTCTGTAGTGCAGATACGTATTTCAATTTATTTAAAACTGTCGCAGGCGACACAATTTTAAAGTTCTTAAAGGAAATTAATTTATTTAATAAAATTTAATTCCACTATTAATTGTGATACTTCATATTTTTTATTGTTTTAACTACCATTTTTATCTGTGTATATTCTCATTATTGTATGAGATCACGTTTTAGTATAAGGAGGCATGACGTTCTACTAATTTAAAAATTATGGTTTTCACGTCCTGAATATAGCTGAAATATTGCTTGCTGGACGTTAAACATCAATCAATCAATCAATTGACGTCATACGAAAATCTTCTAGCCCGAGAATTCTCTAGCTATGTTTGTCAGGGTTTTGTGGACACAGAAACCCTGACTTGTGAGGATGGTACCAGAGAAGCAATGCAGGATCAATTTTTGAAGTAGTCCGAAATATTTGACACAAGTTTTCAAAAGAAGGACGTATAGAAGCTGGCTGTACTGGTCCTCTGGTGCTGAACGGACGTGCAACATTGGTTTGTTGACTGTTTGAATGAAGGGGGCAATACTGCAAACTAGGAAATCCAACTGCCCTTGCCACTCCTGCTCCGGTGCCGATCTGTCTTCCCAAGTTTTCCTACGGCGCTCACCTTTTCTAAACCTATCAGTTCCAGGAACTGGTTGCGTTGTTCCTCTGTCAGCCGACTGACCTTCTTAGGATGGACTCCTACTGCCACCTTCCACTCGTCCTGAATAGGTTTGTCTTGTCAATAACGTACGTGTAAATAGGCACCATTGTTTAAGCTATAAAGCTTCAATCCTGGGCTCAATGTAACTGCTGATTTATTCTTTTGTCATTTTTTTCTGAAGGTGAACCATACAAATTAAACAAAATATCTAGTTGGAACTGTTTTAGTGCACTACAACTTATGTCCCCCTCCTACTTTTGTATGAATGACATAAATTTGACCATTAAGGTCAATGCTATATGACAGTTAGATTGGAAAGCGAGATCGATAACCATGATACATCTACATGTCAAATGTCAAAGCCCTATTTAATAGGATAAAAAAGTAATGACCCGGACACGCTTTGCATGTAAAATTAGCAGAAATTTGACCTCCAGGTCAAAAGGTCAATGTCACATTGGTATACGATACATCGTCTTATGACATATTCGCATGCCAAATCCCTATGTCATAGGATAAAAATTATGGCCCGGACACGGCTTGGATGTAAACTTAGCATAAATGTGACCTTGACGTCAAAGGTCAAGGTTACATAAAGGTCACTTTGGTAGGCGACACGTCTAATGATGATCCATCCTGATCTAGAATATTAAAGATCTGTATGAAAAGAAAAAAAAGTTATAGCACGGAGATGCTTTGCATGTAAAATTTTGATGAACAGAGTTACTAAAATTACCATTACAGTTATTTGAAGTAATTGTCCTTTGATAGACATGCATTTGTAGGCCATTCCAGTTGCTGCACTTCCAGCTAAGGAATATAAAGGGATATTATATCGGTACACGGAATTTCTAAGGTAGAAGCGTTCGTTTGTATATTTCAACCCGCTGAATATTTTGGCATGGGCTGTGGCTGCTCATTTTCTTTAAATGCTTAACAATGTCTTTTTTTGAAAACTTGGAAAGCCGTCGAATAACGTCTTAAATGCCTCCAAAATGTCACCTGTTTTTGGCGCTATTCGCATTATTACTTTGTTGTGGTCTTACTTCGGCCGGGTCCGCAGCTCCGATTCTCTTCCGTCTTCTCTCCCGAGTCACTCGGTAGCCAGGCATTCTGTAATAATAATTTAAACGACATTATTTTTCAAAGTGTAAAATGCCTGTTGATATTTCAACTATCCATTTATTAAAAGCACTACATTTTTTCATATGTGTATTTATACATCTACTCATGATTTATGAATAATATATACTCAAGATTAAATATTAAGTTCAATATGGGACACTTCCGCTATAATAACAGTGACATTTTACTTCATCATATTAACAAATGAAAAACGACAATACTCACGGTAATAACAAAACCACTCCATGTGCATAATTTCATAAAAACCGACGGTACACATGGTAATAACTAAACGACACAATGAACATAATATAATAAAAGCGACAATACCCATTGTAATAAAAAACTACTAGAAAACAACAGTATACAAGATAAATTAATGTCCAATAAAATATGCTATTATAAACGACCCGTAACCATAAAAAACATTGTAAAAATTTAAAGGACATTTATTCAGAAAACGAATGAGGTCTTTCCTAGAATGGTGTAAAGTCTTTAAATATGTGGAAGATACAGACTTTTTGTCTGTTGCTAATTACAATATGTCACTTCCAGTTTTGGAATTAGTTATTTGAGTTAGACAAGTAGTCCCGAGTCCAAAAAATACATGGTTGCTAAGGACCTCGAGACTGTTGCCATGGACAACATGTCACTTCCGGTCGAAAAATTACATTTATCTGTAAAGTACATCTTCCTGATTCTATAAATATATGTTTGTTAAATAACATTTTTATAATGGGTACGTTGTTGCTATTGTACGACCTTGACCTATGACTTGTGACCTTGGGCTCAAATTGAAGCTCCTCTCTTACCAAGTCCAAAGAAAGAATAAATACATGTGTTTCTGGTTTCACCCTTTAAAAAATAGGGTAGGTAGGTAAGAGTTGGGGAGGGTGTTAATATGTTATTTATATAGATATTTTGTAGAAGAACTATCAACCAGATTTTCAAATAACTACTTATGTTTGAAGCGGAGGTTTTAATGTAGATATGTTCCAGACGAGTGTTTAGAGATTTAAATGAACATATTTATCTCCCATAAGATGTTTCTAAGTAATGAGAGTTTTAGAGAAGCTGAATGTGCACCATACTTTTTCTAATAAAGGTTTTATCAAAAGGAACATGCTACATTCCATAAAAACACAGGAATTAAAGGTTAACCAGTCGTATTCAGAATGCTATATACAAAATTTAAAGGAATATTGCACCTCTTAGCGGCATTCAGCATCAGAGACCAAAGGCTGAAAAAATGCACTTTTAAGAAAAAATTGTATAACCACCCACCCTCCATAAAAACATTTAACATGGAAAGCCCAATCGGATCTGACTTTAGTACAACAAACATGTCCACCTCACTATAAACTAGAAGATAAACAGTTCCTATTTTAAAGTAGATTCTACAGATAAGTAATATCACATTTTCAATTTTAATGCAGCAAATATAAATGAAAACTTCAAAGTTTGATATAAACAGAACGGAAAAGAAAGTTCCTTTCATCAGAAATTTAATGTACGATTGTCCAACATGGTTTAGTATCTACTTTTGTCAGTTTATTGTTTTCCATAAAGTCGTTGAACAAGGGTTTTTTTCCCCCAATATCTGAACACTCTTGACACACTGCTATTACTGTTTTGAACTTCATTTTCATGTCATGTTTACAATTCTATCTTCTGATGAACAATAACAACACAAACTTGATAATCCAAGACCGCTAGAATAATATTGTAATTTAATTGGTACACTACAGGATAAATCATTTCTAACTTGAACCAAGTTGTATAGGGCATGTGCAGGTGGTTAAATAACTGACCCACAATTGTATTCGAACATACTGTTAGCAGTTACAAATGAACATGTCAAGGTTGACAGTTCTTTTGCACACGAGGATTTGATAAAAATAATCTTCACTTTAGGCTGCATTAATATTGCAAGGACACTGTCAGATTTATCGTAGTTTTGTTTCAATAACTGTCAAATTTTGTACAGAGCACTACTTGTTTTAAAGTTAAAACACTGATTTTGTTAAATTTTTGTACTTGTATCATGTGGATGTACTCTTTTAGACAAATTTGTCTAAGGAAAAGGGTGCTGGTTTAATTCACTTTCATATACCATGAATCATTACTCGACCGACATGTACAGGATGTACTTGCATCTTACAGATATACATGTATTTTATCAGGGATAGCGAGATTCATTTATACATGCCACGAATCATACACTCCCTTTTAATATAAACAAAAAGTGTCATACCTTGAAGTTTTAGGTGGAATATTTGTCCCCCCCCCTTGCCATCAGTAGCTGAAATGCGTCTACTGCTTGCCTAGTAGCAGCCTGATCTGCCACACGTACCATGTGGTCTAATGTTGGTGATGGGGTTCTTTCACATATTCATTCTAATTGTTTAATTTTAAATGGTGGTAGATCACACATCGTCATACTGGATTCGATTTCAAATGCTCCAGGCAAGGGAGTATTATTACTTTGTAAAGATAACAAGCTGGTGGAGGAGGTTGTCGACAGATCGCCGAAAACTACAATGACTCAATGGTATTTAAGTGACCTTAAAAAAATCGCTTAGTCTATATTCAGAAAATCCGGAAAATCCCTTACACGTTTTTTTTTTTTAAATATTTAGTTCTTTAGTAAATGCATTGAGTAATTTGACAAAAGCATAAAATTTAGAAATTTTTACTTAAATCAGAAACAAACTTGTATATTTTCAAGATATACAGCATATTTTTTGTACAACCGTTGATTTCCTAGACAAATTAATATCCGCTTTAATATATATTAAACAGATTCTCGAGACCTTTTATATACTATTTTGGGGGCCTCGGTGGCCGAGTGGTCAAGGTAGTTCGTCTACTATTGATCACGTGGTCTGTCAACGCTGAGATTGCGGCATTGTGTACTTGACTCCAATCTTAATCTTAATTGACAAGGATTGCCAGGTCGGGGCTTCCACCCCCCCCCCCCAAAAAAAAAAACCAAAACTGGACGCCATGATATAGCTGAAAAATTGCTGAAAGTGGCGTTAAAACACAATTCAAACAAACAAACAAACAATATAATATTTTGAGAACTTCCTGTATTGCGTATTCACATGATCACATGGACTTCTATTATTTCATCTCCCAATGAAGAATATCTAAGCATTTTGAGTTAAGCGCCACTGATGAGTTTTGAATAGACGAAACGCCCGTCTGGCGTAAGGAATTTGCCACCTTGGTAATTATGATAATATTTTGTTGGAATATATGAGCAAAGCCAAGTAACAGCGCGTTGGTGGATGGTTGGGGCAATATATATATGTTTTAAGTTCAGTTGGAGTGAGAATATTCAAGATCAATATTTTATGCCTTATGTGTTATTTATTTATGTTGGCACTCAATGACAAAGCCCATTCGTTGGTCAGTCTGTGTCTATAATTTTGACAAAAACACCTGTCATTTATATCGTTGCATAATTTTCTAGACTTGTGTATTGTTTTTTGTTTGTGCTGTATCGTCATGTTTGTCGATCCGATACTAAATAATTGTACTGGTTGTTAGATGTTTTAGACCCTTTATATAATATTTAGAACTACCTGTACTGTGTAATTACACAATCCCAGTGGATTCATATTATTCCATCTCCCAATGAAGAATACTATTATTCCAGTTAATTAATTAAATTTTAAGTAAATTTTAAAGGATAATATTGACGGTTGTTTATATGGTGAAGATTTCCTCGCATGTTACCGAGGAAAAAATATGAAAAACATTGAACGTCAACTGCAATTATGTTAAAACAGAATAGAAAATGGGCAATGACGAATTGTTTTAAATTCTCCACTGCCAAAACTCCTGAACTAACTTTATATAATAACTCTTTAAAATTTTAAAAGAAACTGCTTTCCTTTGTCTTACATTTTGATAGTAAGCTAACCATTCTACCCCATATCAATGTTGAAAAATAAATGCTTAAAGGCTTTAGATATTTTAAAAGTCTTATCCAGCACCGACTGGGGTGCCGAGTTCGATGTTCTGCTTCTCTACAGATAGCTGGTTCGATCTAAATTGGATTACGGTTGCTGTATTTATGGTTCTGCTCGCAAGTCATACGTGAAAATCCTTGATACTGTTCATCATCAAGGGTTGCGACTGTGCCTTGCAGCTTTTAGAACCACGCCTGTAAATAGTTTGTATGTATAAGCACACAAGCCTTTGTATCAAAGAACCATAAAGCTTGCTTTGCAATAGGCAACTGAATTAAAGGCTTATCCTGGCAACCCCGCCCACGACTGTGTTTTCAAACCTCTTTATCAAAACATTTTTTAAAAACATCCAAACAAAATTCAAACTTTTGGCCTGCGGATTAAATCTCATTTGGAAAATTCAGGTATAAATTTAAAAGAAATTGCTGCAATCGAAATTCCTAAGATCCCAATGGTTAATCAAAAAGAAGATCGTACTCCAAAACCATGCAGAGATCAATCAGAAGCGTCCAACTATCGGCCTATAGCCCTCACAAGATGTCTTTTAAAACCATGGAAAGGATGATCAACGATCGCCTTGTCTGGTTTTTAAAATCCAACAATCTACTTTCTAATGTGGTTTCAGACAAGGGCGAAGTACCCTTGATCATCTTGTACGTTTCGAAACGTATATTCGAAACGCCTTTGCAAAAAATGAACATGATGTGTCTATCTTTTTCGATTTAGAAAAAGCATATGACACAACATGAAAATACGGTATTTTAAAAGATCTTTTTGACATGGGTTTGAAAGGTAGACTTACTACATTTATATCAAACTTTTTATCTGACAGAGAATTTAAAGTTAGGGTAAATGCTACTTATTCTGACCCTTTTGAACAGGAGATGGGTGTTCCCCAGGAAAGCATCCTTTCTGTCACTTTATTTTCAGTATCAAAATGAACATTTTCGAAAACATCCAAACAAAATTCAACCTTTTGGCCTCCCAATTCAACCTCATTTGGAAAATTCCGGTATAAATTTAGATGAAATTGCTGCAATCGAAATTCCGCAAAATACCCCGAGGTTAAACCCCAAACCGGTATTTATTTATGATTTACGAAAACATAAAAAGTCAGACACAAACCCTCTAATAATACAACAGCATTTTGCAGAAATAAAATCTTGTTACCCTGACTATAGTACTATTTTTACGGACGGGTCAAAAGACGACGATAAAGTTGCCTCAGCCGCTGTCTTCGGAGAGCGTGTTGAAATTCGTCGTCCCTCATGCTGAGGCGCAAGCTATTCTTCTTGCCATGAAAATAGTTGCTTCGTCAGACGAGTCCAAATTTATTATCTGCTCCGATTCTCTATCGTGTCTTCTTGCTATTCAAAATTTCAAAAGTAAAAACTCTTATATTTTAAAAATTATTGAAATTTACAAATCTCTCACAACTTTGGGAAAAGAGGTTGTGTATTTCTGGACCCCAAGTCATGTGGGAATCCATGGGAACACAGTCGTGGATCAAGAGGCAAAGAATGCCCTGAAGAATAATGTTATAAACTGTGATATTCCTTTTACTGATTTTAAACCAGTAATTTTAAAATATATATTTCCGGTTTGTGGCAGAGTGGTTGGGATCTTCAAGTTCATAATAAACTTCACAAGATCCAGCCACTATTGCACACAAATAATTTTAAAAGTTATAAAGGTCGCAGAGATCAAGTTGTTTTAACACGGTGTCGTCTTGGCCATACCAGGACGACACATAGTTACATTTTAAATAATGAGCCGCGCCCCGAGTGTGTGCCATGCAACAGTCCATACACTATCAAGCATGTCTTGATGGACTGCATTGACGTGGCGCATAGTTCGGGAATGTTTTTATACTGTAAATACTTACAGTAGTTTGTTTACTACGGTCGCAGGCGACACAATTTTAAAATTTTTAAAGGAAATTAATTTGTACAGTAAAATTTAATTTTTCCGGCAATTTTTGATCTATATTTTTATTGTTTTACTTACCTTTTATCTGTATATATGCTCATATTATTGTACGAGATAATGTTTTAGAACTAAGGGAGAGATGAACAATTGTTAGAAATGTTCAAATAATCAAATTATTACTTTCACGTCCTGAATATAGCTGAAATATTGCTTGCTGGACGTAAAACAACAATCAATCAATCAATGTTACCCTGACTATGGTACTATGTACACAGACGGGTCAAAAGAGGGTGATAAAGTCGCCTCGGCCGCTGTCTTTGGAGAGCGTGTTGAAACTCGCCGCCTTCCTTAAATTCATGAGATCCAGCATCTACTGCACACAAGTAATTTTAAAAGTTTTAGAGGTCGCAGAGACCAAGTTGTTTTAACACGGTGTCGTCTTGGTCATAACAGGACGACACATAGTTATATTTTAAATAATGAGCCACGACCCGAGTGTGTGCCATGCAACAGTCAATACACCATTAAGCATGTCTTGATGGACTGTGTGGACGTGGCCCACATCGGGAACGTTTCTATTCTGTAGATACGTTTTTGAATTTATTTAAAATTAATGCAGGCGACAAAATTTTAAAGTTCTTAAAATAAATTAATTTAACAAAATTTAATTTCACTATTAATTGTGAAGATTTATACTTTTTATTGTTTAAACTTCCATTTTTATCTGTATATATTCTCATATTATTGTATGAGATCACGTTTTAGTATAAAAGGGAGGCATGAAGTACTACTAATTTAAAAATACTAATATTTTAAAAACTTTAATTTTCACGTCCTGAATATAGCTGAAATATTGCTTGCTGGACGTTAAACAACAAACAAACAATCAATCAATCAATAAAAGCATATCCTGGCAACGACTGTTTTCAAACCTGTTTATCAAAACATTTTCGAAAAACAACTAAACAGCATTCAACCTTTTGGCCTCCGCATTAAATCTCATTTAGATTGATTGATTGATTGATTGATTGAATACCTGCTTTACGTCCAGCGAGCAGTATTTCAGCTATATTCAGGACGGGAACAAGTTAACAAACAATAAATCAACGGCAAATGGGGGTGGGATGGGTCACAGGGAATACAATGTTGACTGCCACTGGAAAAGTATGGAGTTTTGGGTAGGGGCGGAATATTTAGCTTTTTGTAGCGGCTACAATGAGCATACTCTTTTCCGAAATTTACAAACGGGGCCTTTATCGTGCAAGGATCGTGGCACTCTCTAAACATGTTACCGACTACGGCCCGCGGTCAGGCTTTCCGTATTGTGACCTGACGACCCCCAACTAGAGGGTCTCCCCTATCCGCCACCCGGGGACGCGCTGGGCTGCTCTGTGGGTCGAGCACTGGGAACCATCCCAGTATGGTCCCAGAAATCTCGTTTAGAAAAATCAGTATAAATTTAGATGAAATTGCTGCAATCGAAATTCCACATAATCCACCGTGGTTGAACCCCAAACAGATATTTATTTATGATCTAAGAAAACATAAAAAGCCCGACAAAACCCTTTAATAATACAACAATATTATGCAGATAAAGTTGCTTCAGCCGCCGACTTCGAAGAGCTTGTTGAAACTCGTCATCTCCCGTCTGTCTCATCTGTATTTACTGCTGAGGCGCAAGCTATTCTTCTTGCGATGAAAATAGTTGCTTCGTTAGACGAGCACAAATTTATTATCTGCTCTGATTCTCTGTCATGTCTTCTTACTATTGAAATATTCAAAATTAAGAACCCAAATTTTAAAAGTTGTTCAAATTTACAAAAGAGTCATGTTGGGATCCTAGGGAACAGGGTCGTGAACGAGGAGGCCAAAAAGACATTGAATCTAGATGTTCATAAAAAACTTAATGAGATCCAGACACTACTGCAAAAAAATAATTTAATTGTTTCATAAGTAGTCGATACCAAGTTGTTTTAACCAGGTGTAGTCTTGCTCATACCAGGGCGACTCGTAGTTATATTTTAAATAACGATCAACTACCCAAGTGTGTGCCATGTATCAGGCCATACACCATCGGGCATGTCTTGGTGGACTGTGTGGACGTGGCCCACATTCGGGAACGTTTCTATACTTTTAGAATTATTTTAATTTATTTAAAACTGTTTTAGGCGACACAATTTTAAAGTTTTAAAAAGAAATTAATATATATAGCAAAAATTTAATTATTTTGTGTTATTGCATGAAATATTGCTTGCTGTACGTGAAGCGACAAACAATCAATCAATCATTGTTTATGGATTTTAATCATTAACATTTTAACAGTGTTGCATGCTTTTTTCTAGGTGCGCTTTTGCTTGTAAAACACTTTACATAATCAAATTCATTACCAAACGAATAGTTTCCAAAGTTCCTAGTGCTACGCGTGACTACATATGATGCTGAAGTGCTGTATGAAAATTCCCTAGAGGTCATTGGCATCTTCAATGTCCAGGACCCTTCCATAAAATGGACTGCTTTGCCAGTTGAAGTATGACTCCAAGGCATATTAGTCCATTCTACTCTCCCATCTAAATAAATAAATTGCTTATTAAGAATGTTTTAGCATTATCCTTCATTAACACATGAACTAAAAAAAAATCATGGAAAAATAAAAACCAATATTTGTATTTTTAGTTATCTTCTGTTTAAATTGCTATTAACAGTGCGTTAACTGTATGAACTTGAGCTTGTGTATGAGCTAGTGCTTATGAATATTATCTATACTTTTAACTGTATGTTGATTGATAAATGTGCTTGACCTAGTACTTAGTGCTTTTAATCTTATTTATTTTACTGTATTTGTAACGTCACTGTTTTATATGCATACATAAATATTGTTTGTCTTTATTCGGTAAAAAGCTCACAAATACAGTAAAATAAATAATATTAAAAGCACTACTGGGCCAAGCATATTAATTAATCAACATACCAAAGTTATTTAAATCTCGGATGCACCATTGGTTGATAGTTTTAAGTAAACATTGTCCGTAAAAAGTAGATTTCTTGACCTGATGAGGGGGGGGCATGAAAATTTGTAAAATTTGGGTTTTCTAGTGTGTAAGATGCGGGTATATTTGGCTCTACTTTCCTTGTATAACATACTTGTGAATATTGACAGGTAACCTTGTTACACTTTGATAGTATGTCCAATATATTAACACCAATAAGTAAAAGTGAAAGTATAAAAATCACCAAATTCTATTATATGCACTTATGGTTTTTTATTTATAGAATTTCGTCTTACGGTATCTGGTCTAAACCATTGTAGTTTTCGGCGACGCCTTGTCGACATGCCGATACTTTTATGGGGAAACCGCAAATCGTCGAGAGAAAACAGGGTCGTAGGTCAGATCGGTAAATATAGGGTCGGTCGGGAAACCAGAAACACGTATTATAATTGTGGCCCGATTACTTTAGGTATACATGTTTACTGTTTAATCTCTAAGGCCAAAAAGACAAATGTGCGTTTCCTGTTACCTAGAATTGTAATATAGGTAGGTAGGTCGATTTTTTTGGGGGGAAGGGGTACATATGGCTGATTTTAAAAATATAATAGCATAGGCTATGACCCTTAAGGTTTTCCGTTTGAATCGTGTTAGTTAAATTAGTAATTTAATTTTGACCTTTATCTTTTATACCTTTGTAGGTTTAAAGCTTGTAAGTTTCAAGAATTTCCTATAAAGCTTTTAAAAGTATACAGTCATTGTATGAGCTATCAAAATCGTTACAAGTGTTTATATGTTTACATTTCTTATATCTAAACGCCAACAGGCCTGATGCCTGCAGCAAAGCCGCCATGTTGGGGAGGACGTTTGAAAATAGAACTAAAACACATTACAATACTGGGCATAAACCCGTTTTTTCCTGTTAGAAGTAACCTCCGTTAACCCCCTCCCCCCAAAAAAACTTTAGGGTCGGGATTTTGGCTTCAACAAAGTAGGTAGAGTCGGTTAATCGGAAACACATATTTTTGCCTAACCGTTTCAAGTAATTAGTCAAAAACCAAGAAACCAAAATACGTCAACTGCAATAACTCCAAAACGGTTCATCAAACAGTTTAACTCTCAAAAACCAATGGAGGTCTCGATGAGGGAAGTATTCTGACATTCCGACAGATCCCATGATATTGAGATGAACACCATCGTTAAATAAAATATTAAACTTCAAGCATACATTCTTAGTTACATTCCATAAATTCAACTAACCAAGAAATGTAAAATTATCTATTTATGGAAAAAAGAAGCTATTAATCTTGGAATTTTCCATTTAAATTAATTTTTTAAGTACACAATTGCACTTTTCTTCGTTTGTGATATTTTACTTTTATGGACAAGTCCATTTTTCTTCATTAGCATATTTCAATCTTAAGGACAACTTCTGATATTTTTTCGATAGAAATATATCTATTCCATAGTTTATTTTTCAACTATCAAATTGCATGCATGTTACAAGGGTACATAGCTCCAAATGTTGCATACAAAGAATCGACATAAAATAGTGGACTTAGCTGAACGATACTAAGCGTGATCAAAATAAAATCAAAATTGTATGTGGGGATAATTTGCAAACTGACAAAACCGTTAATTGCTTGATTTTGCATTCTGGGTAATAAGTGTGTCAGGTGTTTAAATTGTGTTTTGGTTACTCTTGTATATTTGTTTATTCTATGTATTATGTACGAAACAACACTGATAGTGAAAATTGTTCATGATACATTATACAATATTTCTCAACAACATATAAAAAATTCACCTTATATAAGCATATAGTTTTTTAAGTGACAATTATGGATGACCAACAACATCAATGCAAAATGTTCAATTATCTACAAATATTGGAGTCGGTAGAAAAACAAATATAATTATCAAAAATCAGAACAATGGTAACAATTACTTGTATTCAGAGCAGGCACTTTGCAACAAATAAATATATCAACTTTAATGATAATGATTACATATGAAGTTACAGACCTTGAATTATTCCTGCCATAACGTTGCGATTTTTTTTATCAACAACATCAAGTCCAGAAACAACCTTTTGTATCAACAAAAACGTAAGTTTAGTTGCAATTAGCCAAATTAAAAAGCAATAAATAGCCCTTTTATTGGTGTAGTACGCGGTGAAAACCCTAACCTTAAGCAGGTTAAAAGAAATCGTTATGATAAGTTAAGGTTGGTGTTCAAAACACACTCTCCACAGTCAGTCATGATGCAACCTGATGTTGCCATGCAAGTAATTGATAGCAGATAGCTGACTACATTAACCACTCAGCTACCACGCGAGACTCCTGGTCAAGATAACCTTTCAAGAGCTAAGCATACAGACTAGCGCTAATTAAGAATGCAATGAAACGCATCCATTGACTGTGATATATCATTTAATAAATAGCCAAAAATCAACAAAACAGTACCTGTGCACTTGTTTCGTATTCTGCACTTGTCTTCATCTTGAATATTGAAAACACAACAGTTCTGGATATCTATAAAAATTGTAAATCATATATTATATCCATTATTACTATATTATTAGCAGCCCGTTTGTTTAATCAAAATTAGAATTGTATATATATATATATGACTATGTATTCAGTAAGGTGCCACTTGAGTGTATACTGGTAAAAAATCAAATTTTAAACATTTTTCTATTAATGTATTTGTATATGCAGATTGCATATGGATAACGAACATAATGAAAGGATAGAAGAAACAGTATTTTGATAAAATGTGAAATATAAAATAAAATATTAGTAAATTATAGTTTTGGTTCATGTGTTTTGCCCGAGTTTTTTTGGGACACACTCAAACTGTCAAAGTGGAAATTAGTTTTGTGAGTATTCAATAGCCCAAAACCCTCAAAAATTGATTTCCTGAGAAACAATGATAGTTTTACAATTGTGTATCATTTAAATGGTGAAGATTGATCTATATAAAGTATATATATTATAGTTTAAAGTAAGACATGTTGGACGTAACTTTGTCAGTCCTATGGTAAGTGTTGAAATAAATGTCGTTTTGGTGTCCTAGTTCAGTACTGTAGACCAGTGCTTAGCTTTGATCAATTGTTTGACTATTGATTTGTCATTATTAAAGTTATGGGGAACAAAAGGCTTGTTATTCTCGCGTAATTCGTCATTAAATTTATTTCACAGAATGTCAGTCCACCTGTTACGGGCGAAAATTGGCACGTTTTGTTAACTTCCTTTTTCGATTTCACTTTTACGACATCGAGTTTTACGACAATCGCGATCAAATGCGTTAAACCTAATTACGGTTACTTTCAGAGGGATCCGGGAAAGGGATGGCGGATAGGATCGCGCTGTCGGTCCAACCCTTCTCAGTAAGTTACGTCCGACGACTTGTGTCGTTGGTTGAGCTCATGAATTAACCATATTTTTCCACATTTTACAAAGAAAAGTGCTACATAATTAGAAAAAAAAAATTTGATTTTCTCATGATGACAATTTTCGTGTGTGATTTCTGCATCCACTTCTTCAAATTTCATAATTTAAATGTGTTGAGTTACGAAGATGGACACATATTTCATGATTTGGACGTAACCAAAGACACGACATATACTTTCGGACGTAACACAAGGACACATAGATAAATGTTCGGACAAACTGTAGACACGCCTACCCGATGTCGGACGTAAATAAAGACACATTTTTCAATTGTTGGACGTAACATTTTTTTTAAAGGACAATTTCATGAATTGTTTGCAATATGTTAGAAGAACAGAGGACACAAAATAAAAATGTTGGACAAACAAAGGACACATAATAAAAATGTTGGACAAACAAAGGACACGAAATAAAATTGTTGGACAAACAAATGACACAAAACAAAAGTGTTGGACAAACAAAGGACACCACAAAAACATGTTGGACAAACATAAGACACCCTACACAAAAGTGTTGGACTAACATTGGACAGAAAACAAAATGTAACAGACACAATCAGAAAAATATGGTGCATAAACACTATTTAATAGAATTTTTTTTTTACAAAACTCAAACCCACAATTTTTCGAGAATTTCTGGATCAGTCACAAGCAAGTAAGGGAACGACAATTCGATTTTGAGGGGGGGGGGGGGGGCTTGGAAGATTTTGTCAGACCAGATTATAAATTCAATTTTCAAAATTTGCCCCGCTAGAATATTTATATTTCACTGCTTCGCGGCGAAATTACAGGTATTCCAAAATCTTCCAAGACCCCCCCACCCCCTCAAAATCGTAGGCTATGTGTAAGTGTAAATTTAAAGAGCTAAGAGCCAGCAACTTTCAACGAGGTCAATTTGTACTGCCCGCACAGGCAGGATCTGCTCATTCTTCCGGAGCACCTGAGTTCACTCTTGTTGCAACTCGAGTTCGTGTTGCTGATTGTTGTTTGCTTGTATTTTTTGTGTGCGCGTGTTTGTGTATTTGTGGTATATCATTCGCGTTTGTTGACTGGTCCTTCGACGTTTTGGACTTATCATTCTAAGCGAGCATGGTTAGGTTGCAGACTCCTGAAAATCTTGTGTTTTTGTAGACTAATGCAGAAAGATGTAAACGATGGAGGGACAAACAAAATGAACTAAATAAAGATTTCAAAAGCAGTGAAGCTGAAAGGAAGAGGCATAGCCGAAAAAACAAGACACCTGCCCAAATTGAAAGGTACTAATAAAATACATGATGTTTAGGCCACACAGAATTAATTACTTGTTCTTCGGACGACTATAGAGCGAGCGAGCTAATTTTTTTTATAAAATCCTAATTTTTTGGAGCGAATGGTTTTTCTGTGGCGAGCGGCATGTTTTTAGTTTAAAAAAAAATTGTTTTATTCACTTTGAACAATTTAAACAGTCGGGCGACAAATTTTTCATTTATTATTTATTTTTATTGTTTTATTGAAGAGGGCGACAATAATTTCCAGAATTATGTCAATTTAAGAAAGTGACAACAACAGTCAATATTGTGTTTAAAGACCTGAAAACTTTTTCAAAATGTTCTTTTATGTACAAGTTTATCAATTGTTTTTGACAAATTTTAATGATATCTAAAGTGAAAATAAGATGTTCAGTAGTTTTGACTAGAATTTGGAGCGAGCGCTCAAAATTTAAATTTTATTTTTACTTTTCAATTTTGACATGAGGGCGATCCGAAGAACAAGTAATTAATTCTGTCTGGTCTTAGTTAACTTGGCATCAATATCACTTTCAATCTGCATCTTCACTTTCAATTTGGCACTATTCATCTTTTTGTGTCGTCCAGTGTCCTGCGGTGTCACAAAAATTTTCTCAGCAACTGCTTGCCACAGCCTTTTGATATAAAATTTGGCATGTACATGTAGCTTTGTCTTATAGTGTATGGTGTAAAGGTATTTTATGCCCCCAATAAGCCTACTTCCTGTTAACCAAGAACTTAGTTTTTCATATATATCAGTTGACATAGATATACACAATTTTGGCCTAGGTCATCTACTTCCTGTTAACCAAAAACTTCAGTCTTTAAGCAAGGCATGATGGGAGAGCTGGGGTATCACTAGTTAGCTTATGCTCACAGATTTACTTGTTTTGCTATGAATAATATTCTGTAATGTCAAGCATGCTGGTGTGTTAAGAGCAAAGCTTTTGTAGTCCGTATCCATTCTAAACAAGGGGCCGCGGTGGCCGAGTGGTTAAGGTAGTTCGTCTACTATTGATCACGTGGTCTGTCAACACTGAGATTGCGGGTTCGATTCTCACTGCAGGCAGGGTGTACTCGACTCCAATCTTAATTGACAAGGATTGCCAGTTTTCCTACCGCAGGTCGGGGGTTCTCTCCGGGTACTCCGGCTTCTTCCCCCAATAAAAACTGGACGCCATGATATAGCTGAAAAATTGCTGAAAGTGGCGTTAAAACACCATTCAAACAATAAAACAAACATTTTAAACAAAAAAAATTTTTTTAGAGACAGAATTACTGCAATGAACAGAATGCGGAAACTTAGGGAAAAACAGAAAGAGCAGACTCTAAATAAACCAGATAAAGTAAAAGTAGTTTTAACAAGACAACAGAAACAAAAGAAGAGGAAACAATGGAGAGAGGCAAAGCAGAAGTATAGGTAATAAAAAAAACTTAAGGGGATGCAGGACACCATCCGCCATTTTTTGTGAAAATTTCAAAATAGATAGAACATTTATGGTATATTTAATATTAATTTCTTTCATTATTTACTCATAATTTCCATAAAATTTTAAATAATAATGAAAGTCTTATACCTATATTATAACTTAAAATTATTAATGGTTGAAATAAAAGATTTTCACATAAATGAGTTCGGTATTGACAAAAAAAAAATGAAAATGAAATTTTTAACAAGGGAGGTAATTTTGACCAAAAAATACCATTTTTTAGCACTTTTTGACCAATTTTTTCCCATTGGACAAAAATTTAACTCAGAAACCCTTATTTTTCTTTCCATCGCTAAAATGTATACCAATTGCTTGACTTTATATAAAAAATTCAGAAAATTTCATTGGACAGAATTTTTGTAATCTTTTATTTTAGTGTTTTTTTATTCTCTTCTCTGTATAATCTATTAGAAAATTTTAAATTTCAGTGATCAACCACTCAAAAATAAGCTCTGAAACCCCTATTTTTTATTTTGAATTATGATAACTTGTATAAAAACCTAACTATATGGCTAATTTAAAGAAAATTCATTGACAAATTATTTTCAGTGAAAGTGTCCTGCATCCCCTTAATTCAACTCAAGAACTCTTATCATACCCATAGCCAGATTTTTTAAGACGGGGTTCGAAAATGTTGAGGAAAGGGGGGGGGGGTTCGATTAGCTACAATAATGTAGCTCTTTTTTTTTCTTTTTTTTTAATGGACGGAGCTACAAAGAGGTCCCATTACTCGTAATGGAGCAAAAACACTCTTGGGATTTATACATATTTTCCTCTATTAAACTTCTATTTTTGTTTAATTTATATTTTTCCTATCTCCGCCGTTCAGCTGACATTTCTACAATGTCTAATTAAATTTAAATTAATTTTAACACTTTTTCGTAATCATGGCATTGTTGACAAAATTGAAATTGTGGAGTGTAGAACTGTAGAATCGTATCGGTAAAAATGTGATCCCAGCTAATGCAATAAAACCGGAAAAACTTTGATCCGATGACAATTTTACCAAATCGATTCAGAAATTATGCACTTCCGGAAATCAAATTTTGACAACAATGCCACGATTACGAATAAAGTGTAAAACTAACTAATTAGGTGTTGTATATATCAGTTAAACTTCAAAGACATTAAAAAGTATGTAGCAATTTAGGGAAACCGTTTAATAGCTTATTATATGCATAAAACCCCCCGGTGTGAATCACTCCCGGCTTGCTCCATTGCAAGTAATGGGACCTCTTTGTAGCTCCGTCCATAAAAAAAGAAGCTACATTATTGTAGCTAGGGTTCGATATACAATATTTTCCGGACTTTAATAGTGCTCATCTGATTTTTCAGCTGTTGTTTTCCTATTTTTATCAAACCTTATTGTCCAAGGGAGGTTCGTCCGAACCCCTTGAACCCCCTTTAACTACGGGTGTGCTTATTAAAGTGAGGGGGTATATTTTATACATTTACCATAACATCAGTCTGTGCTTTCAGAAAAATTCTTGAACTAAAGCTCATTATTCAGCAGTATAGCATGTGATATGCAATTTTTGTGATTGAGAACACCCTGCATTGTAATGTCTTAATTTTTACATTAAGGTTACAGTACTTACACTTTTAATTTTACATTCAAAAACACAAGTAACAGTAATTTTAATACATAGAAATAAAGCAGTAATTTAATTACATAAAATTTTACACAAAATTGAATGTACAATATAAAAAATAATACAACAAAATTGTTTGATTCTTTTTATTACAGTTAATTTCAAGCTGATACATGTCTATATATCTTCTGTCCAATATATTACAGAGCAAAATTAGGACCACAGAAGAGACGTCGAATTAGAGAGAAAAATAAAAATTACCAAGCTTCTAAACAAAACCCAGTAACAGATGAATTAAAAAAATGTCATGATGGCAGTGCAGAACTTGATGCTGAAAGTCAGAAGTATACTCCAGAAGCAAAGAGAAAAGCTTTGTACAGAGTCCGACAGAATATGCCCAGTGATGCAAAGAAATATGCAGCTGTTCTAACCGGCCTTATGAAAACAACCCCAAGAAAACTTAAGGCCATTTCTAAAGAAGTATCACTGACTCCAACAAAAAAGCAACGTTTAGATTTTCTAGAAGAAAGTATGCAAAATGTGAAAGGAGAACTAGAAAAAAGCAAAAACACAAATAAAACAGCTGATGTCAAAAAGAGGAAATTAGTTGCACAATCTGTCTTTGCCACATTAAGGAAATATAGAAAGCTGAAAAGATCATCAAGTAAGAATGGTATTAGATACAAGACCATGCTCAAATGGTCAACTCAGGAGTCTGATGATAGAAAAAAAAAGTGATGCTTTGAGCAGCAACATGATACAAGAAGTCACTGATTTCTTTATTAAGCCCAACATCTCAATAAATAATCCTGATAAGAAACATGTTAAGAAGGATTTAAAGGCAAAGCACTTCATGACGATAACAAAGAAAGAAGCGTACAAGACCTTTAAAAGAGAAAAGGGCAATGATACATGTATGAGTGAAAGCAAATTTTGGAAACTGAAACCTAAGAATATTGTTCCTTTAAAAAATGGAAAGATGAGAAGCTGTTTATGTGAGAAGTGCATAAACATCGAGATGAAACTGAAGGTATTGAACAAACACAATGTAAATGATACTAGCAGTACTAGAAAAACATCCTGCAGCAACAAGTATGAATTAAACAAGATAACACTATGTGATGGTAAACAGAAATTGAAATGCATTGATAGAAAGTGTACTCAGTGTGGAGTCCTCAAACTTGAAGACCATTTTAACTCAATTGCAAAATCATCAGAAACTGTCAACTGGTACCAATGGGAGACAAAAAATATAAAGGAACCGAAACCTAGTACAAGAAAAATTTCTAGCCTTGAAATCAACCTCCTTACAAATTCTTCTAAAAGAACTAGTTAAAGAAATGTACGACTTCTAATCGCATTTATTTTTTGCCAACTGGCAGTATAAGCAATTCTCAAATTTAAAAGAAAGAATCCCAAAGGATACTATCCTTTGTGTAATGGACTTTGCAGAAAACTACACCACAAAATACCAGGATGAATGCCAGAGTGCCCACTGGTGCTATGACCAAATTACAATTCATCCTATTGTTTGTTACTTCAATGGAAATTCTGACAAAACAGTTACAAAAGAAGTAGTGTATATATCCGATGACCTCAGTCATAACTTTGTCGACTTCTGTTTTCGAAATTGTATACAGTTGTTGAAAAGTTCTTTATCACCAAGCAAGATAGTCCAATTTACTGATGGATGTGCTAGCCAATATAAATCAAAAATACCATTTATGGATATCAGCTGTTACAACGAGGAACTAAAACTTGAGGTAGAACGTCATTTCTTTGGTTCAGGCCATGGCAAAGGGCCAGCTGATGGATGTAGTGGAGTTGTGAAGTCTGCTTTAACTAGAGCTGTAATAGCAGGTAATGTGCTGTCAACAGCAGAAGAAATCTTTTCATATGTGAATAAAAACCTAACAAAAGATGACGAATTCTATAAGAGAACATTTGTTTTTGTAGAGAAAAAAGATGTACCACGTGAACGACCTTTAAGGAAAGAAACAATACCAGGAACAAAAGACAGTTCCACTGTGTGAAGTCTGTGTCTCAGAGAAAAATCTTAACAAAGAAATGTCTCTTGCACCTGAAATGCATGCTTATTCCATGATGATGAGACAGAAGCTCAATGTCCAAATACAGATCTTGTAGATTGTTGGAAAGAAAAAACCCTTTTGAAGAACCTTCGTGAAACAGCAAAAAAGGAACAAATATCAAAATCTGGTGATGGAAGGAAAAAGAGAAAGAAGAAGCAACTTGATGAAGTGCAGATTGAGGTTGATTTGACCGAGTCTCCACCTGAAGAAAATATGCAAAATGCACCTGTACTTGTACCGCCTGGGGATATTGATGTTCGCAAAACAGTTGTTCAGTTTATATTTGATGATCTCCAGGCAGCATCAAACTATGAAGAATTACAAGCAAAATGCATTCAACATTCTGAGGTAATTATCCAGTTTCCTATTAAAGGATCTTCTGTCCATAGCAAGTACAAGAAAATCTGTTGACAAAACCTCTTTAGAACTGTGGCCAAAAGATGAACCTCATCAAGATATTTTAAAGTATCCAGTCTGTGTGTTAGTGTACTAGCTTTTGGCACCGAAGATGAACATATTGAAATAAGAACACGAATGGTTATTGAAATCACACTTAATGAAGATGTGTATTTAGATGAACAATATTTGAGAAAGGGTACAGATGGTAAAGACAAGAACTTAGTCAATAATTTTTTAATGTATTCTGATAGCTATAATGCAGGAGATCATATCACACCAAATATTGCACGTGAAATACTGCATGAAGATACTATGAAATTTTCTAAACCAGGGGCATATGGTAATGGATGGCAGCTATTTGCTTTAGCAAGTGTATTAAATTGCAAACTGTTTGCAATATTCCCAGAGAAGGGCAACCCGATAGTTAGAAAACACTTGAACAGAGAAATGTTTCCAAGAATAGGAGAACCTAGTGATGTTATATTTTTGATGTGGACAAGCAGTAGAACACAAGAAATGAGAATGGAGCATTGGATTCCCAATCATTTTGTCCCTGTCCTTCCCCTACATTCACAAAATACGAACACAGAGGAAGACGGAGAAGATACCTCTTTCATTCAAGACAGTCATGATTCAAGCATTATTGGAATGGACTTTGACATACGTGAAATTTCGGTAGAAATGTTAAATCCAAGTGTCTTTGGTTTAGAACTAAATTATACAGTGGAACCTGATGATGATGTCCAGCCAGATAAGGTGAATGTCGTGCCACTTGATGATGATGTCCAGCCAGATAAGGTGAATGTCGTGCCACTTGATGATGATGTTGTGCAATTTGATAATGATGTCCAGCCAAACAAAGTTGAGGTCCAGCCAAATAGAGTTGAGGTCCAGCCAAATAGAGATGAGGTCCAGCCAAATAGAGATCATGTCCAGTTAAATAGAGATGAGGTCCAGCCAAATAGAGTTGAGGTCCAGCCAAATAAAGTTGTGGTCCAGCGAATTGAAGTTGAGGTCCAGTCAAATAGAGATGAGGTCCAGCCAAATAGAGATGAGGTCCAGCCAAATAGAGATGAGGTCCAGCCAAATAGAGATGATGTCAAGTTGACTAAAGTTGAGGTCCAGCCAAATAAAGCTGTGGTCCAGAGAATTGAAGTTGAGGTCCAGTCAAATAGAGATGATGTCCAGTCAAATAGAGATGAGGTCCAGCCAAATAGATTGATTGATTGATTAATGGTGTTTAACGCCCGAGCAGCAATATTTCAGCTATATTCAGGCGATGAACATGAAATGGATGATAAAATGAACATGAAATGATGATGAATGAAAATGGGATGGGACACAAGGACAAATAGGGGTAACGGATTTTAGATTGCCACTGGCAAATGGGAGGATGGATAGAGTCGGGCAATTAAGCCTCCTGTAGCGGGATCGAAATCCCTACTCATAGCGAATACTACAGCAGCGTTCTTTAACGTGCGCGGAACGTGGCATTTTTCCCAACACGGTGCACTAATATGGTTTGCGGTCAGGTTTTCCGTATTATGGCCTGACAACCCCAGCTTGCCAGGGGTACCCCATTCAACCACCTGGGGCACACATCCCAGTCGGTCTTTAGGCAAACCGACCTGACACGCCCGTCAGGGTACTGGGCGCTATTTAGTCGCTTTGTACGACAAGCTAGCGCGACTGCGGTCTATTCTTTTAGCCACCCGGATCCTGCACGGGGCCAGCCAAATAGAGATGAGGCCCAGCCAAATAGAGATGATGTCAAGTTGAATAAAGTTGAGGTCCAGCCAAATAAAGTTGTGGTCCAGCGAATTGAAGTTGAGATCCAGTCAAATAGAGATGATGTCCAGTCAAATAGAGATGATGTCAAGTTGAATAAAGTTGAAGTCCAGCCAAATAAAGATGATAACCTGCCACTGGATGATGATGTCCAGGCTGTATGCCATAATGGTCAGGGTGGAGGTGAAGCTCGGTAAGTTCTAGAATCAATCTTATTATTCAGTGCAAATAAATTTACCATAAACATAGATTATGAATTCAAAATCATCAAGAAAGAAAGAAAAAATGAGTTAATAAATAAGTTATGCAAAAGATCAAATAGAGTTCACATTTTTTTTCCTTTTTAACACAAGTGTTGCAAATGACTGAAATAAGAATAAGTGTTTATTGTTGAAAGGTACAACACAGGAGAATATCTCCTGGTAAAGTGTGGCTCACATTTGCTACCTGCTGTAGTAAGTACAAGAGTTCTTTGCTAGTTCTTTGAATACATTGTTTATTGTCTTGCTGTTTTAGTATTATGTTCTGTTTAAAATTTTAGTGTTTTATTCCATATGTCTAAAGTTAAAATTTTTCATTGCCCCTGAAAGGATCTTTATGGAAAAAATAGGAATTGGTAGGTGCAAAATGTCAGGGATTGGGAGGGATTTTTTTCAAAGGGGTCATTTTTCACTAATTTCATTGATATTCAAAATTTAAAGGACCCTTCTTTAACATTCTACTTAAAATTTTAAAATGATAAGGGGCCATTTTTAATTATGATGGGCAATAGCCCCGTTTCCCCTACCTTCCCAACCCCTGCAATGCACACTTAAGATCCTGTGACCTACATTTTCTGCATTGATGACTGCTAAGTTTTCAAATGTTAAGTCCATTTTCACTTATTACAAATGAGTAGCAAGGCGAGCTTCATATTTGATAAGATTATCTGTCTTTTCTTATTTTGTTGCTAAGCAATTAAATTGTATGCATGAGGGGGTTTGAATTTCACAGCAGTTTCTTTGTTGAACATGTGGAAGACACACTCAGTACAGTCATTATTACTATACAATTATCACCTTATTTGCTATAAGGTATAATAAGGAATAATAATCTGATTTAAAAATACTAGTTGCAAAGCATGAATTAAATTACATTGAGTGTGGGTACGGCTAGAAACATAAATTGTTTGATCTAAATTGTTACCCTTTCACAACTGTAAGAACCCTATTTTATTATTATTAGGTGGTTTCCTGGCCATGGATTATATTTTACAAGAAATATAAAAAGAAATGCTACAAACAGGGGGATATAAACCACACAATATTGGAGCAAGATGTGGTAAGAAGATTAAATCCACCACAGATTCATATGATTGGCCGGGCTCTTTGCTTTTCCTTTTCTGGTAAGAATCTTTTCCACAATCATAAAATTTTTTTTTTATTAATGAGCTTATCTTCAGTATGCCAACAGACAACTTGAGCAGGGCTTTATATCAAAATAAAATAAAAAAATGTTGTACTGAAAATCTACAACGTAAATTATTTTTTAATTCAGTATTAAAGTAAACGGAGTAGACCAGTTTGTTTGACTTAAATACTTTTAGACAATAATGAAATTTGGAATAAGTGTACGTGACACAACTTACATAACCTATTGGCATTTAAAAAAAAAATCTACACTGGAAGACTGACAGCAGTCTTCAACATGATGAAAGTTCACTTCACTGCTCGCAATCTTGCATTGGCCCAAGACAAATACATACAACACATAAGATTCTATACCAATCCTACAATTAGCAAAGAAAGACCCATACCCGGACATAGAACAATTAACACAGATCGCACACTAATTTTGTGGGCCCAGCCTTTTACAACCTTTTAATGATGATATGTACAACCATGCACATGAATAATGCATTTTCAACACTTGATATATATCTATTAATATTTTTCTTTTTATTTTATTTTAGATGGTGATTTGATGTGAGGAGACGAGTAACAGATCTATACAAATAAAAAAAATAAATTTGTTATACTATTCATGTTTTTTCAATACACTCTGGTCCAATTTTTGTCCTGCGAATCAGAGCAGGACAATAGGTATTGCATTACTATCTGCGTTTATTGTGTTAAGGTTTTATGAGCACCTCCATATCTCAAGAACTACAAGTGCTAGGTTGACGGAACTTGGTAAGCATAATTGGCCCAGTAGCATCCCTATCTTTTAACCTTTACCTTGATTGTCCAGTTTGGTACAACCCACCATTTCTTTTGAAATGCCTGTACCAAGTCAGGACCATTGCGATCTTCTATTTCTCCTGTGTGTCTGCCTTGATTTGTGTTTTCCAATGGACATTTTGAAATTGATCCTTCAAGTTCGGTAGTTTTGTTATTACCTTTATTTTCTCATATGAGTACAGATGTTGGTTTGTTATACATTTGTTTCATTCTCCAAGGCATACAATTGTGTTTCATTCTCCTATACTGGATTGATCATTGGCAATGTATTGCAACAGGCAGGCACTACTTACCTGAGTTCACGTCATTTGCTGTTCAATCCTGGTTTTCTGTTACCAGCAGTTTGTGCTGTTTTCGTTTGTGTTTGCTGGTTTTGCCTTTGTTCTTTTAGACTTTTGAGATTGGAATGCCCCATGGGTAGTTATTGAAAAACCAATAATTAAACATGCAATTTGCTGAAAGAACAGAGGGTTAAGTTGCTCCTCCATTGTTGTTTTCAATTTAACTAAGAGAATTTATTGGAGGCATCATGTGTTTTATCATTGGATTTAAATTTCTCAAATGAGTTAAGATTTTGGTTTGTCATAAAGTTTTATTTTGTTCTTCTTTACTGAATTGGAAAAGCTGAACTTGGCATTGTTAACATAAAATTTGTCTGTTTAGTTGATTTTTTATGTTTTAGGTCGAATGTAGATCTAGAATTCTTCCTGTTGTTGATATTTGTTTAACATTTTAATATCATTGACATTTGAATCCCCAATTGTTAACTCTCTGCCTCTTCTATCTGGAACATTTTTCAATGTTCATCCAAAATATGATGATTTCTGTCCTATGTTTGTCCAACATTATATGTGTGGTGTCCTTCTGTTAGTCCGACATATTACGCTGGTTTTATTTTTCTTCTTAATGCAATAATTAGCCACAATTAGGTTTTCACAACAAGGGCTATAAATGGTTCATAGCCCAAATGATCAATAATATATATACATCTCTAGCCTAGAGAAACTGTAAACTGATAAATTGACATTTAAAATGTCCATGTTCGTCCGACATAAATCATGATTTTATCAATTTTAAGAAGACAAGGTTTTATTTCATAAACAAAATGTTTTTTTTTGGATAAAATTACATACTTCTGCTATACAAAATATAGTGATTTATTCAGATACAATATATTGGATAGCTGAAAAATACAAATGAAGATGTCCTGTTACGTCCAACATATAGGGTGACCTCTTCTAATATTTTGTAAAAAAAAAAAAATTTGCATTCATCTAACTATCTTTTGATAATAATATTCAAAAACTAGAATAATTTTTCTATCAAAAAATTATTTCAGAATGCCAAACTTTGCAATTTTTTTATAGACTGGTAATGTCACACATTTAGTGGCATATTACTGAATACAAAGCCATATAACAGACACACAAATATACTGTTCTTCATATGAAGAATACCGCTTAATGAATTTGTCACCAAATTTTAATTTTAATAACACTTTATTAGAATATTTGAACAACCAAGTGAAAACTCACCATCAAGTAGTTAATAATAAAAACTACAGTTCAATTATAGCTTTGAGAAAGTTTAAGATCGATATTTTATGATTTGTTGACGTCAGTCAGAATAGCTATTTTGCGGGCCTGTGGGCATGCGGGTATGCGGGTTGCGGGTTTGCAGGCTGCGGGTATGTGGGTTGCGGGCATGAAGTGTATATTTAAATATAATCTCATGTTGATTAATAACCATTAGAATTCTTATTTCTAATAATAGAATGCTCACTAAGTTTTTATCATCAATAATCAACTAACTTATGTTACACACATTATTTTGAACATGTGGCAACAAAAACTTATTACAAGAAAAACTCTTATCTTCATATCAATGATTTTATTTCCTTGGTTATGCAAATTTTAATCTTCTTCATATCATTGGTTTTATTTCCTTGGTTGTGCAAATTTTAATCTTTCACTAGCTTCTCTTTATAAAATAATTTATTAATGGTGCTTTTTTTGCTATTTATTTCTATAAGCATTGGCATCATATTTAGGGTCGATTTTTGTGCCTGTCCCAAGTCAGAAACTTCTAGCCTTTGCTTGTCTTGTCTATTTTTTAATATTTTGGTTTTTAATGTTTAATGGGTTAGGTCTAGCGTCCATTCGCTGAACTCGTATACACTTTTTATGGGGCCAACTGCAGCTCGCCTCTAGGTGTGGTGTATTTCCACCGTTCATTGAAGATCATTCGGTGACATTGGGTGGTTTTACACAAATTCCGGGTTGTTGTCTCTTAGACATTTACCCGATTTCCACTTTAATTTATATCATTTATGAATTCAATAATTAAGTAATATTATATTCTTTCTAAAACCTCTGCAAATAACAAACAAAAATCAAAGAGGCAGTATGTATCTATGTTAAGAAGAGATGATGAATCTGTTCTGTCAGATAAATTTTTTTATTAATTTAAAATTTTCATATTTTTTGGAATAAAACTATTTAACCAAGACAAAGTCTAGTTTGGGTGTGTATTATTTCTTTTAAGTCATTCTTTAGATTTCAATGTCTAGTTTTGTCGTTATTTGTTGTAGTTGTTTGCAGGATGTTAGTATGGTTTTTTAAAATTTCAAAATGTAATTTGCACTTCGTAGTAGAATTATGGTAGTCATTGACTCTTTGACCTATTATATATTGTACCCATTTTAATGACCAGGATTCTACTGAAAATTCATTTTATGAATGAATGTCGGAAAACATAATTCTTGATTGGTGTGCTCATTTTTTAGTTCCAAGGGTTTTTTCTTGTTTATACATTTTATATGTAGATATGTGTTTAATTGTTAGATAAAGTCTGTTGAATCTATTTCATTTTCTGTCATTACATCTTTTGTAATGCCTCAAGAATATTATGATAAATGTATATATTTAAAAAGGAACTGAGGAATGTGTCAAATAGACAAGACTCCTCCAGGAAGAACAAACCAAAACAAGACCATCCACAAGTCTTCAGTGAAGACGGTTGACTCATGATATCTATTATGTATAAATTATTATCCCTCATTTGTTTCAATTAAAACTTTAATTGAACTTCACCACAAAGCCACAAAAGATGCCTCACATAATAAACTGAAACAGAAATGCTCGTAAAATTGTAAACTATGTATACCAAATTTCGGTCTCTATCTCTAAACACTGGTAATAAATGAAACTAACTTCTAATTGGAGAAACCAACAAATAGAAACCAGTATGGCCCTTTTCCCTATAACTTTGTCTAAAAGAGGACATGAAGATATCCCAATATTAAAGGAAGCAAATCACAATTTTAATATATTTTATTGAATTGTACACATGTACGTGTTTTTGACATTTGAATAAAAGTAGTAAGTTCCACACAGTTCTTAGCAAGATATCAATTATATTCCTTATCACCAAAGTCACATTAATTTCATTCATCATGATATATACATGTACTGGTATGCTATAGACAAAACATCTGTTTATGCCTTTAGTAAAGTAATTAGCAAAAAAAAGCCAATATTTATGTATTAAATTATAATATTTGTTTATATATTAAGTTCACTTATTTCAAATTATTTTTTTTTGTTAACAAGGTACCCAAGTGCTCTTTTCAACAAGTCTTCATAAATGGTACCCTATAAAACTAAAGTATTTACAATAAAAATTACTCAAAAAATAAAATCTTATTTATAAAAAGTGTTAAAAAACTGAGAAATCAGTTTATACAATGTATTTTTAATATTTTGGCTTAACACTAGTGTGTGATTATTGTATCTGAATTAATGATCAATAAAAAAGAAAAAAAAAATTTAAAATGTCACAAAACATTCATTTTGCAGACAAGTCTAAATCTTGAAATATGATCTTAGTCATATTCAACTACAAAAATGCACAATAATAAAAAAATGTTTTTTTGCAATTTTTAAAGTACAAGAAAATACCCTTATATTATCAAGTTGTAGAAAGGCAACATGACTAAGGGAACAATTTTTGTTAACAAATGAGAGCAAATAATAAACCTTTTCCAAGTCTGTTATAGATAAAAAAAAATATAATCTGAATCAAAATTCAATACCAGATCGCCTTAAAACGTCTTTGTGTTCAGAGGAAAGACTGGCTTGGAGATGAACTGGAATTATGATACTGTTAATATCAAAATCTGGATGAATATTTTTCACACATTGTTCATTTATATGATAATAAGCATTTGACTTGTCTTTTCCCTGGTACCATGACTTGGAATGCTTGTCATATTTTGGCCTTAATTCTTTGTGCTTTATTACCAAATCATAAGGCACCCTCCTATCATCTTCTGAAAAGTTTCTATCACAACCATAACACTTTTTGATAAGACCAATAAGATAGGTGATTTCATATTGATCATCTGAGGTTGCAAAGGCAGACAATGACTTTAACTCATTGTAAGATTTTTTATCCGAAGAAGATGCCGCATTTGTTTTACTTGTATAGATCCCGACCCTCTCTATTATTTGTCGGATTTCTTTCTGTGTATAGCTATACTGTCGAAGAATGTCATCATCTCTATGAAATCCTATTTTTAACAAGAGGAATAACCTGTGTTGACAAGGAGCTTTTCCAGATAATGCTACATCTTGTAACAATGAAAAACCGCAAGTGCACCGTGTGTGTTGGTCAAAGTTTACAACAAATAACTCATTCCTGGATTTAAGTTCAATCTGGCATTGTGTAGGAGACTGAAGAACTATATCACATATGTCAAAAGTATCTTGCTTGTCAATGGCTTTCTGGAGGCAACTTGTGAAGGTAGTACTGCTGGTGTTTCTTTCGCGACCAATTGGACGAGCGTTTTCTTCCTTTGGTCCCTTGTCTGCACGGTGGGATGCTCTTTTCTCCGCATGAAATGCCCCCATTACTGGTACTGTTGGTGCTTTTCCACCACAATATTGATCTTCCAATTCATTCATCAATTCTGTCAAATTTCTTGATGTTTTTTCTGATTCTTTAGCAGCTTTTGTCATTTGTGTTGGCCAACTCTTCTATCTCGGCTCTGTTGTTACTTTCATATACTTTCTGCATTAATAACCTGTTTGTTGTTTGGACTGGTTTTTGGCTTGGATTGAGTTTAAAAGCATCCTGAAGTTCTTTTTTGGGTGGATCTGGTTTCTTAGTAGGCAGACAGCTATGGATACCATTGTGGAATATCTGAACAGCGTTTGAATTCTTTTGAAATTCCCATACTTTAGTAGCGCTACATTTGATGTGTTTTAGTGGAGTATTACACTCTTGGCAATTTAAATTGTCTATTTTAATGGTATGTTTTGAATTTGGAAAGCCATAGAATTTTAGAAAAGGACATTCTTGATTTGAGCATTGATGCGAGCCTTTGCAACTTGATTTTAAACGTAACCCGCAGTCTTTTCGAAAACTCGATGTGAAGGATTTGTTGTATCTTCCCCAATTTCTACCATCTGTGGAGCTTCGCATTCTGTTCCCCTTAGTCTTGTCATATTCTAATTCAATGTCAAATGGTAGTTTGTTTACTTTATGTATCACTACAGCTTCAGATTTTTCACTTTTAGAGGATGTTATCTCAGTGTTGCTTTCAATTTCTTCAACATTTATTACATTGCACTGAATTTCGATTGGATCAGACGAATGACCTGGTGAAAGTGATGGTAAAGAATCTGAGTCGTTGTATTCAGTTTTAATCAAGGGGGTTCTTTCACCACTCGAGGAAGATGTGCTACTATCACTAACTATAATGATAACCTGATCTCTACATTCAGTAATTTTGTCAATTTTCTTGGCCTGTGAAATTCGTCTTCTTTTGATTGTTATTTCTGGTAGGCTCTCTTGGTCTTCTGGAACTTCCCTTTTCTGTATTCTTGGACTTACCATTTTTCGTACATTGATCATGTCATCATCACTGTCTTTAATTTCAATATAACAATCCTCCTGACATGAATCTGAAAGAAAAGTCAGAATCTCAGAATTCAGTGGTTGATATTTACATGCATAATGACATAGATCAAACACAATTACAAACAAGAGGCCCAAGGTTGGTTATGGTTGGGGCTGTACTCACCGTGAATTTCGTCACTTGGTGTCGGTCGTCTTCTTAAATAATTTAGAAAAAATTTTTTCTACAGTTATATGCCAAGAAATCTTTATTATTACTAGTAACCTTTTTAAAGGGATAACTCATATCTCCTGAAACTTTTTGTCACATTTGGAATTGATGCTTTAGAATTGTTCTATCTTTTTTATATACACTTTAAAACAAATAAAACATCAAAACACAATTTTTGTACATTCTAAGGAATAACCATGCCAACTTTCACTTCATTCTTTTCTGTGGTTTCAGAGAAGAGGATGTTTGAAAAAGTTAACAGACATTGACGATGGACCCCTGGTGATAACAAAAGCTCACATGAACCTTATCAAGAAGCCTAACTGGATGACATTCACTTTTAGGTGTTCGACTCGGCACTTAAAAATTGATTAAATATAAACAAGAAAATGTGTCTAACGGACACAGTGCCCCACCTTTATATTCATTAAACTAACTTCAAACTGTAGGTAAACCTAAGTATAACACCCCACCTTTTCGTGTGATCAATCACCCCCCCCCCCTTTTGTGTGATCAATCAGCCATGATGTGATGAGAAGGGCACAGTTTTATGGTGATATTTGTTAGATCATAATCTGATGTATATGTGAATAAAGTTTCATCATGATAAAACGCTTTTTTAATGGAAAACTAACTTCAACCTGTAGATAAACCAAAGTATAACACCACTTTTTGGTGTGATCAATCAGCCATGACGTTGATGAGACAGGAAAAATTTTATGATGATATTTATGAGATCATATCATGATGTATATGTGTATATGTGTAAAAAGTTTATCATAATACAACACTTCTTTCTTGGAAAACTAACTTGTAAAACCTGTAGGTAAACCTGACATGCCTGATTTGGACATACAGACCGCAGGACGGACCGAAGAAAGGATGGACGAACAGACCCGAACATTATATGCCCCTCTACTCTCGTAGGTGGGGCATAAAAAATATATAAAATAAAGAGAGAATGTGTCCATAGGACACAGATGCCCCAGCAAATATCAAAGTATCGGCAAACAGGAAGTAGCTACCCAAGCCATCTGAAAATTGCTTAGAACATACAGTACATCATGGTGCGTCACCCTACCAAATATCAAACCAATCTGACGTGTCGTCGCGGGGGCATAAAAATAAAACAAGAGCTGTCTCAGAAGCGACAAATGTCCCCAAGGATGTCTGGACATAGGAAAGTTAGGATATTAATTTGGTGGTCAAGACATTGTCGTTTGCTAGAAGGACCCTGGCTTTGCCAATTCTTGCACCAATTTCTAAGTTTCAGCCCAGACAGGCCCAGCACAATGGATATAGCAATCCCTCAAAGCGATACAAAGTTATTGTCTGGACACAAAAAACGCTAGTCCTTAAGGTGTGACATTGGTGAAGTCTAAATATGGAGCCACCTTCACTACAATGAATTATGCTATCCCATGTAGATAGATGAGTTCACTAAATCATTTTTGGTAATATATGTAATAAAAATTTACCTTCAAAATTGTCTTCATCATCAGAAGATTTGCAGTCATAATCATTGGTCTCAGTAACATCAATTTTTCTTTGAGGGTGTGAGGTTTCTATGCAGTTCCGCATCAACTACACATTCATCTGTCTCATTTGAACTATCGTCAAAAATTCCCTTTAAATGGAAAACAAATTACATTCATTTTATGGATAAAAACAATATGTATAAAACCTGATTTTTCAATGTCAATTGTTTTTTTTTTTCCAAAATTCAATTGTGCGCAACGACAACAAAGTCAAAAAATTACACTGGGATCAGAAAAGTTGGAAATTTCTAACTAACTGAAACAAGGGGTCAATATTGCTCACCTAAAACTTCACAAGATATAACTCGTTACAAAAATACATCTGACAACTTCAGTCTATGGGGACTTTTGTATAGTTTAATACAAGTAAGCTGTTAAACACTTCAGTTATTCCCTTCTACTACCTGTATCTTTTCCAAGCTAAAGGCCCCAAAAAGGCAAAAGTCAACAAAAGAATGCTTCCTTTTTATTCTACCATTCTCTTGTCAAAGGTCAGTAACTTCATAAATCAATATTTAAGACTTTTCATAAGAGATAGCTATTTGTCATAACTCAATTATCTGATAATTTCAGCATCAAACATTTTTTCTCTATCATGAAACATTTTTCAAGTAATAGAACCAATCCTGAAAATGCCCAAACTGTGATCTTCCAAGGACGATTATCCTATAAGGATTTATTTAGTTACCTGCAGGGGGCCGCAGTGCCCGAGTGGTCTAGGTAGTACTACCTGTACAGATCGATACTGTAGCCTGTCATCTCTAAAGTGTGCATTTGCAAAAATGACTTGGTGTGTTCAACTAGCACTCAAATGTAAAAGAGTTTGTCAGTCACTAACCGACCCCAAGTCAATGGTTTCCTTCGGGTACTTTCCAGCTTTCCCCACCGTCCGTCGCGATATAGCTGAAATATTGCTGAAAGTGACGTAAAGCCCTAACATACAAAAAAACTAAAGAAATAGTTCCCTGATATTTACTGGGGACTCAGACTCTGAGGACACTTTGGGTTGAGTTTTACTGTGTATTTAGTTATTAGGGAGGGTGGATATGATGGTGGAGGGTTTAGTACTCAAAACCCCATGGTCAACCCCCCCCCCCCCACACACACACACACACACAAGGTTTGGCCCCTGTCTCTCGCCGGGAACCTCCAGCCTCTGTGTTTTTATGATTTTCTAAATTTTCATTGCTCTGTACTAGTTTACATGTTGTTGGGCCCAATATAGGTATTCCCTAGAGTGTGAGTGCTACTCGCTTTTCATTGAAGAATTATATGGGTTTTTTATGTTGATATGTTCTCAAACCAAGACGACACATTCCCCATTTGCATTCTATTTTATATGATGATTTCTTAGAACCAGCAAATATCATTAAAATGTTTATAAAAGCAACAGAAAACTGCATGCAGTTATTTGTATAACTTCATTGAGTCACTTGGTGATTTAAAAAATAATTAAGAAACAAAATTTTAAAAAGAATTCTTAATTTAATTAACTATCAGAATTTTTTTTTCTTTTTGCCCTCATATTGACTAAAATATATAGGACTGTATAAATTGGAAAATGAGCAAAATATTTACCTCCCAGCCAGCATCCACACCTTCTTGTAAATTCTTCTCAAGTCGCCCAACAATTAACCTATAATTAAAGTTGTAGACATTATAGTTTTCTAGAATTTGGTAAAAAAAAAAGTTCGAACAATATCAAGGGTACTCTCTAAACTTACATAAATATAGAAGTGATATTAATTTAAATGTGACATTGATTAAGGGTGCAAATTTTAAAATAACATCATATTGGTGTTAAGTTTTGTTTAAATTTAAAAGTTCTAACTGCTTTTGAAAAAAAGATCACTTCTGTAAAATTGATTGTGATGTTTTCGTACTACATATGTTTGTCATTACTCCGTTGCTTTTAGTTAGATATCCTGCTGATTTTTTGTATAGCACATTATACGGTTATTTAAATGTATATTGAGCACATCATCAAAATTCTCATAAAAAACAAAAATGAAACCACCTTTTAGCTAATATCTATTCAATTGTTGTCTGAGAACTTTAAGCCTATTGTCTTTATAAAATTAATTAACATTATTGAAGAAACTTTAAGTGAACCTACAATACAATTTAAATACAATAGTAGTACATGTATATATGTATATATTGCACTAACCTTCTATGAAAGAGTTCTCTTTTTCCTTTATCTAACTCTTCTGCCATGATGACAAAGTTGCTATAGGGATGTTTTCAGAGAATTTGTGTGTTTTCTACTTGGAAGAATCTTCCATGTAGTTGACGGACCGGGGGTTTTTATGTCGGACAAATTTATTTGAACATTATAAAGTTATTGGGTATATGAAATCCCTATACTAGCCAATATTCCCTCCTCTTAATGGACTTATCTTGGAACCAAACCCTTTCTGATATATATTGTTTGAATTTTCTATGTTGACAATTAAGTGCTGGCAATAAAATTTTGAACAATTAAAAAGTCAAAGAAACATACATTCTTGTCACAAAAAGTAAAATATTGTAACATTGTGGAGATATTCAAAGTGATAAGGGTTTCTTTCTCAGCATATACAGTTCCTGAGAATAGCCTGTGGTGGGTTTTTCTTTTTCATGATTATGGTTTTCTTGATGTAAAAGATGTTTTGATGACTCAACATTTCTTTATTTTCACATGATTTTATTGTCAAAACTGGCATTTATGACCAACTTTAAAATAAAACAAGATAGATCCTTCAATAGGGTCAAGAACTGAAAGGGGAATATATAAAAGATTTTAAAAAGAATTTATTTAAAATACATATGGTCCAATTTATGATTATGTGTGCAAGTGAGACATAGTTAAAACAATTTTAATAAAATATTTGTCTGTATAGAATATGTAAACCAGACAAATATAACGTTCATGCCCGCAGCCCGCAACCTGCCCACAACCCGCATGCCCGTAACCCGCAAGCCCGCAGACCTGATTGCCCGCAAATTAGTCGCTTTGGACGTCAGTTATTTATATTGACACGGCCATTCTTTGGTCAAACTGTATTTGTAATTTTGAGAAAACTAGCGTCATTGTATCAATATTCGTAATATAAAAATAACAAAGAAAATATAAATTCCTTAAGGTTTTATTTAAATTGTTTAATCTAAAATTATGATTTTTGGTTCGGCTCATAATAATCCATATAATATCCTTACAGAAAACAAGACTTCCGTATAAATGCATCAATTTTAACATGATAGGTGCTGTTTAGAAGGATGTCCTGCTTTTGTAAATATTGTTCAACAACGTCCTAGCATGAAGTTTGATGAAGATGTGAAGTCACCTTTATCAAACAATATCTTTAACCAAAAGGGAACCCAGCGAACTGACAAACAAATAAACATTTTCCCTATATTTTTTGACGGGACATAAAATGAAAGTTAAAAACCACTTCATAAAAATGCTGGGACCATACTGGGAGGGTTCCCAGTGCTTGACCCACAGAGCAGCCCAGCGCGTCCCCGAGAGACCCTCTCGTTGGGGGTTGTCGGGTCAAAATACCGAGAGCCCGCTTACCGCGAACCGTAGTGTGTAACGTTTTTGGGAGAGTGCCACGCTCCTTGCGCGACAAAGACCCCTTTTGTAGATTTCGAAAAAGAGTAGGCTCACTGTGGGTGTTACTAAAATGCGGAAACGGAACGCGGAACGGAAACGGAAAACGGAAAAATGAATAAATAGATAGATATTTCGACTACAGAAAAATACTTCTTAGAGAAGCGTGAATAAACAAGGAAAGACAGAATGAAACGTTTTCTACAATTTAATGTATATACTCCGATCCATTTTTTACACAACAAATATATATATATATATAATAATGTAACAAAGGATTTATATATCACACATCAGTCTTTCAATTTATCACTAGAAATACGTCACGTCAATCACCATTCCGTACAGTGGTCGGGGTTACACTCGGGGCATTGTAGGAAACCCAACTGGTTCTGATGATCTGAACTGTAGGGGCAGGGAACGACGACATTTAATTCCGGGACGGCATCTCCTATCACCATGGCCGTGTCTTTTAATTTGGCGTATTCTGTGGGTCTAAGACAAATTCCTTTCTTGGTCGGTGTTGTTCGGTGACAACCAATACTGCTTTATGTTGATGTATTGACTGTTAGCCTGTGTCGTCGCGTAAACGTTTCTTCCGAGGTGTTATTTGTAATCTCTCTTAAAATGCCACGTTCCTCGCACGTTAAAGAACGCTGCTTAGTATTCGCTATGAGTAGGGATTTCGATCCCGCTACAGGAGGCTAAATTGCCCGACCCTATCCATCCTCCCATTTGCCAGTGGCAATCTAAAATCCGTTACCCATATTTTTCCTCGTGTCCCATCCCATTTTCATTCATCACCATTTCATGTTCATTTTATCATCCATTTCATGTTCATCGCCTGAATATAGCTGAAATATTGCTGCTCGGGCGTTAAACACCATTAATCAATCAATCTTTCCATTCAGGGCGTGATCCAGAAACTCAAAGCTGTCGACTAATAGTTTCCATCGGTGTAAGGGCAGACGGATTCCCTTTTTTGTAGGGATTAATTTTCCATCTTTTATCTCCCATTCTCTGATGTCTATTCTGATCTGATCTTTCCATTCCGCAGCTCGAACGTATCTGTTGTTTCCCAATTCGATGTTACAACGTGCGTTCTCCATTTCGGTTTGCGTACGAATGGTGTTTGTAGCGTCAGTGCGCGATACTATAAACTAGCCTTTTGGGTAACGCACATCCGTCTGACTTATGGTGTGTAAGGTGATGACGCATTAAATCGGAATGTCTGTTGACCAAATAAGGTTTTGCGCGATGATGGAATCTCCGATGACTCGCGTACTTTCTGTGACGTCATGAGAAACGTACAAGGTTTTGCGCGATGGTGGAATTTCCTATGACTCGTGTACTTCCGGTGACCATATATAGATAGGGGGCGGGGCATGTCCATATTTAGATGCGCCCTGGGTTTTTGGGGGGTCTAAAACTGATCACACCGTACTACTCATTTCTATTTTCACACTTCAGGTTACCCTTAATCTGGTTTTTAATGTAAAAATAGCACTGATCGCACGTGCGCGACAAAGGGGTCAGTAGAAATACCGCAAACTAATAGTTAGTGCACTAACAAGGAGAAAATTGCACTAACAACACGAAGGATAACAGTAATTACAACTGCAGTGCGTTGTTCTTTAGTCATCGGCAACTTATTTTTTAAATAATCCGTCACATTGTCTTTGATATGTTTGGTGCATAATAATCTTGTTTCGTTTAGGAAAACCTTGTCAATAGCTTTAGTTAAACCGCCCTCGACGTCACTACCAATACGAATATCAACACATTTAACGTCGGTCTGTAATCGGGCTTTGGCACGAGAGAAAAATGATTGGTTAGTGTAATAGGAGCCATCCCAATGAAATAATGTAGGACGAATGAAAATCGGAGGTTCACGCGATGACTTTCACAATTGTTTTGTTTTTATACACAAAGTTTGTAACATATGCTTGTCCGAGATTAAACGTTCTTTCAACTCCAAGAACACAGTCTTTGTCTTTTTCTAAATGATTGATTGATTGATTAATGGTGTTTAACGCCCGAGCAGCAATATTTCAGCTATATTCAGGCGATGAACATGAAATGGATGATAAAATGAACATGAAACGATAATGAACTAGAGGCTCCCAGGAGCCTGTATCGCTCACCTGAACCTGAAACCAAACAACCCTTTTCTATCCAGCTTTTCTTTGCTATAAGGAATTGCCCAACACTTCTGCAAAAGTCATTAATGTTGACCTTTTAAGGGAAATAATTCCTATAAGGAGGAGCTTTGATGCTTAGAGGGAGAAGGGAGGTTCACTTCAAATTTGCTGTACCTGTTATACTTTTTTAACTATCAGTCGAAAACTCTCTTGACTCCCCCCCCATTTTCTATTTTAAGCTAACGTAGCTATATAGGTAGTCAGGTGTCATGATTTGCACAAAATAGAGGACGTCCTAAAGATGATTTGTGCAATGTTTCAAAGCAGTACTTAAATGGGTTAAAGAGGAGAAGATTTTTTAAAATCATTTAAAATTGATTAAAAAAATGTTCAAGGAGAATAATTCCTAAACGGTTCATCAGACAATCTTGACCCCAAGTCATTTTTGTAGCCCTCATAGAGCAGAACAATTAAGCAATACTAACTTTTTCTCTAGTTCAAATAATTTTCAAGTTTTTAAGGCAAAAATGTCAAAAATAATCAATTTTGACAATTAAAGGGCAATAACTCCTATAAGGAGTCCTCATACAACTTCAACCCAATGGAGTGTTTCGTAGAGCTTTTGATGCTGATGAAGGCATGCCTGTTCGGTTTTCCTGTATCTGTTATACTTTTTGAACTATAAGCCAAAAACTGTATTTTACAGCCCCCCCCCCCCCTCCAATTTTTAGCCATGGTGGCCAGGTTGGTTAATCTGCAGCCATGGTTAGTGCAAACTTGGTTGAGGACATTTGACAGATGATGTGTACAAAGTTTCAAAGCAGTACTTTCAGTTGTTTCAGAGAAGATTTTAAAAAATCAATTAAAACCGATAAAAAAAAACAGTTCAAGGGGATTAACTCTTAAACGGTTAATCAGACAATCTTGACCCTAAAGTCATTTTTGTAGCCCTCATAGAGCAGAACAATTAAGCAATGCTAACTTTTTCTCTAGTTTTAACAATTTTCAAGATTTTGAGGCAAAAATGGCAAAAATCATCAATTTTGACAATTAAAGGGCAATAACTCCTACAAGGAGTCATCATACAACTTTGACCCAATGGAGTGTTTTGTAGAGCTTTAGATGCTGAAGAAGGAAGGTCTCTTCGGTTTTCCTGTATCTGTTATACTTTTTGAACTATAAGCAAAAAACTGTATTTTGACCCCTCTGTTCTATTTTTAGCCATGGCGGCCATGTTGGTTGGTCCGAGGCCATGATTTGGGCAAACTTGGTAGAGGGCATTTTACTGATGATGTATGCAAAGTTTCAAAGCAATACCTTCAGTGGTTTTTGAGGAGAAGATTTTTGAAGAAAAGTTAACGACGACGACGACGACGGACGCCAAGTGATGGCAATAGCGCACATGAACCTTCGGGTCAGGTGAGCTAATAAAAATGGGATGGGACACAAGGAAAAATAGGGGTAACGGATTTTAGATTGCCACTGGCAAATGGGAGGATGGATAGGGTCGGGCATTTTCTAAATGAAGTTTCATATCTTCAATTTCTTGTTTGGTATAGCATATTAAATATGGAGGTTTGCCGTTAGATAGAGATAGACCAGTACTGTTTATTTGTGTTGTCGATTGCAGCATGTGTGGTTGGACATAATCTTTTTTCATTGTTACTATTTTCTGTGATATTTATACGCGATTGTCATGTGTTATATTTAACATGTTTTTTTAACTGAAATTTCATATGGAATAAATGTGCATTTAAAAAAAATGCTTTTGTTGTTTATTTAGTACCAATAACGTCATTTTAATGAGTTTGGGTAATGCATTTTTCACGATCATAAGGGGCTTCAACAGCGAAAATTGTCATGTTAACTTCACTTTTATCACATTTACCATCAAAAATATAGTATATAATATAAAATGTTTAAACATAATAGAAATGCAAAATTTTTTTAGTTTCATGTGTGTTTGGGTATAGTTTGGGTAAAAAGTCACACCCGGTTTAGAAAGCTCCAGGAAATTCGACTCGTACCGTTGACAGAGAAGTGTGGACGAGACAGAAGTCAAAATTTCATTAACCGTGATATAATTGACTGGACTCCTCGAAACTGTTAAGAAAACATGGGTACGTCATATCATACATGATTACCAACATTTATAACTTTTCAAAGTTTTTTAACCTTAGAGCGACAAAACTTTTTTTTCTCTGACCTGTAGTAATTTATTAATCTTGAACTTTCTCAGATTAGTTCTTTATGTTCTAAAGAATTGTTAACAAAGGCACACGTCCAGGGACCCTACCCGAGCCACACCGATCATGTTTACCTTACGATCAGTTCAGCATATGCTGGTTTAATTATGCTATGCTCTTCATATTCATATAGTGTTTGTCATTTTTAATCTTTTGGGTAGAGCGCCTCTGATGAGTCAGAACTTTTTTTACTTGTTTATGTCAATCTTCATAAAATGTTAGAGTAATCTCTCATCAAGTTGTTTACAATCTTCTGACTTAAAGAAGTCAGATAGAAATAATCTTACTCCACACAAGTATTTTTCCACTTACAACTTGAATAGGCATGTTAACAGTTAAAAAAAATATATATATATTGTCAGTTTTATTATTCAACATATATTACATCATATACATAGAAAAAAGTTGTTCAAAATGTTTAATAACACCTAATAACATAAAGAATTAAAAATTAATGTAAATCTTTTAAAAGGGTATGTTATTTTTTGACACAATGGGAACATAGTTTAAAATTCGATTTAACATTTAAGTAAATGCTTAGGGTTTTGTTATTTTTTAAATTAATATTTTTATAATTTATGACATGTAAAGTGATTTGTAAACAGACAAAATCACTCTTATGATAAATGGAAACACTGTATTCTAAGCTCATTACAGAAAAGCATGTAAAATATAACAAAAACAAAACAATAGCATTACAGTATTATAATGGAGTATTCAAACAATCAGGTATAATTAAATGATATAGTATCACCTTTGTAACAAAATATACATATGAAACCAACAATAAAAATCAACAACACAAAAACAATATCCTATAACGTTGCATCTTTCACATTGATAGTCTAAAGAAACTGATCGTTAACAAGGTTTTTGGTTGAAAATATAAATATAGCAATCACAGAAATCATTCAATAATATTTTATAACAAAAAAATATAGGTTATCAAAGCACCTGTAAACGGTACTTCTTAAATTGCATAAAAAGTAAACAAGAAACGCGACACAAAAACATTAACAACATTAAATTAAGTCTTTATGTAAAACATACCTAATAAAGAACAATAAAATGACTAGTGATAATATAATAATAGTATATCATTTTGACAAAAAGTAAGGAAACCTTGTATTTGAAGCAATCTCATAGGTCAAGACAATTACTTGTTATTAAATTATTATTTAAAACTCATAAGGCTATCTGCCGTCAAAACTATTTACATAAATGTTCACAATCATGACAATAGGATGAGAAACTTGACTTGTTATCAGGGGCAAATCAACCCAGGTCAAAGTGGAAGGCAGTTTTTACGCCTTCACAGTTTTCAAAATTAGGCAGTTCGTAGACAGTTTTTAACCTTTCAGAAAATAGCCAGATCAATTTGCAGTAATTTTAAAATAAGCAGTTTTGCTAAGCCTTCACAATTCATGGACAGTTCTTAAGCAGTTTTGAGGCAGTTCTTAAGTAGTTGGGCAGTTCTTAGCCAGTTCGGAAGCAGTTATATTTACGAAATATTTAAATGAGGTATCTAAAACTGCCTATTGCTTCATAACTCAAAAGCAAAGTTTGGCATGTTTGGGAGGAGGAATATAGGAATAACTATATCTGTATGTTAGTTATTAAAAGTAGACCTTGTAAGTGCAATACTTAAATGACTGCATAATATATTTGATGAAACTTTAATTGAAGGAATGACTTTACATGTACATGTATATGTAGATGTGCATGAAGCAATATGAGTACTGTCAGAAATTCTAAGGAGTAGGTAATTTGGGTTGAATGGGCAGTTAGGACAGAGGAGGAATGTGGGTTAAATACTGTTTGTGAGAATGCTCATAGTATTTTGTTAAACTTGGCGTTATGTTAAAAATGAGATTTGATGTTTTTGTATATTAAATATGTTAAAACTATTCATGACATTGTATTAACTACATTAAACTATTTAATATTAGTTTTTAAATTAAATTGTTTAATTTTTGAATTATTTATTTTCTGTTGCATAATTGCCCCCTGTTCTATTAAATTAAAAAACAATACATATAAACTGTTAAGCAGGCCAATTAAGTTACATGTACATGTAGCATATGGACCATGTATAATCAAATGAAGTACAGCATATCATTGCACTGAAAAGAAATTCGCAGGCAGCATAGTACTAATGATGCAAATATCATTGATTTCAACATTTATAATTCAGCTGGTATAGAAGTCAGATCTAAGAGCTAGTACATTAGATCAACTGCTATTTATAATCAGTATAGAGATTTAATTCTGGACAGCTAAATTACCCTTAGCTGTTAAACTGAACAGCTAAATAACAGAAAACAGGTATCAGGAATGCTAAGGACGACATGATTTTTGCAGTTTTTGAAACTGCTATTGAAAGAACAGCTAAGAACTGCTAAAGAACTTCTAAACATTTGCAAAACTGCTAAATAACTGGTAAATAACAGCTAATAATAGCTGTTCATTTTGACTTGGGATATTAGAGTAATCTCTCATCAAGTTGTTTACAATCTTCTGACTTAAAGAAGTCAGATAGAAATAATCTTACTCCACACAAGTATTTTTCCACTTCCAACTTGAATAGGCATGTTAACATAGTTAAAAAAAATATATATATATTGTCAGTTTTATTATTCAACATATATTACATCATATACATATAAAAAAGTTGTTCAAAATGTTTAATAACACCTAATAACATAAAGAATTAAAAAATAATGTAAATCTTTTAAAAGGGTATGTTATTTTTTGACACAATGGGAACATAGTTTAAAATTCGATTTAACATTTAAGTAAATGCTTAGGGTTTTGTTATTTTTTAAATTAATATTTTTATAATTTGTGACATATGTAAAGTGATTTGTAAACAGACAAAAACACTCTTATGATAAATGGAAACACTGTATTCTATGCTCATTACAGAAAAGCATATAAAATATAACAAAAACAAAACAATAGCATTACAGTATTATAATGGAGTATTCAAACAATCAGGTATAATTAAATGATATAGTATCACCTTTGTAACAAAATATACATATGAAACCAACAATAAAAATCAACAACACAAAAACAATATCATATAACGTTGCATCTTTCACATTGATAGTCTAAAGAAACTGATCGTTAACAAGGTTTTTGGTTGAAAATATAAATATAGCAATCGCAGAAATCATTCAATAATATTTTATAACAAAAAAATATAGGTTATCAAAGCACCTGTAAACGGTACTTCTTAAATTGCATAAAAAGTAAACAAGAAACGCGACACAAAAACATTAACAACATTAAATTAAGTCTTTATGTAAAACATACCTAATAAAGAACAATAAAATGACTAGTGATAATATAATAATAGTATATCATTTTGATCTCATAGGTCAAGGCAATTAATTGTTATTAAATTATTATTTAAAACTCATAAGGCTATCTGCCGTCAAAACTATTTACATAAATGTTCACAATCATGACAATAGGATGAGAAACTTGACTTGTTATCAGGGGCAAATCAACCCAGGTCAAAGTGGAAGGCAGTTTTTACGCCTTCACAGTTTTCAAAATTAGGCAGTTCGTAGACAGTTTTTAACCTTTCAGAAAATAGCCAGATCAATTGCAGTAATATTAAAATAAGCAGTTTTGCTAAGCCTTCACAATTCATGGACAGTTCTTAAGCAGTTTTGAGGCAGTTCTTAAGTAGTTGTTAGGCAGTTCTTAGCCAGTTCGTAAGCAGTTATATTTACGAAAATTTAAATGAGGTATCTAAAACTGCCTATTGCTTCATAAATATTCATATATAACTGCCCAATGCCCAATGAATATTTATAAAAACTGTTAGCAAACTGCCTATAACCCAATGAATATTCATGATGAACTGCTTAGGTGTTACATTATTTTCTCAGAATGTAAACAGATAACAAAATCATACATATGCATTTAAAATTGTGAAGATTTATTTACATACTGTACATGTTAACACAAACATCCAATAAAGTCGAATCATTCTGTGAAAGGGAACATGCTAATGAATATCTTAACAGTGAATAAAAATAATATACCATATCATGTTCTTATAAGGATTCTTTTCAATAGTATTGCAATGAATCTATATATATATCTGTACCTTCAGTAATCTATAGTTTATAACTGCATGAATTAATATAAATTCATGAATTAAATTGGCAAATGTATATATTTATGTAAAAATAGTCTAATTTAGCAACATACCCATTTCCATTATTTAATTAATAATTTATTTATTTAAGGTATTCACAACTTTGAGAATGTATCCAATTGTATCTATATAATTCAAAATGTACACATTTACAAAATAGGGCTGCAGATACTAATTTAAACAGTCAATTGCTAAAACTGATATAACTAACATATAATTTGCTTCTTGGTAGTAAAGTAAATTTATCATTATCTGATTTATTATTGAAAATGCCCAGAATTCAGCGGGTTAATTAATTAATCCAATTAATGTAATATATGATTACATGTACAACATTGATTGATAGATTGATTGTTGTTTTACGTCCAGCAAGCTTTATTTCATCTATATTCAGGAAGTGATACATAGAACAAATTAACTTATTTGATTATAAACAACCGTTTTATATCCCTCCCTTAATACTAAAACAAGATCTGATACAATAGTATGAGTATGATAATATACATATAAAAAGTATGCAATATCACCATTAGCAGGATACTTAAATTTTGCTATATAAATTAATTTCTGCGACAGTTTTAAACAAATTAAAATAAGTATCTACAGTATAGAAACGTTCCCGAATGTGGGCCACGTCCACACAGTCCATCAAGACATGCTTAATTGTGTATTGACAGTTGCATGGCACACATGGGTCGTTGCTCGTTATTTAAAATATAACTGAGTCGTCCTGGTATGACCAAGACGACATCTGGTTAAAACAACTTGGTCTCGACGACTTCTAAAACAACTAAAATTATTTTTGTGCAGTAGTGGCTGGATCTCATTTAGTTTACTATGAACCTCTAGATCCCAACCACTCTGCCACAAACAAGACAAGAGACTTTATTGGTGCATGCACCAAATATTCGGGCCGTAAATAATCAAGTGTTTGCTGCGTAAAAGCATTCCTTCCATGGTGTAGGTAACAAACAGGTATACACACTGTCATATCAGATTTACTAATTCAATGAGGCATGAAATGTAGAACAAGGTTATTTCATTGTGAAATAGAGAAAAAATTCAAGAAACATCCTCACAAAAAATTGCATAATGGTACATAGTACCCTAGACCAAAGTACATTTTAGAAAATCAACAAACTTTACAGATGAGTAGAAAATTATGTAATGTGCCAAATGGGTGTAGTTTTCAACAAAGTTGAAATTTGTGTGTAAACTTAGAGTTTGTATAAAGTAGTTTTTTTAATGACTGAGAACCATAAATAAATGAAAACCATAAATAACAAAAAAATTATTATTTAACTTGAAACAAAAACATAAAAAGTTAGAACTTTCACATACTTTGGGATTTTTACAACATTCACATTAACTGATAGAAGAAAAATAAATTTTAACTGATTTTTATGTAGATTTCAATTGATGTGCAGTTACAGAAAGGAATATATCTGTTTGTTTTCATGCAATTTTGGTGATATTGGGGATGAGTTTCGTTTTTTTTCACAATTTGTCCTCATTTTACAAATCACAGAAATAACCTGATTGAAAAACATAATATATATTTATACCACTGTCACATCAGGTACATGGCAATGATCATTTGTCTCTAATTAACATATATTGGTGACATGTAGCTCTTTATCAAAGTAATGTATTTCTTATAATTATATAATTATAATGTTGATATCTTCTTCCTTTTATATAATGATTTTGTTCTATAGCCATTTGTCTAATTGTCTATGCCTGTTTGTGTGTTTTTATAACAATATGCATCCTTGAAAATAAGTATGGTGGAAAATGTATTTCTCTTAATATTTTCAAATAATTTAACATTGATAAAGTTATTTTATTATCTACAAACTTTAAACAATATTAAGAATCATATTAAAAGTGTCCAGTGACTAAATTAATCTACAGATGCTATTAATGAAATACAAAGTGTAGGTTAGTGTGCCACGTGCAGTGTGCAATTACATCGTAACCGTTCAGAGGCTTGAAGCGACAATATTTAAATATTCTCTCTGATTTTATGATTATATTTTGATCGACTTATTAGAAATAGAATATGCTATTTTGGGAATAAAAAAATAAATGTAAAATGTCATGTAAACCGTATCGTTGTCATGGTTGCACGAACATGGAATATTGTTCCCAGTCTAATCTAAAAATAGCATTGCAAAGTGACCGATTTTCACGTCTTTTGTAAAACCTACAACTAACTAAACGTTGTATTTCTGGTATTTTAGTAAAATACATTATATAACTTAGATCTAAATGTATTTTGTCAAGTATGAATATATATCAACAAATGTACACGTGTAGACGTGATCTAGACATGTTCTAAAAATAACATCGTAAACAAAATGTGACCGACTTTTGCTGACTCATAATTAACTAAAAAATGAATTGCAAAATACCACATTAATCTCAAAATATACTATATATTATGCTTTAGTAATAACACCGGTAAAACTCTAATCATTATTTTTTTTAATTATAATTTAAAAGCAGTTAATTAATCTAACCTTCGCAGCAAATCATGAAACGTTTTCCAACTCATATCATATGACGGACCGGCTTAGTGCCGGCCCGTAATAAGTGCTTTAAAAGCAGTAAAAGGTATGGCACAATTAATTATATCGTTATTCAACGCCTTTTTGGCCTCCTCGTCCACGACCGTGTTCCCATGTATCCCCACATGACTTGGGATCCAGAAAAACATAACTTCTTTACATAAAGCTACAAGGGATTTGTAAATTTGAACATTTTTTAAAATATAAGGATTCTTAATTTTGAAGTTTTCAATAGCAAGAAGACATGACAGAGAATCAGAGCATATCATAAATTTGTGCTCCTCTGACGAAGCAACTATTTTTATCACAAGAAGAATAGCTTGCGCCTCTGCAGTAAATACAGATGAGGCAGACGGGAGACGACGAGTTTCAACACGCTCTCCAAAGACAGCGGCTGAAGCAACTTTATCTTCGTCTTTTGACACATCCGTATAAATAGTACTATAGTCAGGGTAACAAGATTTAATTTCTGCAAAATGCTGCTGTATAATTAATGGGTTTTTCTCAGATTTTCTATGTTTTCTTAGATCATAAATAAATAGTGGCTTGGGGTTAAACCAGGGAGGGTTATGTGGAATTTCAATTGCAGCAATTGCATCTAAATTTATACTTGAATTCTCCAAATGAGATTTAATCCGCAGGCCAAAAGGTTTAATTTCGTTTGGATGCTTTTCGAAAATGTTCTGATAAAGAGGTTTGAAAACACAGTCGTGGGCGGGGTTGTCGGGATAAGCCTTCAATTTGGTTGCATATTGCAAAGCGAGCTTCATTCTTCTTTGAGACAAAGAAGGCTCTTTTGCTTCTACATACAAACTATTTACAGGTGTGGTTCTAAATGCTCCAAGGCATAGTCGCAATCCTTGATGGTGTATAGTATCAAGGATGTTGACATACGAATTGCGAGCAGAACCATAAATAAAACAACCGTAATCCAAATTCGATCGAACCAACGATCTTTAAAGATTGAGTAAAACATCGCATTCAGCACCCCAGTCGGTACTGGATACGACTTTAAAAATATCTAATGCTTTAAGGCATTAATCTTTTAACATTTTGATATGGGGAAGAAAGGATAGCCTTGAATCAAAAATGAGACCAAGAATAGTGGTTTCTTTTACAATTTTGATAGGATTATTATATAATTTTAATTCGGGATCAAGATGCATCTTACTTTTATTACAAAAATAAATCCCAACGGTTTTTGCAGTGGAGAATTTAAAACCATTCTCCAATGCCCATTTCTCTATTCTACTTAAACACAACTGCAGCTGACGTTCGATATTATTCATATTTTTCCCTCGGTAACATGAGGAAGTCGTCAACATATAGAGAACCATATTATCTTTTAAAATTTGAGCAAGGCTATTACTTTTAATACTAAATAAAGTGACAGAAAGGATGCTGCCCGGGGGAACACCCATTTCATGTATAAAAGGGTCAGATAACGTAGAATTGACCCTAACTTTAAATTCTGTCAGATAAAAACATTGAGATAAAGGTAGGAAGTCTACCTTTCAACCCCATATCAAAAAAATCTTTTAAAATACCATATTTCCATGTTGTGTCATATGCTTTTTCTAAATCGACCAAGATAGACGGAACATGTTTGTTTTTGGCAAATGCGTTTCGAATATATGTTTCAATAGTACTACGACCTTGTCTGAATCCACGCTGGATATTCGAGATTAGGTTGTTCGATTCTAAAAACCAGACAAGGCGATCGTTGATCATCCTTTCGATTGTTTTACAAATACAGCTTGTGAGGGCTCTAGGCCGATAGTTGGACGCTTCCGAGTGATCTTTTCCTGGTTTTGGAATAGGCACAACAGTGGCCATTTTCCAAATAGATGGTAAGTCACCTGTTTGCCAAATGTTGTTAAGAAGATTCAGAAGACATTGGAGAGAAGATTGTGGCAGATGTTTGAGAAGTTGATAATGGATGTCATCTGGACCACATGCTGTATCGTGACATTTGTTCAATGAAATTTATAGCTCTTCCAAAGAAAAAGGTTTATTATAATCTTCTAAATTTTTTGACTGGATATTAAGCTTTCATTTTTCTTTTCGAATTTTGATCCGCTAAAATGTGGGATGATAATTTTCAGCGGACGAGTGTTTTGCAAATGTGTCGGCCAATTTGTTAGACTCTGATGTTAACAAGTCTTGTCCATCCTTTAAATGATGGACTTTTGCTTTACTGTTTTTACCTTTAATTTTACGAATCATATTCCAAATTTTATTCAATCGGGGTATGGTTATTCAGTTTAGAAACAAAGTTACGCCAAGAATTGCGTCGTCTTTGTTTCGTTACCCTGCGAGCTTTCGCTCGAAAAATTCGGGAATGGTTAAAATTATTTTGAGTTGGGTGTTTATTAAAGCGTCGTTCGGCCTTTTCCGGTCTTTAATACCGTCCTCACAGCTGTCATCGAACCATGGTTTACTAGGATGTTTTGGATTTGTCGAGGTCTTAGGAATTGTTTCATTAGCATTTGAAATAAGTGTTTCATTGAATTTTAAAATTGGATCAGAAACAGCATCAAAAGCATCCGAGTTAAGTCGCTCTATACAGAGTTGTTCGAATAAAGGCCAATTGGCCTTGCCAAATTTATACCGAGCGACTCGTTTTGCCCCTGCGAAATGTGACCATGGTAAGCCATGGTTAACCATGATCAACCATGCTCCAATAGCCATGGTTGACCATGGTTTTAACAATTTTCGTTAAATGGGACACCATGGTTGACCATGGATTTCCTTCAGCCATGGTTAGTTGACCATGGTCAACAATGGTTAATTGACCATGGTGAACCATGTTTCAATGGAATCCATGGTGTCCCATTCAAAACAAAATGTTCAACCATTGTCCACATGATAACGCTGACCGTGGTTCAGGGAAGTTGGTAATGAGGCAAAGTTGAACATTAAAGGTTAGACAATGGATATCCATCGTTGGAAGATGGATATTAGTTAAAGCCTGTTTGTATTTAGAACTCATTGTATCATTGAAACGTTAAACCAAATGTAAGATGACAACTAACTATCTCTATCCCACCAATCACTTTAGCCTAATTCAGTAACATCAAGGGTTATAAACAACAAATTGGCAGTCCTGAAAAGACAAAACGAAAAAAGGGAAATTAGTTTTTATTTGACAGCATGACCACATTTACAACTTTTTTTTTATATTTCTTCTAGACAGGCTGTACTTTTGCAGTTTTGTCAGTGTCCTTTATGGTTTTAAATTTGGCTTTCAAAATGTTTTAAAAGGTTTGGTATAGACGGGGGTCCATCTTCGGTTTTGCCTCTGCATTTGCATTGGCTTTTTGTCCTGTAATTGAATGAGGAACCAGATAATCTGGAGTAAACAGTTTAAGTAACAGTGTATGTACACAATCATACAAATTATCCAAATGTGAAATACTACTTAACAGTTCGTCCTGTGTGTATCCATTGTAATCATCAGAACCTGATTGATAAGCTACAGATTTAATTTTCTTTCCTTCTGTATAGTTGTTTGTCCAACAGTTGACTTCGTATCAAGTTCCTGGTCCAAGGTCGACTTTTCCTGCTCTTGAGTCGATTTTCTATTGTTTTTTTCAAGTTCTCTGACCCTTCTTTTAAGTTTCTTGTAATCCTCTTTAAGTATCTTGTAATCATCTTTCAAGTCATTTAAAATTTTAACAGTGACATACTGCAGACATTGAGTGAAAAAAAAGGAATTTTATAAATTGCACATTCACTCACACCACAAATTTTCATTGCAATTAAATTTTTTGTTAATTATCTATTTGCTTTAAATAACAAACATGAAACTGTCATGTGCCTAGTCAATCTGCAAGACAAGAAATTAGGTAGAGTGGATTCCTCTGAATTGCATTATTAATTTGTCAGAGAAAAGTCTATATTTATACAACTAGAGGCTCCTAAGGAACCTAAACCGTTTACTGGACATAAACGACATAATCTGCAAGACATAAATAAAGCAATGGGAAGTGACCTAATTGGTAACTGCTCTAGATCCAATCAGTCCATTCTGCTATGTTTTAAAAAACCTTATTAAGTGAATTAACTTACAAATAGTTATTTATCTGATATTAACCCTTGATTTTGAATAAGTAAAAATTGAAAGGGCTTATCCCCCGAACTGCTTAATTCATGATATTAATGCTGCAGTAATTTTTGTAGAATTTGATAACTTAACAATTTTGCAATGATGACCTTTTCTCTACCTCTTATGGTTTTCAAGATATAGATCTTGTTAACAAACATTCCTACACAAATTGACCAAATCTGATAAGCTGAGTTTCTGAGGAGAAGCGTTCACAAGTTTAGTGTGACAGACAGACAGAGACCATTACTAGGTCCCACCATAGTGGTGCAGCAGGAGACAATAAAATAATTCAATCTATTTTAAAGGTTTGGTAGCAGCTTAAAACTTTACCTGGGTGCCTTTATAATTTTAGGTGGGCCTTCTGTTTCTGTGCAAATTTTGACTTTATTGGGAGGTGATAAATCTCTTTCTGTACAAATATATACATATATACAATAAAATCAGTGTTGTCTTGTTGCAAGTAAAAAGATGTATAACTTTCAGTAAAAAAATCAAGGTAGCGAGTATGAAAAGTTATATGTCACAAGTACATTACAACAATGTTCAGGTGAAACTTAGGTAATTTTACTGTGGGCAATATCATAGATAAAATAAGGGGAGATACAAGGCATTCATGACCAAAGTTGGCAGATATTAATTAGGCAAAAGAATATTATATGAATTTGCTTAAAAGTATTAATACAATAAATAAAAGTATATGTATAAGGGTAGACAAGTATAAATACATTTATACATAGGAAAAAGATGAGCAATAGTTTTCTAGAAATTAAAAACAAATACATTATCTAATCAAGCATTTAAATTAAAAATGTCGGAGTAAGATTTACCACAAGCTTTTTCTCCTATAGCATCATCTTCTTTAGTGTTATTTTTTTCTTCTTTAGCATCATGGATTGCTACATTGAAAAAAGAATCAAATTAAGCATTATTGACAATTATTTTCTAATGCATTAATATTTTTTGTTCGAATGTTGTTTAACGCCACTTTCAGCAATTTTTCAGCTATATCATGGCGCCCAGTTTTTATTAGGGGAGGAAGCCGGAGTACCGGTTTTGTACAATCGATTGATTGATTAATGGTGTTTAACGCCCGAGCAGCAATATTTCAGCTATATTCAGGCGATGAACATGAAATGGATGATAAAATGAACATGAAATGATGATGAATGAAAATGGATGGGACACAAGGAAAAAAACGGGCAACGGATTTTAGATTGCCACTGGCAATTGGATAGGGTCGGGCAATTCAGCCTCCTGTAGTGGGATCGAAATCCCTACTCATAGCCAATACTACAGCAGCGTTCTTTTAAGTTTGAGGAACGTGGCATTTTTCCCAACACGGTGCACTAAATATGGTTTGCGGTCTATTTTTTTGGCCACCCGGGGCTTGTACAATCGACAAGATCTACAAACACGTGCATCTGGGTTACGTTTTTACAAGGGCTGTGTTGGATATTTATCCTGTTCCAATAGCGAGTGGTGATTTCTGGTATACAGCAGATAAGACGGTTTCTTAAAAATTTTGTTATTTTGTTGAGCTTAGTAATTCTCCGATACCGCATCAGAGATGATTGATTTGATGTTTGTTTTACGTCCAGCAAGCAGTATTTCAGCTATATTCAGGACGAGAACAAGTTATCAATCAATCAACAAAAGGGGGGTGGGATAGGACACAGGAAGGTCATAAGAATTAAAGAATATTGCTTTCGATTACTGCCTTTAAATAAAAGGGAATTTGTTTAGGAAATAGAAACTGGGAATACATAGCAGGATGGAGATGTCGTCATGTAAACTTTCAAACAATGTGTTCTAAAAAGAAAAGTATGCTTGTTCATCGTGTTCTCAATTCTGACCTATCTTTTCGTTTTTAAAACTTCTTTCAGAATGTGACAAAACAAGAATATTGCTCTTATAATGCAGGCGTAGATCGTTTGCATTTGAGGGAACTGTTTAAAAATTGGCGGCGACTTCACGAAAACCGGAAAATATTTCCTGCTACCTCATCTGAAAGTATCGAACAGATTCACAACAACAAAACGATAAAATGCGACAAAAATACGATTTGGTTGGTCTTTATCTTTTTTACATTGAATTATGAAAATTATAATTCTTCATGGCCTTATTAAGTTTAGAGTAAGCTAACCCGGTGATGTCATCAATGTAAGCTAACGGACGATTTTCGGTTCAGATGAGATCAATTACGTATAATGAATGTCAACACTTAATAGCTCATATTTTGACAACCATTCTTCAACCAAACTTCATATTAGATTGTTAGTTCCAAAATGTAAGGAGTTGCATTTTTACTGTACATTTTAGAGTACATGTTGCGACAGATGGCCTCACACCTAGTTCCAGAAGATGCCGTTGTCTGCAGCTACTGCAACCAGCTATTTTCAAACAAGATATATACCGAATATCACAAAAAGCAACATTCAATGCCGGTAAAACCGCAATGCACAAGAGAGTTTAATTGGATGTACATGAGAATACGCACTGACCACTATGAATGACTGTTATTATAGCCTTCTTCGAGCTTAACTGGACACCATTTTAGAAAGGATGTCTGAACTAATGGGGAATAAAAGCGAAAGTGCCAAATCGTTCGCTAAAATTTGTAAGGACTACCATATTGCCTGGCAGCTTCTTCTTACATTTCACACCGCTTGTTTGCAAGAATTGGTATTACCATATGTTCCCGAAGCAATTCAACACAACAGGAATCCAACTACTGACCTCTTTTTCTCTTTTATTATAAGACAAAGTTAGCCCACATCCTAAACATAGCTTTCATATATATGCAGATGTCTACATTCTCACAAGCCATAATAAATTTAAGAATGGGAATAAGAAGAAATAATGCCGACTTGGTTCATAGTGCTTAATTTCATTTGAAAGAACTATATTACGGTCGATCACATCCTCATTATCAAAATATTGAACATTTTGATTCCACACAATATCGTTAAAAGCCAGATGAAGTAAGGAAATATGGAATAATAACATTTCCTTTACCAAAAGCGACTCTTCGAAAGGACAGGATCTTGACTTCTTGTTACATGAAAAGGACAAAGCAGTGAAGCCATCAGATGAAACGTGGAAAACGATTTTTTGCAACATATTGTATTTTGGGAATTTAAATTTCTAATTAACGTCAATGATCCGAATGAAAAATCCAAACGACTAGAGAACATTGATTGGTTGTTGCTTAACGTCCAGCAAGCGATATTTCAGCTATATTTAGGACGATACTAGAGAACAAAATATGATAAAGTTGATGATATTGAGGAATTTCGTCCAGTGTTAAGAAAATACTTTAGAAACTCAACGGAAAATTTTACGTCGTTAGCTGGTCAGAAATAACACAATGAACCTTTGAAGTTTCTCGAAAAGTCAACTGCAAACACTATTAATCGTATTAATACAACTGTATTTATTTTTCAGCACGAAGACAACATGATACTGTCTGAACCAGTGTACGTGACCAAGGAAGAGGAGGCAAATCAGAATAGCAAAATGTCGAAAGCGAACATTAGTAAATTGAAACACATTCCAATTGACAAACTATCTCATCCTTGCAAGTCAGGGTTTCGGTGTCCACTAAACCCTGACAAACTTGGCTATGAAATTCCCGGGCTAGAAGATTTTCAAATGACGTCAAACCTTCAAAATATCATCTAATGAAATTGCTTGAAAGATTCAAGTGTTTGTAGTCATTCTTACTCATTCTTCAGTTGGATTGATTGATTAATGGTATTTAACGCCCGAGCATCAATATTTCAGCTATATTCAGGCGATGAACATGAAATGGATGATAAAATGGGGATATCTACTAACCAAGTCGTGAATGAAAACGAGCTTTTGATTTGCTACATTTAGGTATGATGTAGCCAATCAAAATAGTGACATCTAGCCCGGGAATCTCCTAGCTAAGTTTGTTATTGTTTCGTGCACACAGAAACTCTGACTTGTAAGAATGAAACTATCTGGTATTCCCTCTTGAAGAAGAACATTATTATAAGGAAGTTCTTTAAAGTATGAGTAGCCCACACGTAACAAGAGGATCCTTCCTAAACCTGTATGAACTAAATGATATGCTGCCAGAAATTAGAGAAAGTGAAGACGTTTCCTAATTTAAAATGTATATGTACTGTTTACTTGATGTATGCTTGTTAAAACTATTTTGGTATTTAAATGAATTTAGTATTGAATCTTGGAACAAGAAAAATGCATCACAGCAGCAGTGTCTAGTAACGAAAATAGAATTAATTTAATGGCGCTTAAACACATCTGTTAACAACTTAACGGACTTAAAGAACTCTAAATAGAACAATCCACATTTCTATTTTGCTACAAAGATGAAGGAGAGCGGAAAAGATATAAATCAAAGCCACATGTTACTGAACATGGTGAATATTTACCAAGAATTAAACTTCGTGTGCCTATTTTGAACGAACAACAGGTAAAACTGGCAAAGCTGAACAAACAAAACAGAGAGGTTTTACCCTTCGAAAGAAAATACTTATTAGGCCAACGCTCGTTACCCCTTAGAAGATGCCGTGTGGTCCCGGTGTAAGCAGACGGATTGCACAACAAAGCGAAGAATTGTCATGTATTGCAATTGGAAATCCTCCATCGTCATTTAATAATTCACTTACAATAGGTAGGACTGATTTAGATATTACTGTAAGATTAATATTATTAGTAACGAAAATTCCATCGTCACTTGATAGTACACATACCTTTACTTGTCCATCTCCAGGTTCTCTTTGGTTAATAAAGCTTATTTTTTATTTGGCTGATTTGGTTGAGTGATCTCGTTGAGGGTAAGCAAATAATTTGACGGTAAATCTAAATCTGACAGTATTATTACGCGTTAACTACAGCAACAGAATATTTTAATACTAGACTATCTCTAAACGTAAAATATTTCGTTTGAAATCGTGTTCATTCGGTAAATTGGCGCCTCACTGCGGGCAGGGTGCGCTCGCCTACAATCTTAATTGACAAAAATGTCACGTTTCCCTATCGAAGTTGGGGGTTTTTTCCGGCTGCGCGGCTTTCCCCCCAAATAAAAAACAGCTAAACAAATACAGAAAGTAGCCTTAAACAAAATACAAACTAACAAAAAGTATGAAATATCAAACCATTAATTTATAATTTAGTGTGTTTATAGATGTTTCAACACAACATAAGAACGTTTAAAAAAAGAGAACTACAAAAACATTGCAGGCAATTGTCTTAGTAAGTAAAGTTATTTTGTCAAATAGGGTGAGGAGTTATGTATCCAAGTATGTTTACAAATATTGTTAAATGCACAACCCGTAGGCATCGACTATTATATGATATCAATCAAATCAAATAAAAGTAGATTTTTTTCATTTAATAAAACAATTAAAATTTCTGTTATTTTGTCAAGATTACCAGAGGCTCTTAAGAGCCTGTATCGCTCACCTGATTTTATAGGCAATGAAGATGGCATTTCCCTGATGTTAAAGTAAGTCCTGTAATTTTCAATAAACTTTAAATAGGACCATCCAAACAATATTACTAGAAAGCTTTGTTTCATTGGTTAACCAGTTGTATAGAGAAGATTTTTTTTTATTTGCCCATAGGGTCCTATGTTAAACTAAGTCCTGCGGGGGAGGTGGCCATTTTGAATTTCCAATTGCCATAAAAACATAAACTTTATAAAGGACCATCCAAACAATATTGCTAGTAAGCTTTTGTTTCCATTGATTAACCGGTTTCAGAGAAGCCTTTAAAAACTTTTTCCCATAGGGTCGTATGTTAAACTAAGTCCTGCGGTAGCGGCCATTTTGAATTTCCAATTGCCATAAAAAACATAAACTTTATAGAGGACCATCCAAACAATATTGCTAGTAAGTTTTTGTTTCCATTGATTAACCGGTTTCAGAGAAGAAGCCTTTAAAAACTTTTTCCCATAGGGTCCTATTTTAAACTAAGTCCAGCGGTAGCGGCCATTTTGAATTCCAGTTGGCATAAAAATCATAAACTTTATAAAGGACCATCCAAACAATATTGCTAGTAAGTTTTGTTTTGATTGGTTAACCGGTTTTAGAGAAAAAGCCCTTTTTAACCTTTTTCCCAAAGGGTCCAATGTTAAACTAAGTCCTGCGGTGGCGGCCATTTTGAATATCAGATTGGGATAAAAAACATTAACTTTATAGAGGGCCATCCAAACAATATTGCTAGTAAGTTTTGTTTCCATTGGTTGGCCGGTTTCAGAAAAGAAGCCTTTCAAACTTTTTCCCATAGGGTCCTATGTTAAATTAAGTCCTGCAGTGGCGGCCATTTTGAATTTCCAATTGCCATAAAAAACACAAACTTTATAGAGGACCATCCAAACAATATTGCTAGTAAGTTTTTGTTTCCATTGATTAACCAGTTTCAGAGAAGAAGCCTTTTAAAACTTTTTCCCATAGGGTTCTATGTTAAACTAAGTCCTGCAGTGGCGGCCATTTTGAATTTCCAATTCCCATCTAAAACACAAACTTTATAGAGGACCATCTAAACAATATTGCTAGTAAGTTTTGTTTTGATTGGTTAAACGGTTTCAGAGAAGAAGCCCTTTTTAACTTTTTTCCCATAGGGTCCTATGTTAAACTAAGTCTTGAGGTGGCGGCCATATTGGTTTACCAATCAAAATAAACACAAACTTTGTAAAGGTCCATCCAATGAACATTATGGCCAAGTTTGGTTTCAATTGGCCAAGTGGTTTCAGAGAAGAAGATTAAAATGTAAAAAGTTTAAAGACGCCGACGACGACGACGCCGACGGACGCAAAGTGATAAAAATAGCTCACATGACCCTTTGGGTCAGGTGAGCTAAAAAAGTGGGAGGAGTTATGTAACCAAGTATTTTTATAGATATTTTTTAAATGCACAAGACGTAGGCAACCACTAACTATTAGATGATATAAAGCAAAGATTTATTTCCATTTAATAAAACAATTAAAATTTCGGTTGATTAACAGGAAGAGAGATTATATCTTTTTAAATGTTGTTAAATTTTAGTATACATTGTAGTTGATTCATACTGTTTCCGAGAAAAAGAAGTCGTTAACACATACAGAAAAAGATATGACAGAAATGTAAGTGTACACAATTTAAAACTGTCTAAAAATGTATGTCAATAAAACTGTTTTCTTATAAGAAATCAACAGAATCAGTTATAGGTGTGTTCTATAATATGTAAAAACTGCAAATAATTCAGTAAAAAATACTATAAGCGAAGATACTTGTACATCATTTTAGCAGTTTCAGTATTGCATACGCTCCGCGTCAATGTTTTTTTATGGAACCTCGGGAAATATTAAACAAATAACCATCTGTAGACAATTCTTAAATAGTACCATCTGTAGACAATTCTTAAATTATATTTCAGAATGTGCAATCAGAATACGAGTTACTGCGTCTGCGGAATATTGATGATTACTTGGGAGTTTCTACGAACACTTAATTGCAAAGCACAAAATATACAGGTATAAACATACTACATTTTGAAATTATGTTTTTGCATCAAATGTTAATTTAATTTCTTTAAATATATAGTGTACATAATGTAAAGACCACATTCAGCTACTTCATGGTATTGTTGTGCCTTCTTAAACACGCAATTTAAACCCTATATTATACATTACAAAGTCGGGTTTTTTGTTCTCGAAGACTTTTGAATTGTAAATTAGAACTTTTTATCATTTATATAGGGATAACCAAAACAACCAGTGAAAATGTAGAAAAAAAACACACAAAAGCACCAAAATACAGGGAGGCAAAAACCTTACTTGGCAAAATGAATAAAAACAAGTTTCAATTTAAAAATTAAAAACAGTTTTTCGATAAAATGTTTTAAACGATTACTAAAAAAAATTTACTTAGCGATCCTTAATTTAAAACTCGTAAATTTATTTACAATTTCAAATAGCCGACCACAATCTTGAATAAACGTAGTAGATATAAACAAGTTTCATGTGAACAACGCATGTTTCTATTGCAATCTAAAAGAAGTGGACGATGATTGCAGCAGTATTTCAGCTATATTCAGGTCGGAAACAAGTTAACATAAAATACATTAATAGGTGGGATAGGTCACAGGAAAATGTCGACTGCCACTGGATAAGTACGGAGTATTAGGTAGGGTCGGAGAATTGTAGCATGTAGCGGCTACAATGAGCTTCACTTTTTCGAAATCTACAACACGTTACCCACTATGGTCCACGTCAAGGATTTCCGTATTAAGACCCGACAACCCCGCCTCCAAACGAGAGGGTCTCCCCTATCCGGGGACACGCTGGGCTGCTGTGGCTCGAGCATTGGGAACCGTTCCGGTATGGTCCCAGAAGTAGACGACGAGGTTCATTTCTTACTCAAATGTAATCACAGTAAGCTGTTTCGGTATAATATCTTGTCTGAATTCAATACTTTCCATACATATTTATCGACATTATTAAATAATGTGAATGCTGAAAATTTTCGACAAATTTTAGATTCTTAGATCTTTCATTTTAAGTCCTTGGAACTAAGGACAGGTTTATACATTTTTTCGGTTTTTGGCCATTTTGTTGTTTATTGTTTCCTTCAAGTATGTCACTGGCCAATGAAGTATTTATATATACCATAATAAATATTATCTATAATAGCGCAGCATATTGCTTTAGTCAAAGTTTGGCATGTCAAGATATCTTTTTGAATTCATCTTTTGGCAGAAAATGTTGTAGTGACAAATAGTGGAGAAAAAATTCATTAAATAGACATCGCAAGCGTTTTACAGCCTGATGCACTTCAATCTGACAACTGTAATGATAGTGAAACTGGTACATGCTTTCCAATGTCAAAAGCTATAATTTTATTTATTATTTTATTAGATTTATGAGAATTACAAAATTTTATCGATCAATTTTTGCAATGTTTTAATTTATAAAAACATGGTAAAATGACAAGTGTACTTATTTAACGTAAAATTAATTACCTATTTAGAAATTATGGTAGAAGACCAATCAGACGGATGTACAAGTGATATCAGTGAAACCGGTATGTAGAAAATTCGAATTTAATGCATTCATTGCAAAAGGATTTACAAATTATGCGATTGACTGCAAATACTTTTTGTGATTGATTGGATGTATGCTTTACGTCCAGCGAGCAGCATTTCAGCTCTATTCAGGACGCGAACAAGTTAACATACAATAAATTAATGGAAAATGGGGGTGGGATGGGTCACAGGGAATACAATTTTGACTGCCACCAGAAAAGTATGGAGTTTTGGATAGGGGCGGAAAATTTAGCCTTTTGTAACGGCTAAAATGAGCCTACTCCTTTTCGAAATCTACAAAAGGGGTCTTTATTGTGCAAGGAGCGAGGCACTCTCCAAACACGTAACCCAATACGGTCAAGCTTTCCGTATTATAACTTGACAACTCCCTAATGAAAGTGTATCATCTATCCGCCACCCGGGGACGCGCTGGGTTGCTCTGTGGGCAGAGCACTGTGAACCTTCCCAGTATTGTCCCAGAATACATTTTGTGATTATACTTTTGTACTTAGTAAAATCTAGTAATACAAACACAAGTGGTAATAAAATGTTAACCAGCACTTACAATCCGAAAGACAGGAAACACATTGAAATATTATTCTACAAGTAAAAAACAAGATAATGTTACAGTTAATTGCCTACAGTGAGTGACTCAAGATGATTCGAAACGCTCCAAGTTTCGTCCACTGTTCAATTTATTTATTTTACCCTGGTGTCTTCAATACTTTATAATGCTGATATATCCGGATTAGTAGTTAGACACATCAATCATCTTGCTTGTCTGGAAGACAAAAAAAGTTTTTCTCTTGTATGGTTTCATTAGTGGACAATACTTTTCAAGTACCAGACAGTGCTGCAGGAAGGTCTAACCGATCAGATGCTTTTAAAAGTAACTTTAATAAATCCGTTATGTACTTTGCCTAGAAAGATATTATATTGTGGATCACATTGTTACGACTTCGACATTTATATTTTTTAATGGTCACAATATGATCTATCGCCATCTCGTCTTTATGCTACATGTACCTATAATTTATGATGTATATAAACTCTGTAGTTTGTCGACATTTCAACGACCGCAGACTTCAAAGGCGGCAGCGGTATTTGAAACGTCGGCAAATATAGGGATTTTATTTAAATATCTTCGTTTTTTTAATATATTATTATACTTAATGCTTTTACGGTCTGCTAGGTCAATGTCGACTAGGCGATTGTGCTACTTAACTATCACATGGCGGATGACAGTACACAATTTAAACCCAATGAGAGGGTGACAGTAGATAGTTACTCTCACCTTATCCAATAAAGTTACAGCTTACATTCATAAAGTATAATAATGCAGTATCTTGCAAAAAACCATTAATGGCAACTGTCTTGCTCAATACAAAGTAAATATCTACAAAGGCGCCCGCGGTTGTTCTCAGTATAACAATACTCAAACCTTTCAACAATTCATTTTTAGTATCTAACTATCTTACCAGTGCTAGACAATAAAGTGCGCGCGAAGGTAGCTCGTAACACGGAAAGAAAATATATATCCAAGGGATAATATTTGCTCATATTAGATCATATTCACACACGTTATAATTTAAGTTTAAATGTTTAAGGTAGTTGGTCACCTTCTTGCCTTGTTAAACATGAAGGTAAGAAACACATTTGGGATTTGTATTTGAAAAAGGAAGGCAGCAATAATGAAGCCAAATTCATGATGAAATATAAATGCAGACTCCAGACTGCAATTACCCACAGATTTTTATCTGAGATGTACTATATAAACGTTAGAAATTTATATAGACGTAGCACACGTTATGAAGAAAGACAATTAACTAATTTTTTTTTTAGTTTGTAATAAAGATACTTGAATTATAGGAAACTAAAATTTGTTAACTAAGATTTACCCCTATAAATCATATTGCAAATATTTACAAGAAAGGAAATTTTCCTAAATTTGGCATGAGCGTTGGGTACTCAAAATTGTATACTTATTCAAGTTTTCCGCGTTAAAATATGACGTCATTGTATAGTATGACAACAAAATCGAAACTCCGAATGTCCGTAAATATTGGGACAGACATAAAGGAAGCCCATTTTCGTAAGTTTTATCAAACATTTAAAAGTGTTATATCTGGATTAAATAATTTCAACATGAAACTTTCTTGATCTAAAAACGGAGCACTGGCTTGCCCATATGCGGTAAGCAATTTTCACTTGTCACACAAAAACACCTCACCAAAATCGGAGAGGTATAGTCACGTTTGTTACGAACACATTTTAACATTTTTTGCCGATTTATTACAACTGTTGACGTATTTGCAATTAAAATTCACGCTTGCTGACAACGTAAATTTTATGACATAACATAAAAAGCTATAATAACTGATTTTTAATAGGCCTCAATAAAGTGAGATACGTCAAACAAAAGATGATAAGTATTCCTGGTTAACTTGCCTGTATTTTCTTTATCTTGAGAGGCTACACCTATTTTGCGACGGCGAGAGTTGTTGCCCTTCACAAACGATTTTAGTTTGTGTTCTGTGTAAATTTACAATTCATCGTAAATTACAATTTTCTGTAAAGGTCCGGACTGTTGAAATCTACACGAGGTCTTTTCGTGCAAGGAGTTTAGCATTCTCTAAACTTCTTACTTAACTACGGTCCAAATTCAGGCTATCATTAATATTTTTCCTAAGAGCGGGCCTTCCCTATTTGCCAGCTGGGGACACGCTGGACACCGGGAACCTTCCCATTATGATTTCGGCAATCCATAGGACTAGGTAAAAACATAAAACCACACACTGAAAAATTTATAATCATTTTAAGACCGTTACACTTAATATTGAGTTTGTTTGTAGTTTTAAACCAAATTTAAAACAACGGAGAAATAAAAGCCTCGACAGAGTGTAGTAGCATTCATACATGCAGCTGGTCATAGGACCAGTAACAAATATAGACGAAAAAGAAAATCAGAATGGGAACAATCTGATTGAATATGAACCTGACAGTAACAACAAACTTTAATTTACCTTACCTTTAAGAAAACCTGTACCGAGGAGAACATCTGTGTAGTGGATACATTAGACAGGATATCATTCGACTGGTTGTTTAGCCACAGAACACTTCAAGTCTAAGCTGTATGAAATATAATTTTCGAAAGACTAATCTTAGTTGAACAACTTCACTAAGAGTCCAAAATAAGGGCTATCCGTCCCCCACCTGGGGACATGCCGCGAAGCTTTTGGTTCGAGCAAAGAGATCCTTACCAGAAACCAGTTCGCCTTATTAAACCAATAATGATGGCAAACTTACCATTGGGTAAATCCCCACAAGGAATAAATCGCAAAAATGTTATTTAAATAAAATGTTCGCCATTATTTATTGAATGATATACAATGGTTAAATTTACTTTTGTGTAATAACTTTTTTATATTTGCAAATATGTGCAGTTCTCCTTTCTTTTTAATTATTGAAACATGTATTTCTAGGATTGTCAACCTATATAGGATTTATTTATGTATAAGTATGTGATTGTCTTTTGTCCTGTGATTTTGTGTGGTATATAGTTCATACGATCTAACATAAGTGTTAGCAAATGCATGAATACACTGTGGAAGCAAAATATTACATTATAATATACATTGGACAACAAAAGTTTTTACGCCTATCTTTTAAATGTACATACACCAACAAAATCAATTCATTGGCAATTGACAGTTAAATGGTAAATGTATGAAACGCACAAGGTACTAATTATTTGAGATGTTGCAACAAAGTAGTCTTACAATTTACCAACAACAAAGAAAAATATTTTAATTTTTTAAAATTATGACGATAGAATTTATTATTTTGTTCGCAAACAACCTACCATATAAAAGCATAAAAACTCGACTTTTAAATTATCTGTAAAATTTCAAAACAAATGCATATATTTAAAAGTCTTCTTTATAACATATAAAAACGTTTAATTAATTTTTTTATTTCATCCATTAGATATAAAATTTACATTTTCGTTGAAATTTAGCTGGCCGTTAATGCCTTCTTCTTGTTATTGAAGAAATCTGGTTCACAGGAAATGTAACATCTAAGAACTGTGCATTGCTAAAACCAAAAACAGTATGTTGTTCTGCCTTGGATTTCAAAAATAAAACGGTTGCAGCAGTTTAAACATTTATTCAGGAAAGTATATGTGTATTTATTTGTAAAGATTATAATAAGACAATATTTATTTGCATAAACGCACTTACATTAAATGGTTATGGCACAAAGAATAAGCAAAAATGTCAATAAACAGTTTATAATTACAAACATAGCAATATTAACATGGCGTGACAGTGGTACTAATTTATTTATTGTACTTTTAATTTAGTTTTCTCATCTGCCAGCATTCTTGTAGAAATTTAATTAAAAAAAATAATAATTGGATAGGAATTGTTATTTAGAAGATATTTAAATTCTTTCATTGTTAGAGTATGAGGAAACGAATGTCCTAGTAGATTTTTTTTTAGTTTTTCAATAAGCTTATTCTTAGATTGTTGTAATGAGGACAAGTTGATAGAAAGTGGAACTTGTCCTCAATGTTTTTATTATCACAAGAGTGACAAATACGTTCACTTCTTTCAGTATTATTATATCTTCCTCTTTCTATAACCAAGTTGTGTGAACTTAAACATAATTTACAAAGGATAGATCTTTCATTCTTAGTTTTACAGAGGTCTAAATAAGTAGGGCGTTTAGTTGGTATAAAAAATTTTTGAAAGAAAGAAAGTTTGCCACTAGCTTCTATAGAGCTGTTCATATTTTGTTTATATTGATCATTCATTCTTTGTTCAATTCTGTTTCAGTATAGATCAATATTATTTATATTGAGGTTTAAATGGTTAAATCCTAATTTATTTAATAAATTTTTGATGTTGGACATCCATATACTCGTGTCTTTGACATCATTAAAAATTCACTAAGGAGTTTGGAGAGTTTATTATATGGTTTAGAAATCTCATCATTTACCTCTGAATTTTAGTATATAAAGATGTTCTACTTGCTTCTGCTAGGCAGGCAATATTTGTTGTTTTGTAGTTAAACCCTAAAATTTATTAAGTAAATTTTAAGTAAGTATTCATATGGTTCTGAATCTTTGTAACTATTGGCAGCTCCCCATACCTCACTACCATATAGTATTATAGGTTCAATCAGGGTATCCAAAAGGTTTTCCAACAGTATGCATGGATTATTTAAAATTATTGATTTCTTTATCTTAATTATAACTATGATTATAATGGTGATGATCAACATGACGGTTAGATCTGAAAATTAACAAAATTTGAATTGCAAACCGTTCAATCAGAATAAATTTTGTACATAATAAAATGACTATACTAAGTGCTGACGTATTGTGTAGAGGGTTTTTTAGCGTGAAAAATGAAAACTGCTTACCGCGTATGGTTCAGCTTAAGCTCCTTTTGTAGATCAAGAAGGGAATTTTTTAAATCAATAACTATTTCCCCGAGATATTCAGCGTTTTGAAATATGGCAGTTTTTAAATTTTGAAGGGGCGATTTTCCATACTAAAATTTGACCTTAATTAGAACGGAAGTGTACTTTAGGAACAATCGATTGTTGTCTACTCGAAATCCTTCGGGTGATGTCGTCTGCAGTTTAGGCGGGAAAAGTCTCGCGGTATGTTCGAATACCATCGAACGTCACGAAAACAGATGAACATTTGTAAACATGGTAAGGTCCCTTTAGAAACAAAAATGGCTGACTTATTATGTGAAATTTCCGTAGCAAAAGTCAAGGACGATTTGTAAAAACTTAACAACAGAGGCATACTATAAAACATGGACAGGTTATCGTATCTACATTTTTTTCTACTGAATTTTCGTAATACATGTAACAAGGTAAAATGAATAATAATTAAAAAATGCTAACAAACAATTTTTTCCAAGGGGGGTTGGCATTTAGTATAGAAGTAATCATACAATGACTAGAAATACGTGTAACACATGATTCAAGGTTAAACTAAAATCACGTAGGATATATACTAGGATCATATTATCAACAATACATGTATAAGACATTACTTTACAAATAGACGATATATTAAGGCACATTATGAAAGCATAATAATTTAGCTTTAGTGAAGTATGAAAAGGTGTTTTCATTCGCCTCGGTTCTTCAGATTCATGCAGTTTTTTTGTTAAAGAACACGTATTTTGTTATTTAATCTACTTGCCTAACTTTGCAAGTATTAGTAAGACATGCGAGTTTTAACAGTATTATTAAATAAAAATATTACAGGTTTGGATTATACTTTTATATTTTTATTTAAATACACGAAAAAATCTGCTTGCTCAATCATAATAATAATTACATAATAATAATAGTACATGTACCATAAGAGAGCTTAATGTCTAACCACAACGGCTTGCTATACATTTACAGAAACGCGAACGGGAAGGAAATCGCGTTCTTTAAAAAAGACTGCCGTAGATTAATAAACTTCTTTGGTGAATGTCTAATTGACAATTTGTAACGAAATTATTAAATAAAGGATATATTTTGAATACATGTATTTGTAAAAAAGGACATTTTGTGACTTGAAAATTGAAGCAGAGATTTTGTCCACTGGACATTGTTGTCACGTGACAATTGAAAACAGAGATTTTGACTATTTTGGTCCACTGGACATTTTTCTCACGTGACATTTGAAAGCAGAGATTTGGACCGTTTTTGTCAATTGACAAAAGCAGAGATTTGGACCTTTTTTTGTGCACTTGACAAAAGCAGAGAATTTGACAATATTTAAAGCAGAGACTTGGACAGAATTTTGTCCTGTCAAAGCGGTCAAATTGACAGGTTTTTGTCAAAAAGCAGAGAAGGGAGATAATCTTGGGAATGTGGGTTATCTCTTGTTCCTTCATATTCACAGACATTCAAAACTAGATCAGGAGAATTTACTTTACTGTGTGTAACAAATTCCTAAGGACAATTTTGACTTCATTCCTGCTGCATCAATTCACATTGAAGTTGCACATGTTGAAAATATTGAACAAGATTAAATATGTTGCTCTGACACATCTGTAAATAAAAAATGTGTTTTTGCCACCAGTATGAATTTCAGAGACATCTACAAAGGTATTACATTTCATACCTCAAATAAAGTTCCGCTGAAGAAGGCCAGTGCGGCCAACCTAAAATGTCGTTGAAATTGTTGCATTAATTTTTCACTGTGTTTCCAAAGATGAAAGCAGACGCGTTTACATTTACTACTAGTATTTCTCTGTATTTTGTACGAAATTCTGATAAGAGGGCTAAAAACTATCAAAAGTAGGTCTGAATAAGCATACATGTATATACTGCCTTCTCTTGTGCTTTCTATTGTATACATCTTTTTAAGACTGAATTTCTTTATATTTGAGTAAAATATGGCTATTTTATATTACTTGTTAATACTTTGTATCCCTCTGTGTTTAGGCAACAGGAGCATTAAGTGTTACCTTTGTCCATACGTATGTCTATCCATCTGTCAGAAAAATTGTCGTCAAAATTTCTCAGCTTGTGTATATTTGTGAATTAATTTGATATTTGGTCTGAAGCATTGTCATGTTTAAAAGTTGTATTGTGCCTCCTCTTTCTAGGTCTGTCACTCTTAGGAAGGGGCATCCGTATGCCAGCTTAAATACTTTTTCTATTATATTTTAGGTGTGGAAATTCATTGTGCCTTTTAGAACATACTGCACAACCAAATATTCTTTTTTCTGGCTGTTAAAACCAATGTTGGATATAGTGCGGTTGCAGAATTCATTGTCCAAAATGAAACCCAGTCATCGATAGAAAAAGGTCTACAGACAATAAAAAGAAGTGTGAGGCAGGTTGGTTTATGGCATCCCAAGTTCTCTATGGCAGACTTTTGTGAACGGCAAATTTATGCCATCGAAAAGTTTTTTCCAAGTATCTAATTTATTTTATCCCCCATTACACATCTTTAAATTCTTTGTTTTGGAATCACCTGTCTGTTTGTCCATTGGTTAACTTTCTTTGTCGGCACAATTAACTCTTTCTAAGCCACTTGACAGATTTTTTTATGAAACTTAGCAGAAAGGAAAGACAATATATAATGATACAATGTATGCATGAAAACTATAAGAGATAGACAATCAATGTTAGAAGCAAAGATGTTCAGAACCTTCCGTTCTGGCATGCATAGTTTCATAAATTGAATTTCGAATGTGAGATTTATGGCCTTTTCATTGTTGATTTTTCATCAAAATTTTGCGATGTTTTGACATTTGCAAGTCAATATCTTAAAAAATTATAAAAGATTGATGATCAATAAAAGAAGCAAAAAAATGCTCAGCATCATCCGCTCTTGTGGCATCAAGTGCCTAGCATGCATAGTCTCATGAAATATGAATTATATATTATTGGAGATAAGGCCCATTGATTGTCCATTCTTCGCCCAATTTTGGCCCAATTCATCATTCAACAGTTGATACCTTGAAAACTAGTCTATAAATAATGGAATAAACAATATAACAAGAAAAAATGGTCATGATTATCGGCTTTACTCGCATGCAAGTTGTATGGCCGTTTAAATATTCCTTTCTTTGCATTTTGTGTGATTTAAGAATATTTCAACATTTCACAGATCATATCTTTAAAACTATGACTAATATTTTATCATTGTAAAAGCAAACATGAAAAGCACAATCAGCATTATTAAAAGTGTTTAAAAGCAAATTGATCAGCACTATAAACTCCTAGTGAGCTTTAAGGCTCTGAGAGAATGTAATATTCACAACTTTTGGAAAATGTTTACTGAGTATATCAATCATTATGTTTTCAGAAGCATTCGCATTCATGAGTGATTTTCACCGTGAACTAAGTTGGACCAGATGGACAAGTAAAATAACTAATGGGGTATAGGGCAATAAAGAGAAGGTATTGGCAATGTTGAGGCATGTGTCCATGCTAATTCTAAAGCAGACTTTGAAAATGTTGTTACATTTCTTCATAACTGAACAGTATGGAAGAACAGAAAAAGACTTCAAGCCTGGTTTACTAATACCTGGATGCCTGAGAAAGAGGTTCATAATATTTCTGTCTCCTGAATATTTGCAGAAGATGGCATATAGGGATCAATTTTGCATTTGTCATCTAGTGTCAATCGTCATGCTCCCTGCGATGTCACAATACTTTCTTTTTTTCAATTTTTTCAGGAAATGCCAAGTCTAGCTGAAGCTTGATACTTTACAGAAGTATTACTCACATAGGATTTTATAGTTTATGGAGCTGCTATTTTATTAATAGTGATAACATACATGTATCTACTTCTTGTTTATGGAAAAATTAACATGTACCAATGATTTTTTATACAACATTATTGTTGTACATTTTTCAAGAATTAATAAAATTAAAGGTTTCATATTTGCATGCTTTACTCAACTATAGAAAGTATACAAATTTTATAAAAGTAACTTACTTTTTCTTTTATCAAAAAATATTGACAAAAATAAAACCAATAATTAAAAAATATATGGAATTTTAGTCCAATAATCATATTCATTATTTAATAACTTCTAATTTCTTAAACTAAATATCACTGTGCCGAAGCTGCTGCTGATAGACTTTAGTCCCCAATGGTTTCCACAAGCACAGTCATCATATTAAGGGATGACTGATACATCATTGTTTAATATCTTTGTCATTTTTTAAATTATATGTTGTGCAAATTTCTAAATTATTTCAATAAAGGTGTTTTTCTACATGTATTTGGAGGTGTAGGAAACCTTTTACTTAATTGGCTTAACTTTTTGGAATGTTTGGTTGTTGCAGTGCTTCATCGCTTCATATATATATATATATATATATATATATATATAAAATTTGGCCCATCAATATGTTTTCAGTGAACCCAGCTGATGCTACTTCAAGAGTAAAAACACATGTTCTGTTAGTCAAAAATTTTTTTTTTGATGACATGAAAAGTGATATCACATATATAGTGTAAAAGTCCTTTTACATTTGTACATACATGTATCTATTGATATTAATATTTTATTTTCATATGTTATAGCGTTGGTCCTGTGCTTTCAGGAATGGGAAAGGTTTGCTTGTAAACACCAACAATGGTCTGGAAAGACAAAACAAAGTATTTAAGTACAAGTATCTAGAAGAATAAAGGAATTCCAGTGTCTCGGGGATGATTACTTTACTGCTAATTGAATAACTACCTGGAATGATGAACTAAGGATGTATTTGTAATTATACTATTCTCAAACATGTTGTGGAAGTACTATGGTTTCATTATTATTCATGGGGTATCAATTTTCGTGGATGGCCTCGACCCATGACATGAAAAAGTGAATAAATAATGATTCAGCGTTCGGTTTTAACAGGTTAAAATACTATATATCTTATTAAAAATTTCATGTGAATTTGTTAGGTTTTTATCAGTGTTCGGTTTGGACAGTTTTCACTGTATTTTACATATATTTTCTTAAAAGTATAATATATATATAACTGTATTCTTCAGATCAATATCAGTCTTCGTAAGTCATTGAAAGTGTGTATGTTTTTATATTGCTTAAGTGACATGACATATAGGGGTCCTTTGAGATCTGTCATCTTGCCTTATATGGTGTCTTATCTACTGCTTCACAAAAATAGGATCTATTGTGGATTATTATTCATTAGTTGAAAAAATTTACACTGTATCGTTTTAATTCAGTCTAGAATAAAAGGTAAGTAACGATTTGGTGAAGGTTGTAGAAAGTAATATGCACTATTATAACTCTCTCATAGGTTCTGTGCTTAGTATTTAATATACTTGTCTTCAATTTATGTTTTTGGTTAGTTGTTTGTGTCACCTATGTGTATGTTCATGTTGTGTCCATTACCCATACTTACTCAAGTTTATGTCCAACCATGCTGCAACTTAGCGGTAACATATACTAGAGTTATGCACACTTGCTAAATATGTATTTGTGATGGTTTATAAGTGTCAAGATGGAATTATGTTGCCAAGACTTACATTTCTTGGTTCACTTAGATTGTTACTATTGCAAGTGCTTCACATTCCTATACTTTTGCATGATATAACTACTTAAACCTAGAAAAGTTTAAAATAAAATCGCTGTAAATAATTTTAATGAAACTATATCAATAAGGCCATACAAAGTTATTGAATTGGTTTTGAGGTCGTTTTCTATGAAACCAGTCAGAAAACACTTCTGGCAAATAAATGACTGTAAATCCCAGTTGCAGTTGTTTTTCGTCTGTCACTGACTGAGATTATTTGCAAATTACTGCAAAAATGTTTGTCTGTAAATGACTGCAAACGTTTTATCAGACAATACTTTATACTCTGACATTCATTGTATGCCTGTCACAGACATATTTTGTCCGTCACAGACATTTTTCCGTTGGCGCAGTCGAAATTTGTCTGTTACAACGGCATATCTTTGTATCGGTCAAAAATGTCTGTCGTAGTCATTTTTTCCGGTGACTCAGTCGAACGTTTTATCAGCCAAAAAATGTCTGTCACAGACATTTTTTCCGTTGTATCAGACAAAATACGACTGTCACAACGCCTGGTATTTATTATTGTTAATTTATTAACAGCGGCCGATTAATATTTTAAATTTTAATTTGTTTTATGAAAATATTCGGAATTAAACAGAAAAATCTCTATTTGGAAATTGTGCTCTTGCAAACTTTACGATTACAAATGTTTTAACCCCTGTTAATCATTATTTTTATTGTTGTTACACCGGTCGATTAATTAACAAATCAACATCTATTGAAAATTTGATTATTTTCTACATTTTTATAATAATATTTTCTGCAAAAAGAGTTAAACAAAATATGATAACATCGCTTATTTATTAAGTTATGTCAAAAATTATTTTACACTTATAGTTAGTATAAATATATTTGTTTTCTATTGTTTAAGTATCAGGTAATTCAGTAAACATACTAAAGATGTTGATGTCCAAGGGGCGCTTCCAATTTAAAGAAGTATACAGGTGGTTAATTATGTTACAGATAATCTCGCTTCAATGATCAAAGTTCACGTGTATTAAACATTGGGCGGCATCATTCGATGTTTAACGTTAATCAAGATCAAGTTTTATTGTTTGTTTGTTTGTTTGAATGGTGTTTTACGCCACTTTCAGCAATTTTTCAGCTATTTCATGGCGTCCAGTTTTTATTGGGGGAGGAAGCCGGAGTACCCGGAGAGAACCCCCGACCTGCGGTAGGAAAACTGGCAATCCTTGTCAATTAAGATTGGAGTCGAGTACACCCTGCCTGCAGTGAGAATCGAACCCGCAATCTCAGTGTTGACAGACCACGTGATCAATGGTAGACGAACTACCTAGACCACTCGGCCACCGCGGCCCCAGATCAAGTTTTAATAATGTGTAATATTATAATGTAATAAATCGGAACTTTCTTTTATGTTGTTAGAGCAGTTGTGTTTGATTTTGATCCTCGTTTGAGTGACAACATTACATAAGTGACCAGTAATTAACAATACTAAAAACGGCATGTGCCGATAAAAATGCAAATATCTTTAAAACTACAAAATAAAAAAATAACAAAATTTGGTAAAAACTTATTTATGCATTATTTGAAATTATGTGTTGTTTGTTGTGATTACTGTTATCCTTCATGTTGTTAGTGCACTTTTCTCCTTAGTAGTGCACTAACTAGTAGTTTTTGGTATTTCTACGGACCCAAATATATTGACAGTTATAGATTGTACGGTTGTCTTGTAAGTAAACTTCAACACCTTTTGTTCTACAGACAAACACTAAATTTTAAAGGTGTTTATTGTTAATTGTCTACATAGACTTAAAATCATACCATAGAAAGGCAAAGTGCCACAGAACAATTAACAGACACACTTTATCGAATGAAACTGAATCGAGTGCGCCGTTTCGTACTATCGTAACAAATTGACATGTATTCGAGAAAAAATAATTCGATTTATGTCCAGTGTGGAGTTGTAGGTATAGAATATAGTATAAATAGCACAAATATAACTGTGTTTGGCAGTTTCGGTGGCTGTAAAAAGAAAACGGAAATTTTTGCAAACCACTGTTAAAGTTTATGGTTTCTAAACCAAATACACAAATCGTCTCCTTTGCAAAAGCTTTCGCCAAATGTTGTACGATTTGATTTACAAATTTGCGTTCAAACATGAGTTAACGATGTTATCGTTCGTACATCGGGAATTTATCGTTAGTACGACGTTTGTGCATCGTTCATACATCGCTAGTATATGGTAAAACGTTAATCGTTTTTCTATCGTAGAACATATATTATTAAAGAATACGTAAAATCGATTGATTGATTGATTATTTGTTGTTTAACGTCCAGCAAGCAATATTTCAGCTATATTCAGGACGTGAAAATTATAATTTTTAAGTTGTTAGTCTTTTAAATTAGTAGTACGTCATGCTCCCTTTTATACTAAAACTTGATCTCATACAATAATATGAGAATATATATACAGATAAAAATGGTAGTTAAACAATAAAAAGTATCAATCTTCACATTAATAGTGAAATTAAATTTTGCTATATAAATTAATTTCTTTCAAGAACTTTAAAATTGTGTCGCTGCGACAGTTTTAAATAAGTTAAAAAACGTATCTACAGAATAGAAACGTTCCCGAATGTGGGCCACGTCCACACAGTCCATCAAGACATGCTTGATGGTGTATGGACTGTTGGCATGGCACACATTCGGGTCGTGGCTCATTATTTAAAATATAACTATGTGTCGTCCTGGTATGACCAAGACGACACCGTGTAAAACAACTTGGTCTCTGCGACTTCTAAAACTTTTAAAATTACTTGTGTGCAGTAGTGGCTGGATTCTCAGAAGTTTATTATGAACTTGTAGATCCCAACCACTCTGCCACAAACTAGAAATATATTTAAAAATTATTGGTTAAAATCAGTAAAAGGAATATCACAGTTTATAATATTATTCTTAAGGGCATTCTTTGCCTCCTGATCCACGACTGTGTTCCCTTGGATTCCAACGTGACTTGGGATCCAAAAAAACACAACCTCTTTTCCCACAGCTTTTAGAGATTTGTAAACTTTCAATTATTTTCAAAATATAATGGTTTTTAATTTTGAAATTTTGAATAGCAAGTAGACACGAGAGGAATCTGAGCAGCTAATAATTTGCACTCGTCTGACGAAGCAACTATTTCATGGCAAGAAGAATAGCTTGCGCCTCAGCAGTAAATACGGATGAGGCAGACGGGAGACGACGAGTTTCAACACGCTCTCCGAAGACAGCGGCTGAGGCAACTTTATCGTCGTCTTTTGACCCGTCTGTATAAATAGTACTATAGTCAGGGTAACAAGATTTTATTTCTGCACAATGCTGTTGTATTATTAGAGGGTTTGTGTCTGACTTTTTATGTTTTCTTAGATCATAAATAAATATTGGTTTGGGGTTTAACCACGGGGGATTATGTGGAATTTCGATTGCAGCAATTTCATCTAAATTTATACCGGAATTTTCCAAATGAGATTTAATGCGGAGGCCAAAAGGTTGAATTTTGTTTGATGTTTTTCGAAAATGTTTTGATAAAGAGGTTTGAAACACAGTCGTGGGCGGGTTGTTAGGATATGCTTTTAATTTGGTTGCATATTGCAAAGCGAGCTTTATTCTTCTTTGATACAAAGAAGTCTCGTTTGCTTCTACAAACAAACTTTCAACAGGCGTGGTTCTGAAAGCTCCAAGGCATAGTCGCAATCCTTGATGGTGTATAGTATCAAGGATTTTGACATATGACTTGCGAGCAGAACCATAGATAAAACAACCATAATCAATTTAGATCGAACCAGCGATCTATATAGATTAAGTAAAACATCGCATTCAGCACCCCAGTCGGTGCTGGCAACGACTTTTAAACTATCTAATGCCTTTAAGCATTTATTTTTTAACATTTTGATATGGGGTAGAAAGGTTAGTCTTGAATCAAATATCAGACCAAGAAAAGTAGTTTCTTTTACAATTTTGATGGATTATTATACAATCTTAATTCGGGATCAGATGCATCTTTCGTTATTACAAACATGCATCCCAACTGTTTTTCAGTGGAGAATTTAAAACCATTCTCCATCGCCCATTTCTCTATTCTATTTAAACATAACTGCAGTTGGCGTTCAATATTATTCATGTTTTTTCCTCGATAACAAATTAAAAAATCGTCACATAAAGAGAACCATCAATATTATCTTTCAAGACTTGAGCAAGGCTATTAATTTTAATACTGAATAAAGTAACAGAAAGGATGCTACCTTGAGGAACACCCATTTCTTGTTCAAAAGGGTCAGATAGAGTTGAATTCACACGAACTTTAAATTCTCTATCAGACAAAAATTTGAAATGAAGGTAGGAAGTCTACCTTTCAACCCCATATCAAAAAGATCTTTTAAAATGCCATATTTCCATGTTGTGTCGTAAGCTTTTTCTAGATCGAAAAGATCGACACCACATGTTCATTTTTGGCAAATGCGTTTCTTATGTATGTTTCGAAACGCACCAGATGATCTAGGGTACTTCGCCCTTGTCTAAATCCACATTGGATATTGGACAGAAGGTTGTTTGATTCTAAAAACAGACAAGGCGATCATTGATCATCCTTTCCATGGGTTTTACAAAGACAGCTTGTGAGGGCTATAGGCCGATAGTTGGACGCTTCGAGTGATCTTTTCCTGGTTTTGGCATAGGCACAACAGTGGCCATTTTCCAAATAGATGGTAAGTCACCCGTTTCCCAAATGTTGTTAAGAAGATTCAGAAGACATTGGAGAGACGATTGTGGCAGATGTTTGAGAAGTTGATAATGTATGTCATCTGACCACATGCTGTATCGTGAGATTTGTTCAAAGAATTGTGTAGCTCTTCCAAAGAAAAAGGTTTATTATAATCTTCTAAATTTTTTGACTGGAAATTAAGTTTTGATTTTTCTTTTTGAATTTGATCCGCTGACAATTGGGATGATAATTTTCAGCAGAGGAGTGTGTTGCAAATGTTTCGGCCAATTTATTTGATATGTCTGACTCTGATGTTAACAAGTCTTGTCCATCCTTTAAATGATGGACATTGGCTTTACTGTTTTTACCTTTAATTTTACGAATCATGTTCCAAATTTTATTCATAGGGTATGGTATTTAATTTAGAAACAAAGTTACGCCAAGAGGTGCGTCGTCTTTGTTTCGTTACCCTGCGAGCTTTCGCTCGAAAATTCGGAAATGGTTAAGATTATTTTGAGTTGGGTGTTTATTAAAGCGTCGTTCGGCCTTTTTCCGGTCTTTAATAGCGTCTCACAGCTGTCATCGAACCATGGTTTACTAGGATGTTTTTGGATTTGTCGAGGTTTAGGAATTGTTTCATCAGCAATTGAAATAAGTGTTTCATTGAATTTTAAATTGGATCAGAAATGGTTTCAAAAGTATCCGAGTTGAGTCGTTCTATACAGAGTTGTTCAAATAGAGGCCAATTGGCCTTGCAAATTTATACCGAGCGACTCGTTCTGTGTTTGAAGAGTGTAAAGATTCAAGAGAATGGAAAGTGATCACTGCCACAGAGATCGTCATGGACTTTCCATGAGAAATCGGGGCAACAGAGAAGATCTGCTATTGTAAGATCAATAGCCGAATATGATCCATTCCCAGGATGTAAATATGTATTGGTTCCATCATTAAAAATACACAGATCCTCCCGATTCATTAAGCCTTCAATAATTTTACCTTTTTCGTTTAATGTGTTACTACCCCATAGAGGGTTGTGTGCGTTGAAGTCCCCAAATAATATATATGGGGCTGGTAACTGATCAGTGAGGTGTTTCAACTGATTTAAATTTAATGAAGAATTCGGTGGTATATACACAGAGCATAAAGTAATTGTTTTGTCTAATGATATTCTAACAGCAACCGCCTGAAGATCAGTGTTGAGATCTACAGGGCTATGTAGAACTTGATCTTTTACAAGAATGGTAGAGCCGCCAGCAGCTCTATCATTCTCGTCTACATATGTGCTGTATATAGAGTAGTTTTTTAAAGATATGTTATCACTTCGCTTTAGGTGGGATTCTTGGAGGCAAAATGCAATAGGAAGAAAGGCTTGAACTAATAATGTAATTTCCAGAAAATTAATCTTAAGACCTCGACAATTCCATTGTATTATTGTACCCATTATGGTCTGCGAATAGGGGAATAGTTGACAGTTTTTTTGGGGCTATTCCGCCGGTTTCTGCTGGGGGATCTACTTTTAGATCCAGTATCTGGGGGTAGTGTATCCATGGGATCGCCCCAGATACTAGTGTCTAGTTGATCTAGACTACCAAACCTGTTGTGGACCTTAATGGGATCCCGCAGCAGTTTTGGAGTACGATCTCCTTTTTGATTTGAGTTTTTATTCGAGTTAGAAGAATTGGAATTGGTATTTTTTGAATTTTTTTTTGGACTTCTTGAAGAATTGGTTGAGGATTGAGAGGGTGCTGAAGACGTAGCAGTTTGAGATTTTGCCAAAGACGTAGCAGTTTGAGAGGGTGCTGAAGACGTAGCAGTTTGAGAAGATGAAGATTTTCGTGATGATTTAATGATTTTGTCTGTTGTTGTTACTGTTAATTTTGAAGGTTCCTGTTTGTCAATAGGCCATGTGATGATTGTCTGCGTTTCAACTGAAGTGAGAACGCGTTTGGCCACACTGGCGTATGACGTTGATGCAGGAGACGAGGGATTATTTGTTGTATTATACAGACGACGAGCCTCAGGGTAAGAGATGTTCTTTTCAGTTTTTATTTTTTGAATTTCTTTTTCCTTTTTAAAGTGCTGACAGTCCTTGGATGAGGACATGTGAGCTTCACCACAATTGGCACACTTTGGAGTTTTAGTGCAGGTGAAGCCCTCATGTCCTTCTTCTGCACACTTAAAACAAATCTGGTGACCTCTACACTGTCCCTTTCCGTGGCCGAACTTTTGACAATTAAAGCAGCGCACGGGGTTGGAAATGTATGCGCTGACTTTAGCTTTGTAGAGACCAATCTTGATGGATTCGGGAACAGTGGGTGTATTGAAATTCAAAAGAAAGGTGTTCAGTTTTACCTGAACACCCTGTCTGTTAGCAATAAATCTTTTCACTTTTGTAACACCCTGAGGCTCTAGTTCTAAACAGATTTCGTCGTCCGATAATTCCGATAGATCTTCGCCTCGGTAACGAATAATCCCTTGACTCGAGTTTAGAGTTCTGTGGGGAGAGCTAGATATTTCTAAATCAACAATTTTTGAAAGTTTTAGTAAATTTGAAGACTGTTGTTTTCTATTACATTCAATAAGGAGGGAACCGGATTTCATTTTAGTGACGTTTTTAACGTCTCCTGCACAGCCTTTAATAACTTTTTCTATGATAAAAGGAGATATTTTTGCCAAAGGTTTAGTTGGGTCTTTGCTAGATAAAACAATAAATTTAGGCCAATTTTCTTCAAAAACCAATTCTTCAAGAGGAAAGTCATTTTTTCTTTTTTTTGGACCTTTTTGTGCTAAAGGGGGTGTTTCGGAAGCCATGATTAGAGAAATGCGGTTCACCACCCTTGTCACCTACCCGCCACGGAGTGCCAACATGGGCGATGCCTCGAGTCTGCGGATCTCCAGCAGAAAGCATCAGGTGTTCCAAGGGTGGTATACTCAAACAGACGAATTTCTCAATGAACGCATGCCTCGTGCCCGGGGTTACCTGGCGATACAACCGTTCGAAACTCGATCTACTTGATTGACCCATGAGCCACCGCCTTCTTAACAGCCTGTTACTGAACAATTTTGGTGTAATATTCACAAGATAAAATCAAGTGATAAGAAGAATGACGACAAGCTTGTTAAGGGCTCGGCGTGACCAGCCGATTGACCGAACCGGGTCCATCCGGTCTCCCGTCTAGTTGAAGTCAGGGCCAAAGTGGTGTATTGAAAATCAAACCGCTGACCCGCACTAATGGATGCAGCAGAGAGTGATCTCTCAACCACCAGGATCCCTTCCTCCACCATCACGGGTTGCAACACACGGCAAACATGTCGCCTCTATAAAGCTGAGGAAGCTTTGCCCTTCAGCCACCGCCTTCTTTGCAAATCCTGTAAGGAAGCCGTCTATCAAATTGTATATATATTTCGTGGATCAGTTTGAAGGAAAATAATGTAATAGAGTAGCTTAAATGAGAAGGATTCACAAAGGGCAAGACGTGACATGCCGATTCATCGAAGTCAGGACTAACTCGATTTCCCGTCTAGAAAAAGTAAGGGTTCAGTAAGTTATCGGGACCGTTTACCCGGCCTACTGAAATCCCGTCCTGTAATCGACACGGGTCGCAACACACGGCAAGTGTTGCCTCTGTTAGCAGACTCTTACTGCAGGCTGAGGAAGCCGTGGGCCTATTCTCCTGTGCCCCGGGGCCCACACGGGGTCGTAAAATCGACCCTTATTTATTAATATAGGGATTATTATAATTTTATCACTGTACTAATATAAAAAGGTTAATAACTTTTTATCGTTTGAACCGCAGGGCTATACGGAAAGTTGTATTACCCGATACGATCTCACCTCCAGTCTTCTGGACCAGTAAGCTATTTCGTCGCACTCCTTCCAGCATATGTTAGACTGGCTAGTTCATACAGGCTAGCCATACGAATTTTGCTTTATTTAAATAAAAATTGTTACGAGCTGGCGCCTGTATTGGCTTTTTATCGATTATCGGTCAGCCGTATTGGCCCTGGATCCTACAGGTCTCGGGACCTACATATTCAGCCAGTTAGTAACACTGAAGCATGGTTTTCCCAGCGTGCATGGTAGGGTTTTCCTTTTATTCTATCGAAGTGTATACGGTTTTTACATCATAAAACGAAATAAATCATGATAAATTTGAATAAACAACGAATAACACGAATTACCGGAAACCACCGGAATACACTTTGATTTACCGGAATCCACTTTAAAAATTGTTATTTGTATGATATTTAAGTGTTTAATCACTTCAATTTGTTATTATTCATGGTTCTCAATGTTACTCATAAAAAGCAAAGAGGTATACATTCAAAATAAATTAAATCGAAGAAAGTCTCTTTATACGAAGAGAACGGACATAATCTATTTAAACATTTTATGTGTCATAAATGGTCATATGAGGACATACATAAATGAAGGAGATATTAATATTTACTAGCGTATATAATATTATATTCTAAAATGAAAAATAAAGACGCTATCGATTAATTTGTCGGCAAGTGCCAGAAGTTTGACTACCGGGTGTTAATTGATATCCCGCAAGGCCAATAACAAGTGTTATCAACATAAACAATTACGATTAATGCAGCGAGTGTTAATTCTTGAATAAACACAATGATTGGGCTGCGTAAGTTGTAATAAAGATTTTGATTAAAATTAATGATGTATTTATTGAGGAACACTGAGAAATTTCTATTTTATAATTCTAGACAATAGTTTGTTTTAACCCACGACTGACAGAAAAAAAATTTTTTGCAAAACAATAAATGGTTAGAGCGTTATTGTCCGTAAAAAACGGCAACTTTTGAAGAAACACTGCAATTTTCTCAAATCATGATTGTTTTAATTACCGTTACAGAAAGTTATGTAAGCTCGATTTGTTTACCCCATTTTCAATAAGTTTTGAATGGTAACACATGTCTAACGTTTATATACAGAATGAACGGGGTTAATTTTATTTTTCATTCTTTATTACACGTTAAAAATTTATTTCGATCTTAATTAAATAATACGTGATTGTTGACTTTTCTTTCTTGTATCATTACAACTTTTTTTGTACCAATGTAATTGTGGCCGAAATTACCACAATCCATCATATTGTAAAACCTAGCCTGCAAATCATTTTATAAATCATAAACTTTAATGTAAAATCCAGCTATATATTTTAGGGTTTAAATCCAACGATATTATATACAGGATCAAATCGCGTTCGCGGTATGGATTTATAGAGTTAGAATACACATATAAGGGCTACATTTAACTACTTAATCTGAACTTATTCCTCTCTTTCTTTGAAGAGAAACATTGCAAAACATTTAAAAAAATAACAATACATAGTTTTCCGGTGACGTCACACATTATCAATATTGATCGTGTCCGCCATCTTGGAGGTAAACAACGCCCTTTAGCAATTCATATGTAAATTTAAATGTCAAAACGGTGAATTACTGTGGTATTATTGGTTGTACACGGACAGGAGGGAAGGACAAAGTGTCTTTCTTCAGGCTGCCGGCGGTTATTACGAATCAAGGAGACAAAACAAAAGATCTGATCTGCAGCCATCATCGTACTCTCTCCTGAGGATTTGCTCAGATCATTTCGTAAAAGGCAAGTTTTCTTCATGTTTTACGCATTAAAATATTATGTAAACAATCCCTTATTATTTGGTTTTGTACCGATAAACATGAAATGATCACCGCTTTTAATGACATTTCACACGTTTACCCATGTTAAATGGACGTAACCACTGGACTGATTGTATTTCAACAAAAACAACCTTATTAAAACATTAAGAATCGGTAACAAAGTTACAAATATTTAAATGATTTGGACATAAAATGAATGCGTGAAGTGCAACCATTTATTGACTTGGAGATCACTTCAAGACTAGCGGTGCATAAATGTGTACCTTCACAATACATTATTGCATATATGAACTATGAATAATTTAATATAAATTTATTAATACAGAGTAGTTCACGAACAGTAATTGACCACCCTTTTTCTTTTTAACAGGAAAACCATCCCCTCTGTACCCTGAAGGCGACATAGATTGGGCACCATCTTTGAAACTTGGCCATCACAAGCATGAAAGCACCTCAAAAACACCAGAGCCAGAACGTGGCTTAAGACTCAAAGAGAGACAACAAAAACTCATTTCAGAAGAGACATTTAAGAATGATGACGAAAAAGTTAAATTGTATACTGGGTTACCATCATATTCAGTTTTAATGACTTTGTTTAACTACATTGAGCCAGCCATAAAACAGTCACATAACAGCTCTCTGTCCAAGTTCCAGAAAGTTATTTTGGTTTTATTACGACTAAAATTGAACTTATTTGTACAGTACCTAGCTGATAAATTTAGTGTTTCACAAGGAACAATCTCAAAATCATTCCAAAGTACCCTCCACGTCATGTTCATCAAACTGCAACCTCTAGTGTACTGGCCGACCAAAGATGAACGGGTTGCAACAATGCCCATGGAATTCAGGAAGTATTTCGGACTAAAAGTTGCAGTGATTATTGACTGTTTTGAAATTTTTATCGAAAGACCATCAAATCTGAAAGCCCGAGCTCAAACATGGTCATCGTATAAACATCATAATACTGCAAAGTATTTGATTGGCATATCTCCACAAGGAAGTGTATGTTACATCAGCCAAGGATATGGTGGTAGAGCATCTGACAAGTTTATTACTAATAACTGTGGATTTTTAGAAAAACTAGAATATGGTGATGTGGTATTAGCAGATAGAGGATTCGACATAGCAGAAAGTGTAGCTCAAGCTAGTTGTGAAGTGTTAATACCAGCATTCACCAAAGGACGATCACAGTTATCCCCTATAGAAGTGGAAAAGACCCGTAAACTGGCCCATTTGCGGATTCATGTAGAGAGGGTTATAGGACTTGTCCGCAATAAGTATATAATACTGCAAGACACACTTCCTTTAGACTTTTTTTTTCTACAGATGGGTCGACACCGACAATTGACAAGATAGTGACTGTTTGCTGTGCATTGACAAATTTGTGAAAATCTGTTGTGTCATTTGATTGAGTCGGTAATTAAAAATTTGCTGTATAGCATATGAATTTTTTTTTACTTTATTGCCAAACTCATTTATTATTAAGCTAGAAACCAAATCATTTATTATTTAGTCCTGAACCATTGGCAGGGACGAAACAGTTGTGTAAATGAACAACCATGTAACAATTAGATGTTGAAATAATTACATATAATTGCCTATATGTTGCATATGATTAACATTTATTTAAAGTGAGTTGCCATGCAATGTACAGACTGGACAAACACTGTTTCGTCCCTGCCAAAGGAACTCATCAGGTGGCTAAGGCTACCCCGACAGTTTTTTCCCACTTTTTTATTTTAAAAGTATGTATTTAAGTTCAGGTCACTGTCTAAAACAAATTAAAGCAAATGATAAGTTATTTATTTTCTAGAACACCGTTTCTTTGCCTTTGGTCGAAAATCTGGTAATCGGCTACATTCAGGGTAATACCACTTGCCCTTAGGAAGTTTAGACTGTCAGTTTCAAGCACTCTTAATGAAACAACTCATAAGGGCAGTTTTGATTGTCACATGCAACCATCGAATCAGTTTCTCCTTTCCTACAGATACAGTATGCTTTTTCTTCTCCATCTCGGTTTTGGACATTGTCACTTGTATTTTCAACAACTGTAAGTGTTGGCGGCTTGTGTAATCGAGAGAAAAATCTACTTACTAACTCGGGCATTATTGCCACGTTATGAAAGTGTCTCGCCTTTTCAACAATTGTTTCCCACAAGTCTCCGTCAGGTTCTATTCTTTCTATATGTGTTTCTTTCTCGGTCCATACAACAAAGTCAGCATACTCTTTACAGCAAAGATGTAACTGTGTTTGAACCTGGTAATAGTATGCATGATTATGCTTTAATGTTCTAAGTTCATTGGTTTGTTCAAGGCATGACTTTGATCCTGTATACATGTCCAGAGAATCTGATCGTACACAATATGGACATTTAATTTCCACTACACCCTTTCCACAGCAGTCACATGAAACCAAAGCATCTGGTGAAGCCCCAAATAAAGGGAAGTCTGGATGGATAGTAAAACCAGCTGCTTCAAGTATGAAATTTTCATGTAAGGCCTCCATTGTACTTCTATAAACTTCTTTGGCATCATGTTCATGTGAACAACCCCAATTTGTAGCAGCAGATGTGAATTTGGATGATTCCGGGTTACAAATACTTCTTATCAAACTTTCTGATGGGGATGCAGGGCTGCTATGACACACAGCATACATGCGGGATGCCGTGATTCGTCCACTGCGGAAACGATTCCAAAGTATACACTCTGATTGTAATCTGGTTGCTGCCTCGACACTTGAAGCTTCCTCCTGGCTAACAGATACACGGACAGATTTACAGTGTTCAAGAACTTGGCTGTAGCTAGCACAGAGTAGGTCATTGTTTAGAAGGTCTGTCAAAATACCTGGAAACCTCTGATCTAAAGCCTTTGGTATAAAAGGTGCTTGAAAGTCCTCTTTAACACTTAAGATGGCTGACTGTGCTCCTGTTAAGCTTAGTTTCTGCAGAAAGGATGACAGCTCTGATTCTGTTGGTTTTTCCACAGGCTTATGTTGCATGGCTCCTCTCTTGTTAAATGGAGTATCACTCAAGTGTGCATCAAGAATCTTTTTCTTTGACTTTGCTGAAGAAAAGTCTATGTCAGCAATTTTTGAGTATTCAACTCCTTTCACAGATGCCGGTAGCCAATATGCCTTTGTCTGTGTCACAGTCCTCGAGTCTCGTACTTTAACGGTAGCCTCAATTGAAAAAAGCATGGCCGCAATATGGGTGCAGGATTCACCTAAACCTGCCATACAGTTACAGTGAGCTGCAAGTATTTTCCCATCTTTCTGGATAATGGCCCATGGATTCAATGGTGTTTCGGTCAATCGCTGAGAATGCATCACCTGGAATGTAAAATTTGATTTGTAGAGATATAACCAGCAAATACTACAGTTATCTGCATAACCATGACATTGCATGTACAATGTAAATTACAAATTACAATTAAATTTTTTTAACATGTTTTAAAGCAATCCTAGTTACTTTTTCCTTAAAATATATTATGTATTCTGTTGGAAGGAACTTAAATTTAAAAAATTGCTCATTACACCTATTATTTGTAAGGTGTTCACTAATTTTTTGTACATCATTTCTGAATGTTTGGTGTATCATTTTTGCAAAACTTAAAGTAACAGAACAGATGAAGACAAACATTAAGCTGTTCTTTTTGAAAGTGTTCACACAATTACATCAATAAATAACAACAACATTTACATAAAGTTTAGCAGTACGTGTACATACATACCCTTGCTGAATGTAAACAAAGACCATTTATCTCAACTACTTTGACATCTCGCACCCATCCACTTATGAACTGGTTGTAGGCTTCGAGTCCTTTGTAAGATTTAAGTTCATCTAAGGTGTAAGAACTCGTTGAGTACAGTAAAAAGTTGACAATGTCTGGATAAGTAACGCCAGCCCACTTCTCGATGTCAATGGACCATCTCTGCTTCTCTACGGAGTACGGGTCTTGTTTCTCAATCAAAGAGATTTTATCGTCGTATTTCTTTTTAGAAATCGCATCTAATGAATCACGATATGGCCGAGGACATTTCTTCTCCTTTTCATCCATCCTGTGATCCTTTCAATTCAAACAGGTATTTAAATGCCTTGTTTACAAACAAATTGAGATCGATAAGAGGATTATTGACACTTCACCTCCAATATGGCGGACGGTAATTAATTATGCCAGAAAAGTCACGTGATCGAAAACTATGTATTTGAAGTGATTAAACATTTAAATATCATAAAAATAACAATTTTTGAAGTGGTTTCCGGTAATTCAAAGTGGATTCCGGTAAAACGGTGGATTCCGGTAATTCGTGTCATCCCAAAATCATACTTCTTTTAGTTTTTACTGGTTCGAGTACACCACGAACATTGTCCCTGCGCATATGTACACCAGTAATAAATACACTTCAAAGACATATATACACGACCTGTGTTGCATTTGCTTATTGTAATTAACAAAATTAAGAACAATTCTCTAGATTTTAAAAAGCCATACTCAGAAATGAAATAAAAAAACTAAAATATATTATTGTGCACACGGTCTTTTAATTCCTTTTAATAATTATTAGCGTGTATTAAAAGACTTTATGAAAACTTACACCTTTCAAATATATTAAAGGTTTGTATTTATTAAATCAATAGTTCAAACTAAACGGTATGATACAGTACTTTTACCCGTAAACGCAATACTTTGACAGATTGATAACCGATTGCTGACGGATTTTGGAACGCTGACGGATCGCTGACTGATTGATGATGACTACATCCGTCCAAAATTATGAATCCGTCATTACCTTGGTAACTGTCAGCGATCAGTGCGATCAGTCCAATCAGTGCGATCCAGAATCCGTCATTTAATTATATGCATAAATCGGTTAGTTTATTGACGGATTCGTATAAATTAATAAAGATAAAACGGATTCTGCGTCATTTGTATATACTATATGCATTTATTATACTATTTTTATAATAAAATAAACAAAATGCGTTTAAAAGAATTGTTAATACAATGTCTCGTTCTAAATGAATAAATAAACATATTTAAAGAAAAAATTGTTCTTTATATTATGTAATTAAGCACATTTCTTTAAAACAGGACATATCTGCGAACCGAGTCATGTATACCTTCAAAAAACCTCTATTTAAGGCACATCAGTAACGACGGGGTAAATGGTTTTTTTTGTACTATATTATTGATTCTCTTTTTTTATTCCCGCGACTCGTGATTTCGGTCTATTTTATTTTTTCTACCTTTTACATCTATATTTTTTGTCATATATTAAGCCGACCCGACTCCCCCAGTAACAGATTTATTTCACATTTAGGAAAGAACGTGGCCTCTTTTTGACATCATAATTAGTTACTTAAATGTATGCCTGCGTGTTTTTTATTAGTCTACAACATTTAAAATACAATTCTAAAACTGTTGTGTATAACAATTGTTGAACTGTTATATAATCATTGTCTATCAAAACGCATTGTTTACTGAACAAAAAGTTGTGTTGTAAAATATACAACGATTCTTTTCGCAAGTTTATTGGACAGGCAATAAAAGTTGTTTAAAAAAGTATACATACAATTACGCTGGATTGTTCCATTTGTTTCATGGCGTCCACTTTTTATTGGGTGGGGTGGGAGAAAGCCGGAGTACAGGTTAAAACCGATAGTCTTTTGTCAATTTAAGTGCAGTCGTTCGAAAATCCGCAACCTGTTGACAGGCATGTGATAACTAGTAGATGACTAATCAATCAGCCACCTAGGCCCCAATAACGCCGGGGAGAATTGTCTGCGAATACTAAAGTTAAGCCTAAAAATGTGTTACAGATAGACACGTGTTTCAGTACGAAATAGTAATTTTTTTAACAAAACGTCACTAATTCTTTAAGTCTTAACTTTGTCATCACAGTGTCATATCAATGAAACAGAAGTTTCTCAAAACTTGCCCTTTAAAAGAGTGTCATTAAATTTAAACAATAACTTATTGTATTGATTGATTGTTTGCTTTTCTTTCAGCGAGAGTATTTCAGCTTTATTCATGACGAGAATAAGTTAAAAATAACTCAATAAGATTTGTTTGCTTGTTTAAATATTTTTAAACCACCCACCGTCAGTAATTTTTCATCTATACCAAGGCGTCCAGTTTTTATTTGAGGAGGAAGTCGGGAGTACCCGGATAAAACCCCGACCTCCAGTAGGAAAACTTGCTCCCTTTCAATTAAGTCGAGAGTGCACCCTGCCCGCAGTGAGATTCGAACCCGCAACCTCAGTGTTGACAGACCACGCGATCAATAGTTGATGAACTAACATCACCACTCGGCTCCTTCAATCAATTAGAGAAAGATGGACAAAATGGCAATTTTGAATTCCACTTAAAAAATATGGGGTATGGGTTGGGGCGTAAGATTTACTTTTTTCGTGCAAGAAGCGTGACACTCTCTAAACATGTCACTATGGTTCGCGGCAATTTTAATATGATCTGAACACCCCCCCCCCCCCCCAAAAAAAAAAAAAAAACCAAAAAAACAAAAGGACATCCCATGTCCGCCAGCGCTGGACAGCTGTGTTAAATCTAGTAACTAATTTAAGTACTTCCGAATTTAAATGAAACCATTTATACTTATATATCATTAACTGTGGAATGACTTTAACAGACATCGTAAAATAAACAAACTGCGACGGCTAAAATGCGAAAGCAGAATTGATTTTCGTAATACGCTTACATGTTCGCATATTTAACTCGTAAGCTTCGATATACAAACGCGGTTAGTAGTTTAATCTTTATTTGAGATTTAATTCTGTGTAAATTCATGTGACACAATGAGATAGTGAATAAAATATATAAATTTCGCTTATGTCGTAAATCTTATTCAGTATTATAGTATTCTTAGGTATTCAGTATTCTTAGGAATTGTGGCACAGTAGTTTATTATTTATTTGAGATTTAATTCTGTGCAAATTCATAGGAGATAGTGAATAAAAAATATATCAATAGATGTTTTCGCTTTTCTCGTAAATCTTATTCGGTATTATACAGCGGAATTCTTAGGAACTGTTGCACATAAGTTTATTTTCTTTATTTAATTCTGTGTAAATTCATGTGACAATATGGGGTAGTTAAAAAAATATATAAATAGATGTTTTCGCTTTTGTCATAAATCTCATTCAGTATTATACACCGGAATTCATAGGAAGTGTGGCAAAGAAAAAAACTGATCAAACCACGACAAATGATCTTTTTAAGCGTTTACAATAAAAAAACCTCGACCTCGGAGGTTAAGGTAGCAGTAACCTATTATTGATCACCAAGTTGTGCTCGACTCATCCCTATAAGTTTGCAAAGAGCACCAGTTTTCCTGTCGAAGGTTTGCCGTTTCGTTGGGTACTCCAGCTCTTCCCAATAAACACTCGACGTCATATTATATTAACTTATATAATTTTTTGAAAATAGTGTGAAACAAACTTCAAACATACATACAAAGCTACTCGAAAAGGCGAAGTGAAAAATGTTACGATTTCGGCTTCACGTTTTTCGTGTTTCTTGCTTTTTCCGCTTTAAAACTTTTCGAAGACAAATACGAGATGTACGCCTTGGCATGGAAGGTCAAATATTTTTTGAATTTATTGTGTGTGGTTTTTTTTACATTACTTTTTTAAATTATTTTTTTTAATAAAATGACACTATGTGATGTTTATATTCCGTCAAAGATACATTAGTGCTAGATTTTTATCGGGCGGGGGGGGGGGGTGGGGAATTTCCATTTATCATTTATAACTTTACACGTTTTCCGCTTTCAAAATACGGACGTGCGCCTTGGCACGCGAGATGCTTTTTTAAGTCATTGTGTGTGTGCGTTTTTAAATTAAGTTTGTTTTAATTATTTTGTTAATAAAATAACACTATGTAAGGTTTATATTTCGTCACAGATGCATTAGTAAAATTTCATTTTTTTTTATTAATAACTTTTGACCAGTTTTAGCCTAATTATTAGGTAAAACGATCCATCAATGAGGACATAACAGTTGACATTTTTATACTTCTAATATTTGCTAGTGAAACGAATTTTCACATTTTAATTTTACTAACCGGAAGTCGAATGGACGGATTAAAGCGATCAGTCCAAATCAATCCGTCAGATCAGTCAAATCGTTCCAAATCCGTCAATTGACGGATGGACGGATTGGGAATGATCTGACGGATTGGGAATGATTTGACTGATCTGACTGATTGATAACTGATTGGTGACGGATTTTGGAACGCTGACGGATTGTTAAAGTGTTGCGTTTTCAATCTCAAGTACTGTATTCAGTTATAACCCAAATAGATAGACAGGCTCTAAAGTACACAATGCTCGTGAATTCCAGCCCGACATCTCGTTGTGTTCGACTTTGACATTAATGAACACTGCCAAAGGTCAGAGGTTTTCAGGAGGTTCTCCTGTGACCTCCGAGATAAAACTTGATTGATTGATTGATTAGATGTTTACTTTACGTCCAGCGAGTAGTATTTCAACGATATTCGGGACAAGAACAAGTTAACAAACAATTAATCAACGGAAAAAGGGGGTGGGATGGGACCCAAGTAGACTGCCACTGGATTGATTGATTGATTATTTGTTGTTTAACGTCCAGCAAGCAATATTTCAGGACGTGAAAATTATAATTTTTAAGTTGTTAGTATTTTAAATTAGTAGTACGTCATGATTCCCTTTTATACTAAAACGTGATCTCATACAATAATATGAGAATATATATACAGATAAAAATGGTAGTTAAAACAATAAAAAGTATCAATCTTCACAATTAATAGTGAAATTAAATTTTGTTAAATAAATTAATTTCTTTCAAGAACTTTAAAATTGTGTCGCCTGCGACAGTTTTAAATAAATTAAAAAACGTATTTACAGAATAGAAACGTTCCCGAAAGTGGGCCACATCCACACAGTCCATCAAGACATGCTTGATGGTGTATGGACTGTTGCATGGCACACATTCGGGTCGTGGCTCATTATTTAAAATATAACTATGTGTCGTCCTGGTATGACCAAGACGACACCGTGTTAAAACAACTTGGTCTCTGCGACCTCTAAAACTTTTAAAATTACTTGTGTGCAGTAGTGGCTGGATCTCATGAAGTTTATTATGAACTTGGAGATCCCAATCACTCTGCCACAAACTAGAAATATATTTAAAAATTATTGGTTTAAAATCAGTAAAAGGAATATCACAGTTTATAATATTATTCTTAAGGGCATTCTTTGCCTCCTGATCCACGACTGTGTTCCCTTGGATTCCAACGTGACTTGGGATCCAGAAAAACACAACCTCTTTTCCCACGGCTATTAGAGATTTGTAAATTTCAATTATTTTTAAAATATAATGGTTTTTAATTTTGAAATTTTGAAAAGCAAGTAGACACGAGAGGGAATCTGAGCAGATAATAAATTTGCACTCGTCTGACGAAGCAACTATTTTCATGGCAAGAAGAATTGCTTGCGCCTCAGCAGTAAATACGGATGAGGCAGACGGGAGACGACAAGTCTCAACACGCTCTCCGAAGACAGCGACCGAGGCAACTTTATCGTCATCTTTTGACCCGTCTGTATAAATAGTACAGGGTAACACGGTTTAATTTCTGCAAAATGTTCTTGTATTATTAACGGGTTTGTTTCCGACTTTTTATGTTTTTGTAAATCAAAAATAAATACCGGTTTGGGGTTTAGCCAAGGGGGATTTCGTGGAATCCCAATTGCAGCAATCTCATCTAAATTTATACCTGAATTTTCTAAATGAGAATTAATTCGAATGCCAAAAGGTTGAATTTTGTTTGGATGTTTTTCGAAAGTGTTTTGATAAAGAGGTTTGAAAACACAGTCGTGGGCTGGGTTGCCAGGATATGCCTTTAATTTGGTTGCATATTACAAAGCGAGTTTTATTCTTCTTTGATACAGAGAAGGCTCGCACGCTTCTACATATAAGCTGTCTATAGGTGTGGTTCGGAAGGCTCCAAGGCAGTCGCAATCCTTGATGATGAATCGTATCAAGGATTTTGACATATGATTTGCGAGCAGAACTATACATGAAACAACCATAATCCAATTAAGATCGAACCAGCGATCTATATAGATTAAGTAAAACGTCGCACTCAGCACCCCAGTCGGTACTGGCTACGACTTTTAAAATATCTAATGCCTTTAGGCATTTATTTTTTAACATTTTGATATGGGGAAGAAAGGTGAGCTTCGAATCGGTTATTAAACCAAGAAAAGTAGTTTCTTTCACAATTTTTATAGGATTATTATATAATGTAAGTTCGGGATCTGGATGCATTTTTCTTTTGTTACAAAAATGCATGCCAACAGTTTTGGAAGTGGAGAATTTAAAACCATTCTCCATTGCCCATTTTTCTATTCTATTTAAATATAACTGTAGTTGACGTTCAATATTATTCATGTTTTTTCCTCGATAACATATAAGAAAATCGTCAACATACAAAGAACCATCAATATTATCTTTCAAGACGTGAGCAAGACTATTAATTTTAATACTGAATAAAGTAACAGAGAGGATGCTACCTTTAGGAACACCCATTTCTTGTTCAAAAGGGTCAGACATAGTTGAATTTACACGAACTTTAAATTCTCTATCAGACAAAAAATAAGAAATGAAGGTAGGAAGTCTACCTTTCAACCCCATATCAAAAAGATCTCTTAAAATGCCATACTTCCAAGTTGTGTCGTAAGCTTTTTCTAGATCGAAAAAGATCGACACAACATGTTCATTTTTGGCAAATGCGTTTCTTATGTATGTTTCGAAACGCACCAGATGATCTAGGGTACTTCGCCCTTGTCTAAATCCACATTGGATATTGGACAGAAGGTTGTTCGATTCTAAAATCCAGACAAGGCGATCATTGATCATCCTTTCCATGGTTTTACAAAGACAGCTTGTGAGGGCTATAGGCCGGTAGATGGACTCTTCCGAGTGATCTTTTCCTGGTTTCGGAATAGGCACAACAGTGGCCATTTTCCAAATAGATGTTAAGTCACCCGTTTCCCAAATGTTGTTAAGAAGATTCAGAAGACATTGGAGAGAAGATTGTGGCAGATGTTTGAGAAGTTGGTCATCTGGACCAGATGCTGTATCGTGAGATTTGCTCAATGAAGTTTTTAGCTCTTCCAAAGAAAAAGGTTTATTATAATCTTATAAATTTTTTGATTGAAAATTAAGTTTTGATTTTTCTTTTTGAATTTTAATCCGCTGAAAATTGGGATGATAATTTTCAGCAGAGGAGTGTGTTGCAAATGTTTCGGCAGTAATTGTTTTGTCTAAAGATATTCTCACAGCAACCGCCTGAAGATCACGCAGCGATATTAAGGCACTTTCAGTGACATTTTTTTAGTTGGAGTTATCCCCCTTTTACGACGTCTGATTATGCACAATATGGCGGCTAACGACGTTCAGCGTCTATAGTTATATTTTGTAAAGTCAATTTTAGATGAATCCAAAACAGTGTAATTTCAATTGTGTATGATTATATGAGTTACTCTTAAGATAGTTGATACTAAAATTCTACGGTGTACACATAATTTTTAATGAGATGACAAGTTTTTATCACCAGCAATAGTCGCGATCTCGCTCCGCCCATTTATGGAAATTGGCCAATCGGCGACCAGTCGATTTCAATTAGAAGCTTGAAGTCATTTGGCAGAGCACTTGTTGCAGGTAAAAGAATGGCGAGTATTTTGCGACAAATAGAAGATGTTGACGATAAATGGTAAGTAATGCCATTTTTGTATTATAGTAATATTGTTTTAATGCTGATTGACATTCAAATATTGATTTTTTTAATGCTAGCAATAGTCAATAATCGATTCTTATATCGATATGTGTCTGACCGTATGGTTTTTAATTTTTAGCACGTGGCATCAAAAATTGCGAACTTACTAAGCAAGAAAACATGAGAAAGTGTGGCAAATATTAAATAATATGATATTATTAGGTGATGATTATTGTATTGGTATAGTTATTGGTCCCAGGGTTGCTGTATTGACCATGCCACAGTACCAATATTATAAGTATAACTAGAGAAGTCATTATGTAATATATCTTTATTGATTAACTAGTCCAAATCAATCAGGCCAATATACCAATATTGGACTGGCTCAGCAAAATATATCATATGGACAGTTTATCTGGTATTAATTGAATATTATAGTAGTTAATTAGTATTTGCTAATTTTATCCCATCAGTATTGAGGTATCATATCGCATCATGGCAAAGAGAAGTTTCATCCTTTGTGGCCGAATAATATACATGAAAATGTTAGTCAGTGCATGTTATGTTTAGTTACATAACGTTAAACCATAACATACAAACATAAACCAAACTATAGTAAACAACATTCAAACAAAACGAGCAATATATATGCCTAATATTTAAGTTCCTTCCTAGACCCCCTAAATCTCATGGTTGCTTTCTATCTACATGTATGCATGTTACACAATTATGTGTAAGGTTGGTACTGGTTTTTCAACAATAAATTATTTACTCTCAACAAATATCACTACATCATCATCAAAGGCAAGGCTGGGGCAAGACCCCTGTTGTTTTTCCACCACTTCGGCTACAATAAATTTGATTATTTTGACTTTTCCTAGACAATTTTACCTTAATTTAAAATAATGTGACTCTTTTGTCCCAACAATGTCAGCATTCTGTCAAAATAACTTTTAACATAAGAACGAACATACATGTATACCCTATACCAGATGCTCATATGTACTAATATGGTCTACAAATCTACTTTCACTCTCAGTTTCAGTCCAGAAATAGTGCATGTCCTTAATTGACTCTAAACATTTCTTTATGTTCAATTATATCCACTAAAACTTCATTCATCCTCGAGTTTCCTTTAAATATCAGCTTTCCAAAAATATCCAATGGTTGACATTCTATATAATAGTGAACTAATCTAACCTCTGAACTGGATCCTGTTATTTTATGGTCCTATACCTAAAGATGTTTTGTTCATGTGTTCAACAAATTCTAAGAAATTGTTCTAATCTTAACTTACCGGTATGTTATTGGAACACCCCCCCCCTCTTTTTTTCCTAAGAGAGATTCAAATTTTTGGAGTAATAATTTTATCAATGGAAATACATTTCAGTTAACTTTGAATATTATGTGCCTTGTCCACCAAGAGAAATATTTTGTATTTGTGTTAAATGCTGCATCTTGGTGGTGTACTTCAATAATTATACCCCACACAACGAAGATGCCGGCAGGGCTCACGCTGAGTCAAAATTATAGGGAGAAGTCACTTCTCTTTTGGGTGGCTGACAGAGAGAAGTGAGGATAGAACAGGGAGAAGTTGCATTTATATGTCGCGAAAGCATCCTGTTAACTTTTTTTATTTAAATTAGTGTTGGCATTTGCATTTTTATTGTATGTTTTTTTTAGCAGTTTAATTTATTGAGGATAAAGTATCAAAGATTTGATTAACTATTCAGTATACTTATTTCACACATTTTCATAAATACATGTATTAAACATGACAATAAAAAAAAGAATCAACTATATAGCTATCACAAAACTGTTCATTAAAATATATGTTTCTTTGTCATTGATACACAATTTGATTGATTTATAATGAAGTACTAATAGAACTAGAAGTTGAAAATTGCATCATTGTGACAAATTATATATTATGTAAAATTGTAAAATTCACTTTATAGTATTTAAACATATTTAACTTAAAATTGTTTAAAGTAACTGCCAAAATACTATTACCGGTATTACTACGTTTCTATCATTGCAAAACCCATTTCACCACTATCAGCGTTGTATATTTGCAATCTCCAACACCAAATTCATATCTGCTCCGAAAATTTTCATGTTCATGAACTTGTTTCCGGTCGTATTTTAAACCTGCGCTTTATATAGGAAATAAAAGTTAAAAGGGTACCAGTTCAACTTTGGCGCATAATAAACACGACACGGTATCTAAAATATGAAGATTTCTTACCAATATAGGAATAAAATTTGAAAGGCGATTCTACAAAATGAAAGGGCGACTTCACTTCGCTTTTCAAGATGATCGATGGGGAAGTGGGACCATGATAAGGCGACTTCTTCGCCCGAGTCGCCCTCCAACGCGAGCCCTGGCTGGCGTATGTTTTTGACCCGTCAGTCCGTCCGTGTACTTTCATGCTGTTGTCGCCTGAGTAGCACTATCATTTTATAATGGATTTTTACGAAACTGTTACTTATAGTACGTGCCTGCAGGGATGAAACTTAACAGTCGCCAATGTGAGTAGAATTTGTGTTGGGTGACCAAATGCCTTTGTCTAGATCGCCCAGTTGGCGAACGTAACAAATGTAGTACGATGCACAGACCAACGAACGCTAAAACGCATTTTGCGTTCTACATTTCAAGTTTTGTCCCTTAAAAATGTTATTAGCAATATTTCGCGCATGTATGATATTTGGTTAAGTGGCGTAATTATAATCCAGATCGGGAATAGATAGAACAATTTAATTGACATTTGCGTCAGGAATCGTCTTGAAATATTTTACGTAACATTTTTGTCAAAGGGGAATAATCAAAACCGCCTAAGCTGAAATTTCGCCAATGTCACTTTTCTCAGCAATGTAAACTATGAATCCAAAGCATAGTGACAAGTGTACATGTACTTAAAATTTGTTGCATTTATTCCAAATAATTCAGCAATAATGATATTAAAGTATACTATATTTACACACAGCAAACATTCATGGTTTGAACATCTATATCTGTATTATCCTGTAACACTTTTAGTTCCTGATCTGTCAATTAGTCTTAATTCATCCTGAATAACCAGAAAAGTCTGGAATGTCAAAAATATTTAACAATTTTGTATCATGTATATTATCAAAATTATGTGTTATTAACAAATAAAAGTCCAAGAAATACCATTTAGGGCCCCCGCCACAATAAAAAAAAGTGACAATCTACTTAAAATTAAATCTTGCACCTGCTTACTCCTTTCTGTTATTAGTCGCTGCGTAAATAACCAATAACAATAGGGGGGAAGCAAGTGAAAGATTTAATGTTAATTAGGTGTAAAAGTGAATAATAAGTCTTACCAGTCTACTATAATTCCTGCCATTTAGCTTATATCATGCAGAAAACCAATATTTTTACCTTAAGTACCCGTCTCTGTTTACATAAGTATAGAGGCTGTACTGTACCATGATAATTTTCACACATTATTATGTTCTAATTGTATTTTAATATAATTAAAACGAAAAATTGTGTTCTTTTAACAAGTTGCTCTTGTACATTTTATTAATAATGTTATGATTTTATTGTTAAATCTTAACTGTATATTTTTCAGAAGCAAGACAAAGAATTATCAACCCTGGAATTACAGTCACTTGCTTGCAGAACCATGAACCTATGCATATATAAAGTTGGGAATACAAATACTGAAACTGATTGTTGGACTGGACAATTGGCCACAGTTTGACAGCAGCAACATAGATAATAGAATGAACAATGTGTCAAATTGGCCCTTTTTAGGGCCACCACAGTTATTCAAAAAGAATCTAAATTGTGTGATGCACATTTTTTAAACAAAATTATTATCAAGTAGTAGTTTTTTTAACAACGTCATAAAATTTCTCTCAAATTAAACAATACCACTCTAAAATTTTGTCAAAAATGTCTAAAAAAAATACAATACACCACTGTAATCAAGGCAACTGAATAAGTTCACACTGAAAGACAAAAATCGATGAAATGAATTAGAAGCCAGTGACAAAGCTTTATTTTGAGGTTTTTATTTTTATTAGGGCCAATGAGTATTATCAGTCTGTCTGTCCGTCCGTCCAAAACTTATCGTGTGTGTGCTATAACTTTTTCATCTTTCGAGGTAGGCTTTCGATATTTGGTATGTGTTTAGATAATATCAAGACAATGTGTCGCATGCCATGGTTGATGACCTTTCACCTTGACCTCAAGGTCAGCTGGACCCATAGAGATGGATTCCATCTCTAACACTGATACAGTATCTAGTTTTTACTGTTCTAAACCAAGTGCAATGTACAGAAATAGTATAACCAGGCCCACAGTTAATAACTGATCATTAATTGGCTGTTGTTTCTATGTTATGCTTAAAAAACATTAATCTACAAGAAAATTTACAAGACAATTTTTCCTAAAACTTTCATAAAGTTGCCAGATCACTGGGATATATATTAGTTGTGGTCCATCAGTACAGTGCTAATTTTAACGACTGAATTTAAATTGATTAATTGGTGATTTGATGGTCGGAAATATCCGTTTACTGGCTCCGCTTACGCGTCGCCAATAAACTCAATTTCCGACCATCAAATCACCAATTGATGCCGGCAAATCTTCAAATACAATACAGTTATCTCCTAAATCATTGTCAACTAAAATAGCAGTTGAGCATTGCTTACATTTGAAAGTCTAATCTTCAAACTCGGTGTTCCAGAAAATGTACAGGTGCGACTTTAGTACCATCCTCAATAGTGACAGGAATCTCTTACTTGCTCTCCCTTTATGGCATTAAAGAAATCAAATCATCTATAGTATAATTGTTTTCAATTACAAGGTTTGAATGTTTATCCCCAGTTTGGCACTCTGCAATTTTTCAGCTATATCATGGCATCCAGTTAAAATTGGAGGAGGAAGCTGTAGTACCTGGTGAAAAACCAGATATTCGGTAGGAAAACTAGCAATCAATGTCATATAAGATAATGACTGCAGTCAAGTGCACCAGCAGTGAGACTTGAATCTACAACATCATGGTTGACATGTGATCAATAGTAGACAAACTATTTTAATTACTTGGCCACTGAGGCCCCCAGGAATGGTTGGAGTTGTTTTATTATGCAAAATATGTTTTGGAGGAAATTATGGATTTTTATGCCCCTGCAACAATAAGTCAGTGGGGAGGTGGGCATATCAATGTACCCTTGTTTTTAAGTATTTTAACACATTACCTGAGCTAGTTTTTTCCTTTTTTAGGTAGACATTGGATGTACACATAACTTTTCAAGTTAATAATTTGATATTATTTTATCTCCTGGCCTCAAAAAAAGGGGGTGGGGGGGTTGCACATAACATAAAACTTGCAGATGAATTAGTTAACAATCGTGCATCAAAGTAAGGTAAAAACATATACTATAAAAAAAACTTCAAAACAGGGAGACTAAGTTTGTATAGACTGTCACTGCCTAGGATCAATTTTGAAAGGGGATCACACCTGATAGGTCACACCTATTTACATATTATTTTAAAAGTAACAAAAAAGGCATTAAATGATTAAATCTATTGTCAATATAGTTATCTATTGTGGATGAAAAAGGGAACTCCTAAGGAAGTTTATTACCAAAGTAAGTACACCATTCTTGGATCAAAACCATATTTAAACCATTTTTACTGTCATAAAGACTATGTGTGTTGAATATTATTTGGATCCTAGGATGTGGTGACACCTATTTCTGAAGTTGAAGTTATAAACATCCATGCTATCAACCTATTGTGAAACTAGTAGGACTAACAATGTTATATTTAAAAAGATTTTAAAAACAATTGCAAAATATATATTACAAAGACATTTCTACTCTTTCATTTAGCAAAGTCGGAATCTACAATAAGTTTTTTTCTAATGACAAGGTACAAAAATGGCCTTTAACCTCCCATGTCCCTGATCACCACAATCTAATAATGGTAGCAAGTTTTATCTTATCCATTGCATTTCAATTTTTTCTTGGATTATGTATATTGCTCCCCCAATTCTTCAGATTTATAATATTTTTGTTACATACCCTATAACTTGAAATGTAACCAATCATCATTATATAGATTTTAGACAATCTTTAAATTTTGCAAATCCTAATAAAAGTGAACTGCTTGTTTATTAAGTAGTTTTAAGGCAGTTTTAAATCTTTTACCTGTTATTAGGCAGTTGCAAGCAATTTTGGTCTTGGCAGTTTTTAAGAACTGCTAAATGTTGGTATTCTCAGCAGTTCTTTCTTAGCAGTTTACATCTCTAGGCAGTTCCAATAACTGTTCATACAAATTGGAGCAGCAAAATTTAAGACTCATTCAAATTTATGCTATAAACTCATGAAAAGATGCAGAAAGTAAGTTTTTTTGCTTTGAATTTAATAACTTACTTTATTTAAAATATTTTCTTCCCAAAATATAACTAAAATTTATTATGATAAATATTTTAAATGTTATGTACAATGAAGAATCATCATGCATGTGATGTTAATCTGCATGGAAGCTATACTAGTAGGTTATATTAGTAATAACAATGTTAGTAACAAGTACATGTTCAACATATAACAAATAAACATTCTTAAACCAGAAGATTTTGGCTTCTCAAAAAGCTTTATTGTTATTTTAATTGATTCATTCCCATTCTTTGATTAGTTGTATATGGCAAAATTAACTTAAATACAATAAATTATATGGGTTTCATAATGTAGAAGTTAGTTGAAATCTGAACACTTTTAATGCATAATTTTCCAGTCAAATTTATCCCAAGATTGAACATTTTTTACATTTTGTAAACAAGACTGGACCCCAGGCAGTTTATTAATATTCTATATAATTTGTGGTCTAGTGAGAATTTTTGTCCGGATTTTCTTCTGTTCTTTTGCCGTCTGTGTAACGTCGGTAATAAACGTAATCATTTAAGCGTTTGCTGTAAACCGTCATACATTTCTGATACGATAAAAAAACAAATGATGTGTTACAAATGTAGAAATCTACGGTTACAAATTGATACGTACATACATGATTGAAATATATTTGCAAAGTAGAGTATTTTCCATGTTTAAAAAGTGCTGTGAACCTAACTTCTGTATAAGTTAAATATTAAAACGAGTTGCCTGAAAAGATGTTTACCATGATTTATGATAAAAAAAGACGATTTTTCACGTTTCAAAGTGATAAATGTATGAGATGGCTGTTTAAGGTTTTAAATTCACAGCAGTTTTTATATTCAATAAAGGTTTCTAAATCGACAGGTATTTTGATTTTAGTTGTATGTAATCGTCTGAAACCGTAGATTTGAGGAAACTCTGAAATATTTCAGTTGTTACTAAAAATAGATCACGTGACTACTTTCATTTTTGGAATTTTGCAAAATGCAATCAACATGGTCGCGTAATGTCATTTTGAAGTCGGTAATACATATATGTGAACATAATAATTGAATTAAGACAAACAAATGCATGCTAAACAAGATATGTTTGTATATCTCTTTTTTAATTAAAAATTCCGATAAATGCCCTTAACACATCTGCGCAGTGTTTAGATCTACATGGCTATGTAGAACTTGATCTTTTACAAGAATGGTAGAGCAGCCAGCAGCTCTATCATTCTCTCCTACATATCTGCTGTATAAAGAGTATAAAGACTGCTACTGGAAACGTATGACGTTTTGGGTAGGGGCGGAGATTTGAGCCTTTTGTAGCGGCTACAATGAGCCTACTATTTGTTCGAAATCTACCAAAGGGGGCTTTATCGTGCTAGGGGAGTGGCAATCTTCTACGGTCAGCGACCAGGCTTTCCGTATGATGACCTGACAACACCATAACGAGAGGGTCTCCCCTATCTACCACCCGGAGACGCGCTTGGATGTTCCGTGGGTGGAGCACTGGGAACCTTCCCAGCTTGGTTCCAGCAAAACCTAGAAGATAAAGACGAACATTTGAAGTGAAGAAATTATTTCAGCAAGTAACAATCATTTTTTAAACAAATCTATAACAGCTACTCATGAAAGACTGCACTGAAAAACATACTAAGTAGAAATAGTTGGTTGCGTTTCTTATTATTATTAGGTCTTTCCACCTTTATGTGGAAAGACCTATAGTTATTGTTCTGATTATTATTGTTATTTTCTCTTTTTTTCCGCCAACTTTCTCAGGTGAATTTTTTTTTCACTTCGCAACATGTCGCTTGGATATTTTATATCTGATATTGGTTACCCATTGCGCTTTCGCAGTTCACAATGACTGACCACACCCTTTTCCCTTATGGAGATAACTCCCTTTTTACTAAAAATATTGTTATTGCTACTCCTTCTAAATCATAGACCCTCTTGACCTTTGCCCTTGAAAATTGACATAAGGTCAAGGTCACGTTATAAATTTTGACATTTGCTTGATATTGATACTCATTTGAAAGAAAGATAAACAACGTACTAAGGGGAAAATGATCACGTTATTAAGACGCAACTTTGCCCTATTTGAAGCTTAGTAATTTGACTTTATTTTATAGGAGTTATCTCCCATTAAGGCAGTTGATTATTGGTTTTTCATATATTATTTATTTCTTATTGATAGTAGAGGCATGGGGTCTTCACTATAGACCTTCGTAACCTTTGACTTTGAAATTGGACACAAGGTCAAAGATCAACGTCATGGTCTAAATGTTGAAATTTGCTTTTTATTGTTCTTTCAAACCATAAGAAATAAATAGAAACTTGTAGACAGAAAAATGTTGCTTTTGTAAAGGCGCAACTTTGTTACATTTAAAGGGAATGGATTTGACCTAATTATACAAGTTATCTCATATTAAATCAAGAATTATTATCCCCCCCCTGCAAACTAGTTGGGGGAGTATATAGGAATCGCCCTGTCTGTCTGTCCACATCCCTTGTAAGTGCTTCTCCTAAACCGCTTGACAGATTTTGATGAAACTTTACATGAAGGAATTACATCATATGTAGATGTGCATGAAGAATTTTCGTCGCTGTCGGATATTATTCAGGGGAGATAAATGGACTTGAAGCGAAGCGGGGGGTATCCCATTGTGAGCTTGCTCACAGTCCACACTTGTTAGGTTTATATCCATAACTCATTAACTATTAATGGTAGAGTCATGGGGTCTTTACCAAAGACCTGTTTGAGAGTTGACCTTGAAAATGCCCAAAGTCAAGATCGTGTACTAGTTTTTGACCTTTGCTATTTTTATATATATTAAAATGATTTTTCTTCCAATTGTTCTATAAATAATTAAGAATAAAGAAATGTGAGAATTTTCTTCATTTTATAGGAGTTATCTCTCTTAGAATGACAATCTTAAGTAATATTACAAAATAATAAAAAATATTTATCGCAAAGTAATAACCTGTCAACTTGTAATGTTTATAATGTTTGAATTCCGTCAAGATCAAGAAACAAATCATGTCCTAATTTTTTACCTTTTGGCAATTATGAAAGTATTATAATGAATTATGTTTTTGGGCTGTTTTATATTGAATTACGACTAAATTTAAACATGTCCACACAAGTTTAAATTATTATACCCCCCGTAAACTAGTTTGGGGGTATATAGGAATCACCTAATCTGTCCGTCTGTCCACATCCCTTGTAAGCGCTTCTCCTCCTAAACCGCTTGACAGATTTTAATGAAACTTTACATGAAGGAAGTACATCATATGTAGATGTGCATGAAGAATTTTTGTCACTGAGGGAATATTATTCAGGGGAGATAATTGGACTTGAAGCGACGAGGGGGTATCCCTTTGTGAGCGTGCTCACAGTCAACACTTGTTTGTAATATCATCACATAATATACAATTGAAATTATTGTGGAAAGACACTCAAATGTTTAACCGAACAGTTGATCTTTAATTTTTATTATTATTATTATTATTATTATTATTTCTCTCGGGCACTTTTGTAGTCTATACTTCACCGATTTTGTTCAAATTTTGCACAATGATAGACTATGAGATGTGGGTCCTAACCATTTTTCAAGTGTAAGGCCACACGGGGCCGTGCCACGCCCCTCCAAATACCTCAATATATATATATTTTTTGAATATGTCAAAAATAGTTAACATTCCTACCCTATAACCATATATATTATTACTCCTTATGATTAGACGAAACATTTGGTACCATAGGGAGGTCTGAGGGGTCATGCCCCGCCCCCTTAAATGACAAATTTCTAATATCTTGAAAACCATTGGGATCCCCCACCCTATAGCCATATATATTCTTACTCTTTATGATAAGACGAATCATTTAGTACCATGGGAGGGTTGGGGGGTCTTGCCCCGCCCCCTCAAATGACAGAATTTGTCAGAAATAGTTTAACATTACAACCCTATAACCATATATATTATAACTCCTTATGATTAGACGAAACATTTGGTACCATAGTGAGGTCCGAGGGGGTTATGCCTGACCCCCCCAAATGAAAAATTTCTTAATATCTTGGAATTATTTGGTACCATGGGAGGTCGGAAAGGGTCATGCCCCGCCCCTTTAAAATTACTTAATATCTTGCAAACCCTTGAGATCCCAACGCCATAACCATATACCCTACCCGGTTTGGGAGACACAGTAACATTTCACTGTTACAATTATTAAAAAAATTTTTGCTTATTTTGAAGTAATTATTTCATTTTCTAATTAAACTATACCGATAGGCGAGTAATTCTATAAGTCCCTGTTTAGTTCGCGTCTTGTCTATCTGGGGCATTTCTTCGGGATAATTTATAAAAAAAGCTTGTCAAATTGAAAAATACACCTTTACAATTGAGTGTTTTGTGTGTACTAAGTGTTTATAATTTACCACGGAGGGGGGACAGGAACAGGTATTTATTTAGTATTTATTACATTATTATATTACACAATATCACCCTTGTTCTGCATGATCGCGGGACTAAATACAATACTAGCAGTTTCCGACATAATCAAAGACATTGGCGATTTTATTTTCTACAAATGTATATATAAAAGGCAATCGTTAATATGGCTTTAATGCGGTTTTTATTTTCACCAAATTTGTAAGTAAACCATTGATCAATTCAGTTTAATAATTATAAAATAAGGACAGAACAAATGCTAACATTTTCAGCAGTCTTTTTTAGAAACAGATTATTTAAACATACATTTATCTTTAACATTAGTATTTAAATAACATTTGTAATCGTAATTGTGCGAACGCACAATTTCCAAATAGAGATATTTTTTTCTTTAATTCCATATTTTCATTAAACAAATGAAACAAAAAATATAAATCGACCGCTGTTGTTGTGACAGTCGTATTTTGTCTGATACAACGGAGAACATGTCTGTGACATTTTTTGATTGATACGACAATAACGCCGTTGTAACAGACGATTTTCGACTGAGTCAACTGAAAAAATGACTGACAGACAAATTTTGACTGCGCCATCGGAAAAATTGTTTGTGACGGACAAAATATGTATGTGACAGGCATAAAATGACTGTCACTGTAAAAGTTATTGTCTGACACAACGTTTGAAGTCTTTTACAGACATTTTTGCAGTCAGTGACGGACGAAAAACGACTGCATCTGGTATTTAGTCATTTGTTTAGCCAGTAGTGAAAGGAGGTGCTTTTTTCTTTTTTATTCCAACTTCCCCACCAAACCTCACCACCATAAAAATAAAAAAAAATAAATAAAACAGTTACAGTTATAAAACATGGCTTTAGGAAGTCAGATGCTAGTATGATCCTATTTGTGTATATAACATTTTAATTGGTACACATATTAATATTAAAGTATTGTCGCTGTTATCTCATTTTGCTTTATATGCAACAATATAAAGGTAGGGAATTACTACAAATAGAACATAGCGGTCTGACAGCATATGTATGGGAATCCGGCAGCGTTGGCGGCGGCGGCGTAAACACATGGACATCTTGCTTCATATCTTTGTAAGCCTAAGCCCTATGTCCATCATATTTGGTCCAATGGTAGCTAATGACGAGTACTTGCCAGTCTGACACCTGACCTTGACCTCAATTGCACGGTCCAGCGACTACTTTAAAGTTTTGGGTTAGGGCAGTTCCTCTGAAACCACGCATGGTAGGATGACAATATTTGGTAAGTAGGTTGCTGGTGAATAGTAAATGACTGTCTGGTAGGTGTTACCTGACCTTGACCTCAATTTCATGGTCCAGCGACTATGTTAAAGCTTATGGATTAGGGCACTTCCTCTGTAATCATGCATGGTAGGATAACAGTATTTGGTATATTGCTAATGATTAGTACAAGAATGTCTCGGTTTCAACTGACCATGACCTCAATTTCACGGTCCAGTGACTAAGTTAATGTTTTTGTATTAGGTCGTTTCTATGTAACCATGAATTGTATATTTTAATTTATAACAATTTAATGCTTTTTACATAATGCTTATGACGTAATATGTTTTCGTTACTGATGCGGAATGCAGGCGATACATTCTTCTGTGTCGACACTTCTGTTTGTTTATTTTTTTGTTAGGGAAATTGCTTAAAAACAAATACAGATATCAAAATCAATCATACAGTTTGTCAATATCCGCATCTGTTAATTCATCAGAAGCATTGGATTTGTTTCCTAGCCCCATGCATTTCAGTTGTTTTCGTTTTGCTTCAAGGACACGTACACATTTTTCAAATTCAGATCCAGAACTTAATCTAAATTTTGAGTCCTTCTCTTTCAAATAACGGTCAATGCTACACATGAAACCCTTTAAAGTTGAAGGCTCGTACTCAGTACCATCACGCTTTTTAACTGAAAAGAGGAATGTGCTAGATTGCTCATTTAATTCTTTAGCAGACAGATTTTCAATGTTTCTGTATTCTCGATTTTCAAGATAGCTTTTAAATAAAGAGACATTTGACTGAGTTTTCAGTTTTTTATAAATATTTTGGTTCTGCTCAAGAAAAGTGTCAATTTCAGCATAAGATATAGATTGGAATCTGGAATTTCCTAAAGCCTGGGCCCCTGCTGATTCTGTGGAATGTATTAAGTCAAATTCCTGTAATTCATTTCTTCCAATCTCATATTCCTTATTCTCCAAAATTTGGCTTACAATAGCACTGTTATAGGTATTAAGGTAATCAGACATTTTCGTAGTTTTGGAAAGCAGACAACTTTTTTTTCAATGTAAAAAGTGGGATTTCATTTGTATTTATTGAATGCCTGAATATGTTTGAATATACATTATTGGAAAGAATTCTATGACAAGTGGTAACAGGAATGTAGCAGCATTTATGAGTTGTTAATGTATTTGTTTTCTATCACAATAATAAACTTATCGGCGAAAGATCGCGGACTATTCAGAAATCTACTTTTTATTCATTCCGTTTTGTTGTATGAAATAATTCTCCATTAAAGGAGAGCAATATTTATTAAAACAACATGGGTATTCTACGACTTCTTGTACAATTTCTTTGTTATAAAATTACTGAAACAGGAAATTAATTTAAAGGGGCTCAAATACAAGTCACTCGCTTTAGTTATGGTATTTAGGTCAATTGTACAATCTACGTGTGTGAAAAAAGTAGTCCCGCCAAGTTACATTTTGGCGGGAAAAAACTCGAGAGTTAAAATAAACGATAATTATCACATGTGATTTACCGTGATTTCTGTCAATCGGAAAATTCGACATTTTATATCTATCTATATAATAAATATATATATACATGTCGCCCTGTGCGGGATCCGGGTGGCTAAAAGAATAGACCGCAGTCGCGCTACCTTGTCGTAAAAGGCGACTAAATAGCGCTAAGTACCCTGACCGGCGTGTCAGGTCGGTTTGCCTAAAGACCGACTGGGATGTGTGCCCCAGGTGGTTGAATGGGGTACCCCTGGCAAGCTGGGGTTGTCAGGCCATAATACGGAAAACCTGACCGCAAACCATATAAGTGCACCGTGTTGGGAAAAATGCCACGTTCCTCGCACGTTAAAGAACGCTGCTGTAGTATTCGCTATGAGTAGGGATTTCGATCCCGCTGCAGGAGGCTAAATTGCCCGACCCAATCCATTCTCCCACTTGCCAGTGGCAATCTAAAATCCGTTACCCCTATTTTTCCTTGTGTCCCATCCCATTTTCATTCATCATCATTTCATGTTCATTTTATCATCCATTTCATGTTCATCGCCTGAATATAGCTGAAATATTGCTGCTCGGGCGTTAAACACCATTAATCAATCAATCAATCAATATATATACATGTCTAGAAGATTATGCAACGATACAAATGACGGTGTTTCTTGTCAAAAATTTAGACAAAGCCTGACCAACGAATGGCCTTAGTCATTGAATGTCAATTTAATTAAATGACGTAAAAAAGTCATAACATATTGATCTTAAACTTTCTCATTCCAACTTAACCCAAAATAGTTACTTCCCAGTCCGCCACACGCGGAAATGCCGTGCTGTTACATGGCTTTACTCAAATATTCCAACCAGATGTATTCATTCAATATTACCAAGGTGACAAATTCATTACGCCAGACGCTCGTTTCGTCTACTTAAGACTTATCAGTGGCGTTTAACTCTAAATGCTAAAGTATTTTTTTTCATTTGGCGATGGAATAATATAAGTCCACTGGGACTTGTAAATACACAATACAGGTAGTTCAAAATATTATATAAAAGTCTAAAGAATGTACCAACCAAGTCTAGAAGATTATGCAACGATACAAATTACGGTATTTCTTGTCAAAATTTAGACAAAGACTGATGTGACAGCCTGCAGTTCTATACAGAATTTAACATGTTTTAATTTTATTAGATGAATAATATCGCCATGAGCATATTAAACTTATCTTAACTTTTCTATAATAGTTATAGATAGTAGTTTATTTTTTATTACATGTACTTTATGACGACTATTCACACGGACCTATTGACAGACGTATTTTTAGCCTGGTCAGTCTGGTTATACTGGTTTTTCGCATTCTAAGTCACGGGTGATTGAACCACAAACATTTCTATACTTTTCTATTGGCTAGTATATTTTGGCGGTTAATTGTATTGTTCTTCTCAGAAGGAAAACGAATTTTCAAATAGAAAGGCTGTGTTATGTATTTTGGTGAAAAATAGTTTTCTGTATTCAGGTCAGTTTCTTTATTTTCCCTTTACTAATTGTATATAGTAATGGTCTTGTTATTAATATAATTATGTATGGCAGACCGTATGAATGGATTGAATGAATATTAGGTCTTGGTAAAATTTAAGAATAAATCTTTGAAACATTCAAAGTCTGTTGCTATTTTAACTTTAGTTACATAGGCCTAAAATGAATGTTAATTGTGTAGGGTTCGATAAGTACGAATGTGAGAGTAGTTCGAGTGCACCGTGTATTTGATGTGTGATCTAAACTTTTTAGAATTATAAGAATAAGACAAAAGAAAATAGAATTCCCGATGTAATTTTCGAATATAATTCTAATCTTTAACCATGAACATTTAAATGTTGTTTACGCCGTCATAACCGTTCATTCTTTATACATTGAACTATAAATATTAATTTTTGATTGTACAGGTATCACATACATTTGCTGTATAAAGATCACTTTATTTTTGATTCCATAATATGGAATGTGCATCTTTGTTGTGTTAGCCAAGTATTAATAACAATGACACCAAATGTCTATTCGAGAGTGACTCTAAACCATAAACACTCACCAACAACAGGGTGAATCGCCGATATCCAAACAGATCGTCGTCACTCGTCTGCTCACTTCACACCCGCCAAATCGATACCCTTTTCCACTCGTCTACACACAGTGTCACGCACAACGGTATCCTTATTCCGGGATCCAGTCCACCTTGGTACATCCAATAACCAACGTATAGAATATACTAGCGTAACGGTACTAGTAACTACGTGTGTATACACACCACACTCCCCCCTGTTTCGAAAAAGAGGAGTTATATCTCAAATGATATTACATATTACAGCGTATATCTCCATGAAAGTGTCCATAATTCATGCAGAAAATCACATAGAATCAAGTCGTAAATTTCACAGTATCATGATATACAGATAACGTACATAAATTGTTCTTTACACTGCTCCGGTGTTCGAAAAGTTACAGTAATCAAAATTTACAAACAATTTGTAATAAACATAATGAACCTATCTCCTGTAGGTTACTACAGTCATGATACAATATTTGTTCACTATACACTTTAGGCATATAATGAACTTACTTGGAATCTGATGATACCTGACATGGGGGACATTTATACTTCCCACATCTTCGTGCTTGTGCCGGGGTCATATTGATACAAGCACCGTGGTACCACTCCTCACAGTAGTCGCACCTTATCATAAAGGATCCATCGTCAGGCCCTCTACAGAGACAGTACAACTGTCCGTCTTCTGACAGTAACGATTCGTCATCCGTCTCCATCAATCGCGTCTTAAATCTGACCAACCACTGCGGTATATCCCTTGAAGTACAAAGCTTCAACCTGTCGTGATTCATCACGTGTATGCCTGTATCAGTTTTTACCTTATAAAGGTAAGCAGTCAATTTTTTACAAATGACCCCAGGACCCTTCCATGGTGGGTCCAGCTTTTTGGTCAGTCCTTTGACTTGGGCCGTGTCCAACACGTAGACAAAATCCCCCTTCTTGTAAGTCTTCTCCAGAACCCTTACATCGTAATCTCTTTTCATGGACTTTTGGGCAGATTACAATGTTTCCCTGGCAGATTCGTGAGCGATGCGTATTGCGTCCTGAAGGCGTACAACATATTCATCGCTTGGCTCTGCATCTGTGGAGCTTGGTTGTCCGTATAACAAATCAGCTGGGTTATTCACCTCTCTGCCTAGCATAAGTGCATTGGGTGTGTATCCAGTACTGCGGTTTACGGAAGAACGTATTGCTCCCGCCAGTTGTGCTAGGTGTTCGTCCCAATTGTCTTGTTGCTTTGAGACATAGCATCGTACACAGTCCATTATGGTTCTGTTGAAACGTTCCACCTGACCGTTTGCAGACGGTCTATATGGTGTTGTCCGAGCTCTGTGAATCTGTAGAATCTCACATACAGCCGTGAACAATTTGCTCTAAAATTGCTACCTTGGTCGGTAAAAATTTGAAAAGGAAAACCAAAACGAGAGAAAAATTCGTTAATAGCTGCTCGAGCAGTCACTTCTGCTGTTTGTGTCGGCAACGGAATACATTCCAACCATTTCGTAAATTGATCGACCATTACTAGAATACAGGAGTTCCCAAATTTTGACTCGGGTAATGGACCTACGAAATCTAGGTGAAACCTTTCCATGGAAGCTCCTGCGACGTATTGTGTCATAGGGCACCTTGCTTTCCTCGTTGGTTTCTTGTGTACATTACAAACAGTACATGTTTTTACGAAATCAGTGATCTCCTTTGTCATACCAAACCAATGAAACTTTATCTTTTATTCTGAGAATCGTTCTGGTTATACCTTGGTGACCTGCCACAGGTATTTCGTGATTAAGAATCATCACTTCTCTAATCAAATCTCTAGGAACCACTAAACGAGTTACATTCGTGCTTTCGTGATAGTTTCTCAATACACCGTCTTTATCAAGGAAAACAATTCCTTATTAATAAAGTACTTTTTAGCACGTGGACTGCACCTAAACAATGTGGCCTCTGATGGTTCCTCATTTGTGGTAAGCCAAATTAGTATTAATTCTAAATCAGGGTCCTTGGACTGAAAGTTCCTTAGTTGCTCTGCGGTATACGATGTTGCTTCTAAAACTGTCGCTACAGTATGTTCAGTTTGGGAGTCATTGATCAAACAATTCACAGAAATTTCTTTCATTGTACAAACTATGTCGATTGAACTGACATGAGGTTCCGGAGGTACAACTGACTCATCCGGTTTTTTAATATGTTGCACTACGTGGAAGTCCACGTTATTGTGTGACTCATTTCCTGACGGTGGTTTACTATCTAGCACTCTTGTTTCATACTCCACGTTACTCGACTTCTCATCGCTCAAATACTGTTCTCGATCGCTGTTGAGTGTCAGAACCTCCCAGGTAGGCTCGGGTACCAATGGAATTATATCATCAACTTCCTCTCGGAATCCCAACCAATTTTGATGGGCACGAGTGCAATAGTTACAAGCACCGCAAGGAAGATAATTTTGCAACATGTGTCCTACTTCTCGCCGATCCCTTGAACATCTGTCATGTGTTAACCTGGATAGGGCATCATCATTAATGTGCTGTGTCCCTGGTCTGTGCTGCACAACCATGTTGTACTGGCTCAGCTCCTCGAGCCAACGTGCTAGCTGCCCTTGCGGTTCCTTAAAGTTTAGCAGCCAGATTAGACTACTATGATCAGTCCGCACAGTGAACTTCCGCTCCAACAAATAATGGCGGTAGTGTCTTGTAAACCTTACAACTGCCAGCAACTCTTTCCTAGTGGTGCAATAATTAACCTGCTCCCTAGTCAACGAAAAACTGGAATAGGCAACCGTACGTTCTACTCCATTTTGTACCTGTATTAACTCCGCTCCTATTGCACAATTAGACGCATCCGTATCAAGTATAAACGGATCTGATGCATTCGGTAGGGTAACCAACGCTTCCTTGAGCTTCTGAAACGCAGTCTCTTCAGATTCCTCCCATTTGAACGGTTTCTTACCAGTGATTTGGTGAAGAGGATAGGCAATATCGGAAAAGTGTTGGATAAAATTCCGGTGATAATTGGCGAATCCCAGGAATTGCTCGACCTCGCGAGTTGTCTTAGGTGTTGGCCATTTTTGCACTACCTCTACATATTCGTATCCTATTGCCATTCCATCCTGGCTTACCTTTCTTCCCAAGAATTCCACCTCTCGTTTTAAAAGGTCACACTTGGGTGGTTTCAGCTTCAGACCATGTTGGCGAAACCTTTCAAAAACAGCTCTCAGATTGTTCAAGTGATCCTCGAACGATTTCCCCATGACCAGAATATCGTCGAGAAATGCCAAGACAATATTCCATGTCAATCCTCGTAATACTAGATTCATCACACGGGCATAAGTTCCCGGTGCATTACAGAGACCGAAGCTCATACGGACAAACTGAAATAGACCGTATTTTGTAATAAAGGCAGTCTTTGGTCTATCTGACTCCTTAACCTTGACCTGATAATAGGCGCTATTTGCATCGAGTTTGGAATACCATCGGTTTCCAGCTAACGTGTCAAGACACTCGTCGATTAAAGGTAGTGGGTATACATCTTTTCTGGTGACGGAGTTCAACTTCCGGTAATCGATACACCAACGAATAGAACCATCACGTTTTCTGACTAAAACTGGTGCTGAAGCCCACTCAGAATTTGAAGCTTCTATGATGTTTGCTTTCACTAATTTTTCCAGATGACCTTTTTCCTCATTGGCAAAGCATGTGGGAACACGTCTCATGCGTTGCTTTATCGGTCTTGCGTCACCAGTATCAATTTCGTGTTCTATGTCAGAAAAAGTACCAAGATCAAATTCATCTCTAGCAAAAACATCCGAAAATTCTTTCAATAGGTTATGTAGTTGAACTTTCTGATCTTCAGACAAAAGGGTGAATGATTTATCGTAAAGCTGTTGTAAATGTTCAGGCAGTTTTTGGTCGTTGATATTACCAGAAATGGAGGCGACTACGGGTATACACCCGCTGTCTTCAGCATCTATGGGCTGAGCTTTGAATGCTTCGCCGATACATGTACCCTTGGCCAATTTGACCACTTTATCAGTCACATTTAAAATACTAATCCAAGGTTCGGTGAACGAGTCATAGTAACCACGAGGCATCAAAAAACAAGTATCTGATTTTGAGGGCTCAATAACATATTGCGACCAGTTTTGCTTGTCCTGCAAATTACAAATTGTCTGAACTACAGAATTGGGTGGCACCTCAAGTTTCTCCTGGACTGTCACCTTAGATACTCTCGCCATACTATTCACAGACGGGACAAGACCCGTGTGTCCTAGTGTCATAGGTAACGCCTCACCATGCACGAAAAAAACTAGTTTGCGACAATCCAAAATAACTCTAGCTTTGACCAGAAAGTCAAGTCCTAACAACATGCTATCATCGATAGGTGCTACGTATATGTCTGTTATATAGGTTTTAGTGCCTATATGCAACTCCACTGGACCTACAACAAATGCGTCCATTTTCATGCCACGCCCTGCTGCGTGCATTGTTGTTCTTCGCTTAATTGGTGGTCTAACAGGTAAAGACTGAAAAACTGTATCGGAAATAATGGTAACTTCAGCCGCCGTATGAACTACTGAAACAACTTCTTGGCCCATTACTTTTAAAGGCAAACGAAGTAATGACGCAGACCCTAGCTGTCGGATTGTAACGGTCTTACCCAAATCGGCTTCTGGTTGATCAGGAATTAAATTTACATTGATTGTATCAGTCATGCTTGGACTCTGTGAGCCAGGATCACGAGAAAAACTCGTTTGTTCAGGTACGTCAAAGTAATGGTTCTCATTAAATATTGAACTGCTCGCATTATTCAACGGAATACTCCCCATAATTCCTGATGTTTGAGTTTGCATACTTGCTGTTTTTGTGGCTAACCTGGATTGGTTACTGTCAGATTTTTGTACCTTATGTAAGGGTGGAGGGACATATTTTTCACTAGATTTTTGGCGACTTTCAATTGGCTGGGCCGGAGGTGCGCCGCCTAGTCCGACCCTTTCCTGTTTAAAGGATTGGTCCTGTTATCTTTTGGCAAGGTTTCAACCTTGGCAGGGCAGTTACGACTGATATGCCCCCTTTTGTGGCAATTATAGCATTCTGGCCCTTGGGAATTACCTATCGTGGGATTTCCACGCTGGCCTCTTTGATATGTTCCTCTCCCCTTATTTTCCTTGAGCTGTTCTGAAAGTTGTTTTTTCAGCGTCTCAAGCTCTCCTTACCTCGAACCTGGAGTGCATCTATTTTCTGTGTTAATTTGTCTATCATTGATCCAACTAACCCTTCTAACCTTTTATCCATGTCATTTGACTTGGGTTCGGACCTAGACATTGCTGCTGCTTTAGCTGTGTACGTCGCTTCGTAGTCAATGTCGCTGTTCTCATCATACGGGGCAAGACCCCGAGTTTGTGCATTTGTACCATAGATTGAGTTGTGAGTATGTTGGTACCATTTAATGTGATCTATTGCCGCCTCTACTGAAACGGGTCTCATGGTCGCTGCATGCTGACCAGTTTGTTTATCTGCACAGCCTTGGCAAATTTTCCATATTGCCTGGGTGTACATGTAATCGTCGGGCAATTCCCTATAGGCTTTACTGGCAATCATAAGGACTCTGTCTGCCCAGTCTTCTATCTTTTCATGTCGATCTTGCCTTGCGTTCTCAAACTGAACTTTTAATGTCTCAGGCAAATCTTGATATCGTTTTTCTAATTTATAGATTAGTTCAAAATAATCCATGGATTCGTCTCTATCTAGCAGATTAGTATAAAAATCGCCTGCTTTCCCCTGAAGGCACCAGCAAAGGTGATCCTTCTTTTCCGTGGAATTCCACGAAAGATTATCTGCATACCTCTCGAACTTAGTGTAAAATGTTCGCCAGCTACCTGTTCCATCATACGACAAACCTTTCGGCATGTCTATCCGACTTGAATTCTTGCGAGGTGCAGCCAAGTTATTTCGCCATGGTGTCTGTTGCGGTAAATGCATATTCAAATTGCTTGTGACTGGATAGGGTGTTGAAACAGCCCTTATCGCTCTATAACGGTTTGGTGTTGTATGCATTGGTAGAACTGGATTTTGCAGTCTTCCCAGTTTTTGTGCATTGCAATCTTTCATTGGCTCTCTAGATGTGGGGGGTGCCTTGCGCCTTGGTGCAGGCACTGGTCTCCTCCTTGCAGTATCAGAGTATTGGCTAGGGCGCTCTGACTGCAGTATAGTATAGTATTTCAGACGTGAGTTATCACGTACAACATTTTGAGTTATTCCTTCAACAGTAGGTTTGTGGAACCAGGCACCTTCGGTTTTGACATGTGCCTCCCCAGTGTACTTCTCTTGTTTGTAGTACTGGTGGTCACCCAACTCACGAGTGTAATCAGATGGCTTACGTAACTCTAGCTGTTCTGAGTTTTCATCAATACTCTCTTCAGGCTCCAATAGAAATATTTGTTCTGCTAGCCTTTCGCCTACCCCTGGTAATAATCTAAAGTATTCCACTGGGCAGTTGTTTATCTGGATCTTATTCATCCTGAAAAACTCACAATTTCATATGCTAAATATCACGAAAACAATAATAGCAATTACAATCACAAAAATTGTGTGATAAGATCACAGCTGTTTCACAAATAGCTCATGTGGCAATATAACCTAAGTGCAATATTCGTGTGTTTTACATATTCACTTTATGTATATATTCTACAAAGCACTCGATGTAAAATATCATAAAAACAACCTTCCTAACTTTCAACGATTATGAAGTAACTGAGCAAAATGTTACTACACAATTGTACCATGTAAACACAAGGGTACCTCTGGTTTATTTTGAATAGACGAAGGCAAATATGTGACCGATAAACAAAACCAATAAAAACGGTAATTTTACTCGAAATTACCAAACACACTGTAAAAATCGATCACCAGATCCTATTGTTGTACAACGGCAACAATAATTCAAAACTTTTTACCAAATTTCAACTGAAATGACAAACCACGTGTCTGCCGTGACACTTCGAAGCCAAAAATGCAGTCTCGGTTCGAAAAGAACAACTGCTCGCAGCGCCAGTGCTGTGTTAGCCAAGTATTAATAACAATGACACCAAATGTCTACTCGAGAGTGACTCTAAACCATAAACACTCACCAACAACAGGGTGAATCGCCGATATCCAAACAGATCGTCGTCACTCGTCTGCTCACTTCACACCCGCCAAATCGATACCCTTTTCCACTCGTCTACACACAGTGTCACGCACAACGGTATCCTTATTCCGGGATCCAGTCCACCTTGGTGCATCCAATAACCAACGTATAGAATATACTATCGTAACGGTACTTGTAACTACGTGTGTATACACACCACATCTTGCACGATATGTGAGGTAAGCTAAGTGTATTTGTGTTTTTATGCTTGGCTTATGCTTTTAATATTTGTTGCGTTACGCTATTAATATGCTTGTTGTGCTAACCGATATTTAGCTATGCTTTAAAGCAATTTGTATTGTCATTTATTTATTTTGAATACAACTGTTATTGCGTGTATAACAAGGATATATTCCGGTAAACACCAGTTCAAAGTCTTTGTCTTTAATTGAATCTTTATCTAACAAGCGTAGATATGAACTCGGTGTACTTGAATTTTTATATTGTTACATGTATATATTACATACGATCACCAAGTTTGCATATGATCGCTTATTTGAGCTTTACTATTAGCAAGATCTAATTATCGTTCTTGTGTTATATTATGAGTATTTGTATTTTACAGGGCATTTATTTATTCTGTTATTTGTGAATAAAATATCGAACCTTGGATATAGTTTGTGTTTTATACCTGTAAAGACACGACTTCTACAATGGCGCCCAACGTGAATTTTATTCATTGACTTTGGAAATCAACAATTGTGATCACGTACATGTGTTTTGAATCCGTACGGAACTATTTCGTGTCCATTCCGGAAACTGTCATTTGTAGCTATTTCCAGTTCATGATCCAGGACGTCGAGTGGCAAAGTGTGTTCATATACTGAAAACTTGTTGCATCGTATATTGTAAGTTTGTTTTATACTTATCTATCAATTCTATTGTAAACATTTTAAGATTATAAGGACACATGTTGTAGTTTGGCTGAAATTGTGTTAAGTGTTTCCCTTTTTGTGCGCATTGGTAATTTTCTGTTGTAAACAAAGGAAAAAAAAATTTTTAGACCTGTCCCCACCCCCTTTTATTGAATGTAAACAAGGTCAGGGTCAACCGGAAATACATATACAAGTCACAATCAATGTAAACATATGTTAAGTATAATAGTTTAGAAAAGTTACAAGAGACTCCAATTGGTACTTTGCATTTAATTACTAATTATTTCTTTTTTTTTTGCATTTCAAATATTTTGGTCATTTGACTTTATACTTTAGCATTTAAAAAAAATCAAACACATAGTTCTTTATTAGCTTTTAAAAAAGTTAACCCACACATACACATTGACATTTGTGTCAATATTACTAGATTTATAAACCGATATTTGGGTTGTAACTAGTGTGGATGTATACATAGTTGTGTTGTTTATTTAATAAGCTATTGTGGTATATGTATTGTATTGTCTTGTACACTTGTAATCTTGTTGTACTGATGTATATGTACAGGTTTTTGTTGTAATACTTTGTGTTTTCTGATTAGTAAAACATTGAATATTTAATATTTAAATTAAAACATTGAATACTTAATATTTAAATTTCAACTTAAAAAATAAAATAAAATAAAATCTACTTTTAAATTGAAGGATAGTCGAGTGATTTGACTGAATGAAGAGTACATGATAGAACATTAACAGTCTTATCACTAACAAATAATAACTTAGTAATACACACATAATACCTGTTCTTATTGCACATACCTACCTGAGGACTCTTACATCAATCCTTTAGTTATCATTAAGGGTCTTTAGTTTTGTGATTTTGCAGTTGATTTTTGTTTCATATTGGGCATTTTTTTGTAGTGATTGGTTACTTGACATTTACTACTATTTGACATATTGACTTGACTATTTTGTGTTGATACAAATACTTATCACTGTTTATTATATTGCGGATTTATACTTGTATATTTCAGAGCAAGGTTAGACACACGCTATAGTATATTTGATAGTAAATTTTGTTTATTAAACATTTTACTTTTCATCTGGTGCTGTTTATATATTCAGTACTTAACTTTTGTTTGCTCACTTTGATCTTTTTTTTCAGGATTTGTGTGTGTGTGATAATCATGTTTGACCTTTTAGGATATTGAGGTTGATATTCAGTTTTTTATTTCTTATATGAATTAACATATATTTTGCAGAAACTTAAACTTTATATTACACATTTGAATTAGAATTCTGGTTTGGATATTTTTTTGTTGCTTCCATTTTGTTTGAACCGAAGGTTATCATTATTTTTTGGTGTTGTTGAATCATACTCATAGTTGATTACAATAAAATGGCAACAGGAGGAAAGGATGTGGTAACACAGCAACCAACCAGCCCGAAAACTCAGATACCACCTGAAGCAGCGGTTTTGATAGAAGCTTTAGCAAAGAAAACAGGAGTGAAACCTAAAGCAGACACAGCAGAGGATCTTACTAACTGGATGATAGGTTACCTCAAGTCTACTGGTGCTATTCCAGAAACAAAACCAGTTCTTGATCAACTACCTCCACCCAAATCATCTAAGGTTATGATGAGTCATCCACCAACGATAAGATGTTTTTCAGGGAACGTATCACAGTCTGGCGACACTACTTATGAACTTTGGAAGCATGAAGTGAAATGTCTGATGAGACAGTCATATGACAAGGATGCCATATTGAATGCTGTTAGGAGATCACTTAGAGGTGAAGCGGGATATGTTGCTATGCGACTTGACTTGGACACATCGGTAGAGGAGATTATAGAGAAGTTGGATTCCATATATGGGAATGTTGACAAGAAAGAGGAATTGTTAGCAGAATTCTATGGATTTCGCCAGAGAGAAGATGAGTCAGTGACCAGCTGGACTTGTCGATTGGAAAGCATAATAGGGAAGGCAGTAGAGAGAGGTCTTTTACGAAGACAGGCAATTGAAGGTATGCTACACTCCATGTTGTGGACCGGTTTAAAGTCAACACTCAAAGATATCTCAGGGCATAAATATGATACGATAAAGGACTTTGATGGATTAAGAGTTGCTTTGCGCCAAATTGAAAATGACCATGTTCACAGGGAATCAACAAAACCAGTGAAGCCGCATACGAACAAAAGTATACTTGGATAATCAGATATGGAGGAAATAAAAGGTATGATTCAACAACTTAGCACAAGAATGGAATGTTATGAGAAGAAGTTGGAGCAACAACAACTACCATGGCAACAACAGCAACAACAACCACCATGGAAACAACAGCAACAGGAACAATCTTGGAAACAACAACAGCCACTATGGCAGAATCGGCCTACAGGTAACAGACAATCGAAAGGTAAGGGTCGATTTCAAGGAAACGGACAAATGAACCAGGATTGTACTAGAAGTAGACAACAGAACACGAATAAGGAACCACAATGTTGGAGATGTGGGCAGTTTGGACATCTGAAAATTGCATGTATGGTGAGACTGGACCACAGCAAGAGGGATTTAAACAAGAAGCCTATGCAGAGGGAGCATTCATAGGCTTGTGCAACAGTACAGTTCCCAACACCAATTACTCACGAATACCACCTGAACTTTTTGGCAAACCTACTGAAACTGAAGTTTATATTGGAGAATTTTTAACACCTGTTTTGCTTGACACTGGTTCAACCGTTTCTACCATTAGCGAGACTTTCTATCAACACATTAAATCACCACAAAATTAAAAAGCTGCTAGACATAGAATGTGCTGATGGGCAACAACTTCCATACAAAGGATATATAGAGGTAGATATACAGGACATACTCAGAAACATCCATGCATCCTATTAGTTACAACAGACAGTAGATACAATCAGCAGATACCACTTTTATTAGGAACCAACACCTTGTCAAACATCATGGCCACATTTAAAGATAATTATGGAGAAAAATTTCTGCAGAATAGAAACCTTATAACTCCATGGTACCTCACATGTAGATGTATTTCACTGAGGGACAGGGAACTTAAGAAAAACAACAACTGTTTAGGTCTTGTAAAGAGTGCAGAGTTGAAGAGCGTCATTATATCACCAAACTCTACCATAACCATATCCGGATATATTGACAAGGAATCACCTTACCACACAACACCAGTTATGCTTCACTCATGCAGGTTAGCCAAAGACTTCAAAGATTTAGATATTGAACCATCCTTAGTAACATACCAGTATAAGCAGAATGGACAAGTCACTATACGAGTGTCAAATGTAACAACAAGGACCATCAGTATACCACCAAAAGCCATAGTCTGTGAACCAGTAGAAATAGAAGCAGCACCGGAGATACCATTAGAAGAAATAACTAGAATCATGAACCAAACAAAGAAAACAAAGAGTGATCTCACAGACAGTCAGCTTGATGAGGGAATTCAACTTTTAAGATCATACATGAATATTTTTTCAAAGTCAGAGGATGATTATGGACATACAGATATTGTAAAACACCGTATAGACCTGATTGATGATAAACCCTTTAAACAACGATACAGGAGAATTCCACCTTCAGCCTATGATGAAGTAAGAGCTCATCTTAGACATTTATTAAAAGCTGATATAATCGGACCTCCTAGCAGTCCATTTGCTTCCAATGTAGTACTGGTACGGAAGAAAGACAACAGCTTGCGCCTGTGTGTAGATTACAGACAGTTAAACAACATAACCAAAAAGGACAGTTATGCTCTCCCAAGGATAGAAGATTTATTTGATTGTCTTACAGGTAGCACATTTTTTAGCGTAGTTCATATGAAATCTGGGTACCATCAGGTAGAGATACATGAATCACACAAGGACAGAACAGCGTTTACTGTTGGGCCTCTAGGATTCTATGAGTACAATAGAATGCCATTCGGATTAACTAATAGTCCTTCAACCTATCAAAGACTCATGGAAAACTGCTTAGCTGACTACCATCTAAAAATGTGTTGTGTATTCATCGACGATGTAATTATATTCGGTAAGACATACGAAGAGCATTTACACAATTTACACTTGGTGATGGAACGTATACGCAAAAGCAACTTGAAACTGGCACCAAATACATGTTCATTCTTTCAACGCAGGGTTAAATTTCTTGGACACATCGGATCGAAGGAGGGAGTGGAAGTAGATCACGATAAGACGGAGAAAATATCCACATGGCCTACACCAACTTCACCAGAAGATGTCAGACGCTTTCTGGGATTAGCTGGATATTATCGTCGATTTATCAGAAATTTTAGTCAGGTAAGTAGACCGTTAACTGACTTGATGCCAACACCTAACGGCAAGAAAGGACAACAGAAAAAGAAACAACATCGTGAATGGAACTGGGGTGATCAACAGAACCAGGCTTTCTTGAAACTGAAAGAGCTACTTACATCTGCTCCAATACTCAGCTATCCCGACAGCAGTCTTCCTTACATTCTACATACTGATGCATCCAGTATTGGACTTGGAGCTGTTCTCTACCAAATTCAACGAGTTATCTGCTACGCCAGTAGGGGACTTACAAAAGCTGAGAAGAACTACCCGGCTCATAAACTGGAATTCTTAGCTTTGAAATGGGCAATTACCGACAAATTCAAAGATTATTTGTATGGACAGCAGTTTACTGTGATGACAGATAATAATCCTTTGACATATGTGCTTACTACCGCTAAATTAGATGCTACAGGACACAGGTGGTTGGCAGATTTGGCTACATACAACTTTGAAATTAAATATCGTCCAGGGAAAAGTAACTGATGCCGATGCTCTAAGCAGATTTCCTGAAGAAACAACAAGTATCAGCCGTGAATCGATTGAGGCCATCTGCAACTCGGCGATATCGGCACCTTTCGCCGAATGCCTAGCAGTTAATATCGATGTATTAAAACAAGGTGATGAGGGTGATGACTTAATAGGAACATCGACATCAGCCATCATAGACTGGAGAAAGGCTCAACAGCAAGATAGCACCATCAGTCGCTGGGTTACTATAATTCAGAATCAACAAAAACCTGAGAAAGGAGACAACATACTGAAACGGCAGTACCATCATTTGAAAATCATAGATGGAGTATTATACCGAAGTGTTACCACCAACGACCAGGAGAAACTGCAACTTGTGTTACCAGGAGCACATGTGACAACAACACTTAAGGCATTACACAATGATATGGGACACCCGGGTAGAGATCGCACGTTATCATTACTCAGAGATAGATTCTATTGGCCTGGAATGTCCAAGGATGTCGAGGAATGGATATCTCATTGTGGACGATGTATAAGAAGAAAAACTTCACCTAACCAAAGGGTTCCGCTGGTAAGTATTGAGACCACATCACCTTTACAACTAGTGTGCATGGACTACCTTAGTTTAGAGCAATCGAAAGGAGGACACCAACACATCCTGATTATAACCGATCATTTCACCAGATTTGCACAGGCCATTCCAACCAAGAATCAAACAGCAAAAACAACAGCTGAGGTCTTGTACAACCATTTCATCGTCCATTATGGAATACCAGAACGAATCCATTCCGACCAAGGAACCAACTTTGAGTCAAAGATTTTCAAGGAACTATGCAGTTTGACTGGGATGACGAAGTCTCGCACCACCAGTTATCATCCCATGGGTAATGGTATGTGCGAATGGTTCAACCGGACTCTTGGATATGTTGGGAACTCTTGAGACAGACAAGAAGAAAAACTGGAAGGCTTATGTGGCATCGCCTGTCCATGCGTACAACTGTACGAAGCACGAGTCCACTGGTTTTTCTCTACACTTTCTCATGTTCGGAAGAAATCCCAGATTACCGGTTGATGTCGCATTTTGACTTAGAAAAGAGACGATTGGGTCGAATTACATCAAGGACCTTACAGGAAGATTAGAATACGCACACAAGTTAGCAGCCGAAGTATCAAAGTTGTCCCAGCAAAGACAGAAACAGCAGTACGATACTAAGATTAAAGGAGCAACCATCAGAAAAGGGGATTTAGTACTCGTGAAGATTGTAGCATTTGACGGAAAACATAAACTGTCTGGCAAGTGGGAGGAGGATCCTTACATAGTTATAGACCAGCCTAACCCTGAAATACCAGTCTTCAACGTACGTAAAGAGAATGGCGAAGGACGCAAGAGAAATCTGCATAGGAATTTGTTACTGCCAGTAGGTCATTTAATTGAGCCATCCAGACCAGTGCCTAAGCCACGACAACACCCGAAGCCGGAACCACCGAAGCCTGCACCACGGTCAATAAAAAGACCGACAGATGTAGACCACCCTTATTCAGAGTCATCTGAGGATGAAACAGTGATGTTGGAATTTTTGGTTGATGATATCAGTAACTCGACCATTACCGAAGATACATCTCAACTGTAGGAGATTCCTAAAGCCAGAACAAGAGTAGAGGAAATTGATTAAGTGTCCGAGTCTGATGGGGACGCCCGCTCTCAAGACGCCGATACGGAGGATTCTGAGACGGTCACGAATACTCGGAATATTGAACGGAGGCCTTCAAATAGGGATAGCAACAGCGATCAGCAGGATGATACTTCTGACAACGGATCACTGTCGCCACCGGTAACTCTACATCGTTCAAAAAAGGATAGGAAACAGCCAACTTGGATGATATCTCCCAAGTTTGCAGGTGCACCGAGTGGAGAATGGTTCAGGAAAGTGCAGTGTCTCACTACTTTGGCAAATACACAGCTTTTTCAGTGCATGCAGGCCGAAACAGCACAAGCAATTATTGATGTCATCAAGACTCCCAACAATTGACCATAAATGACGGGACGTCATTTTATGGGGGGGGGGAGTATGTGACAGCCTGCAGTTCTATACAGAATTTAACATGTTTTAATTTTATTAGATGAATAATATCGCCATGAGTATATTAAACTTATCTTAACTTTTCTATAATAGTTATAGATAGTAGTTTATTTTTTATTACATGTACTTTATGACGACTATTCACACGGACCTATTGACAGACGTATTTTTAGCCTGGTCAGTCTGGTTATACTGGTTTTTCGCATTCTAAGTCACGGGTAATTGAACCACAAACATTTCTATACTTTTCTATTGGCTAGTATATTTTGGCGGTTAATTGTATTGTTCTTCTCAGGAGGAAAACGAATTTTCAAATAGAAAGGCTGTGTTATGTATTTTGGTGAAAAATAGTTTTCTGTATTCAGGTCAGTTTCTTTATTTTCCCTTTACTAATTGTATATATAATACTTCCGGTAATATGGCGGCTGCCAGGTCGCAATTTTCGTCTGCATAAAAACCAGGTTAAATGGGTGAAGATACGAGTGCAAACACATAAAAAACAAAACCTTTTTAAAAAATTTTTACTTTTCACCCAGACATTGTGTTGTCCAGCTCAATAAATATCCCAAATAACGAAATATGACGTCTACTAGATCAATCAAAACACCGGCCAAATTCAGTGACTGTCTGACAGGGAAAGACATCGACAACGCTATCGAGTCCACTGTTGTAAACAAGAAAATAGTACACGAACAATGTAATGGTCAAACCAATAACGTTTCTTTTAAAACTACTTACATAAAAGAATGGAAAACGGGGATCTTGTGCTTCTTTGGAGACAGACAAGCTAAACTCGTCAAAGACACTGATTCCCTCACTGTTATCAAGGTTAACATAGAAGATGACGATTGTCAACATTACTCAGTCAAATTTAATATTCATTCAACAGGTTCTATTGTGCTACAATGTGCTAATAAGTGTAAACTTTTTGAATCCAAATATTGTGAAACCTTAAAAGAAAAGGTCCACTCGTACACTGACCTTAACACTAGCAAAGAGTGAAACACAACGAACTGATCCCAAAGAACCTGAAACAAAATGTGAAATTAATCATGAAACTGAAGTAAAAGTATTACTAGATCATGATGAATCAGATATCACAGTTATGGAACTTGGAAACAATAATAATGATTATTTACAACTTACCTCAACTCCTGTATCAAATCACAACGTCAACAAAACTAAAACACAATTACTTACCCCCAAAGAGAGAGTGACCGCTCACCAGGAGACTATTCAAAGTAAACTAACAAGTATCAACACTGTATTAGAAACTTTAAACCAATCCCTCATTAATGTTGTGAGTCTAATTAGTGATGTTAAGTCTACTCTTGAAGCTCTATCATCAGAATCATCTGAGAAGTATAACAAACTGAACAAATCCTTCAAGGACACAAGTGATCATGTAAAAAATTTTAAAAAGAAACTAAATCACACAAATATTCAAATTGAAGTATTGCATACAAAACTTAATGTGGTTGATAGTAAATTAAACCAACTAAAAGATGAACAGAAAGAAACAAAAAATAAACAGCAAGAGTTCAACGCAAAATGTAATAACATTTTTACTGAAAATGGCACACATGAACAACTGGGTGAAAAGATTCAAAATTTGGAAAAAAATCAGGATACTATAACAGCAAAACTTGATGCTATTTTACAAGAACTTTTATCTTCAAAAGACAACAATAAATCTGCTAATGAAGTAGTTCAAGAAACTATACCCAAAGAGTTTATTCACAACATTAACAAAGAAACAAAAGGTACTAAGTGTGATAACTTTATCTTGTGTGACTCAATCCTCAAGAGAATTTCAACCCAAAAATTCTCACCAACAGAAATTACTGAGGTACATTCCAGGTGGAGCTGAAACGTGCACAAATTTCATTACAACTCAAGGCAGTAACATAAATCCAAAACGTGTCATTATAAACATTGGAGCTCGGGACCTCCAAAACAAAGGAGTTGACCTGAACCAGTTCATCAATATGTTCAAAGCGGCTACCAACACTTGGCCCAATGCAGAGATACAAATCCTTCCACTCATAAAGCGAAAAGATATGAACTACAAATGTATTACTGAAGCAAATTCAGTCATAGTAAATGCAGCATCAAGATTCACGAGGATAAAAGTGCTAAAATGTTTTCATCCCTCTGACCAAATGTTTTATGATCATGTTCATTTGAATACCCACACCGGCATTCCAGCCTTAGTGAAACATCTAAAAGAGGTATTGAATTTACCTCAAGACCTCAAGAACAATCAAATTTTGGTAACGCCACATTTAATAGAAATATAAAGACTAAAAATGCAAACTATCACCTCCAAAAAGCTGCATCATTCACATCAATGTCACAACAACAATTTCCTCCTCCTGTGCCACCAATGATGCCTCCACGTATGCCGCAAATGTACCCGCCACCGATGGCACCAATGCCCTACTACATCAATCCATGGATGTGGAACCTAAATTCATTTGGAACACCGCCGCCGATGAGCAATGGTCCAACACAGAATCACATGAAAATGTACCGTTAACACTGATTATAATGTTAATGTGTTAATTTTCACACTTTCTCTAATTTTAAGTGTTTTAAGTCAGAACTAGAGTTATCCTTCTTTCCATTGTGTTGACATTCCTTGTTGCTTACTTGCGTATGACAGGTATAATATGAAAACGCTTAAACCTATTTACAAAATTTGAACAGATTGTGAAAACAAATATATGATTGTAAAACAATCAATTTTATGATTTGATTGCATACTTTTATTTTAATATCTTTGCCAAACACAAGTTAATTTTAATTTGTTTAACATCCAAACAAATTTATTATGCTTATTTGTTACATAATAAATAATAATCTTGCATTCATATATACATGTTTTATCATTGTTACAATACATATGTATAATAATTAATTAATACAATGTATGTACACTATAAGTTATAATGTACCTTTTGTTTCATACATGCCTTAGTAACCAATGAAGGTTAATCGTCAGTTCAGTTTAATTCAATCTGTTGTTTTAATCGTTCAAGTTCTGCATTTTAGATCAATTTTCCAGCACTCATTCACAAACCCATTTTACATTAGTTGTTAGTAAATTTGCTATAAATGCCAAATTTTTCAAGTAAAACCCATGAGAATTTAAATATTGCTATGTGGATTTTCCAAAAGTAAAGCCTCCAATGATACCTTCCTGAAATCTATTTGCAATGTACATGTGTTAAGTTTAGTCGAAACTTGGTGCGGTAGTGACAATGATATAGCCTATATTTCTGGATTCTCCTTGATTACTAACAGTACAAGAAAAAAACATAAGAAAGCATTCAGACCATCTGGTGGTACTTCTGTGTATATAAAATCTGAACTTAAAAATGATGTGTCCAAATTGCCCATTAACAAGACTGATATAGTATGGATTAAGCTTCTAAAATCCTTCTTTAACCTTAAACAAGATGTGTTCCTTGGTGTCATTTATTTCTCTCCTGAAACCTCGGGAACAAATAATCAAGACTTAAACGATTTATATAGTAAACTTCTCAGTAATGTAGAACATTACAGTTCTCTAGGAGATATCATTATACAGGGCGACTTTAATGCCTATACAAATTTAAACCCAGATTTTGTCATATCTGACAATTCAGAACATCCCAATTTTGATGACACAAAGTATATATCTGATTCCCAATCACCAAGAAATAACTTGGACAAAAAGTTACCCAATAATAGTGGAAAAGAACTTCTAAATTTATGAAAAGAAACAGGTTTAAGGATTTTAAATGGACGTACACTTGGTGATCTCCAAGGAAAATATACATGTACAACCTACAATGGGAACAGTGTTGTTGACTATACACTTGCCTCTACCAACCTATTACAAGGTATTGGTAGTTTTACAGTAAACAACCTTACAGATATATCTGATCACCGTTTAATAAACTGCTCCCTACTCACATGTTTTTATAACAAAGTAATTATTGATAACTTGATCCCCTTGCCAGGTAAATATATTTGGGATAGCAATGCAATTGAAAAATATAAAGCTAACCTAAAAATCGAACCGATAAAACTCAAACTTCAAAATTTTTTACTAAATAATAATGAACACTGTGAGTCAGCTGTTGAAAGTTTAACTCAATTATACACGAAACTGCTTCAATGTCTGCAAAATTTATAAAAGGGAAAATTCCTCATAAAAAGAAAAAAAACAAAAAGAATGAATGGTTCTCAGACAAATGTCAAGACCTCAAAACAACAGTCAAAAGTTGTCTATCTCTTGTTAATAAGTACCCTAATAATGCTCAATACAGAATAAAATATTACTCATTCCTCTCTAAATACAGGAGAGGATGTAAAACTGAACAAAAGAAATATAAAAGAAAAATTTGTGACAATATTTACTCATGCATGAATAATGATCCAAAACTCTTTTGGAACATGGTTAATAAACTAAATTCTTCAGTAATAAATGAAGAAAATATTTCTAATAAAGAAGAATTCATTCATTTTTTTGAAAATATGAATAACCACTCTGAAAATGCATCAAACAATAGATTTCATGACTCTATAAAGGACCAGCTGAATTAATTTTTTTGCAGGATTCAAATAACCCAGAAAAATGTGAAGATACCAGTTCATATAATGAACCCATTAATAAGGATGAAATTATTAAAGCTGCTAAAACCCGAAAATATAGGAAAGCAACATCCAGTGACCTAATTTCGAATGAAATGCTTAAGTATGGAATGGATCAGTTACTTGATGCACTTCACAAATTATTTAATTTAATATTTGAAAAGGGTCAATATCCAAAAATATGGAATGAAAGTTACATATCACTAATTCATAAAACTGGGGACAAAGCCAACCCTTCAAACTATAGAGGAATCTCCTTAACTTCTAACCTGGGGAAATTATTCAATAAAATTCTACTTGCAAGAATTATAAAATTTACTGATTGCAATAGTTTGATTTCTGAAAATCAAATTGGATTCAAAGAAAAATCCAGGACAACTGACCATATATTTACTATCAAATCAATAATTGACACATATAAATCCAAAAAAAAGAAAGTCTTTGCTGCCTTTATAGATTTAAAGAAAGCATTTGATACTGTTTGGAGAGAAGGTCTATTTTTCAAACTGTATCAAAATCACTTTCCCAAACAGATTTTAAAAATTACACACTCAATGTATCAAGACCCCACTTGTAGAATCAAATTCAAACAAGGACTAAGCAGAAGTTTTATTTCAAAATGTGTTGTTAAACAAGGAGATGTACTAAGTCCTATTTTATTTAATATGTATATTAATGATCTTGTTTCAGATTTAAATAATACACAGACTGACCCAATCATTATCGGAGATGTTTCAATTAACTCTCTTCTCTACGCAGACGATATTATTCTGTTGTCAAACACCCAAAGTGGCTTTCAAAAGTCCCTCAATGTTTTAAATGATTTTTGCTAATCCTGGAAGCTAGAGGTAAACAAACAAAAATCTAAAGTGATAGTATTTAATTCAAATGGTAAAACTAATTTAAACTAATTTAAAATCAATGATACTTATATTGAAACCGTAAAGTCATATTGTTATCTTGGCATAACTTTAAAATATACAGGCAATATAAATGTCTCTACACACTTATTAATAGAGAAAGGACGTAAGGCATGGTTCAAAATAAAGAAAAACATCGGCCTAAATAATCCATGCAACTTACTAGAAAAACTTTTTGATACACTAATTTCACCAATAATTCTATATGGGTGTGAAGTTTGGGGGGCATATTCTAATCTAAAAGATACAGACCCCTACGAATATCTACATATTAAATTTATCAAAGAAATCTTAGGCATCCATAGCAAAGCAACAAATGTCGCTTGCTTATCTGAACTTAACAGATACCCTATAAGAGAAAAGGTCAAATTTTTAACACTCAAATTTCGAGATCACCTTTCTAATTTAAACAAAAGCTTAGTTCACAAGATTTTTAACAACCTTCCATCCGGTAATAGGTGGACGAAATCCACCAACCAATGGATCGGAGAGTTAGGATTTAATTTTACAACCTATAACATAACTAATTCTAAAAAATATATTAGTAATTTTAAACAAAGAATATATGATCAAGCTTTACAAAATCTAAGTAGTACAGAAAGCAATAAATTATTCTTCTATAACAAAATTTGACAATTTAATCAAAGACCTCCATATGTGGATATCTGCAGATTCAAATCGAAGATGAAATGCACTTTTTCATCCATTGCCCTTTCTACAATATGTATAGACAAGAACTAACTCTAAAGGTCAAATATATTCATAAAAATTTTAATTCTATAACTGAAGACAAAATGTCTTTTCTATTAAACAACAACTCTTTCGTAATAATTAAAGCAGTTATTGAATATATCAAAAAGTGTCAGGAGTTAAATTAACCAAAAATTTAATAATTGTAATTCCAAATGAATGTACTTTTCTCTATGTCACTGCCGCTCCAAGTATATAGTTCTCTGTTATTATTCAAACATTATTTTCAAAACTGCATCTTGGTGCAGTTTTACATTTATTTACCAACTATGATGAATGGGTGTAGAATTGTATCATGACCCAGTTTCTGTTGTTGTATTAATTACATTTTATGTGTTATAACCATTTATTGTATATGTGTTGAATAAATAAATAAATAAATAAATAAATAAATAAATAAATAAATAAATAAATAAATAAATAAAGTAATGGTCTTATTATTAATATAATTGTGTATGGCAGACCGTATGAATGGATTGAATGAATATTATGTCTTGGTAAAATTTAAGAATAAATCTTTGAAACATTCAAAGTCTGTTGCTATTTTAACTTTAGTTACATAGGCCTAAAATGAATGTTAATTGTGTAGGGTTCGATAAGTACGAATGTGAGAGTAGTTCGAGTGCACCGTGTATTTGATGTGTGATCTAAACTTTTTAAATTATAAGAATAAGACAAAAGAAAATAGAATTCACGATGTAATTTTCGAATATAATTCTAATCTTTAACCATGAACATTTAAATGTTGTTTACGCCGTCATAACCGTTCATTCCTTATACATTGAACTATAAATATTAATTTTTGATTGTACAGGTATCACATACATTGGCTGTATAAAGATCACCTTATTTTTGATTCCATAATACGGAATGTGCCTTTTGCACGATATGTGAGGTAAGCTAAGTGTATTTGTGTTTTTATGCTTGGCTTATGCTTTTAATATTTGTTGCGTTACGCTATTAATATGCTTATTATGCTAACCGATATTTAGCTATGCTTTAAAGCAATTTGTATTGTCATTTATTTATTTTGAATACAACTGTTATAGCGTGTATAACAAGGATATATTCGGTAAACACCAGTTCAAAGTCTTTGTCTTTAATTGAATCTTCATCTAACAAGTGTAGATATGAACTCGGTGTACTTGAATTTTTATATTGTTACATGTATATATTACATACGATCACCAAGTTTGCATATGATCGCTTATTTGAGCTTTTACTATTAGCAAGATCTAATTATCGTTCTTGTGTTATATTATGATTATTTGTATTTTACAGGGCATTTATTTATTCTGTTATTTGTGAATAAAATATCGAACCTTGGATATAGTTTGTGTTTTATACCTGTAAAGACACGACTTCTACACTGACCAACGTATGACCTTACTCATTGAATGTCAAAATAAATAAATGACGTAAACAAATCATAACATCGATCTTAAACTTTCTCATTCCAACTTAACCCAAAATAGTTGCTTCCCAGTCCGCCACCCGCGGACGTGCCGTGCTGTTACTTGGCTTTACTCATTACGCCAGACGCGCGTTTCGTTAACTTAAGACTCATCAGCGGCGTTTAACTCTAAATGCTTAAAGTATTTTTTCATTTCCGGACAACTCGGACTAAAACAGATTCGGACTTTTACGTATTCGGACTATAACCGATTCAGACTATAACAAATTCGACCTACTAATTATCCATAGCAATTTTAAGGTAGACAAATTCACACTTCAAAATAAAAATTATAATTACAGTACTACAGAATAATGTTGACAAAAGCGAAAACAGAAATTTTAATTAATTATTAAATTTTATTTAATAACTATGATTGTACATAATAAATAAATAAATCAAACATAAAAGAGATATTGGTGTATCAACTTAATTAAGAGGTTTGTATAACAGAAAAAGCTATGGCCTCCTGTATTCCTGCATTTAAAGTAGGCTTTGGTTGGTACAGTAGTTTCTCAGTTCGAATGTTGAAAGAACATAAAGCCGACTTTGAAGTGATGTGCTATAAAACCATTTCGAATTTGTTGTTAATCATTTCAAAAATGGATGCATCGAACCGTTGTGTCGATTGTCATCGTAAAGTCTCTTCAAGACAACATGCATTACTGTGCGATAAGTACTAAAGATGGCAACACTGGTAAGTTTTATTTTCTATTAAATAAAAAAATATGTGATACATAAGGGCCAGTAATATTGTATTTCAAGGCTAAGTCTTTGTTGTCGCGAATTTATAAATACTAATAAAATCCGCTATAAATGAATGAAGTTTATTCTCATAAACCATAAAACATAGTTTCAGAGAAGATAATAAACATATAAATGATCAAAATTCACAATTATTATATTCATTACCTACGTAGAGGGAACAAGCGATAAATAAGATTAAAGTTATAGATCTCTTGCAAAAATTCCATAATATAAACCTTTTGAGGAATCGTTGATAGTTGAATGTTTATTGTGTTTATTACATTTGGGCACTTTTTGTAATAAATAAGCAATATATTAATTATCTGTAATTAAATTACAGGTATTACACAGAATCAATATAGAGAAATGGTAAATAGGGATATACAGAATTTCTATGCATTATTTGCACGACAGACGTAGATAAGTAAGAATGTTTTCTTTCATTATTATAAATTTCTAAAAATCAATTTTATCACGATAATTAGTCTTTTACGTGTTGAATATTATGTTGATTAGTTGAAAATTGTAAATGAATAAATGTCTCTAGTGTAATTATTCAACCTTCACAAGGTCTAGATTCAGAGGATAACTCTCAAGTTTTTTTACACTGCTCTACCTTTGTATGACACAAGGAGTATGAAATTTAATACTTCCGGTTTTACTAGTATCGGGAACAATACCAGCAGTGCTGTATCGTGTACGGCAACCAAGCCGTGTATTGCTCCAGCTAAGAATGTGCATTTCTCGGATCAGGTAAATATTTTCAGTACTTCTGATGCTGCGGTAGGGACAGAGCCAGTCAAAGAGTAACGTTAAATGCCTCGTTTGAAAAATATGGGTAAGTTTGGCGAGGGACGTCAAATACCTCTTATTCCTCAGTTCCATTCCTCTAATGGTCTTCAAATTGGGGAACGTCAAATGCCTCGAAATTTAACGGGTAAACCGGTGATTAGAACTTTTAGTACTAATGGAGACGATAGAAGGCAAGTTTTCTGGCCCGAAACTGAAGTTGTGGATGATGTAAGCTCCACAAGGATGATGTCTATACTAGAGGTCCCTATCAACCCTTAGCATAGTAGGTTTAGTGATGGGCATGATTTTTTGTCGTAGAAAATGATAATGATGAATCCAGTTCTGATTGTGATGATGGTTTATATAATATGCAACCCTCAGATTTACCTGAGTTTGTTCAAGATGGTATGTATAACCCTGACATTATGGAAATATGACAAAAATATGACAAAAAGACAAATATGAAGAGTTACTTTGTATCAATGAGGACTCTGGGTTTTTTTATTTTACAGACCTCCAATACGGAGATACTGGGAAAACTTCCCCACCTATTGTTGAGGGCTTAGCTGCTAAAGTTAATCTTGTATGTAGCAAAAAACCAGAAGTTGAAAAATTTGAAAAAATTCTAGAAAAATTTCCACGGCCTCAAAATCTATTTGTCGTTCCTGAAGTGGATACCTAAGGTATGATTTAAATAAACTAAACAGATCCAATGATTTGGCTTTGCAGAATATTAAAAAAACCTGCTTTCACTACAGTTCTCAATGGCATTGTGTATAGTAAGCAGAATAATTCTGCTTTTGATTTTAAAAAGGGTCCTGAAAATTTATTTTATGCTTTAGCCCTGTTGGGATTTAGTTCATATGAACTCAGTATGAGGCGTAGGTTTACTTTAAGGTCATACATTAATCCATCCTACAGGAATGTTTGTAGGAAGACACAGCCACTTTCTACCCTTTTGTTTGGGGATAACTTGCCTCAATCTTTAGACAACATTTTAAAACTAATAAGGGGGGGCCTCGGTGGCCGAGTGGTCAAGGTAGTTCGTCTACTATTGATCACGTGGTCTGTCAACACTGAGATTGCGGGTTCGATTCTCACTGCAGGCAGGGTGTACTCGACTCCAATCTTAATTGACAAGGATTGCCAGTTTACCTACCGCAGGTCGGGGTATCTCTCCGGGTACTCCGGCTTCCTCCCCCAATAAAAACTGGACGCCATGAAATAGCTGAAAAATTGCTGAAAGTGGCGTTAAAACAACAATCAAACAAACAAAATAAAACTAATAAGATAAAAAATAAGCTGTAGTAAAATACTAGAAATGTTGTTAATTTTCATAGGGGTTTCTGAAATAGAGGCTCTTTGAGAATGAGGGGTGGCCAGTTTCGAACAAATCAATATAATAGAACCTATAGTAATTTTCGCCAACCTGGTACTTTTTCTCAGGAAAACAGACCAAGGAATTTTTGAACTGCTATTCCAAAAAACCCCAAGCAGTCCAATGGCAGTCTGGTACAGGTAAATATTAGTTCTGTAGGAAAAATTTCTTCTTGTAATAAATGGCTAGACCTCACTTATGACCCTTGGTTTTACAAACTGTCATGGGCTATCAAATTGAATTCGATAGTTTTCCTATCCAGAACTTCCAGCCTAGAATCCCCATGTGGTCTGTGGAGCAGTCTGATCTTAATTCTAATGAAGTAAATAAGGAGCTATAATTGAAGTGGAGGCTGAACATGGTCAGATTTATCTAATTTTTTTCTGGCTCAGAATAAGAATGATGATTGGAGACCAGTTATTAAATTAAGAAAATTAAACAAGTTTGTCAAGTATCATCACTTTAAGATGGAAACAATTGAAACTTCGAAAGGAATGTTAAATAAAAATGATTTTTATGTTCTTTAGATTTGACCGATGCTTATTATTCAGTGGAATAATAAGCTTTATGAATTGTGTATGTTTTGGGCTTAAAACAGTTCCAAGGATATTTACTTAAATGAATAAAGTTCTAATATCTTATTTACGTCAGCTTGGGATCAGACTTTCGTCTTATATTGACGATTCCATAATTGTAGGGGAGGACGAGAGCTCTTGTTTTAACAATGTCGTGTGTACTATACAAATGTTGGAATCTTTAGGATTAACCATCAACCTAAAAAAAAGTCTCAGCTTCAACCTAGTCGTCAGATTTTAGTGCACTTTGTCTAACTGAAAGTGGAAAGACCAAGATTAGGTGGTGGATCAACAATATCCAGAAACATAATAGTCGATCTTTTAAACTTGATCCTATTTATTGCACCATTTTTACAGACGCCAGCAACTCTAGTTGGGGTGCCTGGCGTGGAAGTAAACTAGTTCATGGTTTATGGTGAGAATCTGAAGCCTTAGAACATATAAATCTTTTGAAATTAAATGTTATTTGGCCATCTTTTTTAGCTTTTGCTTCTTCATTACAGAATGCGCATATAACTATTAAGTGTGATAATTCCAATGATGTAGCCAATAAGTAGACAAGTTGAATAGTCTGAGTAAGCAGGTTTGGTTGTAGTGTTTTGAAAAGAACATTTTTCTGTCTGCTTTTCATATAGCTTACAAGGAGAATATCCAAGCTGATTATTTATCTAGAATAAGTAAGAATGGTCTCTTAATGATGAGGTATTTCAGTCACTGATTTAAACATTGACGTATTTGCTTCTAAAGATAACCGAAAAAATGGATATATATGTTTCCTGGGAACCAGATAAGGATGCTTTTGTGGATTTGAAGGAAAAATTATACAATTCAGGCTTTTCTGAAGATAGTATAAGTATTATTAGTGCTTCATGGAGAGAAGGTACCATAAAACAATACCAAAGTGCATGGAAGTTATGGGAAAATTGGTACATGTCTAATTCATAAGATCCAATAATTGTAGTGTTCAGGATTTAGTTAATTTTTTATCTATACAATTCAAAAAAGGAAAATCGTACAGCATTTTGAACACTTGTAGATCTTCTATTTCCAGTGTTCATTGTTATATTGACAGAGTTCCTATTGGTCAACATGAAATGGTGGTCAGGTTTTTCAAAGGTTTATCTAATTTTAAGCCGCATATGCCAAGATATTCAGTAACCTGGATGTGGATACAGTTTTGTTTCTTGGAATCTTTATGGATTCTAAATGATTTAACTCTCAGAATTTTGTCCTGTAGGACTGTAGCACTGGTGGCTTTAGTTAATGCACAGAGATCACAGACCATACAATTTTTAGCATTACCTTCTATTGGGATAGACTTACTAATACTGATAAACCCGTACACTTTAGATCGATTTTCATTCCTATTTTTCCATACAACAAAATTGTGTGCGGTTACATCATGCCTATATTTCTAGAACTGGGAAATCTAACCAGCTATTTATCTCTTTCAGGAAACCTCACAAAGCAGTAACATCAGCAACTTTAGCCAAGTGGATGGTAACTATTATGAGAATGGCATGTGTTGATTGTGATACTTATTGCGCATTCAATACGATCAGCTGTATCGTCTAAACACATTTCGAAAAGATTTTCTTTAAAAAAATATGGTTTATGGCGTTCCGAGAATGCTTTAAAGAAGTTTTATTTGAAAAATATTGATGTCAAGGTGGAAGATGTTAATTGTTCTGCATCTAAAATGACAGATTCCCTTCTCTCTAAATGAATTTTTTGTTGGTACCAGTGTTGTGATAGAAGAGTTGTAACTTTATTCTGGTGATACCTATTGGACATTTGATATATGCCAGTTTTTATAGCGTGTTATGGTTTCTTTTTTGAAATACATTTCTGTAATTACAGCTGTTTGTTGTTTTATTTTAAGACTACAATCATTGTGTGGGAGTCTTGAAACCTTCTTTGAAGTCTACATAATGACTCTGAAATGCGGAAATATATTGATTACGAATTTAAAAATCACACAAATTCGATAAAATACAATGTAATTTTAATTCTTTAGAGATATATTGAAGCATGGATGAGTCATTACCCACCCTTCTTTGGTATATTTTACCCACCCTTAATTTGAGGTTTCTCAGACTATTTGGATCATTCTAGCCTCTGCTCTAATAGACGGATTAACCTGTGCACTGTGATTATATACCGGGGTGGCACAGGATACTGGTGCGGATAGAAGGGTTCATTTTGGCTTGTACTTAGCTATGAAACGTGAGGAGACATTAGGGGTTCTCGAGAAACTACATAATGACTTCCATGCTTTAATATATCTCTTTAAGAATTCAAATCACACTGCATTTTATCAAATTTGTGTGATTTTTAAATTTACCTTGCAATTTACCTGTCATTGAGTTTTTTCCTTTTATTTGTAAGAATTTTTAGATACAGCTACATATTACCATGGTTCTTAAATATGATATACTTGTATATTTTATTTTAATATTTATGCTTACTTTTCAGAGCTCTAGGGAATACACATGGACACTATTTATCAGTAAAAGACAGTGTTAAAAACACAAAACTACTTGCCACCTTAGACAGTATGTAAGAGTTTAAAACTACATATTATGTCACATTTGTCTCAGTTAACAGAGAAATACAAGTATAATAAATTACCAGACCTTTTGAAAGGTGAAATTGGCTCATTGATCCATTTTTGTGTATATTTTCCCTGCCTGCAGCTTTGTGAACTAAAACAGACAGTTATAAAAACTGTTTCATTAATTATGTTGTTGAGATATTTAAGTTCCAAACAGTATCAAAGATTTTGTCAAAGGACAATGTAAATTAATGTAATTGTTAATTTTAGACAGGTTGACTCATTTTGGGAACAAATACTCCAGAACAAGAAACCTAAGTTTGTATATTTTCAACTCATTAAGGATCTATTGTTTCAACCAACAGAAAAAAAATAAATGGGAAGATTTGTTACAATTAGAAATTGATGACTGGCACAAATATTTCTTGTTTATAAAAAAATGTACAGATGTTTATCTGAGGAATTTTCAGTGCAAACTGTTGCATCATATTTATCCAACCGATTCATTTTTATTCAAGGTTACGTTGAAACCCACTTACTTGTGTTCTTTTTGCAACAATACAACATTTATTTTATGACTGTCATATCACAATTGATTTTGGTTATCCTTTTTAAATAGTGTAAGACTGTTGATTATTGCAAAAAATTTTATTTATATATGTAAACTACTCCAAATATTGTTGGACTTAATAATCGTGTAAAGTAGTACCAATCGTCTGAGAGATATATTGCATATACAAATGGCAAACAGAAAAAATATGAAAGATTTGGGGTTCTTTTACATGTCTTTTTTCCAACATGATTATACTACATAACAAAAAGCTAATATTTGTACTACATGAATTTAATGTGTTTGTCATATTTACATTGCGGTACTTTTTCATGATTTATCTAAATCTTTAATCTATTTCATTACCTTGACAACCTCGGTTAATGTCTGTTGTCTGATATGTCAGGTGAAGGTTTTTTACCTTGGGAACCTCAGGTTGTTGCATGTTGTCCGATATGTCAGGTGCGTTTAACAGGCGAGATTTTGCAAGACAAAAAATGGTGGCATAATTTCATCGTTCCGTTCAATGGCAAGTCCCTTATGTTACATTATGTTACATTAAATCCCAATCACTACTGTAGCGACAGATGCTTGTCGTGCTGGGGCGGGGGATTGGTTTTATGTAAACTGGGAGCAAAATTACCCGTTTGCCAGCGACATGCACATAAATGAGCTGGAAACGTTTGCGGTGATAATGCATCTACAGTAGGCTGCATTAATAAATTATCTTCAAGAAATGCAATTTTCATGACCTTTTTGAGAGAATTATATTGGCTCTCTGCTACTTTCAATTTTCACTTGACAGCAATACATGTTCCTGGCGTTGATAATACTTTACCAGATCATAATTCCCGGTTAAGCGATATACGCTTCTGTGAATCATTTATGCGAAGAGTTTTGCAGCCCCCTTTGTATGTACATTCCATCGTGGATCATATGTCAAGTAAAGCCGTTCATTTTCTTTTACATAGGTTTACAGGCGCCGGGGGAGTTCAAGGCACTGGATAATTTAGTGATGTGTTTCAGAAGTAACATGTATGCTAACTCTACTGATTTAAGCTATTTACGGTGTTATTTAGAATTTTGTAGTACGTTCAATATTGCAGCAGTCCCCATAAGTAAAATAAATTTGTCTCGATATGTAGCATTTTTATTTTAAAAATATGCTACAGCTCTATAACAAACTATTTGACAGTTGTACGTGTTTTACATTTAGAGGCTGATATGAACTTCCCCTTAGGGAGTTATTTTATCCAATCTGTTTTTAAAGGATCTAAACGTGTTTTAGGCTCTTCGGTCCAATGTTAACTTCCCATGACACCGTTGATTTGGAAAGAGTTTTTTTAACATTTTACCTTTATATGCAGGCAAAGATTTATGTTTTGGGGCTGCATGTTTAGTTGCCTTTTTCTCGTTTTTAAGAAAATCAAATTTATTTCCATCCTCTGAGGAATTATTTAACCCCACCCAACACTTTTCTCGAGAAAACATTTGTTTTCATCAGCGGGGACCACTTTGACCCTCTGCAGAACTTAAACTATTCAATTTAATGAAAGATCTCTTTGCAATCCATTGCCTAGAATTCCTGATTCCCCCTTTTGCCCATCGAAGGCTTTACTTTTAAATTTTAGACAAGTGCCATCCATTTCTTTCCCATCCCCTGCTTTTTTGCACAAGTCAGGTGGTAAGACTTGTGTTTTAACTTATTCCAGCATTATCTCTATGTTAAAACAGTATTAAACGACCTTGGGTTATGATTGAAGCAAGTATTCTGGTCATAGTTTTCGCAGAGGGGGGCTTCCTTTGCATTCAAGTGTGGCATTCCAGCAGAACTTATTCAATCCCAGGGGGACTGGAAGTCAGACGCTTACAAACGATACGTAGACCCTACTTTCGTTCATCGTCAATCTTTTGCTGAAAAACTAGCCCAGTTTATTTCCAACATACAATTTTCTTTTCTGCCTACTCCTATTTTCACTTGAACAGGTTTGGGATATCTTGAAATACCACAGCTTCTCTTTTCATTTGTGTATTAGCTGCATATTATATTATATTGTGTATTGTTGTATATGTTGATTAGCACTATGTAATTAAATGTAATGTTATGTAATTAATATTAAACCGTGGTTCATGTCCCAAACCTGTCTTTGTATTACTATACTGTTAGTCACATCGATCGGTTTCTCGACTCGATATCGAATAGGTACATCTATTATATTTCTGGTCTTGATTCCTTTCCCATACATATTGCAAATATACACTTAAAAGGGGAATATAGCTTTGTTATGGCTAGAGGCTACCCACTCATTCTTGTTGGGGGCGGGGGCAATTCATACAGACAGTTGTGGATCAATACATTTACCTTCTGCTATCTGTCTTGTATATTATGTTCTTGAACGTCTTATTATCTTTCCACTATTGCTCCTTCACAGCAACATTAACAAAAGGCAAAGGGAGGGGGAGCAAGTCAAAGATTATTGCACAAAAAATCTTGTAGATGAAAATGAAAAATATAAATGTTATTTACATCTAACTATTTTTTGTTTTTAATATGATATAAAAAATCAGAAAAATATTCATTTAGAAACTAATATATAAAATTATAGTTTTAACTTGACACAATCAAATTGAGGGTTATGTGAAGAAATTGAAATTATTAAATATGTATTTGTAAAAGTTTATTCACTTACATTACATTGTAATTGTTGTAATAGACATTTGGTGAGCCCCTTCTACAATCTCTAAATAAACTAAGAATTTAAAAGTAATCACGGACTACAAACCTTTTTTATTATTCAACAACTAAAATATTAAAGTATACACGCGCAATCTAAGTGGAAGTACAACCAACTTAGTTTATAAAATACTCGGAGATTACGCTGGACGTGGAAAGCACCTGTGCTGCGCCTGTGTGTTTTGATGAATTATTAGATCATCCATCATGTTAGATTGTGCATTTTTTTTTAAAGTAAACGACTTTTGTAAGCATTTAAGTTTTAATAGCAGATGCATGTCAAAGAGTTTAGTGTTAATTAGAATGTCAAATGTTATTTAATGGGAAGAAAGGTGAAGGTCGTATTTTATAGGAGATGTAAACAAAGCAGACGACGAGTTTTCTTTTTTCTTAAGAATTAAATGGAAGATATGCCGGAAACATCGGAATACATGTGGAAAAAAGTAACACATTTTATTAAACATACTCCAGGCTTGCAAGCTGGCCCTTATTTTCCTAATTTTCCTTATTTTTCACAAACAGCCCTAAAATTCCTAATTAAAGCTGTAAAATCCTAAAAAAAATACTTTTTTGGTTAAAATCCTAATTTTTTTAATTTTCAAAATTCCAAAAATAAAAATAAAAAATAAACATAAAATAGATTAAAGTTAAATATAGCTTTAGTATACTTTCAGAAATATCATCCAAATGGTCTTCTGAATTGGTAATTAACTTTTGTACTATTGTTCTGAGCCCAAAATGGTGAGTAAATCTAATATTTTTCAGTCTTAAATCATAAGAAAATAGCACATTTCATCCCTTAGTTTTGTTAAAAAAAACCCTTAAGAATTCTTAAAATTAGCCCTTATTTTTTAAGAATTTAGCCCAAAAAAAGCCCTTATTTTTGCAAAAAGTAGCTGAAAAGCCTGATACTCAAATCTGATGTTTCCACTCCGCTTCCGACCCTTATATGATCCTCATATTTTTTTTCAAAGGTGCACCATACACCAATTAAATTCAGTTGATAATGTGTCACAAGGCAGGCTTTGTTTATAAAGCAGTTTATATGCTTTATGTCCCAAATTCATATCAGTTTTGATTAAAAATGTGATGATATTTTCTATTGCTATATGGTTTTAAAGAGGGAGAAAGGAGCAGAGGGGAGGGAGAAAGGAGCTGAGGGGAGGGAGAAAGGTACCCCCTGTCCACCCCGTCTAATATGGTGCCATCTGGCACAGTTGTCACATGTGACAGCTCTCGAGTTGGCTGTTTATCCCATCAAAGTTAATCACGATTGTAAACAAGCAAACATTCAATAATAATTATCGTTAGATTGTTCGAATACAGAATTTTTAACTTTTTTTGTCCAATCAGAATGCAAGTTTGTCTTCAATTATAGTATGTTACCATGGGTAAGCGTCTTTTAGTTCAAAGGTCACAATTAGGATATATACCGACTGTGTCGGAAAAAAACAGAACCATGCATGTGACTAATTGTGTGATTTCGAAAAGGTCAATTTAGAAATAGATTATTGCGAATATAAAATGAGGATAATATAACGTCTGACCATGTTCTTATTCACATAGAACCCAAGTGCAATAATCTATTTCGATTCTAATATGTCTAACAATTGTTTTAAAATTTCGAAGCGGCTGTGTCTAAGAGGACGCTTTCAATGGTAATATTGTTTTTTAAAACTAATAAGATATATCCCAAAACAGTATGATAAAGCAAATAAAATTAACATAAACATATATTCTCGTCTTTTATTGTGTATACGTACCTTTTAAACACAAATATTGAGAAATCTTAACGAAATTGCATTGTTCCAGTTTGAAATTTTCAGTTCAGCGAAATATGACCTCGGAATTGTAATTGTGACGTCATATTAATTCGAATGTAGAATTGTTAAAAAAATAATGTATCGGGAATAGTTTTAATCATATATATATTAATCTCGGAATTCACAATAAAAATAACTAAATTATTAACCACAACGATAATTATGGATAACACATAACAAACGGCATTTGTAAGTAAGTTTTAACATTTACACGAAACACGCAGCTTACGCATATGCGAAGTAAACTTATTGGAATTTTGCCATGGCTTTGTTTGCATAGCTAAAGCAGGAGGTCATATAAGAATTGGCCCTTATATTTTATATATGTACTGTTCTGGCCTATGTGTAATATAAATGAATTCTTTGCTGCTCATTGTGTTAAGTTTTGATTTCATCAAATCAAAACTTTTGATTTTCTCTGTTATCATGGTAATTGATAAAAAATTTTTTAGTACAAATGTTTTATTTGTATCTAAAAACTGGTGTTGGGGCCATGATTCATAGTGTTAGGAAATTGTCTGTGTTGTTATTGATTTACTTCCCTTGCCGTTTGATCACGTGACCAAAATCTCCCCTGGCAAGATGGAAGCTTTATGAAAACGGAAGCATCAGTTTTTAGCCGAGTTGCAACGAAGTTGAACTCGGCTATTGTTATGACGGGCGGCTGGGGGGGCGGGTGGGCGGGGTGGCGTCAACAATTGGTTTCCGGATCATAACTCAGAAAGTTGTGAACCGATTTTAATGAAACTTTAGGATATCGTTACATACCCTATTGATTTTGGGGTAAATCCGTTCAAGGTCAAGGTCACAGCGACAGAAAAGCGTTAGAAAATTTCTTGAATTAGTGGTTTCCGGACAATAACTAAAAAAGTTCTCAACAGATTTTAATAACACTTTGGTATATTGTTACATACCATAAGAGGAGGAACCTTATTGATTTTGGGATAAATCGGCTCAAGGTCAAGGTCACAGGGACAAAAACACCTGAGACAATTTCTTGAACTAGTGGTTTCCGGACCATAATTCAAAAAGTTCTCAACCGATTTTAATGAGAGTTTTGGTTAATAAAATACGGCAACTCGGCTGTTGCACCCCTGTGCATATCGATTTTTTTTTAAGGGTGTCACAACATGGACGACACCGTATGACAGGAAATGATTAAGGTCGGTAGGGATTCCACGTGAAGACGTCACGTCGTTGGAACGGTCTTCACACAGACCCGGGATCGCGCTTTTTTGTTCGTTTTTATTTATATGTACACTAGATATTAAAATAATATATATATCTTCTGATTGTGTTTTTTCTTGTCTTTCTTGCGATATATTTTATAACGCCGAACCGACCTGTCGATCTTTGCTTCCAGTTTGTTTATATATTAATAACAGTTCTATTTAATGCAACACAATCAGTCAACTAAATAAGCTTTCCTTTTCTTTGTTTTCTTTTGCGGTAACATCTTGACATTTGATGGACTTTCTATACAGTTGGCTTTCCTGTCATTAAAAGGGCACATGCATAGATGTACAACATAAATTAATGTTTTTTGTTCGTACTACCTATTTTCATGAAATAATACCCAAAAACAATTAATCATACATCTAATGCGCAATTCAAATCTTTTATAGACAACCCTTTACATAGCCTCTGCAGTTCTCGGCAACTGGGGTGCGGGCGAGGATCTAAGAAGGGGCCACTCCTCTCAAATTTAATTTATGACCGGCTATCTTACTGCATCCTATGATGCGGAAGTTGAAACAATCCATTTGGCTAAAGATATTTCGATTCCTGGTAACGTAACGATTCTGTTTTCTCCTTTTGTAATAGATTGGGCACCCCGTTTTGACGTGTAAATGTTCATTTTCTTAGCGACATAAGATATCAAAGAAGCATTGACCTTTCAATGTTATGGGGGTACCCCTATTCGATTATTATTTCGTTGAAAGAAAAATTAATTTTATTTTAAATTAAGTTAAAATACCTCTGTAAAAAATAGGTGGTTCGTTTGGTGTTATCAAAAATATAGGTTCGCGTTGCTTTTCTGACTGATAAACGATGGTCAAAAAGGGGGAGTCTTTTTTCAAACATGCAAGAAGTGCCATACCGTTTAGTATTACTTCATTTATACCATAAATATAATCATGGCCAGAATAAAAAACACACCCATTTTCTAATACATATTTTATTCAATTTCAGTGAAAAATTTCCCCATACTTTGTGTCAAATTTTTAACGAAGTTTGAATGTATTTTACAGATTGGTTCGACAACATAATGGTTTTGTTTTGAAAATCATATTTTATTTTCAGTCATGCAGAAGCTAATTTTAAGTACATGTTAAGGTAGGAAAACATAAGACTGGTACGTTAGGTAATTTCTGAATTGGACAGGCTTTTGGGAAATCAGGCAAGGTACAAATGTTATGAGTTTGGCTCGTCTTGTGGTCTAGTTGGTGACGCAGGTGAACGACAGCGAGCTGATGTGATATCTATACATTCCATTCCCATTAATTTGTAGGTGCCTGCTTTTATAAACTGATAACAATTTTGCTGAGAGGAAGCAACAGTAAAGCAAATTCGGAAAGAGCAACGCATAGAGTATGATACATTTCTGGTATGCGCGGATGGTATTAATCGCAGAGTGGTTGTATTCGTTGAGAAATTGTGTTTGTCTCGGGAAATTGGTTAAATTCGGGATACGACTGGAATAATACTCATTTTGATCAAGGATATGTTTTGAAAATTGTATAAAAGTCTAATATAATGTGAAATATCGCTTTTCCATGGTGAGTAGTTGAATATTGTTTTTTTTTAATTCAAGTCGCTTTTAATGAACAAAAAATGACGGACAAATAAAGCTGTTTACGTTACATGGCAGCCTATTTTTTTTAATGTTAATTCATTCAAAGTTAGATGACTTGTATACTCTTATATGCATTATGTGTTCTAATTTACAAATACTCATACAGTGATTAAAAAAATAAATTTAATGATTCACACGATAACTACATTAAGCCGATTAATAAAGGACAGAGTTGTACGCGTCTAACCTTAGCAAAGTGTATCACAGATTAAGGCAACATCCGGAATGTGTTTTAAAGGATGTAAAAATAATTTTGTACACTTTTAACATCATTATGGAATATAAATTACAGAAATATATTATTGTGTTGTATGTTCTGTATGGACACTGTTTCAGTGCAAGTAAGTTATGCTCAAGTATACCGTACAGACAATTATCATTGATCACTAACGGGGAGGGAGTGGGGAGGCAATACAGTATCTATGAAATACTTATACTTTAGTCAAGTAGGATCTTAGTGGACATTGGAAATAAAGTTGATTGATTGATTGATTGATTGACTGGTTGCTTAACATCCAGCGGGCAGTATTAGCTATAACAAAGGGAAAAGGGACATATCATATAAAAGGAAGCACAGTTTTTACTGCTAATGGGAAAGTTTTGCCTTATCTGTCACGGCTATATTTATAATTATTAACAAATAAATTTTACATATATTTCTGTTCCATAATCTTGCTCATATTTAAGTGTTTCCAGAAGCAATTCTACAAGACAATTAAGGTTTATTGATAATCATTATTAACGTTTTGTACATTTCATGCATCACAATATTTTTTTCATTGTCTTGAAACATATTTTAAGTTTTCACTTTTAAAACATTTTAAATATATCTCCACATGATGAACGGTTCTGAAAAAAACACACATTGTCGTCAAGTAGCTGTAAACCTTACACGTACAAGTAACTACAACACGTGTGGTGACCGTACAATTTACTAACTTTATAAACTTGCACCAGTACCTGGCTTAATGCACTTTTTATACGCCCGTTGGTGAAGGACATATTATGGTATACAAATGTCCGTCCGTCCGTCGTCCATATGTCGCACTGTATCTTGTGAATTCCTTCGCAAATTTTATGCACACACTAGTTAAATTTGTAAGAATCAAGGTCTGTATACTTTGGCGGATTTGTTTATTTTGATGGATGCAAACTTCCTTTCATTTTTAGTAAAATTCTGATATTTTGGTTATAATGGGACTTTGTTTGTAAAGAATTGATTGTGCTTTACGTGCAGCTAGGAGTATTTCAGCTATATTAAGGACGAGAACAAGTTAACAAACAATAAACCAATTCGAAAAAACTGAACTACAAAACAAACAGTGTGTTTCTCTCCAAACAAAGGTTTTATAGTTTTCTTATTTTAACTCAACAAAAGCTTTGATGAATTTTCTTGAAATTTTGGCGCATTGTTGATATTCATAGATTTGATTTTTTCTCATCAGTGCCGATAGACTTATTCATTCATGAAGTGTATAGCTCTTGTAGTTATATTTCGTTTTCGGCAAGGACGGGCGTATCATAAGTATTAATTTATGTAGAACAGAACGTTTTGTGTTCATAGGTGGTTTTTGCAGGATATATACAGCTTTTTGTGAATAATTTATTGAACTGAAACGATGCTACAACACATTTTAGAAACTTTTATTTATATAGCTGATTTGTTTTGTAGAATACACAGCTTTCTTTTCGAATAACTCATTGAACTGGAACGATGCTAAAACATATTATAGACTAGTTGGCGATGGAATTAATGTCCCGTTAACAGAAATTCAGGTTACTATTGACCCAAGCAACACTTATAACCTACAAACTACATTTGGTTGGGTTGACGCATTGGCGGCCTACCAACCATGGATGGAGTATCTAGGTAAGAAAAAAAATCACGTGACATCTAAATCATTTTTGCTCTAGACATGAAAGAACTCAATATTTCTGTGTGTAAAAATACAACTTGAAATTAATCCGCACGTGATATAATTCTTCATATCAGATACTGTATTGTTTTGTGTTTTGTTTTGTTTGTTTTTTATGCTTTTTTTTCGTTTGTTTGTTTGTTGTTTTGTTTATTAGTCAAGATCGTCCTGTCGAGAAGGATAGTCACAGATATTTAAATCTTTCTAAAAATTTTTATTTATAGCAAATAAATATTTTTGGCAAACAGGATTTTGTCTGTGATTTACAAGTCAGCAGAGACAACTTCTTTCAAATATATTTTTCCAATCTTTATATATCATTATCTCCATTATATCTCCAACAGATGACGTTTACTTTTTTACTCTATTGTGTTACAGCTACACAAGCTTTGGACATTTGGGACCCTAACCAAATTTTAGTTCTGGTAAAGGAAATTTTGTTTTCTGGTTTGTTTGTATTTTGTTTATTATGTCTACAGCTTTTTTTTCATGCATGTATTATCACCAACTTTGATGGAGACAGGAACCTATAAATCAACGGGACTGGAATCTAACGATATCGTATACTTTTCCTTGTCGCGCCAATACTCTATTTGCGAACAAGTGTCGACACGGATATGACGGTATATATGGCTTTTGTACGATACAATCTGTTCGAGACTCAAGCAAGTTACGTGTAGCATCAGGGATCCGCCTAGACTATCAGGTTAGCATCAGGGATCCGCCTAGACTATCAAGTTAGGGTTAGCATTTGAATAGGTTAATGATTTTATGCTGTTATTCTCCCCTAGTGTTCCTCTCGATTGTTCTGTAGTATCCATGCATGTGCCACCTCCACTATCAGGTTAGCATAAGGGAGCCACATCGACTATCAGGTTAGCACCGGGGAGCCGCCTCGACTGTCGGGTTAGCATCAGGAACCTGCAGTCAATAGCTTTTTTATGTGGTGCTACATCTTCCTATCCTTCAAATTAACATTTATGCTTAACATGTCCTTATATAGATGACAGGTGCACCATCGCACTTTAGCGCGACTGAAAGACCATCACACTTTAGCGTCAACGGGCATCGCACATTGGCGTACACCATCGCACTTTGGCGAAAAACCCATCGTATTTTAGCGTCAACCAAAACATTTTGGCGTGACCATCGTACTTTGGAGTCCCATCGCACTTTTGAGTCCTACATATCAATACATTGATGCATTTAATAACAAAAATTGAACAAATTAGAAAAAAACACAACACCCACATAAAAAAACAAAGAAAAAAAAACAAAACAAAAGCAGAAAGAAAAAAAACATACACAACAAACAAACAAAAGACAAACCGAAGTTTTTAATTTCTAAAATTCGATTTGTTGTACTAGTTCCAGTGAATTAAAATCAAAATCGCCTTGTATGATTTTATTTGATGTTTATGGTTTTCACAAATTAGACAATTTATATGATGACACAGGTATTAGCTACCTAGGGTATACGCTCAGACAACTTTTGACACCGTTGTTTATTGGGCTTATTCACGTTTCTCCAACATTGTCACGTCGACTATCAAAGGGAGAGGTTCAGGATTATACAACAACTAATATATAATACAGATTTTATATAAAATGATGGGCAATTGAACTTTAGTAGTTTTTTATTGTAAGGTGGTGTTAATTTCCTGTTCATTATTATTATTATTATTAGTAGTAGTAGTATTTTTATTTTTTTTTTAAATTTTATTATAGGATTAAACACTGGGTTTCAGGAAATTATCAATGTGTAAACTCTGGCGACTCACTAACAAACTAAATAAAGTCCGAAGCACTTTATGTCAAGTTTGTGAGGAGTCGCCGTAGTTTACACATTGATAATTCCCTTAAACCCGGTGTTTAATCCTTATAATTCTGTGAAATAATCGTTGCAATTTTTAAAACAGCAAAAACAGTTACCGAAACCCATCTAGACCTTAAACGGTGACACGAATTACCGGAATCCACCGGAATCCACTTTGATTTACCGGAATCCACTTCAAAAATTGTTTTTCATATGATATTTAAGTGTTTAATGACTTCAATTTGTTATTATTAATTGTTCTCACTGTTTGTCATAAAAAGTAAAGAGATATACGTTCAAATTAAGAAATTAAATCGAAGAAAGTCGCTCTATACGAAGAGAACGAAGATAATCTATACATTTATTTTATGTGACAATGACATAAATGGTCGTATGAGGACATAAATAAATGAAGGAGATATTAATATTTACTAGCGTATATAATATTATTTTCTAAAATGAAAAATAAAGACGCTATAGATTAATTTGTCGGCACGTGCCAGAAGTTTGGCTACCAGTTGTTAATTGATACCTCGCAAGGCCAATAACAAGTTTTATCAACATAAACAATTACGATTAATGCAGCCAGAGTTAGTTCTTGAATAAACACAATGATTGAGCTGCTTAAGTTGTAATAAAGATTTTGATTACAATTATTGATGTATTAATTGTTGAACACTGAGTAATTTATATTTTATAATTACCAAACAATAGTTTGTATTAACCAACGACCGACAGAAAACAAAAATTGTGTTTGCAAAACAATAAATGGTTAGAGCGTTATTGTCCGTGAAAACGGCATCTTTTGAAGAAAGTTACAACAAGAAACCCTGCAATTTTCTCAAATCAAGATTGTTTTAATTACCGTTAAAGAAAGTAATATAAGCTCGATTTTTTCAAAGTCTTATATCATATATCTCCACAGTCTCGTTCTGTCAAATAATAAAAGACGAGAAAGAACTAGACAATTGTGTTGATCCTTGATAAACCAAAGGTAAAAACCCATGTAAGAGGAAACGTAAGCCGGTGACAACTACAATTTCAATTAAAAAACCAAGGACCACAGATATATCCTTGTGGAACAATGACATTGGACAAATTCATATGAGGACAATTAAGATAAACTTGGATGACATGTATTTATATACATATTGCATGGTGTTAATTTTATTTTTCATGTCATTCTTTATTACACGTTAAAAATTTCGATCTTAACAAATTAAATAATATGTGATTGTTGACTTTTCTTTCTTGTATCAACTTTTTGTGTACCAATATAATTGTGGCCGAATACACTTTCTGTACTTTTATTGTTTTGTAGTGCTCTCCCTTTGTTTTGTTTTGACCGCCATTAATTTCTACTGGTGTAGTGGTATGTTACCAATATCCATCATCTAGTAAAACCTAGCCTAAAAATCATTTTAGAAATCATAAATATTACTGAAAAATCCAGCTATATATTTTAAGGTTTAAATCCAACGATATTATATACAGGATCTAGTAGCGTTCGCTGTTTGGATTCATTGCGTCAGCATACACAGACATTCTTTAATTTCATTACTTAATCTGAACTTATTCCTCTGTTTCTTTGAAGAGAAACATTGAAAAACATTTAAAAAAATAACAATTTGAAGTTATTAAACATTTAAATATCATACAAATAACAATTTTTGAAGTAAATTCCGGTAAAAATAGTGTATTCGGTTATTCGTGTCACCCGACCTTAAAACGTACATAGGCCGGAAAGCGTAGGGATATGCAAAACTTAGTACCAAAGGAATCGCGGTTCTGTAGATATTAATAGAAAAAAAACCAAAATGAAACATTTAATTGTATATTTATATATTATATTTTATTTGAAATCTCAGTCGATTTAATTGGAAATCATTGCGGCAGAGAAAACATTGTCCCCTCTACCTAACGATACGCTAGGAGGACGCCATCTTGTTACATTGGATACTGAAATTAGTCTGCTCAGAGGAAATATCGATATATAAATTATCTGAGATGACGCCATTTAAGTGTTTTTATCCAATCAAAGCACTTAATATAAATAAATTACAGCATGAATAGAATAGAATATAACATTTTATACATATGAATACTATTAATAGTATTTGCAGAAGGTTTGTCTTCGAATTCCAGGACTGTGATATTCCTGCTTGTAAATTGGGTCGGTTATCAATGTTTCTCTATTTCTTTTGCTGTGGTCTGATGTTATCTGAATCTGGTTTGCATCTGTAATTGTCTGTGACTTTTTCGAATTTCTATCAGCTGAAAAATGTTGTGGTGTTTGTGCCAGACAAGTTACTTTTGTTTATTTGCGCTATCCTTATAAGGGGTTGTTGATGTGTGTTCCTTCAGTGGAATGGTTGTATGTTGTTTTTTTTTTGGTTCTATGTATACCCAACACTTGGTTCCATATATGGTATCAGCGTTTACGATCCGATAATAACTGGGGATTCACAACAAAAATAATATATGCTGCAACGCGACAAAAAATATTCACTGCCACAAGATAATTGCACAAATTTTAACTGAAATATTAGTATCGTATTGTACTATAGATGCTTTCATTTCTGCGTTCTCGTTTAATCTCGTTCCGGTCTCGCGCGACAAGGAAATCGTACTTTTTAAACTGAAGACTTAGCGAGTGTCCAATCCCGTTAGTTATACTAGTCCCAGATGGAGATGAGATATTTATTTCAGTAGTTTATGTTCTGTAAAAATAAAGTTGTGGAGCTGTATTGTTATTTTTGAAAATATGTTTCCTATGCCTTACAAACGCCAATAATATCCCCATCTTTGATGGGATTGGTTCTTTATTGTAGTAGTTAAGATATATTAAGTTATATTTTAATTTGTGTTTTCGTCATTGAAGCACTAAATGACATTTTCATTTCTATGCTGAGTTTTTTCTTCCCTCCAGTAACGGAGCACAGTATGTGCTGACACAAATAATAATAATGCAACCATTTTTTTCCAACCAGTAATTTGCTTAAATTTTTCAATCGGAACATCTATTCATAACCATTACTGAATGTTGGCGAAAAGAGCGAAAGATGATCTGATTGAGTATTTAAAACCAAGTATGAATAGAATTGACGTTAATGCGCAACATTGGAAACGCAAGGAACTGGTAATAAATCGCCATGAGATTTTGATTATTTGTACTGAAAAAAAATTGAACAAATTGGCTATAAAAGGGTATATTGATAACAAAGTGAATAATAATTGAAACTTGGAAAAGTTTCACACCAACACGTACTTCGCGAAAGACTGGAAAGCTCCAACGGTCTCGGCTGTAGAATTACCCATACATGGCCGTTGTTTAAATCTAATACATGTAATTATATTAATAAACACTTTTTGAGTTATTTTAGTGATTGTTTTTAAGTCTCAGGAACACGAAGATATTGTCATTGTTTTAGTCAATTACTTCAATTAGATGGAAATAACTACTTCAAATGACTATAGCAAAAAACTTATAATAAATAATAAAATATACGGACATGTTCATAAAATCAAATTATGGGTATATAATGGAAACCTTACCTTACTGGTTCATAATACTCCTAAATGCTTTCCGTGCCTCTTTGTCTGGGTGTAAAGTCACTTTTAGCAATTTTTCATCTTTATCGTGACAATTTTTTATTGAAGAAGGAAGCCAAAAAACCGAAATACGCTATAAAATCTGTATCTATTAAGGTTGTAGTCGAACACCATCCATACAGAACACCCCTAACTCGTAACCTCAGTTTTGACACGCAGGTGATCAATAGAAGACAACTAACCATACGACCTACACGTCCACTGAGGACCCGCAAATTCATTCGTGATAGTTTTGAATGTCGAAGTCCACGGCCGACAGAACCTCGTTGTTTGAATGATAAAGATCCCAACAGCAAGTTGAGTGTTTTAAGTTAAAACTGTTTTCTATCTTTAGTTTGATGTCAAGGATTTATTTTTTGCGTTTTACCAGACTACAGCTAAAATATTACCATCAATGAAACACTGTTTGAATGTCAGTGGTAATTTTGTATTACTTACCTTTTATCTAGGGTGTTACATTGTAAATCCTCAGAAGATTCAAGCCGAGTTTACTGTAAGCAGTAGAAGTCAAGTATTTGGATGTGGGAACCAGTGTCCGGGGTCGTATTATATTGGTTTGCAGGTAACTACTCGCCGTAGTTTTAATGTAAGAATTTATTTCTAACAAGTGGAGCATAAATAGAGTACCACAGCATGGCAGTGGTGACACACCTAATTTTTTAATCGTATTTACGTATATCGGTTATTATACAGTCACAAATTGACTTTTTTTTAAAAGATTTTAAAAATATAATGCAGTTATCTCTGTTCAAGTTAGACAAAAGTGTTTAATGTTAGAAACGCCCTTTGCGCATGCAGCATAACATTTACACTTTAGTATCAATTTTACGCAACTTATCGTCCAATCAGATTAGTTGTAACATTATATGCTGTATAAGAACTGCCAATAATATTTAATAGACATAAGCTTATGTAGGATATTCGTAAGAAAGGAAGAAGAAATCTGTTAGCTCTATACACATGTAGTAATGTGGTGTGTTTAAATGATGTTTAAAGACACTGTCACCAATTTTTAAGCTATATCATGGCATCCAGGTTTATTGGAGGAGGAAACCGCAAAAAAACCCGACCTTTGGTAGGAGAACGTGTAATACTTAATTAGAGTCGAGCGCACGCTACCCACAGTGAGACTTAAACCTGCTATCTCAGTGCTGACAGACCTTGCGATGAATACTCGAATTACTTAACCACCCATTCACCGACGCCCCCTGTTGAAATTGATACATGTTTAGGAAACATAAAAATCAGAATAGAAATCCGAAAAAAAGCATCGAATAAATTTTAGGAATTAGCCATATATTTGTCCAAGGGCAAGTTCATAAGTTTTGCTCATTTGTGAGTGAATGTATGTCGTTTGACACCACCTAAACAGTTTGTTATTCTAAAAAACCTCACACCCTACTACTATCAATGTTCATGTCTGCTTTAATTGTACATGACAAACAAGTTTTGCAGAATTCTATTGCGAGTACACACTGGATCTATTGTCCGCAGTTAAACATTATATTCTGACTTAACACGTATAAGTGCTTGTTAAATTTGCTTATTTAAGGAGGAACTATCTTGTTTGTTTTAAAACGGCAGGGGAGCTAACTTATAATTTTATGCTGTGTTCAAATGTATTTAATTGTAATTATACAAAAATTCAGACAAAACGTAATTAAAAGCTGAATTTATGATCTGTCATTAAAATGAGTTCTCTATATTACACAGCAAAGTAAATGTGTATGCCTTTCGAACTTGACTACAACCAACCCGGATGTGACTGGTCTGTGTACCTCCGAGTTCTGCAATGGAGACGGAAACGCTTTATGTGCTGCGGACTCCGGACTTCAGAGCCAGTATTCTGTGTATATCAGAGGTAGATACTGTACTTACATGTACTCTTATGAAGACACGTGGTTCACGTTGTACCAAATTACAGTGTGGTACATGCATCATACTAACTCACACGATAAAGGTTTAAAAGTAAAAACAAGGATGAGTAATAAAACATATATAATATTTAGGTTTGTTTTTGAAAAACATACATCTTTACAATATCCTCCGTTTCATGGCCAATTCATGCGTACATAAATATTAAAGAGAAATTTTTTAAAAGGTGTTGTCTCCGTCCGACATTGAAAGCAGTCCCATAATAGTGCACAGTGAAAACGTCTAAACGAGAAGTAAACTGATTTCTGAATGAACAAAAAGCATAAATAATGTCACACCAGGGAATGCACTCGCTTTTAACGAATATTATATATTTGTCAAATTAAATATTAATTTTAAATCGGTTCTGTATTTTAACTATAAGGAAAACGTTTTTATACATAACTGTGTGGCTACCATCGGTAAACAGTGTTTTGCATAAATTTGTCGCTTCACTACTTGTTTCGGTTATCAGTAATACGGGTTCATGAATACAGATCAATTCAGACTTCGTCTGGAACAAAACCATGAACCGACACTACTAGTCAAACGCCTTTTACAAATCCCAGATAGGAGAGCAAAAAGCGTGCTCGTAGATCATGTTGTTAATACTTATATACATGGTCATAGGGGGCCTCGGTGGCCGAGTGGTTAAGGTAGTTCGTCTACTATTGATCACGTGGTTTGTCAACACTGAGATTGCGGGTTCGATTCTCACAGCAGGCAGGGTGTGCTCGACTCCAATCTTAATTGACAAGGATTGACAGTTTTCCTACCTAAGGTCGGGAGTTTTCTCCGGGTACTCCGGCTTCCTCCTCCGATTAAAACTGGACGCCATGATATAGCTGAAAAATTGCCGAAAGTGGCGTCAAAACACCATCAAACAAAAAAAACATACATGGTCATAATAACGCTGCATACTTATCTGACTATAAGTTAATTTTTGTTTATGTCCTAGACTACACAACTCATAATCTACTGAGTACTAATGTAATAACAGGCATGCTCGCCTTTTGAGGTATTGCATCCTTCAAAATCTTGCTTCTAAACATTTGTTTCCTATAAAACAACGAGGTAGATTTGTTGATATAACTTACTGCGCAGGCGTAAAGAATACACAAATCCAGCAATAAATTGTACCATGCATCAATGTACACGTATGAGGCTTTTGCCTAAAATTATCACCACTAATTCATTTAATAAAATCATAAGTAATATGTTACAATATTAAATATCATTTTTAATTGAAATGATTTATGTCTAAAGGTACCCGTTCAGTGCAAAGAAATGTTGGAGATTGCCTCGTGTTAACTATCAATAGGAACACCTCCCCTTCCGCCTATTATGAACCTGCGCCATGTGGTACATCAATTTTTCCACTGTGTTATAAAAACGGTATGTTTAAATTTGAATCCATTGTTATAACTCATTAACAGATGAAAATGATCATGAATGACCATTACACTTTCTTGATATATTGTTTATAATGTTACATATTTTTGTTTTAAAATATCCTTGTCTGAACTATGAACAGGAAGATTCGTCTTCTTAAACTAAATTTATTTTACATATGTGCTTATCAAACAAAAAACTTGATAACTGATACCAATAATTCTAAATTTATACGAAATTTTCTTCAAACTTGACATCGTTGTGTGCTTATTTGTTTGTTTTCTTTGACCACACCTGTGTGATCCACAGATCAGCCATGCGCGTCCCCGGGTGGCGAATAGGGGAGACCATCTAATTGGACGTTGTCAGATCATCATACGGAAAGCCTGACAGCAGACCGTAGTGCGTAACGTGTTTGGAGAGCGCTAAGCTTCATGCACGATAAAGACCCATTTTGTAGATTTCGAAAATGAGTAAGCTCGTTGTAGCCGCTACAATAGACTAAATTCTCCGCCCATACCTAATACTCCATACTTTTCCAGTGGCAGACACAATTGTGTCCCTCCCATCCCAACCCTTTTTCTTTGTTGATTAATTGTTTGTTAACTTGTTCTCGTCCTGAATATAGCTGAAATACTGCTAGCTGGACGTAAAGCAAACATCCAATCAAAAACGCTTCCTCAATTATATTGTTGTTGTGTTTTAATAGATGTTATCTTCCCTTTGTTTTTTTATAAACTTATGATCGTTTTTGAAGAAGTAATGGTTCTTAAAATAGGGGATATAGTCTAATAGGAAAGGCTTCGTTGGGATGATGAGGTTAAAATACGTAAAGCTTGTTCGCAGGCCAAAGTGGGTATCGTGTTTTAAGATTGCCACGCGTGATTACAACCCCATTTAGAATTTTTTTATAAAAAGAAGGTTCATTGTAGCCTCTACAAATGTATAATTTCTCTATCCCTACCCAAATATCCGTACTTTTCCAGTCAACATTAAGTTCCATGCGGCCATTAATTTTGTACGTTTATATATAATTTATAAACTTGTTCTCGGGCTGAATCAACACGTTAATCAATCAATCAATTTGTCGGTCAATCAATCAATCTCTTAATTAATCAATCTGTCTGCCAAGCAATCAATCTCTCAATCAATCCATACATCTTTGTCTTAAAGTTTTAGAGTTTTATTTTTCACTTTAGGAGTTACAACTGCCTCTTCAGTAAAAACCACATGGAATGGCGCAGTTACTACATGTTCGAGTTCGGCGTCAGTTCTGACATCACCATACCATATATCTGGTACAACGACATATTTATTAGACGGTTCATATTGGTTGGCACAGATAAGGAAAGTTCAGTACAGTCTGTCCAAAGGTGATTATTTATAGCTGTTACTAGATTACTCGATTTTAAACCATACCCCCTCTGAAAGAATGCTGACATACTGAAAAGATACTTTGCCTGTCGTCAAAAAGCCTTAATGTTTATAATTGGGAAGGGGTGGGAGCTACTTATACATAACTTATCTGCGTCCGATGTGTACACTAAACCATAGATCTAGTCTTGTGAGAATGCTATGATTTCTGTATGTAACGCAGGGAGCTTGGAAGTTGTCGACAGGTGTAGGCAATGAGGCTATTTGTTCGAAACAAATCTATTGTATTATTCTTTTTATATGTGATGTACATTTTCATTACTAGTATAATAAACCCAGTTACCACTTTAAAACACCTACGAACACAATTTTGATTCGTTAACGTGATATTGACAATGATTATATATTAATATTTGGATGTAAAGAACAAATCAATTAGTCGATTCGTTTTGAGCAATGACAATTCTGATCATATTAATACAGTACTCTGCCCATTTGTTTTGGTGTTCACTACTTGCGCTATTCAAGTTGTTTTGTATTTCTAGATTCTGCATAGGTATATACCATAACCTTTTAGTTTCCGCAATTCAAGGTAGCTTACCCACAATTTCATATAATGGATGCGGTCAGTAGCAATTGTAGTGGAAAACTGACAATCAGTATCAGTATTGCATGGATCTTGGTATACATGAAAACATGAAAAACTTCTAATTTCGATTTCAGCAGTGTTCTATATTAAAATATATTACATTTTCACGAGTATTCACAACTTGATAATAAACATGTCGACAATAATTTAGTCTTAAATTTCTTGTTTTGGTTCGTTACAGACTTTGTGCCTGGAGTTGAAAATTACTGTCTAGCTGCACGCGTGCGCTCTGGGGATTTTCTGGAATACCTTATTAGACCATGTGACATGCAGCTACCAGCTCTGTCATACGTTAACGACGGTATAACTACGGTTTCAACCAATAAGATAAGACCAACACCTCAACCGCCGATATCTGATGGTATGTAAAACTTGATTTTACTGTTATGTAATACCACAACCTACCAAACCAGTTACCAGCTCGTACTACGGGAAAAAAATACAGTTCTCTTCCTTATACTACAACCTTATAAATAAGAGAATTTTTTCTGAGGGCAATAAATATTTCGAGACATATATGAGACGTGTTACAAAGTTGCCAATCGAGTGAATACACGCTGTAAAATCGTTCATTATCATTATATTCCTTAAAAAAACTATCCCGAGATCGAGTACCTGCGCATATTGTAATTTTTGTTTTGTATGTAAATCTGTATTTCGGAATGATATACGCTCATTTTTCATAACAATAGGCGTGGCCGATCGTGACAAATCGCAGTAGAAACGTAGTGGAGTCTTTCAAAGCGCAGTATGATCGCGATAGGGTCTTCATTATCGGAGAGGTCTGCGCTCTCGCCACGCTTATTTTGAACATGCTCAAAACAAGCATAGCGAATCGTGGCCAACAAGAATCGGGTAAAGTCGTAAAAAGAGCGTAGTAGAAGCGCCGTAATCATACAAGCAACGCAGAAGCATCGTGGCGAGATCTTCATGATCGTAGTAAAAGCGTCGGAACTTGTCAAGAACGCTCTTACTACGTTCCCACTACGTAATATGATCGGTACCACCGTAGCGATATCGTCGTACAGTCATCCAGATCTGAGTAGTGTCGTAGTATGATATTGAATTTCGTAGCGGCAGCGTAGCGTAAACGCAGTGAACGCGGCCGCTGGTCGGCAACGGTCTGTGTAGCATCGTAGTAGAAGCTTGTTAGCAGCGCGTTTGACGTAGGGCATCGTAGTACGGTCGTAATGAAGACAACAAAATCGAGCCATATGCTCGATTTTGACACCAAACCGCCCCGATCCTCCCCGATGCAAAACTTTTTCAGATCGTGGCTTGATCAGGGATCGTCGCAGCTCTGTGTGAACGGGGGTAATTACTTGTTATAACTAGAATAAAAATAGACATAACTTGCACTCAAAAACACCAATTCTAAAATCTTACCGGACTTCACAGTTTTTTAGGGGAGGGAAGCCGATCTGTCAACACTGAGTTTCCGGGTGCGAGGCTCACTAATGGCAGGTAGTACTCGATGTCCATCGACAGCTATTGCCTCTTTTCCTACCGAAGGTCGGGGGTTTTCTCGGAATAACCGGCTTCATCCCCTAAAATAAACTGGACGCCGTGAAATAGCTGAAAAATTGCTGAAAGTGACGTTAAACACCATTCAAAACAAAAAACAAAACAACTGATCTGACACCTCAAAATCACAAAATTTTCCTGTCTCATGGGCGAGAATTGCTACCCCAGGGTTTTAGGCAAAGCCTACTATCCGTGGTTTTGAATCATGTAAAAATACAGGTCACGTGCGTCTCATCTCCAAACACGTAACCCAAGGGTCAGGATCTCAGTATTGTAACCTAAAAGCCCGACCAAAACGCGAGGGCTTCCTTTATCTGTCATATAGGGACGCGCTTGGCATTGTAATAGATCTACAAGTAAAAATACAATATTGTTCGAACAATCTTATCAAAATCCATTTCCTGCATCGTCTATGGCGATACAGAACAACTCGTTACAAGAACACTTTTTTGTCTTTCGTTCAAACAATATCAGGCACGATAACACATTGTTTCTTGTTATTCTTGATTTATAGGGATGATTGCACTCATTGTGTTTCTACCTGGTGCCATGCTAGTAGGTATTGCTGCTGTCATTGGATGGTATACGTGGAGGTACATTTGTAATACTTATTTTATTTATTAGTGAATGTAAATGGATTAATGTGGGGAAATTCAATGATTTTCGACTATGAAAAGTAACAGAGTTCGCTAGCACTACCTCCCGTGGTGCTAGCACATAGTAGTACTATACTTCTACTAACCCTATGATAAGATATGTTCTTATAGCTGATAGGTGGAAAAATGCAAATAAAATTAAATAGGTACAAAATGTAGTGTACATTTGTGAATAAAATCTTACTTTTTACCCTGGCAAAAAAAGAATTTGGGAAGTTCGCGATGGATTCTGTGACCGGTACAAAGGTTCGACCCACAGAGGTTTCTAGCGCGTCACTAGGTGGGTATGCTCTTTTGTTTAGGGATTTCCGGTTCTTATAAGAAAAGTCCAACATAAAATCATAATTAGTAACACATACTCACACAGCCCTTAATACTCCGCTGGCATTCTAAATGTTGTGCCTACTAGTCTTTTATTGATTTATTGTTGGCAACGGTTAAAACAACTAAACTTGTTTTGACTTTTCTGTCGTTTATTATCTATAACTTTGACAAAGATACATATACTTAGGAAAACATCATTTTTTTTAAAGATATTTAGTACTTATATCATCTGATAAATACACGCTTACTTTTATATCTTTAGATACTACGAAAGAAAATATAAAAATAATAATCACGTTACAAACCAGACTTCTGATGTGTCGTACTACGAGTCTTCAAGTGGGTGCGGAACAACAGACATATCTCACTATGATGACGATAATACATATACAAGAAAAGATTTACCAAATCCTGCTTTAGGGCAACATTGTGCGACAGATGGATCACATTATGACACTTGTAGTGAAAATCCAACCACTACCCAAGATGATACATACATGTATAATCATATTAAACATACCGGAACTCAAAATGATAATAACAGCGGAAACGGATATGACGTAATGGTGTCAGGCACCAATGGAATGATAGTGAACGGATATCATATAGGAAACACAGTTTCAAAACAAACCATCAACTACGATACTATGGCTTCTTTAACAGCCAGAAAAAATTCAGACGTATATGACTCTACTGACAAGACTGATGAAAATACGACGTTGTTACATTATGATACCATGGCGTCTATACTAAATGGTGATAAAGCTACACAGCAGCATGAAGCTGAAAATAAATATGACTCAATGGAATAAGTTTAAAAGATTCTTATATAAATTATTTTAGGAATATTTCAAATTTTTCAACAGGTTATACGATATAACATAGTTTAGGTCTGTTTACGCCTATTTATGAATAGTGTAAATAGACCCAAACCAGATTATATAAGTAAAACCTGTTCAGAAATTTGAAAATATACCTTATAATTTAATTTTAACAAGGATCTTAAATCTGAAATTTATAAAAGCATCAATGACGTCATGGGACTACTTGAATTTTAATGGCGTAAGAATATATCATCTGACAAACGCAAGTTATATTGTATAGTATAGGTTGATCCATATGAATTAGCCAATCTGATTTCAGCTTACTAAGCAAATTAAGTTATATAACCTTGTAAATTATATATTGAACCTAATAAAGCACGTCAAGTTATTTATTAACACGTAATTTTACAAATGTTCCCAAAGACTTCCATCTGATATGATATCTCAAAAACGGTAAGTGTTTTTTACTGTAAAACTCTACCGCCTAAAGGTACTTAAGTCAGGACTGGAAAAAGGGACGCTTTTGTTGCTTCTATTTCAAAGATAGTTTTGGTATTTTGTTGGGGTGCGTTCTGCATTTTTGTGTTCTTAGAGCATTACAATATGGAGGATTGATAACTGATTTAATCCATTTTATATAACGATGTAATTGTTTACCTCACCTTACTGAAAGTCAGGTTAGCTGTTGCCATCACTGTTGGTACGTTGTAAGTCCATTCGTTGTTTATAAACTTCACGATTTAATCTTTTAATATTCCGCCAGTCAGTTAAATGTTTTGTAACTTTGTAAAAATCTCGTATGTGAAGTCTTTTACAAAAAATATCCTTATTGAGTTTTTATTAGACAAATAACACGGCACTCCTTTATTCTGATCGAACGATCACACTGCAAAGCAGGCTTCTATGAGGGAAATCCTTCTTTCTAACCCCCGTTTACACAAAGCTGCGACGATCCCCGATCAAGCCACGATCTGAAAAAGTTTGGATCGGGGCCGTGTGGCGTCAAAATCGAGCAAATTGCTTGTTTATAGTCTTCATTGCGACCGTACTACGATGTCCCTACGTGAAACGCGCTGCTAACACGCTTCTGCTACGATGTTAAGCAGACTGTTACCGACCAGCGGCCGCGTTCACTGCGTTTACGCTACGCTGAAGCTACGAAATTCAAGATCACACTACGACGCTACGCAGACCTGGATGACTGTACGACGATATCATATTACGATTATATTACGCTTCTATTACGATTTTGGCGATGATGTATATTTATCTTGGGTTTGAAACGTATTTTTCACTTCTACCAAAATTAAGCATATAAGTATATAAGCATTATATGTCCGACTAAACAACAAAATAGTACATATAAACAGCGTGCATAAAAAATATAACTTATCTGATACTAAAAACTAAAGGAACTACTATTGCCAATTAAGGGCACGTCTGACACGACTTCAAAATAGCTTTAAGAAGTTTTACTGCTGCAAAAATAAAATGATATACGCCTTTGCTGCACTTTTACTACGATCATTAAGATCTCTCCGCGATGCTTCCGCGCTGCTTGTACGATTACGACTCTTCTATACCACGTTTTTTTTTACGTCTTTACCCCGATTCTTGTTGGCCACGATCCCGCTACGCATGTTTTGTTTGTTTGTTTGTTTGAATGTTGTTTAACGCCGCTTTCAGAAATTTTTCAGCTATATCGTGGCGTCCAGTTTTTTTTGGGGTAGGAAGCCGAAAACCCGGAGAAAGCCCCCCACCTGCGGTAGGAAAACTGGAAATCCTTGTCGTTTAAGATTGGAGTCGAGTACACCCTGCCCGCAGTGAGAATAGAACCCGCAATCTCAGTGTTGACAGATGCGTGATCAATAGTCGACGAATTACCTTAACCAATCGGCCACCGAGGTCCCCGCATGTTTTGAGCATGTTCAAAATAAGCGTGGCGAGAGCGTAGAGCTCTCCGATCATTAAGACCCAATCGCGATCATACTGCGCTTAAAAAGACTCCACTACGACTCTCCAGCGATTTGTCATAATCGGCCACATTTTTTGCCCACACTTTGATCGTAGTAGAAGCGGCGTCTGTGTAAACGGGGGGGGGGTGTAAGATTTTCAAATGTGTTTACTTTGAAAATACAGTTTCCTTTGTGTAGGCCGTTTTGGCTTCAAGGGTGGTCCCCGTGCAAAATCCTAGTAAAACATTGCCCAAAATTATTTTTTAAAATCTTATTTTGAAAATACTAGGCCCATTAAAGGGAGAAGTAATGCATTGAAGCGGGCAACATGAACGTGTTTTGTTTTATGGTCTTGCATTAAAATGGTATGAAAATCTGCTTTTAAGAGCCTGTAGTTCTCTGATATTTTCGGGGGCCGCGGTGGCTGAGTGGTCAAGGTAGTTCGTCTACTATTGATCACGTGGTCTGTCAACACTGAGATTGCAGGTTTGATTCTCACTGCAGGCAGTGTGTACTCGACTCCAATCTTAAATGACAAGGATTGCCAGTTTTCCTACCGCTGGTCCGGGGTTCTCCCCGGGTACTCCGGCTACCTCCACCAATAAAAACTGGACGCCATTGAATAGCTGAAAAATTGCTGAAAGTGGCGTTAAACACCATCAAACAAACAAAACAAATCTCTGATATTGTCTGCAGTTTAACGCTCTTTACTATATAGGTATTAAAATAAGTATGTTTTCCTTCGTTCGTTGTTCTTATAGTGTGCATATTTATGACTGATTGTGGAATTTCTACATTTGTTACCTGAATTCGAGCAGGCAGGATGTGCTCTATTCCAACCTTAACCGCATTAGTTGCCAGTTTTCTTTTAACATGTTGGAGGATTTTTGTACAAGGTACCCCGAGACATCTATAAATATAATAGTGGGGGCGTGGTATATTTAATGGCTTCTTTATACACAAACAAGCCTTCATCAAAACCAACAGAATCTTCCAATTTGTTTTCCAGAACGACATTAACTTTGTTAAATACATATTCTGAAATGGACTTTCGTGCCTCGTGGTTTTAAAAAATACAATTTGTATACTAATTATTTTTTTTTGTTACGACAGTTGTCTCTTAACGATCGAATTCATAGAATTCTTAGTGTCTAAAGTAGTAACTGGTCTACAAAATTGGTCTGTAGAACGTGGTTCTCACCAAACACGTTACCCAACGAAGACGGCGACAGGCTTTCCATATTCTAAAATGTGACTACCCTACAACGAAAGGAAACATTCCCAGTATGGTCCTAGATTTGAAAGATTGAATTCATTGGTGACAGTTTCTAAGTAATCCTTAAGGTGAACCAAATAAACAAATAACGCCAAATTTGCTACAAATATGATATCTTACATTAACTACACTGTCCTCATACCTTTGTATACATGTAGCTGGTGCATGACAGTTGTAAATCTCACATAGCGCACTCGTACTCAAAGCGACTTGTTACTAGATTACAACTGGGCGAGGAGAATATTGCATAGTTTAATTATTTAAATATAATAACGTTATGGCTATTTCAGGTAAAACCTCTAATAATATTGTCCGAAATCTCCAGAAAAATACACATTATATACATTAAATTATACCTGACTGTATTGTACGAAGTTCAACGTAAACATAATTTGTTTTACATCAGCGTATTATTGGTAAAAAATCCGACTGAAAGTTTTGAACAGCTAAAATACCCATTAGTTACAGCACAACACTTAAACTATTCATGTGAAGTTCTATTTTAAATTACGGTATTAATGGTTAATTGCTGTGTCCTTAAACCTGTTTATAAGCTGAAAGTAAGTATGATCATCGTAACATTTCAGCTTTGGCGAGCAACGAGTAGTTGCAAATTAACATGCGCCTTTACTAAGGACAATTGATCACATCGTATCAATACTGCTCCGATAAAAACTGGTCGCCAAGATAACGGTTATGACAAATCGAAGTTAGGACGAATCGTGTGAAATTATTTAAAAAGAAATTGTACGTTGCAAACAAAAAATAACAAACAAACATATTGAACAAAGGTAAAACTGCCGGACATTCCGGTTGTAAAGTGTTTACCTTATTAATAGCCTATGGAATTATTCGATTATTAAACATAAAAATTTTCCATTACTGAAAAAACTGAAAACGTCATTTAACGGATTAAATTTAAAAAGTGTTGAATTTATGTTTAATGTCGGGTTTTGTCATTATTGTTGAGGCCTTAAGATCTACAAATTCCTTATGAACAGGCATAACTAAGTTTTATTATTTTTAGGGGAAAGATTTTAATGTTTTAATTACATCCTCGAAGTGGAAGCCGGTGTAAGCTGTGTAAATTTCTGTTCTGCAAAGGATAACTGGAATGTGTAAATAAATATGCGACAAAAGAATACCTTCAGTACTCCGACATCAACACCTTGTATATTATAGCGTTAATATGATAGTTATTAAATATAAGTTGTGATTTCATTTGGTAAGTCGAGGGTAAAGATATGCTGTGTAAACTGGCTCAGCGGGAAGCAATTTGTGTACCCCACTTATCTCCCTTGTTTAGCTTGTGGGTCTAGTGTTGTCTTTGTTAGTGACAATTTTTTTATCTTGACATAAGCGCTTAGTTGATATTGATCAAGCAGACAAATTTTATGTTAAAACATTCAGTATAATAAAACAAATAACATAAAGGGGATATGACAATCGCTTGACTTGTAGGATCCTGTGAGAGAGATCAATTAAAACTGGTCACCAGGATACAGAGATGATAATTCGTGTCGGATTAGTTAAAGTTAGGACGGATCGTATCGAGATAGTTCAAGAGGAATCGGATCGTATCGAGTCAGTTAAGACGAGGATGAATCGTCTCAAGCAACATAAGGTGAGGACGGATTGTATATCAAAGTTAATCAAAGCAAGGACGGATTTATCGGATTAGTTAAAGGACAGATCGTTTCGTTTAGTCAATATGAGGTCGGATCATCTAACCCGATTTCATAGATCTTAACACTAAAGACGCAGGTCTTAACATTATGAACAAGTGGAACCAATTTTGATATAGATCTTATTATGATATATATCTAATCACTCATAGTGTTGATCTAATCATGAAGTAAATCTTAATAATTATGATACAGCTTTAAACAGAAATGACATTGTTAAACGACCATGATAGAAATCTGTTACGATACATAACACATATATGGTGGTACAGATCCAAACACAAACGATACAACAAAAACAATCATGATATTTATCTAAACATTCGTGATAAAGATCAAATCATGATACCGATGTATCCAATGATGATTCACATCTTTTTAATCATAATATAGCTGACCAAACTATGATATACATGTACCTCTTAATAACAATAATATGTCCAATCGTTTACTCAAGACTTCTTCGCGTCAGCGAAACTAAATAGATGGCCCATGTTCACGGGTTGAATTCGTTAAACATTATACACAGTTCACCATTTTTGGTAGCTCAGGTTCGAAGGTTTTCTCGCATTTTCCGGGTAAAATATGTACATGTACTCAGACGAGTGGCTGTTTGAAAGGGGTTTAACGCCACTTATAGCTTTTTGTCAGCTATATCATGGCGTCCAGTTTGTATTATAGGAGAAGCCGGAGTGTCCAGAGAAAACACCTAACCTTCCTTAGGACAACGGACAGATGAGTAGCATTGCTTGATATTTTGTGTGTTAGATTTCCAAATGTATTTGATACATGGGTACTAAAACATCAAAGCAATAATTTATATTTGGTTAAATTTAGTAAGTGAGACATGTGACTTATTTTGATATGGTGATCACATGTGTTCTCGTCATAAACTGTACGTCGTATGAGTAATAATTATTATAATATTCAATGAATAAGAAAAAATGTACGCCCTGTAAAAAATTTGTCACGATTTTTGTCTACCTGAAGTTATTTAGCATAATTTTAAATGACCCGGTTTAAACTAAGTACATTGAAGTTCACGTTAATAAGATCGGGGTGTTTTAAATGAGGTTAAGATAACATTATTACATAGAAAAAAAATCCAAGTCGTGTATTGCTGACACTGCTCAGTGGTCAATTTTATTTAAAATTTTATTCAGCAATTTATTTTAATGAATAAAAATGTTGATAACGTTAATGCATATATTTATTTACATTATGCATCCGCTGATCATATAACCACCAAAAAGCACTACGAAACGATAAAAATATATACAGAATATGTTTACATAAAATTTGTTCACAGTTTTTTTTCAAAACGCTAGCACATGACAATATGGCTTGTTATGGAATTTAACTTTAAATTATTGATATTTTAAAATTTAAAATCGTTCTATTTTTTGGCACGAAATTTACATGATCGGATTGCTTTCAAGTCTTTTGATTACCGTCACGACGTTAGCTAAAAATAGAATTCGAAACTAACCATTAATGTATGAGTAACGGATGTTTAAAGGTATAAAACATACCCAAGTTATTTTCATTTTATTGTGTAATGTGAATCTATTGGAAAAAGGTAAGCTAACTCTTGTTTTCCTGTAGCAAATTAATTTTCATATGTAGCAAATACACGATAGGAATAATACACTATGCTATGTTTACAATCACAATGAAAAGAGAGTATGGAAAATAAGTAAGATTATTAGACCTCAAGAAATTAGTTCCGCACAGGAAAGATAAATATACCATCTCCCCCTCTCCCCATATCATCTCCACCGGGGTATATGCTGGAAATAAATACTGTAATGTATAACACCAGCTTTTCCTGAAGCTCCAAATGATGCAGTCAGTTTTGCTTTCAAGTTAGATATTTATTTATTTTTTTGTAAAATGTAGCTGGAAAAATTCCAGTGAACTTTGCATATACTGTTTACTAATTAAAGCTGTCCTAACTACAACCATAATATTTGTCAATATGTTCAGATCAGCTCACAGTCAACACAGCTTATTATGTTTTTACTAATCCAAATATCGATCATTTCTTGCAGCAGTTTGATACTGAATTGAATTTTAATATAAAAATTAAAAATTAATTCCAAAGTGATCTGTTTAGCTGTACAATGTTTGATAGAGTAATCGTTCGGCATCAGTGCACTGGTTAAAAATTAGAACATACCCTTAAATGTTAAGAGACATCAGGTGAATGACTTCAAAGAATCAATACCGGTTATTTTATTGAACATATATTCAACTACTCTAATCCATATATTGTCCTTCAAACCGACACGAATGGTCGCAAATTTAGTTTTTTGTGTATTCAGCAGGAGTATCAGTCTAGCCAAACAGATTATACCATTCATCACTTGCAGTAGTTAGTACGAATGGAGTCTCGAGGCTTTACAACGATCTTCCTCTTCGGATTAATATTATACACACATGTAAGTAAACTTAACCTATATAAAGCGTGGACATCAGGTCTCTAAATCAATATTTATTGCTTAATAAAATATGTTTATTTCAGCTACCCGCATCTCTCTTGTTTCAGTGCTTTAAAGAACATTTAATTCAAATGTTATTTCTAATTTTGACCAAGGCCGTTTGCAATTCTCGGCAACGAGGGTTGTGGGCAATGTCTGAGAGGGGTCCGCTTCTACCGCTTTTCTTTGTGATATTAAAGAACGTGTAATTTATTGCTGAGTAATATGAAGCCATTGATATCACATATAAAGATAATATAGGGGCAGATGTCGGTTTTTGACCCAAGGCTGTCTGCAGTTCTGCAGTGAATGGTCTAGGAGAGGACCCCCTTCCAGATGTTAGATAATATAGGGGCAGATGTGTTTTTTCGGTTTTTGACCCAAGGCCGTCTGCAGTTCTGCTGTGGATGGTCTAGAAGATGAACCCCTCCCAGATGTTAGATAATATACGGGCAGATGTTTTTGTCAGTTTTTGACCCAAGGCTGTCTGCAGCTCTGCGGTGGACGGTCTGGGAGCGGACCCCTTCCCAGATGTTAGATAATTATATAGGGGCAGATGTTTCTGTCAGTTTTTGACCCAAGGCCGTCTGAAGTTCTGCGGTGGACGGTATAGAAGAGGACCTCCTCCTAGATGTTAGATAATATAGGGGCAGATGTTTCTGTCGGTTTTTTACCCAAGGCGTCTGCAGTTTTGGGGTAAATGGTCTAGGAGAGGACCCCTCCCAGAAATTATATAAAAAGGTTGAAGATGTATCTGTCGGTTTTTTACCCAGGGCCGTCTGCAGTTCTGCGGTGGATGGTCCGTGAAAGGACCCAGATGTTAGAAAATTTGTGAAAACATGGAACACATTTTTGACACTACTGGTCTTTTTGAACTAAATTTAATGAGTATATACTAATGATTGCTTTTTAGCTGAAACAATACATTTTGCTAAAACATGTTTCCATTCGTTGCATGTATATGTTGCACAATTTTGATATTTTATAGTTATTATTGCTTGCTTTTAAGGTAAACAAAACAAACATAATGTGATAATTCATGTCCTTTTATATTTTACAAATTATAACGAGGAATTAATCTTTTTTTTTATAAAACGTTGAGATTTGATCTTTCACTAATTAAAACTTTGCCAGAAAAAAATAAGTATTTAACATCATCGATAATTAACTTTGGAGCACTTGAGATATTGCTGATAAATTTTCACTTATGCGGAGAAATTAAATAACGTTATGATGCAACACCATATTATACGCCTATTCTGATTGGACAGTGTGTCTATTAGTGGCCGTTCATGTCACAATTGTGATGTTTTTATCGGCTTGCATTTTTCTATCGCGATAATTGTTTAAAGTATCGCGATACTTGTCGAAAGCATCGCGATACATATTAAAAGCATCACGATACTTTTGAAAAGCATCGCGATGGAAAAAACTTTATGGATAGTTTAGAAATTATCGGCTTACTTTAAAAAAAACCATCGGCTTGCTTTTTTCCTTTACCTGACCGATCGTGTCACAATTGTGATGTATCTATCGGCTTGCTTTTTTCTAAGTCAAAAAAATTACGTTTGATATTATACAATTAATGACATTGATATAGGTCGCTATCGGGATATCTCAACCAAAGAAAGTGTATTATTTACCAAATCAAGGTTAATATAAATTATTAGTGGTCAAAATATAAATAGCGATCTCATATTAAGGTCAGTAATTATTGTACTGCATGAATAAAACCAACATTTCCTCGTCTATCGTAGCAAATCTATTAGCAGTAGACACGTTCAGTGTTGTTGACAAGATATTTGTGTTCCAAACACGTACATGAATCAGATACATAAATTAAGACGCCTATTGCGATTCGATCTATTTTTATGGTAAAACAAGTTAATATTCGATTCCGCTTGACTGCTTGTGCAGCGAAACCCCCCTCCCCCTCATTTTTATGCAATTTTATTACTGCTGCGATTTAGCCTGACCTAAAAAATATTCATTAGACCACGCAAAATTCTATAAATATTGTATATTATTGTATGTTTTGACCTCTTGTACACTTTGTGTCCGAGGATAATAAAGCAGTGTCTTGTCCTGTCTTGAATAGTTATTACAAAGCAGACACTCAATCAATATAATTTACTGTAGGCAAGATTTGCCAAAGATTCAGGATGTGGCGTAACCAAAGGTTGTTTCAGTGACTACAGGTCATTTGATGGTTGTAGTTACCTCATCACGTGGGTACAGACACCGACCGGTGTGGACTTCACAATCAAAGGACAACTGACATCATCAGCCGATCATTATATAGCCCTAGGTTTATCGAGTGATGACGAGATGGTACGTATATTCTTACGTGACCTAAAAACTTCAAAAATTATCAACAAAGAACTGAAAAAGCAATAGGAGAGCCTCTCGATAAAACAATTAATGACTATTGTTGTCTAATAAATTACTTTGTGCGCAGTCATGAATGAAGCTGACTGAATCAACTACTAGGCCTGATACCACAATATATTTAAGCCTATTTGTTTATTATAACAAAGCCAATTAAAGCGGCATTTAGTGGTCTCAAAGTGCTATACCACTTCCATCAAATATCTAAAAAACATTGATCACAACTAACTCTTTTAAAAGTTCTGTAAGCATCCCCATCAGTGATAAAGCTACAGAGGCTCTGAAAACAGGAAATTAGCACTTTTGTCATTAGACCAAATTACTCCTAATCCAGCATATTGCATCAAATGTTTTACTTTAGTTTTTTTTTTCAAAGATCCTCTTTCCACTAAGCCCAAAAGTACCACCAAAACAAAAGAAAGAAAAACGGAAAAGTAAAAAAAAGAAAGACTATATTATATTTGCAACTATGTTCGTGTAAAACGGGATGTAAATTGAGGTGTACCACCATATGATTCTTGATAATTAGTGATTAGTGAAAAACACACCGTGGACCCTTTTTAAGCCCCGGACATTTTGATTGTGGGAAGGATTTTTCCTAGTGTTGTGATGTCCCAGTTTTACTCGCCCTTTGGTTTCTACGGCTAATATGTTTATATTTATTTTTTAATATTTACAGGGTAAAGACAGTGTCACAGAATGTGTAATGAGCAGCGGAACATTTAATGTCCGTAATTCATACAACCCTGATGACGAGGGCAACGTTATGACGAGCAATGTAAGTTAAACTGACTTTCTTCATATTTAAATGCGTGTGTTTTGCTAACTGTAAATGCACTTGGTGTGTACCAAATGGTGAGATGGAACTTTTTAGTATGTTTGTTAATGTTTGTTATTGCGCTTGTTTTGCCAACTTTCAGTGAAGTTGAGGTGTTAAAAATAGGACGATTGGCACCCTTCAATATAACCTAAAACGATTCAATCTACCAATCAGGAGTCTGCTATATTGGGGATCCCTGTAGGGTGGACAGGTCCTGGAATACCGTATAAACTAAGATACATAAACTCTGTATACAGACGCTGCTGTTTGCTACGAATAAAATGGCTGTTTACGATTGGAAAAACTACAATACCGCGTAAATATACAAATTTGAACCCTTTTCTCATTTTTGTAATAACACGCCATTAACAAACACTACTTCTATACAAATAATAGAATGAAAACTCAGAATGTTTTGTTTGTATTTCTAGCCGGCACTTGGATTAACTTCAATAGTTGGAAGTTATGCTGATGGTATTTTATATTGTTCGTTCACACGAGCCAACACTACCGCTGACCCACAGATCTACAGCTTGATAACAGACTGGTATATGTTCTGGGCGATTGGTGACTATAAAAATTGCAAGTACATTAAAAATTACAACCATTTTTGCATTTTTGCATTTTAAGTTTCATAATTATTAAACTAACAATTTTACAATAGTTTTAAATCTGGTATTGAACTAAACATATTGTAATTATTACGATTTGCTAATAATTCCCGCACACAAAATTAACACAAAAAAAACTCTAAAAATGCAAACACACTTATTTATTACGGCTTTGTAAGAGTTAAGTCAGCTTTAGATAAAGATGTCTGCTGGTCACTTCAAAAACAAGATATGTATATGGGTTCTATACTTTGCAAACTACATAGGAATTAAGTGACGATTATACTTTGCTTTACATTTTCTTATTGGATCTATGGATCTATGTTTAAGTCTAACTTTTATCTGGTTGAAATTGATATTAATCTCTTCCTTAAGAGTCCAGTGATTAGTTTACATCAAGTGTTTATATTACTGTAAAACGTATCATGTATCTTATCCAAAAATGTTTTAAAATATTGTGTTGGTTTTCAGCGGAGAAAAAGGAACACGAGGATTATGGGATCTCCGAGAGGGTCATTGATCTACAGTCGTATGACGATGTAGTCGAGATGAAAAACAGAAGAGTAAAGGCTCATGGTAAATAGAAATTTGCATACACGTCTTTGATAACTCTTGACCTTTTACATACCATTCTTGTAGCTATCCTCAGTTAGGTTAGTCAGGGGTGTAGCTAGAACTAGTTACATTGTGGATTACCAGGAGTGGTCCGTTTGCATGCCCCCCCCCCTCTCTCCACGGAAAATTTTCAAAACATTTGTGCAATTAGTTGCCTTTTTGAGAGTTCGGGGGTGTTTTTAGGACTGAAAATAGACATTGATTGAAGGGATAAGTTACATTTTTTTGTTGTTGCCGAAATCATGTGGATTCAGCCGCGTACTGACAGCTGCACCCATGCTAGTGCTATGTTTTAGATCAACTACTGCTCTTGACAAAAATCTAAGTCACGGAGACAACAACACATGCAAATATTATTTGTAATATTTGAGTTTTACTCCTCTGTGGTCAGTCTTTTCACGTTAAATGTATGTACAAATGCGTCCATATTTTTTGGTGTCGGACATATGTCTTCACAGCACTCTCGACCTTCATTATAAATTTTTTAATCCCTGTCACTTCGAGATGGAATCGAGCACTTTTTGCCTAATGTTGTACACGAACAAAAGCAAATGTTGTCATAGCAAATTTGACGAACTACACAGACAATGTTTACCACCCGCTGAGCAACCCCCCTCGAATGTCTTATATGTAGTGTTGAACAAAAAGGAATGGAAAACAAAATAATTATAAAGCGGCTTGCCATATGCACAGATCCTATTTTAAACTCAATCGCGTGATCAAAAAATGGCCATGATAAATTTCCTCGTAGTTTGCATTAAAAAAGCAGCAGACTGTACAAATTTTATTATACTTTGATCGGACTCTGGGTTGATCGTTAACATACAATTTTTAAAAATTCATGTACAATGTTTGATTGATTGGATGTTTGCTTTTCGTCCAGCGAGCAGTATTTCAGCTATATTCAGGACGGGGACACGTTAACAAACAATAAATCAATTGAAAAAGGGATGGGATGGAAACACAATTTTGACTGCCACTGGAAAAGTACGGAGTATTGGGAAGGGTAGGATAATTTAGCCTTTTGTAGCGGCTACAATGAGCTTACTCTTTTTCAAAATCTACAAAAGGGATCTTTATCGTGCAAGGAGCGTGGCCCTCTACAAACACGTTACCCACTATGGTCCGCGGCCAGGCTTTTCGTTTTATGACCTGACAACCCCCACTCCAAAAAACGAGGGGTCTCCCCTATCCGCCACCCGGGGACGCGCTAGGCTGCTCTGTTCTGTGGGTCGAGCACTGGGAATCTTCTCAGTAAGGTCCCAGTGGTGTGATTGTTATTGTTTGTTTGAATGGGTTTAAAAGTCACCTTCAGCAAGTTTACAGCTGTATCATGGAGTGCAATTTATATTGTGGAGGAAGCCGGTGTTCCAATGAAAATCCTGGACAGCAGGCATGGGAAATTGCAATCCATGTCAATCAAGTTTGCAGTCGACCTACACCTGTCCCAGATCAGAATCGAACTTGCAACATTGCAACACCAGTGTTAAGTCTTGGTAGTCCGTCCGGCCGATGATGACGATAAATCTGCGGTGTACGCATTAGTGAGGCCAATGCCGGAAGCACACAAATAGAGCGTTAGGCAGGGAACTCAGTGGCACGCAAATGAGAAATAACGTCCTTAACAATGATTAATTAAAGTAAGATTTACAACGATTTTGCATTATGTTTTACCAGGATGTTTGGTAATCATCGCATGGATTGGTTTCTGTAGTATTGGTGTTGTGTTGGCCAGATACTATAAACCAATGTGGGTCAGCAAGAAACTCTTTGGAACAGCGTTGTGGTTTCAGGTATGGACGCTAAAATACACTAATTATTTTTTCTTTTATAATTTGTTATACGCATATTTAAATGAACGAATTTTATGTAAGAAAAGTATTATGAATATGTAGCTATTTCGACGAATATTCGTATATATGTTTGACAGTTTCATAACTTAGAAGCGTCACACACCTCTTATACATCTTAGTACTACTACGCCATACGGTTTTGAAAGAATGTGTGTGCTATAAGTAAGAAGTCAATAACGCTCAAAATGTAAACACTCAAAATAACCATATCGCAAAAGGAAGTGCACACACACACGCGCGTAGAGAAACACAAAACAGTAAGCCATTTTTTATTTATTTCTAAGCAGAATGATGGTATGTGTTGCATAATTTATTCTCTATTTTTTTTTAAATGTTCAATTTTCTGGTTCTCATCTGTTGATTGGTTTATAATAATAACGTCATCAACAAACACATTTTACATTTACCATGTACATGTATTCAAGTCATGACAGTAAAATTGGGGTAGGGAGAATTTTTATTCTATTATTTTACCAAATTTACTGGGTTTTTTTTAAATAGAGCAAACAAAATCTGACATTAGTGCTTTTGACTATCAGATTTCTCCAATCTCGATAGAAAAATTATGAAAATTTATTTCCTCGCCAAAGCTCGTACTTAAAATTCCATAACTTAACTATCTCGATTGGAGAAATGCGTTAATCCATTCGGGCCAATCTAAAATCCTATATTTTGGTGCATTAAACATTTTAATTATTCTTTTTGTTTCCAGCGATAGTGACGAGTCACCATTATACGTTGCAAATTTGATACATTAGTGTCTTTAAGACTTTGATTTGATTGATTGATTAATGGTGTTTAACGCCCGAGCAGCAATATTTCAGCTATATTCAGGCGAGACTTTGATTTGTGATAACTGTGTTTTCTATTGTAGTTCCACAGAGCCTTGATGATTGCCGCGGTTGTGTTAAACCTAATTGCTGTAATAGTTGTATTTAGTGGAGAATTTGAGGTATGCTGTTATAAATACAATATGATCAAACGATAAAGTTTCTTTAATGTATCAGGTTTGTTTGTTTGCATGTTGTTTTACGCCACTTTCAGCAATTTTCCAGCTATATCATGGCGTACAGTTTTTAGTGAGGGAGGAAGCCATAGTACCCGAAGAAAACCTCCGACCTTCGGTATGAACACTGGTAATCCTTGTCCATTTAGAATGGAGTCGGTTGCACCATTTCTGCTGCGAGACTCGAACCCGCAACCTCAGTGTTGACGGATCACGTGATCAATAGTAGACTAACAACCAAATACACGTGCCACTGGGTCCTAATAAATTAAGTAATAATTGATATATTGCACCATCTATGAACACCTAACATTTTTCAGTTCGTATATAGAATGAAAAAATGCAGTAAAATGATTTACTATAATAACTGTGCACTGTTGTATTGACACTATCAACAATTTATCAGCTATATGGTGGCCTCTATGTTTCATTGTGTAAAGGAAGCTGGAGGACCCGGTAAAAAACTCCAAACATTCGACTTGATATATTCAGCATTGATGCAAATACAGTTACTAGATAGGCATTAAATATTTAGAAAATAGATTATTTGTAAATGATACCATGTCCAACAGGAAAGAAGAAAACAAATGTCTGATTGACCTATGTTAATAACACAGTAAACAGTAAAACTAAACCCGACCGTTACCAATACAAGTTATAATTACAAATTTCGTGGTGTTACTTCTAGATTTATGGAACAAGACTACACAAAGCGCACCCTTATCTTGGAATTATAGTGACTGTCGTTTCCATTCTTAACGTAAGTATATTTACTCCTTCCTGACAGCTGGTACCATCCTGGGAGGGTTTCAAGTGCTTAAACTACAATAACAGAGCTTCTCAACTAGTCCACAAACGGAGGATAGGTAAGACCCTCTTGTTGGGGTTGTCAGTTTATTAAACGGAAAACCTGACCGCGGACCACAGAATGTCACACGTTTGGAAACTGCTACGCTCCTTGCTCGATAAAAACTCCTTTTGTTGAGTTTGAAAGAGTCGGCTCATTGTATAGACACTACAAAAGACCTAATTCTCTGTCCTTTCCCAATGCCCCATACTTTCGAATGGCAGCCGAAATTTGGTTCCCATTCCCTTCGCTCATTGGTTTATTTTTTGTTAACTTGTTATTATCCTGAATAGTAGAGCAAAATTCGGTCAATCAATTAATCCTACCCGACAATTCAAAAACGTCAGTTTTTGAAATGGTTATTATAGTTTGTTAGAATTTTTTTAATGGTGTTTAACGCCACTTTCAGAAATGTTCTCATCTATATCTTGGCGTCCTGTTAAGTAGAGAGGACGCACGAGAACTGAAAGAAAACCTTCTACTTTGGGTAGGAAACTAGTAAGTCGACCAGTGTTGACAGGCACGTGGTCTACAGTAGACTACATCACCCACTCGGTCACCGAGGCCCCATGTAAGGATGTAAGGAATTCGACAAAGGAAGAAAATGTTCCCTTAATTTTTAACAAGCATTGTCTCTAAGACCCACAAAGAAGTATAAAGGATTTCGTTTATTTAGTCAGCTGGTTATACGATTAAAAAAGTTAAGAGTCAATTGGATGAAACATAATGGCTTTAAACCGATTAAATCCGAGGAGTTCAAAATAAAAATTGAACATGACCATTGAGCAATCTAAAGAGTGATGATAACCATTGAAATGTAAAATAAACACTCGGATAACGGCACACAAAATGGCTTCATAACTGCCGTTAATCGAAATATAACAGAAGACAATATCAGTTACCTACGTTATTACTCGGGTGTATGGAAATTGTACCACCTGAAAGTACTTCTGTTCAGCCTGAGGCGAAGCCGAAGGCTGTCCAGAAGTACTTTCAGGTGGTACAATTTCCATACACCCGGGTTATAACGTAGGTAACGGATTTATCCCCGGCTAACAAGTGTAAAAGGCTGAAAATAGGTTCTTTTGTCGTCAGAAATTGCTAAATGGACAACGTCATCACAGTTGCTCACAAAAAATTATACGTTTTTTATGAAGAAAATGCCCATTTTACCAAGTCGAGGATGTTACCTTTGGTAACAACCTCAGACTTAGCGAGTTTAAAGAGTTTTTATTTTGTTTTACATTGTTTTTCCTACTTTCGGTATTTTGGCGCCTCAAGTCACGCTATCATAACGTCAACAGACTATGACGTCAAGTTCCGATTTAATTCATATTTATGTGTGTCAGTGTGAATATAGGGCATTTACAGTGTTTGAAACGAAGTACAAATACAAATACAAAAAGACAGAAATGTTCATTTGTGGAATAACATACACTGGTACTCTAGAAGATACATTAGCAACGCACAAACAATACACCCTGCGACGTTAGCAACGAAGACGGGGGCATGGGATTTGTACCGACGTGTAACCAACCAATCAAAAGTCCGCATTTGTTGCAAGCCGGGGATAATACTTTCTGTTTTTGTGCCAGGAACCACGAATTTCTTTAATTTTCAAAATTGTCTGCTTATTGTGGAAATTTTAGTACTACAAAGTCTTTTTTGCTCAAAGCACCAAAATTAGTACCCACGAATTAAAGTTGTTTAACAGTAAATAATACTCGATGCTAGATCAAATTACCTTCTTAGGAAAATTCGTACATACGTTGAACAAAAAGGCATGCATTGGCTGAAACAGAAAAAACGAATAATTAAAAAAATTGCTAATAAATTAATATTAATGGTTTTGATTCCAACTCCACATGTTTTGATTTTTCCATACTTATTGATTGACAGGTTGTTGGTGGTTTCATACGACCTGGTCCAAAGCACAAATACAGACCTATATTCAACTGGGGCCATCTTGCTGCTGGTCTTATTTCCTACATCTTAGGAGGTTTGTTTTACAGTATTTATGTTGTCGTTTTTTCATTTATAACGTTACTTTGCCTGAAATTAGGTTAGTTTTTAAACATTACGGAACAATTAATTTATTGTATTACCTAGTTTTGTACAGGACATATTAGATGAATACGTTTATTTTCGGAGATTTTTACACCTGTAGTGTCTTAAGTACGCCCTGATATGAACCTGTATAACGAATGTATCCCCGTTTTAGTATAATCTTTAGGTTGACAACGCAGCGGCGGACGTTAGAGTAATGTTTAGTCATTACAAAGGTTGAGAGTTGGAACTTGTACCGGTACCGATACGTGAAACGTGTAATTTTTCCTTCTACGTCATCACGACTGGTGGGTAACGTTATTATTGAGATGTACAAGTTTGTTTCAAACTTCTAGAAAGCTGTTTACAAGCTACATGTCTAGCGCGTGTAGTTTTCTTTACCGTTTTTGATCGTTTATGACGTTGATGGACTCCAAGCGTTTTAGGCACGTTATATTAAAACAGGGATCTCTTGAGACCTGTTGACAAATTAAAAACATTTCTTAAACGATTAAAAAATACTATTTCCTTTGAAAGATGATTTTTTCAAATCATGGAACAACGCAGATTATACACTCGCACACAACCTGCGTTGGTCATATAATCTATTAGTATTATTACATCGTTAAAATTCAAATAGCTCCATGAAGTCGCTGCTTTAACCGTTAAAATTGTCAAGTTATAATATAAGGAATATTTTAATTTCTGCATAATATGTAATATCGTACGATATGTTTAAAAAATTGAAATATTTCTAAGATAAATGTTTGTTATTTGTTATAATGTCCACCAAAAATAGATTTATGCCAGACACGAACATACAGATTTTAGCAACTAAACTGCATTTAAATAGTGTTCGATGTGTTCTGTTTTTGAATTCTTGAAGAAGAGAAAGCGGATACCTATTTTTTTAAATCTTTTTATTTAATTTTTTTTTGTATACATTTATTGCAACATGATAAATCTTATTTTTATGTACAATTAAAACGAAAACCTGATTGTTTCTTTTCATTTTCAGTCTTTACAATCGGAATTGGAGTCACAATTGATAAGGCGAGTGTGCCTTTCCAAGTTGTCTTTGTTGTAATCGCCTTTGTTATCTACCAGATCTCCATGGAGATTACTCTAGAGATCATTGATCGTAAAGGAAAACGTATACAGTCACAGACAGGATGTAAGTTTACTGGTTGGTTCTAATTATTTTCGGTTGACGAAAAAGTAAACTCACTGGTGTAATATACATACGCATGCGTGTTTACAATATTATTGAATTATATTTCTAATGAAAATTATGGTGAATCCTTACTGTATAATTTAATTCATAAACATTTCTGCAGTGAAAATATTTTAAATCCACGTGTAATTCAAAGAGGGACAATTTAAAACAAGTAATTATTCTCCATTTAGCGCCCCTCGCTTTGTACATGCAAATATGACACATTTTAAATGACACTGGAAAATTATCGGGTATTGTAGCGGCTACAACGAGCCTACTCTACAATCTACAAAATGGGTCTTTATCGTGCAAGAAGCGTGGCGGTCTCCAAACACGTCTCCCATTATGGTCCGCGGTCAGGCTTTTCGTATTATGACCTTACAGGGCGTCTCCATAAATTGTTTGTAAATTACTGGTTTCAAGTCTAAATGTTCTGATCCCATGACACCACATGTCTGCTTTGTAAGTAAAAAAAAACACATAATTATATAATTACCTGTCGTTTATACCAACTTTTTAAAATCTCATAAGTTTCTTCAACTTGTGTCTGATCCTTTGTATATTTGTGCAATTAACATGTTCATATTACATGTAATATATACTCACTCAAAAAAGAAACGCAACATCGGATAAATTTTATCGAATCATTTTTGCGGACAAATAACCTATAAATATTCATATATATACACATCATAATTAAAACTTAATTAAAGGTGTCCAGGTGAAAGCATTTAAGTTTATCAGGTTTATTCTGGCTATTCCAACATTTTAAATTTTAAAGGTAAAATGTTAAAAATTCATGTTGGAGTAGCCAGAATACTTATATAAACAAGGGATTATGTTTGTGTATACTGTAAAAACATCTTATTTTATTTCATTAGCCAAATTACAGGTAAAATGTGTTGGAATTGAAAGAAAAGATACATTTAAAGAAGGAAAATATATTTATTTACAATTTGCAAGTGTTGGACGACTGTGGTCGCAATCTAGAACACACTATGAATTACACAAATGCTAAAAACAGGGTCGACTTTCACGTGCAAATCATGGGTATTTTTTTGATTTAGAAAATCGGTATAAAACCCCGCTATTTCTTTTCTTGACTGCATTTGTAAAATAAAATTCTGATGAGGTGACGCTATGCCCAGGTTAGATGCTGCTACCCGGAATATCACTATCGGTCGAATCCAGGCCGGTGAGTCACAAAAGGATGTTGCCAGAACGTACAATGTTCATCGTAGCACAATTTCAAGCCTTTCGAAACGCTACCAGCAGATTGGTACTACGACAGACCGACTACGTTCAGGGCGTCCGCGTGTCCTCGGGCGCAAGATCGTTAATTAGATTATTTCTTCTACGGAACAGGCCTATCGCTGCAAAAGAAACAGCTGTAAGCGTCCATGTGTGGCGCTGTATACTAGAATCACCACAGATAGTACGCAATCGGTTACGCTATCATGGATTGCGGGCAAAAAGACCTTACGTCGGAGCAACACTGAGACGCCAACACCACCGAGCAAGGGTTGGATGGTGTACTACTGTTCGTGTATGGAATTTTCAGAACTGAAGAAGAGTATGGTTCAGCGATGAGTCACGTTTTCAGCTTGAAAGCCGAGATAGTCGCATACGAGTGTAGAGGCGCCGAAATGAACGTTTTGCGCAAAATTGTGCTGTAGAAAGAGATAATTTTGGCGGAGGCAGTGTTATGATGTGGGCCGCTATCTCTTACGCCAGGAACACACAGCTGATACATATCCAAGGCAATCTTAACGCTGGTAGGTTAAAGACCTAATTATACGGCCGCATTTATTGCCCGTAATTGACATTTAAGAGAAATTTTTCAACACGACAATGTCCGACCACATACAGCACGTGTTACAGTAGATTTGTTAGAGCAGCAGAATGTCAATGTGATCTGTTGGCCAACACGATCTCCGGATCTTAACCCAATTGAACATCTGTGGGATAAACTGTATCGGCGAGTGCGCCAACGACAACCACTGCGCAAAATCTGCAACAATTAGAGCAGGCATTTCAGTATGAGTGGCATAGGATATCGCGTGTTCGTACTCATCGTTTATTTGAATCCATGCCAAGAAGAGTAAGGGCTGTGTTACAAGCAAATAGTGGGCACAACAGATACTGACATGTTTTTAGTGATTTCTTGACAAAATGCGACAAAATGTTACATTCCATGATAAAAGAACTAATGAACAAGAAGTGTACCAATTTTTACATTTCTTTATCACATATTTGGAAGTAATATGAACAATTTTGCATATTTGATATGACCGGAAGGGATGGACCGATATCATCCTCGGGTTTAATATTGATATTAGCCCTGGTGGCTGATGTCTGTTTTTAGCTTCCGCTATAATTTTGCACTTCCGCTCATATGTCAACATAGCAGAGGAACTTCAACTTAAGAATGACAACTTCAACTAACAAAGTGACGGATGACAGGTTTGTTGCTATCACTGCAGAAAAAACTTTTACATTTTTTGATAGTATGAAAAATTAAAATACTGCGTTTTTTACTGAGTGACACATCTGTGATAAATACTTCTTTTCTCTCAACTTTTGATATAGACTGTTTAGATTTTTCTATATGTTTTTGTGTTTTTTACGTTTTTTTTACTTATTAACCCTGTTTTAATCAGCTTCATTTTCGGATAAAAGGTTGACTAAAGTGGTTATCAAATATGTGATAAATAGATTATGGCATGTCATTTTCCATATCGGACCTGGTATCAGCCCTCGACCCATTTCAGCCGTCGAGCAAACTCTCGGGCTTGCTATAGGAGTCTCCTGGTGATAGCAGGGCCGATATTGAAAATGCCATGTAATACCGGTAATCTATAAGTATCAATTATTCATATGATAGATTGTTTAAATAATATATGAAGTAAAATTCCCATTTTTTTGTATGTTGCGTTTCTTTATTAGTGAGTATACATGTATAATGTATTCTGACCATATTAATTTAATCGTTTTTATTCTATTTAAATAGGGAGTCTCCGTGGCCTTTAGTGGTTAAGGTAGTTGTTCATCTACTTTTGATCACTGAGGTTGCGGGTTGGAGGCTAAATGCTGGCAGGGTGTACTCGACTCCAATCTTTATTGACAAGGATTGCCAGTTTTGCCAATTGAAGGTCGAGGGTTTTCTTCGGATACTCCAGCTTTCCCCTTTCCCCAATAAAAACTTGACGCCACGATATAGCTTAAAAAAATTATTGAAAGTAGGATTAAACACTATAAAAACAAACAAAACAACTTATTACAATATTATATGACTCTACGGAAGTTCTTATTAACAACTAAAACGATATCATTTTTGACCACGTAAAATATTCAAGAAGCGTCCTGGTGCAAAAAAAAAACGTTTCAAATGGATATGAACTACAAAATGTAATGACGATCGGATGATAAAAACTTACTTTTTATTTTGAAATTCCTAAAGCTTTTAATCCGGATACGAAGATGTCTACACTGTCTGACAGCAAAGTCAATCTTAATATTGCTGACAGTTCAAGAAGTCCGACACCAGCTCCACCCCTAAATGAACCTGAGCCAGAACAATACGTAAGTATAAGTATAATTGTGTTTAAATCATCAAGTAGTAGTCAGTAACTTGTTTTCTCCAAAGCAACACACTGTTAATCCCAAAATTTTTGCCCCGCTCCAAATATGGGCAAGAGTTATGTTTTCAGTCGGTCTGTGTGTTTTTGTGTGTGTCCGTCCGTGCAATTTTTCGTCTAATTTTTAACAGCAATAATAAATAATATAACCCAGGAATTTTTTTAAGTTGAGAAAAAAATTACCCTTAAGTATGATTGCAGCGGTATTATTTTTAATCAAAAAGCTTGATAATAGCTGATTTAAAGTTTACTAAAAGCAGTATATCAGCGTTACTTTTAATCAACTTATATTTATTAATACTGACATTTTGTCAATAGCTTTGGATAATCATGCCAAATTGTGTGATTTATTTTCAGATCTCTCTGATGTTATAGAGCGTTAGCATTAGGTCACAGTAATACTTGTTAATCACACAATGATACAATTAGGTGTACTCTATGCAGTCAATTCTAAATAAGATATAATAAAAAAATATAATTTGGTAGAATTTCCGTTACGAGAAATGGGCTCCTAACATATAATACAACATGTTCACACGCGAACCATCAAGACAACATTGACCTTTGTAGTGACTGTTTGTTATGTAAACAACATTTCAGATGTTTATTTATAACACGATTGTTTTTAATTTTCAGTGTGCAAGACTAAAGACCATTCTACTAGGAATCCATATTGGAATTATCTCAGCGTTCACCCTCAGTATTGTGATTGTCGTTGCAATATTTTAACCAAGAAGTTCTATACTGAACTCCATGTTTCTGAGTAACGATAACGGTTTACTCGTGTATTATAGTATTAAGAGCTTTTTTTTAGTTTAATCGGCAAGTAATGCCTATTTTGCACTTTTTTTACCATATCGGTAAAGTACGTTTAATAGTACATTTTGAACGGTTTAAGATTTTGGTACACTGTAATCGGGTGTGTATAATAACAAAAAGTACCTTCTTATACTCCAAGAAGGTAAATATAAACAGAAAGTCAAACAAGATGACATTTATAGTACAACTATGCGAATTATCCATTCACTAACGGTAATGAATACTATGTATTCTGAACATATTAACTATAATTTATAGTTCTTTATAATGTTACCTTCTTATAGGTTATAATTAGCACCATGCAGTGGTTTCTGTTTTAATTTTAGTTATTAAAACTATGTCAAAGTTTGAATTGCATTATTTAACTTAATTTATAAACACGTTTATGTGTACCGCAGAGAAGCCATGCAAGCCTATGGAAATAAAACCAGTGTTTACCATTCTGACTGGTTGAACCCTCTTTAGTGGTCGTTCTTGGTTATGTACGCCGTGCGTCAAATGAGAACTCCATGCTCAATCAATCTTTTTCCCTAATCGGATACTATGATGATGATTGGTAGTTTTACTTTATTTTCAAATATAGCTGAAATCTTGCTCAATGGAGGACATTTCGTCTATCCGTCATTTTCTACGAAGACGTAGGAACACATCAAACAAATAGCTACATAATAAAAATCAACACAACATTCTGTTCACTTTTGCAATTTTTTTTCCCTTATTCATGTTTAAAACGTCAATTGGACAAGTGCTCATAAGAATCAAAACATTGATATCTTTCCTGACCAATTGGGATTAATATCCACTCACGAGTCACCAAAGAAATCGACCTGCTGTTTATAAATAAATCGTCTGATGTATTCAAATATATTTATCTTAACTAGGTTTAATTGGGAGAATTAATAAATTCAAATAACTGTTTTTTGTACTGTCGTTGGTAAGGAATAGGACGAAATTAATTTGTAATATTTCTCATAAATTCTACTCACAATATCCAGAACAACTGTGGAAGATTATGCTTTATGCATACTTGTGATCGACAATCACAGCAAAACATTTATAATTGGCATAGGTGCCTGAGTAGTTAAGGTAGTTCGTTTATTATTGATCACGTGGTTTGTTAACACTGATTGCGGGTTCGAGTCTCACTGCGGGCAGGGTGCGCTCGACTCCTTTCTTAATTGACAAGTATTGCCAGTTTTCCTACCGAAGGTTGTGGTTTTTCATCGGCTACCTCCCCAAATAAAAACCTGGACGCAATATTATAGAATTAGACACTATAATCAGATTCCGGAAACTTAGTTCCTAGTGATATAGCTGGAGTTATTTCTCTTATAGTGTTTTGCTACAGTATAATGACCATGTTAACGAAGAATGCATAAAAAACAAAAGTGATTTACTTATTGGGAAACAATAAACACATTCAACTAGGTTGGTTGCAATTTTCATTTACACTCGAAGTTAGTTTTTCGCTTCTATATCATTCTATATTGCTTTTAAATTTAACTATACAACACTTATTAAAACTATGTGTTATCTACGTACAACAGATGAAAAAGATAGGTGAACTAGTGAAGACAAAATCTGCTATACATTGACTTTTAAACCTACTATTTGTCATTGCTGAAAATGCCTATCAGTTTATTATTGGTTGTGTTCTTTAACATCAAGCTAGCAGTATTTCAGCCATTTAAAGGACAAGAAATTAACAATAATAAACGGGGAAGAAAAGGAAAAGTTCAATTACCATGTGATTGTGGCGGCACTGGAAAGGTATCGAGAGTTAGGTGTAGCCTTTGTTTTGGCTACAATGAGCTTATTTCTTTCCGAAACCAAGAAGGTGACTTTGACATGACATGCAAGAAGCGTGAAACTCACTTAACACGTCAGCCACTATTTAGTATTTTATCCTGACAACCCCAAACGAGAGATACAACATATCAATTATCGAAGTATTTTGTAATTATTATATCATAGATTTCTGGTACAAATGTGTCCTGCTCGATGTTCATGTATACTAGTAGTCAGTGGCGAATCCAGGTGCATGCGCGTAGCTAACCGGAAGCACAGTCAAATGTGCATCTTCGTGGTTACGCCGATTGGAAAGTTAAAAAGAAAACAGAACAGTCATGAAGGAAAGCCTAGGATGACCTGTTTGAGGAAGCTGCTAAAATATATTTTTTGATATACATGTATATTCTCATTTTTATCTGTTTGAAGTCTAATTTACACTTTCAGTATGCTATATACATGCGGAGCTACTGTGGCTTTTCTGTCTGGTCCTCCAATAGGGCTTTGGTCTGGACGTACTAAAGTTTTAGGCGGCCCCTAGAGTCCTTGCCCTACTGTTTTTGCATCCACGGTATTTTAGCTATAGCTACGCCCATGCAGGGGGGGGGGTGTAGCCCGTCCCCCGATTACGAAGTGGCATCTGTAAAATGCTTCTATAAGCCCCTGTGAATTAAAAAAATGTGATCCGTGCGGCCTCTCAATAGAACGAGGAATCCTTAATCCGTTACTAATATTTCATAATCACACCAAATAGTACATCGTTTTCTTTGGATGTAAAAACCTACATTGTCCGATGTCTATTGTGCTAAACTGCCAATTTATTATCTAAATATTTTTGTACAACCCCCTTCTACCCGCCCCACTATTGATCCCACTACTGACCTATGTCATTTATGCTTGTAAGTCTTTCAAATTCATTCTAATTTTTTGTGAATTCTTATCGACCGTATAAAAGCGAAATAGTGCCTTTAAACGAGTCTCCACAAATCTAAATGTAAATGTAAAAACTGTCCTAGAAAACAGCCATAAATCCCTTTATACCTTACACGTATCTTAATGTTAATGTTGAATGTAGTCAATAGTACTGATTAAAATTCTGTCAGATATTGACAAATTACCTCAAAAGAAAAATAAGTGAATTGCATTTTTATGTAAACACACTACGTTGTTTTTACTCAATTGTTGTTATGGAAACCAAGTGATATTGCAAAATGTTAGCGTTAAAGATAATGGATAAATAAGGAGTGTCGTTCCAAATTATTAAAATATAAGTCAGTTGTGAAGAATTCGTTTTATATACCGGTCTGCAGCCATAGTGAATTTTATTTAGGTAGGTACATTAATTTACAATTTCAAAACGTACTAAAACAGAGTTCTAATATATTTCAACATTATAAACGAATCGGTTATCTAGCATAGGTATGGCATGTTGTTTTTTTTTGATATATTGTTTAAAAGATATCAACTGGACAACTATATACAATGTTCAAATATTTTTGTTTCATGTGTGTTTGCCTAAAGGTTTTTTTCTTAGATTTAAAATAAATACTTGCCGTACAAACGTCTCTCAAGAAAACCATATTGTTTGTTGCATATATGCAGGATATTATACCAATATATGAAAAAATATCGACAAGAGAACATATCAACCCACAACGAAGTTGGAGGTCGATATGTTATCTCGTGTCGTTATTTTCATATCTACAGATATTTTTATGCACATCTGCATAAACAAGTCTTATAAAGGACTTTAGTTAAATGTTTCTTTTAATTTATTTTCTATATTGATGGTTTGTTGTTTCATGTACAAAAACTTCACATTTCATTTCAATATCATCTGAAATTATGAAAACTTTCAATTCAAAAGATATATTAATAAAAATAAACAAAGATACGGAATCCCGTTAGTGCAATATTTTTGTTTTATTTTTATAACGACTTACTTACTTTTTATAACGACTTAGCTTACTTGTTTTAACGACTTAGCTTACTCGTTATAACGACTTAGTCACTCGTTATAACGACTTAACTTTCTCGTTATAACGACCAAGCTTACTAGTTATAACGACTTAAATTACTCGTTATAACGACTTACTTACTCATTATTACGACTAACTTTACTGGTTATAACGACTGAGCTTAAATGTAAATGCAGTGTGACGTGACATCATACAACAGAACGTTAATGGCTACTTTCACGTAAACACGAAGTTATGGATGGTTTTGTGAATTTTTTATTGTCACAGTTGGTTGATTTATTGAATTTTTGCTGATCGTCCAGCGAGCATTGTAGTATTTAAGATATATTTAGGAAGAGAACAAGTTAAAAATCAATAAATCACCAAAGGGCGGAAAGTTTGACAAAACCTTATTGACCTGAATGTGTTGGATTTCCTCGGTATTCGTTCTGAAATATTGTCACAAATTAAAAGTGGTGACCGCTTCATGATTTGCATTATAAAATATTTCAATAGATTTTTATACGCATAGTGAGGCCTCGGTGCCGAGTGGATAAGGTAGTAAGTCTTCTATTGATCACGTAGTCTGTCAACATTAAGATTGCGGGTCCGAGTCTCAATGCGGGCAGGGTGCTCCCGACTCCAATCTCAATTGACAAGGACAGACATTTTTCCTACCGAAGGTCGGGTTTTTTTTCAGGGTACAGCCGCTTTCTCCTCCAATAAAAACTGGACGCCTTTATACAGCTGAAAAATTACTGAAAGTAGCATTGCTTTCTCCCCCAATAAAAACTGGATACCATGATAAAGGTGAAAATTCTGCTTAAAGTGTCGATAAAATAACAAACAAAAACAAACATACTCGTAGAAGAGTTCATTGAATGCAGAATAAATACAATAAATATGATTTAGTCGGTAAATAAAAATGCATATTGCATTCATTCACCCCTCAAAACATCGAAAATATTTTATTATGTATATTAATACTCATAGAGGTTTTACCGGTAGTCAAAAACAAAATATCGATTGACGTAAACACACGTAACATGACAATTTCGAGTACCGGTAGCTACACTATAGGTCAGGTCGTTTTTTTCCGCCAGTCCACAATGGAAGCCCACAAGTATCCACACTATTTTAATCCTTTTTTTATTTTATAAAAACGAACATAAATACTTTTTCTGCTTTTTCTATGGATTTTGCATGAAGTCTTATGATGAGACAAAACATCATGCCCAACTTAAAGATCTGAGCATGTTAGACATGGTACAATTTTTTAACTCCTATTGGGACTGGTGAGAAAAGATGCACCTACATGTGACCAGTTCTATGAATTCCGTCAGTCTTTAATATGACACTAAATTCATTTATTTAAAAAATAGTGTATTAAACATAGGGTATATTAACACATACTTTAAATCTTGTGATCAACACGACCTTTAGATAAGCTACAGAACGAATTCTTTATTTGATAAGTTTGTAAGGATATACGTACTTCTATTAGTTCACCTGAGCTATTTTCTACACTTGGCGTCCGTCGTACTTCGTCCGTCCGTTAATTCTTAAACAATCTTCTTCTCCAAAACCACTTAAGAGATTGCTTCGAAACTTTGCAAACATCATGATTAAAATTTCCTCTACTAAAATTCATGGTTGGGTTATAGTTCCAAAGTTATAACAGATAAAAACTGAAGCGACCTTCCTACTTCAGATTTAATTTGTCTTAAAAACTTTTAAGGACAGTCATTGCCCGTTAATCTTCAAAAGCTTTTTCTATAAATCTTGAAAATTATTAGAAGTAATAAAACATGTTTGCATTGCTAAATTGTTCAGATCATTAAAATAAACAAAATGATTTCAGGCTCAAATTTGTCCGAACATCCATTTAAGAGTTACGGCCTAGTAACTGTATTTATTATCAAATGTTCGCATTCTTCTGAAGGAATTGCTTTGAAACAGTTAACTTTGCAAACTTTACTTTTATGATGTCCTCGATCAAGATTGCACAAATCATGGCAGCCGCCCAACCAACTTGACGACGCCTGTTAGGAGTTATTACCCCTTAATTGTCATTGCCATTTTCCCATAATATCTCAAAAACAGTATAATCTGAAGAAAAACGTATCAGTACCAAATTATTCTTCTCATCAAGGTCTACGAAAATGATTGCGTTGCGCATGTGTCAAAGGACACCGTATAGGAGTTATATATGTACCTCTTAAAACGTCAAAATTGTTGATGTTTGCATTTGTATTGGACAATGTTTTACAGGAAAGAATAGAAGATAAATAAAACTGAAAAAAATGGATAGTTGTACAATTGGTTTCAGGTCTAAGTGGTTGAACTAGGCTCCTAATATTTAAATTTGACCTTTATTACTTATCTCAAATTACATACAGTCTTATAAATTTAGAATGTATAATTTCCAGTTATGAAGTAACTTTTAAATCGTTCATATTGTATAGCAAGGTCACTGCATATACATAATGGAAAAAGAAATGATATCGAATTCCATTCAACATGTTCAAGGCAGTCAAAGAGTCATGACTCATATACCATAGGTATAGGGTAATACACAAATTTGGGCAGGGTGTGCTCAACTCCAATCGTAGTAGACAAGAATTGCCACTTTTTCGACAGAAGGTCTGTGTTTTCTCCGGGTATTCTGGCTTCCGCCCTCCCCCCAAATACAAACTGGACGCCACGATATAGCTGAAAAATTCCTGAAAGTGGTGTTAAACACCATTCAAACAAAAAAAGCGGCCAACGTGGACCGGCTACATAATCTACATGTAAACACTGTTGTCAATAATTTTCGTCTGTCTTTAATATAAGACACGAAAATTAGTGTACAGTATTAAGGGCAATGCCCGAAAACTCTATTTATCACCTCATATTTTAAATCTTTTGGTCAATACGACCTTTAGATAAGCTAAGAACAAATTCTTTATTTCAGACGTTTGTAAGGACATTCGTACTTTTTAGTTTATAAATTTGATAAGAAAAAAAGCAAAACAAACCTATTGAATATAGGTAAAAAGGTCTCGAATAATATTACAAGTATACTGTATATGGGGGAGAAAACTTTCTATGTGAAGAAAACTTGTTCTTTGACCCAATTTGTTATATGTATATTCATGATATCCAAAAATATGTTTAAGCTAAAAAAATTTATTGTCGACGAAAGAGTTTAAATTATAGAAATTGCAGTACGAATACATTTTTGGGTTTCTATAGTTAGATTTAATTGTACAAGGAGCGTCACACATATCACCCATTCACTAATAATCCTGCAGTAAAAGCAGTCCTTGTCCGTCAGCAGCGCAAGCAGCACTGCAGCCACGTGAACCATCTAAGTACCCAAAAGACGATATAATTATAGTTTGTTTGTAGGGTTATACAAAATGCAATCATTGGCTCATTCATTCGTTTATGGAGTTTGAAATTTCACTTTACTGAGATAGTTAAGTCAGAGATCATGTTTTATTGAGGGACAGTAAAGCACTCTGAGTAAAATTAAAGCAAGATATAGCAAAAAAAGACTCCAAAAATTCTAATCCCGAAAACATTCTACAAAGGATTTTATTTTAAGGTGACCAGTAACAAAATCATTGGGCATGGGTCGGGTTAGGGTTAAGGCATGTTTAGGGTTAGATATTTTGTTTTTTTAAGTGCCATTTAGAACTTTTTCCGAGATTAGTTTCACGACTGACTGATGTCTAACGTCAACGACCAAATATATCACCTAAGTTTAGACAGTGAAAGGGACAAGCAGCTTAATTGTCTAAGTCAAATGACCAATATTGCCTAGAGTGCATTATATCCGGCTTTTAAATTAAACTTTAAATTGTTCGTATTATGTAACAAGGTCACTATATACGAGATTTAAGAAATATAATTCCATTCAAGGAAGTCAGTGAGTCATGTGACATGATCGTGTGTTCATTCGTATATTATCATATACCCATGGTATATGCGTCATAATATAAAACAAGTATATCAGTTTTCTTAAGAAAGGTTATCATCATGAAACAATATTTTCGTCTTATCATTACATACAAAATTTAAAACAACGAGTACTGTTACACTATTTAAAAATAAGCTGACTCAACCAGGCATAAGTTATGCCAGGCCTATCGTTATTCATTTTAACACTAGCTTTATACTGTTGTTTCTTCTGTGTTTACAATATTTCAGCTTTAAAATAGCCGCTGGTCATTTCGAAGAAAAAAATGATTAATGGATTTTTTTCTTTACGTCAATCAAGCAGTATTTCAACTATATTCAGGGTCGTAAATTCAATTGCATAGAAGAGTAGACAGGGGGTCTAGGGTGCCGGGGCCCCCACCCCCGCCGCTAGACAGATTTTTGTTAAATTGATAGAGGCATCTGCCACCACTGTTTTCTTAATATTCACGGCCATGATATTCAGGACGAGAACAACTTAACATACAATAAATACCTACAATAAATACCTAATAAATTGAATGGATCAATGGACAAGAAATGTTGACTGCCACTGGGAGAGAACAGGGCGGAGTATTAAACTTTTGTAGCGGTTATAGTAAGATTCAGAAATATACAAATAGACATGAATAAATGTTTTTGACATGACGACATTATTCTGGGTTTTTTTTGTTTTTTTTTGTTGAAATATTTGGATGGTCAAACTTTAACTAGAGAAATCAACCCAACTGAAACCCATTGAAGAATAGAATGAACAGAATAATTTTGTTGCGATGTAGTTACCATACTTCAAATATATGTAAGAGTTGCCGAGGCTACATAGCTCGTCGATCCGATATTTCACTGGAGTCAATTTACTACTCGTCGCAGTGTTTTCGTTATTTCCTCTCAGCAGCGCTATTTCGAGTTTTTCGGGTTATCTTTTGCCATGGTGAGTTATGATGATACTTAATATTAGTATAAATATAGAATATGTTAACAATAGACAGAGATACCAACAGTGAATAGAAAGGATTTGATTTTGTTTGATGCTGTTTAACGCCACTTTCAGCAATTCTTCAGCTATATCATGGCGTCCAGTTTTTATTGGGGGGAGGAAGCCGGAGTACCCGGAAAAAACCTCGACCTGCGGTAGGAAAACTGGCAATCCATGTCAATTAAGATTGCAGTCGAGTACACCCTGCCCGCAGTGAGAATCGAACCCGCTATCGGAATAGAAAGGAAAGTATGTGAATAATAAGCATGAATAGATAGAAAAGTAGATCGAAAGTAATCGTGAATAGACCATAGTAAAAATATACTAGTATATGAAAGTAAATGATAATCCCTTTTGTCATCAATAAGATAGAGACGTAGTCGATGTCTACTTTTTAAGAAAGGCATTATCATTTTTTTTTGCCGGTTTGCACAAAGTGCCAACCCATGTTATAGTATGGTTAAGTATGGCGGCCGAGCTTTAGAAATTTGTGTAATCAACACCTCTTTCGACCAAGATCTCTAAAACTACAGATATATTTCACCTGTATTCAATTTGTGCATCTGCTATTATGGAGTTGTCGAGGATTTTTTCATAACCTTCCAGACTTGTTAACGTAGTCATTTTTCAGAAAATATGCAGAAGACGGTATTTATTTTGTGTAATCAACCACTCCTACAGTTTTCAACCCAGAGTACCAGGAAAAAACTCACCTGCGGTAGAAAAACTGGAAATCCTTGTCCATTAAGATTGGAATCGGGTGCACCCTGCCTCAGTGCAGTGAGACTCGAACCCGCAACCTCATTGATAGACCACGTGATGAAAAACAGATCACTAACAACCTTAACCATCGGCAACCGATGCCCCCAGAAAGATTGCACATTATTGAAGTTGTGCACCTGCAATTATGGAAGTATTCGACTATTTTTTTCCTAATGTTCCAGACTATGGAACATAGTAGTTTGTAAGCAAAGTTTATCAAAGTGAGTACATATTTTTGTGAACAACTCCTCCTTTAGCTTCCTGCCAAGAAAGTTGTGCATCTGCGATTATAGAATTGTCCAATTTTTTTCTTAGACTTGGGAACTTTAAGAACATGGTATGTTTTGTATAACCAACTTCCTATACAGCTTTAAACCCATAGTTGTACACTCGATGCCATGAATTGTTCAATAAATATTTTCCCATTTTTCTAGACGTGAGAACTTTTTATTCCACTCATTTCACCATATTTTATTCATAAAGGTTCTGTTTTTTGTGTAATAAACTCCTTCTACATTTTTTCTCAAAGACCCCCCCAAAAAACCTTTTCTAACAAATTGTAAATCCGGTCATTTCAAACATTTGCGATTTTCTAATAAACTAAGAACATTTTAAAAAGGTTGCCTGGATATGATTTAAATTATCTCTGATTAATACTTAAATAAATTAATCTAGAAGTTAATATAAATCAATCGATTTTTTCTCGAGTTTGTTCCGGGCAAGGTGTGCTCGAATCAAATCATAATGGAGAATTATTGTCAGTTTTCTACTGAAGGTTCTGCTGCCTCCCCAATGAAAACTGGACGCCAAAATATAGCTTAAAAATTGCTGAAAGTGGCGTTAAACACCATTCAAACAAAACAAAACAAAACTAAAAACAGAATAAATGAAATACTGAAAAGGAGATCTTAATAAATGTTTTGACTACAATACACACTAACCATAACACAGCAGCCGAAGGTCGGGGTTTTCTCCCAGTATACTCCGGCTTCCTCCCCAATAAAAACTGGACGTCATGCATATATAGCTGAAAAAATTGTTGAATGTGGCGTTAAACACTATTCAAACAAACAAAACTCTGCCGATTTCCTGTAAATATGACATGAATGGAATACAATTTTCACATGAATTATAAAACGTTTGTCTGAAAATTGCTATGTAGCAATGTACCACGTGACCACTCTTGATGGTGTATAAATACTTAATAATCCCTTTGTAAGGGGTGAAAGATTTTTGTGTAGCGGTGTTACAGCAAGTTTTTTTACTTTAATGGAGTTTTAAGATAAAAATGTGCTACAATGTTATTTAGATAGAGTTCTTTTTTCATCACTTTAGTTTCAGTACGAGAAGTGTACTCTACTACAATCTTAATTGACAAGGATTACCTCTTTTTTCTATCGAAGGTCAGGGGTTTTCCGGCTTTCCTCCTCAGTAAGCACTGGATGCCACGATAAAGCTGGAAAATGCTTTAAAAAGTGGCGTTAAACATCATTAAAACAAACAAAATTGTGTAGTTGATTTACTTACCAATAAGTACGACATGTAACTACAGTTCACTAATTTATCAGTACATGTTATGTTTGTAACAAAAAGTTTAATTGGTCACATTGTTATGGTTCTATAGACTGAGATAATCTTATTTAACTCCTTATTGTGTCTATGTTAATAAGTATTTGTAAGAAAATTATAATACCTTTCCTAATGAATAAGATCGAGACCCTTGAGTGTAATTACGACGGAAATATCGTGTATATCTATTGTCACTCGAGTTCACAGATCAGAGTTTGCCATTGAAGTGTATTAACCCTTATGGGAGTTAGCTTTAAAACCTTATTGTTTGTTAATTATCTGGAGAGTGAGAAATACACAACTGCATAAATTACACAAACTGTGATAAGTGTTTGTTACGGTAAGCATCCAGCTTCCCGGAACTAGTTTACCAGGGGGGTGTCTGCATGTATACATGACTTCCCTAAATTTTCAATTCTTTATATAAAGATTTTAATAAAAACACAGAGTGCCCTTGGGGACACAAAATCTTTTATTATTTTTTATTACGGTTATACTACAACATTTCGCATAAGGAGCATAAAAACAAAACGGACAATGGGAAGGGTGGATGAATCGTACCAATTTTTCCGGTTTTTTATCCCCTGCCCATCCACCCCGCATAGGACCGTTTATATTTTGGCTATGAAAATAATCGTTAATCACTATTCTCTCTATTTATTGTCATTTTGAAGACTTCAGAGCTTTTTTTTTAAATGTATTAACTACCTACCACTTTATACATTTATCAACGTGCACTCGTGTTCAGTATTTTATGGATTTTGTTTCTTTTAATTTCAGTACTCTATACAGCAGCGAAATAATTATTCATGTATTAGTCTATTGGGGTGATTTGTTAATGTCTGTCAAATTTATTAACTACGAAAACATAAAAAAAAAACCGTTTAATGGTTTCAAACATTAAAATATGGTATGTTTCATGTTGTTTCTATCTGGATTGTGGTAATCACGTGGTTTGTGTTGATCAGACTTACCGAGTGCCATACCGCTTTACATTAAGTAAACATTTAGAAGTACACGCAAATAAAGTAATAAGATGAATACAAATGTAATATGATAATTAAAATGCGTAGAACTGTTTGAAGAAAAAACTTGGTGTACAATAACCTGGTGCTCACGTGGGATTGTGTATTGATGATTTTTTTCCACGAGTTCGGTCACTGAATATGTCAATAACACTTGTTTTTGGAATGTTCTAAATTTTAACCAATGACAAATGGGGTTACATTCATTTACGTTAGAGTAGCAACGAATTACTCATCGAATGTCAGCATGTGACGTTCCTCTGTAATCTTTGAAATCTTAAGACAAATAGTTAAATTTTAAATGAATAAACGTCGTTTTTATTTGTCATTACCATGATAAAATTGTATTAACATTTTGAACAATGGAATTTAAATAGAATAGAAAAAGATCAAGATTTTTTTCATAATATGCGCTACGTCTGTACATGTATGTCTCAAGGTAAAAGTTCAAATAAAGCAGTGGTTCATATTTCTTTATTCACTCAGACACATAATACGTGTAACATGAGGTGCACAAGATATACAAATGGTACAGAAGACTTGATTACAACATGAACCTGAAAAATATAACAATGGTGTAAATAAGTGATAACAATGCATTTGAAATATGTTTTATTAGGAGTGATAGTTTATATAATACGTTTGTGTTACAAACTGAAAACAAACCTTTCAATTTTTGTATTGTTGGTCGGGACGAGTAATATTTGGGTACATTCAAATCTCTCATGTAAGAGATTGCATCTTTTTTTTTTTTAAATAACAGATAATGGAGATCGATTGACTCATATCAATCCTTCATTACATAAAGTGCAAACTTTTTTCCGTAGGAATGTTTTGTCACCGATCATGTTTATTGAAATGTACGGAAGCTTCTTTTGGACCTAATTTTTTTATTATTCGTTATCACGAATTTTAATTCGTTAAAACGAATTTCTGGATGCCGTTTCATAAAGCGATCGTTAGCTTAACGTGCACGTTATCTCATTTAAATTGCATGGGATAACGAGCACGTTAATTAGCGATTGCTTTATGAAACGGCACCAAGAAATCATCATCACGAATTTTAATTCGTTATAACGACGTCATGAATTCGTGATACGGAATTAAAAATCTCTTATCACGAATTGCGATATTCGTTATAGCGAATTTAAATCCTGGAAATCGGTATAAACGAATTAAAATTCGTGATCGCGAATTAAACAATATTTTTGGAGGTCCTATTTTGAATCAGAATCAAGATTATTTAGGTGAAATAGAAACACCAGCCGCAAATTAAACCTGTTCAACTGCATGTTTCACTGTATGGCACGAAAATTTAAATCTTATATTTATATTTATTTATTATGATATAGATAGAGATGAAATATCGAAAATTTACGAGTGGCAGAAATCACGGTAAATCACATGTGAAAATTATCGTTTATTTTCACTCTCGGTTTTTTTCCGGCAAAATGTCACAATGTGTTTTTACTATACAGATATTCAGCCGCCGTTCATAAAAATTAGGATTAAGCATTAAAGTTTTACGAAAACACATTTTGATCTATATAATAAATAAGATAATCAATTGGGCATCGTGAATATCCAAAATATGATCACTCGTGCTGCATAAAGCATCAGATTAAACTCGTTTAATCAGATGCGTTATGCGGCACTCGTGATAATATTTTGAATATTCACTCCGCCCAATTAATTATCCTATAAGTACATGTATCTATTAGTTTGTATTTTATGCATTAACCAGTTACGAGTATATCTTAAAACGAAGAAAAATATTTTAGGTATTAGGGGTGGGACTGTTTCAACTCACTCTCTACATGTATAATGGTTCGTAAGACCTGGAATATTGTCTTAATCAAAGGTACCTACAGTAACCACGTTACTCAATTCAAAGATTTTTCTCTCCATTGTATATTTTGAAACTGATTTAGATTTTATGTAGCAAAGAAAAAGCTGTCGAAGGCACCAAACCTTAACCATATAATGGCTGTTGGTTGTTTCCATTATTTTAGAGAAGATATAAATGGAAATTCGATCGACTTGGCTATAGAAAATGTTGGCGTTTTATTGTTAAAATATAATTCTCTATCATTTTACGTTTGCTTTTATCTGGGACTAGTATAATTTGATTTAAAATATGTCAAATGTACGACATTAATTTTGTCTAGTGAAATAAAATTATCTGTTTATGACCGTGGTCCTTTGTATCTTTGATGACATTTTTTTAAATGAAGTGGTCAGTGCCTCTGGCAGTCCACAAGTGTTACCAGCCCATTATAGTCGGTAATTGCAGTGCAAACATGTAATATCTATGATCCAATCACTGATATGGTCATCATTATTGTGAATTATGTCAGGTGAAAGGAGTTTATTCGCGATTCTCCAACATTTGTAAAATGTTACATGTATTCACGTTTTTCCAACAAGAAATGAACAATGGAAGGGCTTGTTTTTACAACACAGAGAAATATGTTTACAGTAAAAACCAGGGAAATTTATCTGAAATTTATTGAATAATTATAGTAAATAGGCATGATAGGGTACCTGAATAAGAAATTAAAAAAAATATTTTATTATTCCGTTTGTATATACAATTAGCAATGACTTAATAATATTAAAAATAATAAAATCAGAAAACTCAGAAACTTTGACTTGTCAACGCTTGCAGACTGGTGAGGTGAGACGGGCTGCTGTACCACAAGATCTGGTTAAAGATGTATGGTATATCGACGTGACTTAATATGTAACCGAATACTGGGTAGATATCGACATCAGTGACCACTGAAACCACTTTGAAAACACAGGACCTAGAACTAACAACCACTTGGAAGGATGTCACAGCAAACTGAATAAACTACTACATCACGCCCTCCCAAATGTATTTTAGCTCATAGAACTTCTAAACGAAAACTCAAGCTAACACCGAGGTCTACCAGATACAAACACGAGCAGGCGGAATTCATCAACTTAAGGAGAATAAGTATAAAAACATCGACCTTAGACTTTCAACACTAATTACTGAACTCCCCAAACAGGTTATTTTAAAATTCTCGACCATGTCGCCTTCTGCCTGCATTGGAGCTCCGCCAGTGAAGTTTTGTATACTAGAGCCTGTTCTTTAATGCATATGTTTTAACTTTGTTTAATTTGTTGTATGAATTTATAGATTTTTGTACTTAGTGCTGTAGTTCAATAAAATATAATGGATATTCGATATTTGACAGAAAAAATAATGAAAAAAAAAACCTACTGTATTCTCTATTTCCTGCTTACAAAAGATTATTTATACATGTTTTACTGTAGTCATAATTACAGGCATAATTAATTCGGTTATTCTACTAATACCTAAAATATCAAATGTTGGAGAAACATGAACACACCAGTGCAAGGAAGTAGCTGAAACTTGTTTCAAATCCCCATTAGCTGTAATGTTTAAAAGTAATTGTTTTAAACTCACGAACTGCCTTTAGGGGCCTCAGTGGCCGAGTGGTCAAGGTAGTTCGTCTACTATTGATCACGTGGTCTGTCAACACTGAGATTGCGGGTTCGATTCTCACTGCAGACAGTGTGTACTCGACTCCAATCTTAATTGACAAAGATTGCAAGTTTTCCTACCGCAGGTCGGGGGTTTTCTCCGGGTAATCCGGCTTCCTCCCCTAATAAAAACTTGACGCCATGAAATAGCTGAAAAATTGCTGAAAGTGGCGTTAAACACCTACAAACAAAAACAAAACGAACTGCCTTTACTATGCTGGTATTATAAAATCAATACTTTTGTACAATTATTTGTAGTCTAGTTTCTGGACATCGATTTTCTTCTGAAAGAGAAGTGATAACCGACATATTGTGCAAAGAATTTATCAATAATCGAAGTCACATGTATTCCTGCAATTCTTCCGTATAAATAATTTAGCGGTTCGTCTGTCCTGAATACGTGACACAATACATCACCTGGACCTTTTTTAGTCCAGTCACGATGATAGCTAAAAATAGACTTCAAAACAACAATGAATAAACCCAGGTAAAAATCAATACCAATGTGCGCGCGAGAAATTAGATGTTTATTTCGAATGGTATAAAATGCCATTTCATGGTTCGAGTATGAAAGTTTGAAAAAGGTAAGATACGTTGGTTTTTTCTGTATTATTGATCGTGTCAGGGACACTTCTGTCATACTGGACACTACAGTTCCAATTTATGTTTTTTTATCCGATCCTTCCACCCGGTAATGAACTCAATGTTTTTCAAACAAATACTACCGTTACGCGGGTAGGATCCACGTTTTTAAAACAAAAACGAGTGGTTTTCATTGTCACCTTAAGAAAATGCTGATCTCGTGCTGAATGCTTAAATGAGTAAAGTTTTAAAGCATCCATTCACCTCCCCCTCTACAATCTTTTTTTTCTGTGAGAGATATTGCAGAAATTTACAAAAAAGTTAAAGAAAAACAGACTTGACACATATAGCGAGAGCTTGATCATACATATTTTTCAAGTATCAGCGGAGGATCTCATCGCTTCATCAAATGAAATTGTTTTATTATTACAAGTCAACACAATGCTTATATTCTCATCAGGGAAAGTATAAGTTAGTAGAGACTGTCCCTGTTCTCATCCATGTACACCTACTCCATGTAACGTTTCTTATTATGATTTCATCGAAGTTGTTTAAGGACGAAATGAGAATAATAAGCTCTTCCATGCGATTTGTGAACGGACGGTTGAGCTACCACGAGGGATAGAAATTTTGGCTTTTCGCAAGTGGATCGCAGCGGAACGAGCGAAAAGACATAAAAATTTCGATTACGAGTATAGGATAACACCGCAGCATTCTCAAACGCGATTGAAATTACCTATTTCTTCCGCGAAAAGCAACAAACTTTCACATTGCGATATCCTTTAGACCTTCCATTGTCTCCGACGTCCAATCAGAACGCCCAAAATATGAACATTAAATAAGAATGTTGTTTCGGTACTGTAATTATAACGTTATTGATTGTACGATGTTCTGGTACAGATGTGTGCGCGTGAGCTCATCTATACCGGGTTATCTGTACCAGAAATCGGAAGAATAAAAGCAGATATATCGCACCTACAGCGGACGTGCTGTGACTGAGTATATAACAGAAAAGGTATACGAAGCACAAAAATTAGCCGTAAGAAATGGCCCCCTAAAGATGTTTGACTGGATCACATCCTCTTTACTTGTTTGTCTGTTATTATCATTGTACATGTTTACATTTATATGAATTTAAATGAAAATGACATTAATTTATAATTAGTGTTCAGTTGTCATCGTTGTTTGTTTGTTTTCTTCAAAACCACATTTTCCGTTAAAAATAAAATGTTTCTTGACGATTTTTGAAGAACAAAGTAAAAGATCTGATGGTTTCCTGTTGCAGAAATAGTCTTTTGATTTTATGGCAGTTTATTCCAGAGAAAACCAGTAAACTGATGGCAACTATTATCAAGGACATTTTGGTGCATTCATCTATACTTTGTTCTAGATACCTTTCTAATAGGTCAATACATGTACCTGTTGTTCAACTCAACATGTAATACGACTTCCAAATAAAACTATAACAATATTATATTCAACAGGAGTATCAACCAAGCCACACAGGTCCTGCCATTCATCACTTTCAGTAGTTAGTACGAATGGAGACTCTAGTCTTTGCAACTATCTTCTTGGGATTAGTACTATGCGGCAATGTAAGTGATATAATTATACAGAATTTAAGATGTTCCATGCAAAAGGCCGTAACTGTTTCATAGTAATTATATGTTTCATTTGTAGGAAATCCACAGGTTTCAGTGTAATCGTAATAGTATTGGAAATCAGTATTAATGTTTGCCTTCATTTGATGTCTGGAATGCAGGACAATAAATTAACTTTACCGTGACAAGTCGAGCAAAACGCAAAAATCTCTGTTTGCTAGACTTAATACACAAAAATCAATCTCATCGAATAACTTTAGGTGATAATAATTCATATCGATTGTTTGTAATATTTCAGCTATATTCAGACGTGATAATAATTCATCGCAGATCATTCGCAAACAAAGGAAAGCATTATCTCTAAAGAAAATGTACAAATAATTGTTGTTTGATGCCCAGTTAGCTGTACTTTAAATATATTTATGTAGTGAACAAGTTTACAAACCAGTAAAGCGGCCTCGGTGGCCGAGTGGTTTATGTAATTCGTCTACTATTGATCACGTGGTTCATCAACACCGAGGCTGATTCGAGTCTCTCTGCGGACAGGGTGTACTCGACTACAATCTTAATTGACAAGGATTGTCAGTTTTCCTACCATAGGTCGCGAGTTTTCTCCGTTACCGGCTTCCTCTCTCAATAAAAACTGGACGCCATAATATAGCTGATTGCTGAATTGTTAAGCACCAATCAAACAAACAAACAATCCAGTTAAACAATTGGGAAAATGCAATAGACTTACGGGCAGACGGAAAAGTTTGTGTATGTGATGACCATAATGTGCCTAAACTTTGCTTTAACATAAACAAAGAGGGTCGTTTACGTCTTGTAAATCTAATACGACAAAAAGACATCTCTTAATATAATTCTGTCAGGTTTATCAAATTAAACAATCCAATATGGCCTTGCATCCTCCATCACCCACAACGCAAAAAATTGTGAACTACAGCTATGTACGTGTAACGTACTGGGTATTTCTGTGTGGAAACGGTTCAAGTTCCACAGAATAAATATTGTCTTGCTGTCCGGAATCGAGAACATTACTTTATTGACCGAGCGGTGCAATGTAAGGGAGATTATCAAATATTTCAAACAAAAAGCGTAGTAATAAGGTATCGTTGTGATCAATTAAAGAATGAAATTATTTTATGAATACTCAATTTATGTATCACAACTTTAAATCAAAAGCTGGCGATGCTCGATGGTCATGTTGTTTTTTTAAATTATTTTCTCAGATTTTCGATTGTATTTATTTCAAAGCATTAATCTTTTTTGTCCAGCTTTCTTGTCATTATTGCGCTATAAACAACTAAAATAATGAAACTGACAATGAAAAAACATGTCCGTTTATTTGAGTACTTATAGTAAGTTTTAAAAAAAAACAGTTTCGCGCCAATTCATCAATGGTTTTATCTTCTACAAAGTAAGCGTAGTTACCTATCCATTGTTTGTTTTATTTTGTTTCTATATCAAAATAAAACAATCAAAACACATTTTTGCAAACCTGTTGAAACTGATCAACGAAAAATCTTAATTCATTCTTCAGAGTCTTTAAAAACGTATTAAAGAAATATATTATGTTAATGGTATTGTTGTGGGAAATACCAGTCACACACACGATATACATTTGTATTTCTTGATTTACACTATTTTCCACTCTATGTAATAAACAGTACAGTTAAGGCTCCAATAATTATTGTTGATCCTAAAACCGGTATATGTATGAAACAGGTCAATATTTTGCACGTCAACTAAACTACGTGTTTGGGGCCACGGTGGACGAGTGGTTAAAGTAGTATCAATCACATAGTCTGTGAACAGAGAAAATCGGTTCTAGTGTCACTGCGACAGGGTGAACTCGACTTTCATCTTAATTGACAAAGATTGCCAGTTTTCCTACTAAAGATCTGCGGTTTTCTGTGGTACTCCGGCTTCCTCTCCCATTAAAAACTGGACACCGCGATATATGCAGAAAAATTGCTGAAAGTGGCGTTCAACATCATTCAAACGATGAAACACAACATCTTTTTAAAAATTTGTAAAGTCAGTATTTGAAATTATTGTTTTTGTGCAATGGTTTTCTCTAACGACATTTTAATTTATTTTCAAGCTAGGAATTTTCCACCCATCGTTATATTTCGACAAACTACCATGGCTGCTCTAATGGCGGGAAAAATTACTAGTACACAGATAAAATTATCAAAGTAATAAAATGCAAATAAATATCAGCACGTATCAATCTAGCTATTTTATATAAGGTGTAATTAGCATATAAATTCTTATGAATACCTAATAAAATACTTGAGTATGTCATCTTTGAAAAATACTTTGTGTCCTTAAAATTTTTCGCCTGAATATAGCTGAAATAATGCTGCTCGGTCGTTAAACACCATTAATCAATCTTAAAATGAGAAAGATTAAAATGCTACATACGTGTATTGATTCAATGTTCATGCTGGGACCATACTATTAGCGTTCACAGTGCCCGAACCACAGAGCTGTCCAGCGTGTCCACAGGTGTCGGATGAGGATGCTTTGTCGTTGGGGAATTCAGATCATAATACAGAAAGCCTGACCCGCGGGATACAGTAGCCAACCTGTCTGGAGAGTGCCACGCTAATTGTACGATAAAGACCCTATTTTTGTAAATGTCGATAAGAGGTGGCTCGTTATGGCCGCTACAAAAGGCTAAATTTTCCACCCCTTACTATACCCCATACTTTTCTAGTTTCATTCAATATATTTGCCATTTGGTCCATCGTTCCCAAATTGTTATATTGATAATTATACTGCTCGCTGGAGGTTAAGCAAACATCCAATTAATCAATTTTGCATATAAAATTTACACAGAGCTTAAACATCTGAAGTAAGTTCGTAAACTCATTAGTACCAATTCACATTCAAAACGAGAATGGTTATTAATAAATTGGTTGTAATTTATTTCAGGCCAGATTTGCCAAAGATTCAGGATGTGGAGTTACCAAAGGTTGTTTCAGTGACTGCAGATCATTTGACGGATGTAGTTACATCATCACGTGGGTACAGACACCGACCGGTGTGGACTTTACAATCAAAGGACAACTTTTGACATTAGACGATCAATATATTGCCTTTGGTTTATCAGGTGATACTAAAATGGTGTGTGTACATTCTTAGATATCTACTTAATGTTTTTTGTTTGTACGAATTGTGTTTAACGCACCGAGAGCAATTTCAGCAGTTTCTCAGCTATACCATGCCGTAAAGTTTTTATTGGGTAGGGAATCTCTTCTGAATATATTAAAATGTAATGCACAATTGGGATTAAGATTAATGATTAAGAGTCCGGAACTGTCATTTATCATGGTTAGTTTTTGTCATTATCTTCATTCTTTATTTCCCATACTTAAGTGTGATAAAATCCCAAATAGGTCAGCAATTTTTTTATTTTTGATTATATCTTTGTGTGGCTATTTTTGCTTCCACTTGTTATAGACATAATTCTGTCTCATTACATAAATAGACAATTTCAGGTTTAGATGATTTCACGCGCACTCGACTATACTCGTTGCTTTTTTGTTAACGTTCGTGTTTGATGTATTTAATAATGGGGACTATTTAGGAAATTGCGATGTGAAAGTTGTTGGTTTACGAAAATAATATGTACTTTCTTGCTTTTTTGGTGGAAGACATATAATTTTTATTACTCATGAAAGTTTAGCCTCTCATTCCCGAAAGCGTATGTAAGAACATATCAGTTTTATTTTTGGGTAGTTTTTTTTTGCTAATTTACTTTAATTCATATTTATACCATTACAGGGTAAAGACAGTGTCAATGACTGTGTAATGCGAAGCGGAACAATTAATGTGAGCAATTCGTGGAATCCTAATGGTGACAACAACGTTCTGACAAGCAATGTAAGTTATATTTACAATTTTTCTGTTTTATGTCTTTTTTTCGTTATATCATATGTATATTGCAAAGTAGATCTTTAAATAAATAAATTGTACCAGAATACTGTCTTTTGATTGGCTGGAAAATATTTTCTATCAGATGATGGACAAAAAATCATCGTTATGGAAACACGCACCTTTTGAGGTCACTTCTTCTTTTCGTTTTTGTGTTGATCTCATTTTTCCAAATTGGCTAATTACAAAAATAAAATTATGGAGTCTATTCTATTGTCTGACTTTATTTATAAGTATTTACTACAAAAATATTATCCCTAGATGGAGAAAATATCTTGCATGAGACAGGACCAGTGCTTGCAGGACTAAGCCTATCCTGTCTAATTGCTTAAATATGTTTCTATGTCCTGTTACAATATTAAACTGCAAAAGATCTAGTGTCCGGAATACAGAAGATGTGCTTGTGTGAGATAGAGAATAATATACTAAAAGTCACACCCCCGTTATTTTGCTTGAATATTTTTCTTATCACTTCGATAACCTGTTCATATTTAATACTAAGACTTTGTTGTTTACATGTCACAAATCGTCCTTGACTTTTGCTACGGGAATTCTACATTGTAAATCAGCCATTGTTTTGTTTCTAAAGGTATCTAATATTGTTTACAAACGTTCGTCTGCTTTTGTGACATGAAGTTGTCTTCGGTATTTATAAATTTACTAAAAAAAAATCGCCCTATCGAAATAAAAAACCCCAGCTGCATTTCGAAACGCTGAATATTTTGAGGAAATAATTGGTGATTCAAAAATATAATTGTTTGGATCTAAAAAGAATCATATGCTTGACTGTACGCGGTAAGCAGTTTTTATTTGTCAGGCTAAATTCCTCCACAAAAACACGCTGACTTTTAATATTTGAAACTAATTTATCTTGTGGAATATCCATGACGAGTGCGAGTTTTGATATTTAACGCGATATTTTCAGTCTCGAAATCTAAATTCACTGTTATTCGTTTGTGTATTGCATCATTTATTTCGTTTTAATTCAAATGTATTTTTATAGGCTATTTCTTTTCGCGTAAACGAGATGTAAATCTACTCAAACGTTAAAGGTGTGTGACGTCATTGTCATTCAAACTGTCAGACGAAGAAAAGTTATTCACTCCGCGCGTTACATACGTCACTATGTGTTGACATATATCTTCATATATGTCATGCACTGATTATATAAAATATCCTTCAACAATATCAAAAGAAAAAGATACAAATTACCGATAAAAATGGGTCTTATTACTGTTCAAACATTGATAAAATCGACAACAATACATGCAACCTCTTCCGAGTGATTTTTTTGCGGATGGTCCTACAAATACTACAGAGATTATTTGAGCGAAATACATATGCGAGATATGTGTTTACTCGAATGTTTTGTCAAATAACCGCAAATTTTACATGTAATTTATTTCCTCGCCTAATACTGATATTATAAACATGACACATTAATACGAGACTTGACGACAACGATTTCATATGACATCATATTTTAATATTTATTTCTAGCCGACACTGGGATTATCGTCAATGGCTGGAAGTTATGTTGATAGTATTTTATATTGCTCTTTCAAACGAGCCAACACTACTGCTGACCCACAGATTTACAGCTTGATAACAGATTGGTATATGTTTTGGGCCATTGGAAGCTATAGAAGCTGTAAATATCATCGAAATATATTCATTTTAGTGTTTGTATAAGTAATAAGTGATAAATGTTTTTGTTCAAATATTCCGACAAAGAAATACTAGTATTGACTGAACTGGAAAATTCTACAGTTTTTTGGTACATGTAGCTACTGCAAATTTCCGATATAGTCTCTTATAGCCTTGCCTTCTGCTGATTGTCTATTTAGTTTACCTTTGTAAAGAAAAAAAATGTTCGAATAAACTGCAATCTGATGTAGAGGAGTAATGTAACATATGCATTAAGTAAACGTTTTTTTTTTTGGAAAGTATACTGCCGATTTTGCCGAAGATGCAAATGTAGCTTACTTTGCGCAAAATACCAAGCAAACATCAACAAAACAATCTCATTTACAAATATCTTGTGACCCTTCAGCTAAAGTGTGCTTAAATTTTTTACTTACCTCTTGAAGAGTTATCGGACCTTCTGGGTTTATATAACAAAAATGTTCGAAACCTTTGTTTTAACATGCATTTTAAATGATCGGTGACCGACTTTTGGAAGCCCCTGGCTATTTAAAAATTTTTTTTCAGCTAAGAAGCATGAACACGACGATTATGGAATATCTGATAAAGTTATCGATCTGCAGTCGTTTGACGATGTTTAAGAGGTGAAAAACCCGAAAGTAAAGGCTCATGGTCAGTCAATGCTTTAAATACTACACTTCTTTGACATGTGATGCCCTTAATGTCTTTTTATGACTTTATGACCGCCTACATTATAGATGTTATTCAATTTTGTCGCCAATCGTTTGATTTTTAATCTGTTATGTAATAAACCTTAGTGAGCCAACCGAGATGGATTTTGGTATCACCAAATCGGTAAGCCCTCTGTAGGCTTAATACATTACAGATAAGGTAATTGCTGTTTCGCTCCCTGATTAAATCTATTCGTTTGCTGTCGGTTTTGTAGATCTTCCTCTCGTGTTGAATGCTTGTAAATTTACAATTATCGCAGTAGATAAACTGAACTATTTAAGGATATAAATATTTATCACATTTACATGATTACTAATTGTGCATATTTGTACACAATAGACGCCTAAATTATAGACTGAATAATTCCCCAAAGCAAGAGCTAATTAAGTTAAGACAATCAACATTTTCAAGGACGGGTTAAATATTTATCTCTTCAAATTAAATGTCATCAAAGATAGCACGCGTATACAATCTACGCCAATCGCGCGATTCGATGAACCAAGACTCATAAGTGGTGCTCAAAAACCAAATGTTTAAGATGTTGATGCGATTTTACAATAAAAATACCAAAATTATATTCTAGATCCTGCTAAGGCCGTCTACACCTTGCGAATATTGTATGTTTTGAATGGTGTTAAACGCCATATTTAGCAACTTGTCAGCTATATCTTGGCGTCCAGTTTTTTTATTTGGATGAAGCCTGAGTACCACAAGAAAAACCCCGACCATCGCTAGTTACGAAAAACTGGCGATCCTTGTCAGTTTAGTTTAGAGTCGAGTACACTCTACTCAAAATGAGACTCGAACCGCCAACTTCAGTGTCGACAGACCACGTGACACATTGCGAATATAAAAAACCTCCTAATTTAAGCTTACAATAAAACAGAACATATACTTGATTATAAATGTAGAATTGTTGGTAAACCTTGCTATATATCTATAGTGTAGCATAGTAAAAGCTGATTTAGAGTCAGGTTTTCGATTGTCTTACGTTACTAAACAATACAATTTTTCTTTAGGATGCTTGGTTATCATCGCATGGATTGGTTTCTGTAGCGTAGGCGTTGTCTTGTCCAGATATTATAAACCAATGTGGGTCAGCAAGAAACTGTTTGGAACAGCCTTGTGGTTTCAGGTATGAACATTTTTAATTGGTTAAAATAAAAAGTGGTTTGCCTTAATCACCAAATACAAATACCAAGTACAAATGTATGTATGTTTCTCCATTAGAATCAAACAAAAAAGCGACGAAATTCAGTGTCTTCGAAATGACAACTCATTTTTCAAACCTCGAAACTCGATATTTATTAACCTAAATGAATTGATGATATGCCAGTGTGCCAAATATTATTTCTACTATGTGATATATATGCTTTCCAATTTTCTGAACTATGTTAATGTTTGTTAATATGTTAATATACTGTATAGCTAGGAAATATCACATGCTATATAAAATTACCATATATATTGACTTTTTTGTATTTCAGTTTCATAGAGCTCTTATGTTTGCTGCAGTTTTGATTAACTTGATTGGCGTCATTGTGGTATTTAGTGGAAACTTTAACGTATGTTGTTTAACATTTTCATAACTGGATTAATTTTAATGAATTCCTTTTTTATTATTAATGACTGAACCTTTTGCACTAAAAGGTGAACAACATAATATTATATAAATTAGGCATAGGCTACAGCCGGACATCGCAGACTCGCTACAGTTTGAATATGTATAAATGTATATAAGATTTGCAAACTAACGTTTTTTAAATACTTTTTTGAATAACTTTCCTTCAGGCGAGCATCACAAGTTTTAACAATTTCCGTCAGTGACGTATGCATGATATTCTAAATCGTAAACTTCCGGCATTACCATTGTTCTGTGATTACACTGCAGTTGCGGCGTAGTTTATTAGGTCAATACAAACAAAATTATAGTGACATATTGTGCAAGACGTTGCAAATATATTGTTTTACTCATTTTCTAATATCTGTCGACTACAAATGTATTTTTTTTATATTTAACTAAGGCTTTTTGTCGTATACCGTACAGCCAATTTTTGGTTAGTAAAGTATATTTCTGGCCCCAACACAAAGTTTGCTGTTTAGCGCACATCTTGCGGTGCTCGATTTAATTACTTAAGCATAAAATATAACTGAATACATATTTCGGATATGTTGTTATTGTAAATGGTTAATCTAACGAGTAATACAATCGAAGCAGACTGCCAACGTTCCTTGATTGTCAAAGCATTTTTCGATTCGACTGAGATGTTAATTTTTCCTTTAAAATGTATACTGCATCGTACATTAAAACTCGTGTCGTTTATTTTTAGATATTTGGAACAAAAATACAGAAAGGTCATCCAGTCATTGGTATAATCGTAACTGTCCTCTCTATCATTAACGTAAGTCTTTTATACTTCTTTCTTTTTATAAAACTAACATTTTAAAAATAAATGTGTGTTGTGGTATGCTAGTAACGTCTTTTATTATTTAAACATGTGACAAAACAAACATAACTAAATTTATAATTTGACAGATACTTTTACACAATGGAAATATTACTTTCGTAGAAAATAAAAGTTAAACAAGAAGATATCGAGGCGTAATGAAAACACAAAACCCCAAGTAAGAAATTACAGCGATGGTTTGCAGAAACTATAAATCACAACCAGCCACAAACAAATAATCAACTTGAACATAACTTAACAAGAAGGGTCATTATATTGGAAATTAATCTAGTATTAAAAGAAATTGACAAAGGCATTGCCTTTAGGCGACATTATGAGAAAGATATAATTTAAAAAAAACTTGTCGATTACAAGCACCGTTTGATGTAATTTCGGACATGTTTTTTTCAGGTTATTGTTGGGTTCATACGACCTAGTCCAACGCACAAATACAGGCCAATATTTAACTGGAGTCATCTTTCTTTGGGTCTCGCATCATACTTATTAGGAGGTTTGTTTTTTTTCATATGAAATCCTTTCAGAACATGACTACATATTTTCAACTTTGTTGCTCACATGTACCAATTATATATTGAGCTTTTCTCAACACCGGTCGTCTGTCCGTTGTCCGTCACCTTTCTTTCGTTATCTAAAAAATTTAAACTTCGCCAAAATCAAATTTTGTCTATGGTGTTTATTCACAGACGAACATAACTGCTGTTACTTAAAAAAGAACACAAGTCAAAATCTCAAAGCGTATATTAGGGTCAGGAAAAAACTACCTCAAATTATTAAACACATCAAGGTCTTTTGCAATTGTTCCAGAGTTGTGTGATGACTTCATGAAGGAGTTTTTTTCCCTTATACTACGATTTGTGACTAAACTTCAGTTTTTACAATGTTACTTAAAAGCTTTAAGATCCAAATACTGCAAATTACAACAAATTACAACAAGGATCAGCAGACAATGCCTACACATAACTTATACGTATTAAAAATTGTCCAATTACTATTTACAAGAGTTATTGACAATTAATGACAAATGTTGATATAAAACTTAAAAGCTATAGCAGCTGGTGTGAAACTGTAAACAGCATAAATGATCATACAAAGAATCAGTTAATTGGTCCATAATTGTCAGATGACTAGTTATGTATAATAATTGCCCTTGAATGACGATTTTTGACAAAATTTCAAAATTTTTTGCCTTTGAAAATTAAAAATTAATACAGTTTGAGTACAACTGTAAAGAGAAGATTTCTTGTTCAACATTAACAGTTATTGACCTTATACTATTTTTGCTGTTTTCGACTTCAAGCTGGTCAACTTCTATGACAAATCATATGTGTAAACATATCATTCAAGCAATGTTTTATCTGACAACCCCATCTTGTAAAGATACCTGAAAGTCATTTATCTTTCATGGGAGTGATGGCCTACCTGGTTCCTTTGGTGGGTATGTTTAAGTAATTTCCGTGGTTAATACTTATTAAGTTATGATTCTTATAACATTTTAAAGGATTTATAACAAGCGCTCATTTCCGTCTTTACAGTAGTGTCAATCTAACATATGCAAAAAAGTAATATTATATGATATTTTCATTAATTTGCAAACCAATGAAAATTTATAGCAAACGTATACCTGTTCAAGTGTACTTTCACATTGTACTATACGACGGTTTTTGCATAAGACTAATAGAAGTTTGACCGACACAAGGGATTTCCCTGAAGATCTCCTGAACAACATGCTAATTGTGGTAGTGCTCTGTTACACCTTATGCAGGTATTTTTGCTGCCGTGTGACGGCTTTTAGGCAGCCTTATTTCATTCACTGCTAATAAATATGTTTAATTCATTCTTTTTAGTTTTAAATATCGGAATAGGAGTGACAATTGACAAATCAAATGTGCCATTTGAAGTTCTTTACGTTGTGATTGCATTTGTAATCTACCAAGTGTGCATGGAGGTAGTCCTGGAGATAATAGATCGTACAGGGAAACAAAAGAAATCGCAAACAGGATGTAAGTTGCATTATCAATACAATATGCGTTTGCAAGTATTACCCATACTGGTATTTGTTGGTGAACATTCTAAGTAACCTGACGCAAACTGCAGTTGAAGTAATCACAGTTGTTGGCTGCTCAATAATTGTTCCATTATACGTGCAATTTTTGGACGGATTTCACAGAGTGAAAATCCGGGTAATAGTATGGCGAATGTTTGGCGGGCGGCGTGCGTGCGGGCGTTCGGGGAAAAATTTTCGTAACAGCTTTCTCAGCAACTACTAATCACATTCTCTTGAAATTTGGCATCAGCATGGCCTCCCATAACGTGGGAGTCGATTTTAGGTCTTTCGCTCACCTACTAACCGACTTAGTTAATTTTTAACGAAATCCGGCCAGTTAATTTTTAACGAAATCCGGCCATTTCTGTCTTTAATCGATTTTCTTGTTATATAAAAGTAGATAAGACACACTGTTTGAGTTTTCCTAATTATGTCACTTAGTCTTGAGAGTATCAATATTCTCTATTGTAATATAAAGGCATCCGACAATTAATTGAGGTCACCGTTTAATTAATTTTTTTGACCAAGAAATACAGCTTTATTTAATCAATGTTTTTCTAATTAATGATGCAAATTAAATAGATTGTTTGGCATGGGGTCAATGTTAACAGCTTTTAGGAAAAAAGTTAGTTTCTCAAATAGTATCTCGGATGTTTGCCGAACATTACCGAGGTCTGCTCCATTGAAAAACAATGGACATCCGGGAGGAACATCAAATATGATCACGTGGTCAATTGTGGTCTGGATACCTAAACTACAGCCTACAAAATGGAACAAAATCTATCAGATGTTTGTTTTCCAATTATGTGTGACGAACACATAGAACAATACTATTGTTTACCTGTATGCTTAGCTTCCCCAGGTAGGTGCCGCCCCTATATCATACATACATATAAAACAAAAACAAATATGACAGTCTGTTATTTGCGATAAACGAGGTAACCACAGGATATGGTAGCAGGACATACGTTCTTTGGCTTTTTGGTAATTCTATTCCTATGATGTTAAATCTTGGTTGTAAAGGGACGTATAATTAATCCATTTTTCCGGCATGGGATGAGTACCCTGCAAACGCCAAATTAAGTAATCTATTTTGGAAAATCATAATCAACTGTTCAAAGGTGAGTACTTGAAGGAATTTTTTAAAGGTTAATTGTCATCGCCTCTTTCAAAATTCAAAATTACCAGACACTAATGTATCCGTCTCCTTATTAAATACACATCGATTCATTATGTGTTTAGTTTGTTTTAGTTCATAATATAAAAGTATTGCTAGATCGAAATTAAATATCCGTTAATCACTAGGTCACTCTTGCAAACATTTGTTATAAATTCTTGTTTTAATTTTTTTCCAGCCTTTAATCCGGATACAAAGATGGTTGCATTGTCGGACAGTAAAGTTAATCTTAACATGTTAGAAAGTTCAACCGTTTCAACCCAAGCTCCACCCGCCAAAGAATCAGAGCCATACGTAAGTGTAAATGCATGTTTCTTTAAAAAGAAATCATAAAAGTAGGAGGCTATGACATGCTTACTTCACACTTACCTGTAATGTTAAAATTTAACAAGTGCAAATAGGTTATCATCATCAGATCATTTATTCATTGAAATGTTTTAATTCCAAATGCAAATGCTTTAAACAATGATTTTTGTCATTTCTTGTGTTTACACTCTAGTCAAACGATCTGCTCGTAACTAACAGAAAGTGCGCCACACATGAAACAAAAATACATTTACAACATCTTTAGTTAAGGTTTTGTTACAAGAACTCTGTGTTCGTCTTTATAATCCAAATGTTTATATTGTGATGTATTTTCTTTTTTATTTTCAGTGTTCAAGCTTAAAGAACATTCTACTTGTAGTCCATATAGCAATTATCTCCATATTTAGCATCAGCATCATTGTAGTCGTTGCAATATTCTAATGCAGAAATGTCAAATAGATGTAAATATTGAACTGTATATCTTTGAGTAATGATCTGAATGTCGTTCATAGTTTAATATGCACGATCTTGCCTGTTATTGTTTTTCCATTTGTGTGTCATGCCAGGATTGTGTTACTTGACATTTTGTATACAATGCTTTAATTTATGTCAAAAGTTTTGTTATTTCAACATATAGATCTTATATTTTTTATAATTTTGATTTTGCTATGGTCATGTAATTATTTTTTATTTAATAAAATCAGACGTTTTAAAATGTGATGTTGTGTATTATAATATTACCTAAATACACGAAAACTACATTCATGATAGAGTATATCACTGATGGAGTATATCACATGATGGAGTATATCACATATACATATATTTTACTAGAAGTTGTGTGTAAACTATTACACTACGTCAAATGTGTACTTGTGAATTCAAGCAAGATTAAGGACCCAACTCCACAGGTTTAGGCTATGGTTGAGTTAATATAAACATATAGATTTATTATTATAGTATAATTCCTATTGCGGCACTTTTCATGTTTTATTCTTTTATATATGCTATTAACGCATATACAAGTGGATTTGTGAATGTTATATACCCAGAATAAGCAGTCAGCACCACACAACTTTGTGCTGTGTCTGGTTAGTATTAAACCAATATACAGAGCTGGATTTGTATACTTCTATCACAATTTAGTAACAGCAATGAGAAATGATTACAAAAATGTGAATGCAATAAGTCCTGCAAGTTACATACCCTATCTCAAGTAATCCGTTAGTTTTGATTGGGTGTTTTCTATTTGAATAACACTATTCAAATACTGCTCGCTTAAAATAAAGGAAACATTTATTCAATCTATCGATCAATCAATAAATCAATCAATCAATAAATCCAGTAAAATAACCGCTAGTCACTTTGAAGCAGAAAATGTTTGAATTGTCAATTAACTTTCAGCTAGCATGTTAGTAAAGTGAATAAATGGGTATACCAGTGTAGAGAAAATTTAGAATGCCACTGTACAGGTATGGAGTAATGGACTATTAAGATGCAGAAATGCGCAAATGAATAATTTTGCAACATATTTCACTAAACTGACAAAATGTCATTTTCTGTTTTAATTTAAAAATATTTGGAACATATTAAAACACTAACTAGAGAAACCTACAATGTACGGAATAGTCGCCCTGGCTGCTTAGCTCGTCGAAGCGACTTAATATATTATCTTATCTATTGTTTTATCTTAATGTTATTCAATGAATGACTTAAATTAAGTCGCAATCGGAATTTCTCGCTGAATATACATTTGTTAGGGTTAAGAAATACCGACAGCGACCACATATTAAAGTCAGTAACTGTTTCATTACATGAATAAAGCCAACAAATTCACGTCTATCGTAGCAAATCTATTAGCAGCAGGTACATCAATTGTTGTTGACAAGAATTTTATGTTAAAAACACATACAGGAATCAAATCAGAAAACAAGTTAATATTGGATTCCGCTTCACCGGACTGTGCAGCAGACAAACAATATTTGGATGGAAATTTTGGTACTGTTTCGATCTAACATGACCGGAAAGTAGTTTTTAGTCCAACCAAAAAACCAAAACGAAAACAAAAACACTCAAAATTATTTTCATTTAATAATATAATTAACTTAATTAAATTTAATAGTTATGTTCGGTAGCACCTTCTTATTTTGCTATGGCGAAGAACGTTTTTGCCGTGTTGAGTTGCGTAAAAAAATTTTACGAATATAAATTTAAAGTCTAAAAAAGTTTAAAATAAAAGTACACAGTAGAAAAACTGAAGACATACTAAAAGTGAAAAAAAATCACTGGATAATAAGCATGAATATATAGATGATAATCATCAATAGAAAGATAGTGGAGCGATACGAAAATATAAAAAAAATTATTATTTTAAATTTATCCTATACATCTGCTCTATTAATATTGATTTTATTAATGTTGATCGACATCTAGTCAACAAAATTTATCTCAAGATTAGTCGCATTTGTATTTTTAAATTCTTGATATGTCCTCAATACATGACAAGATAGCTCATCCGAATCTTTTTGAGTCGAATTACAACGATCGCTAAAAATGGGTTGGGCTAAAACGCGGAAATGGAAAAACCGGAAACATAAAAACACATATATTTTTGTTCATAACTTTTTAACGGGTTAACATAGAGTAAAAATTAAAAATGCCCCTGGAAGATATTTAAAAGATCTTTATGGAGATGTATAGTTTAATGCAATTCATTATTAATAAAGTACCTAAAAGTTGACCGGAAATGTTTTTTGCGAGTTTGCATACATCAAATTTTCAGATTAGAACCCAGATTTTTCAGAAATGCTTCATCCTGGTCAAATACGTTTTAGTGTTTGATAAAGATTATTCATTTAGCTTCAAAATGATATATAGTTTATAAAATATTACCGAAAGGAAAGTATAGAAAAGTTCGCCGGAAGAGTGCCTGGTATGAAAAGTAAAAGTTCGAACTTTCAACTTTGAACTATAATTTCTCAAAGACCTTACAACCCGGTCAAAATTTGAATAGGGCCTCGTGTTTCCCTCAGCATTAGCTACAAAATAATATATAACTTTTTAAAATTGATAAACGACAAAGTATAGAAAAGTTGACCGGAAACGTTCCTTGTCGAGCAAAAACTCATCAAACTTAACAGATTTCTCCTAATTAAAGTATGTTTACATAGGTAAAATTGATTGGTGTCGATAATTAAATTACTGTCTAAGTTATAATTAACGTCATATATGATAATAAAAAGAAATTTTGTAAAATTGTTATAATTAATGTTATATGTTATAATAGTTAAAAAAAATTGTATTGCCGACAATAAAGGGACATCAATGATAGAACTTAATAGCTAAATAAACACCTTTTATTATCAAAATTGTGATAGTGTTTAACTTACTTTGATCATTCAGCTTGGTGTATTTAGTTCTATATCTTAAAAAAATATCATGCAAGCTATGTGTGGTTGAGCCTGTATCTATATAAACCGTCCTGACAATTTTTTTCCAAAACACAATTTTAAAGTGCCATTGACTAGTGCTACTTATTTGTTTGACTTAACTTGTTTCTTAAATTTACTTTTTTGTTTTAGTGCTAATTTAGGTACAGAATGTCGTCCAGAGTTTTAATTGCTGGCCATTCCCAGGTGAAGTATTTCCACCAGTATATAAAGCTTACTAATATTGATGTAGTTTCTTTTTCAGGTTACCGCACCGAGCAGATGTGGGGGGTCATCGGACACCGGGCGTCCGACTACAGCACTGTTGTCCTCCATATGGGGGCCAATAACCTGAGAGATGACCACCAAGCACAGATTTTATCTCATTTTCAGGTACTTGTTAAAAACATCCGTAGCAGGAACCCAGGTAGTCTGGTAATTATTTCAGGTCTTTTACCACGGGGTCAGAACTTGTTCCCTGGTCAGTCTAGGTCCGCTGATTTCCTCACTTTAATCAATAGGAAAGCAGCTTACATCAACAACAAGTTGGCTAATATAGCAAGTCTTCCCCAAGACTGGCCTATGTTGGTCATCCTTCATTTGTTGTTGATGGCAAGCTGCAGCGACACCTATTGAGTAAAGATGGACTTCATCTGACCAGGGAAGGTGCTGTAACTGTGGTAGAAGACCTGGAAGATCTTTTCAGGCAAGCTCCCTTTTCAATAAATTGTTCAGCTGACACTGAGGTCTTAACACCTGCACCAACACCCTACCTGGATGCATTAAGGACCAACTTAATTGTACCAACTACCAAACCGTCGGCACCTATCCTGGATGACTTTCCAAGCTTACCTCAGGTTCAGGTAAAAGAAGTAAGTATATGGGACTCGCGCCCACGCAGCACCGGTTCTCTTTTAGATCGCGTTACTTATGCTCGTGTCACGTCTTCTGTTCGCAATCGTGTCGTGTCTCCTGTTCGTAGTCGTATCGTGTCTTCTGTTCGCAGTCGTGTCGTGTCTCCTGTTCGTAGTCGTGTCGTGTCTCCTATTCGCAGTCGTGTCATGTCTCCTGTTCGTAGTCGTGTCGTGTCTCCTATTCGCAGTCCGTGTAATCAGTCTAGAAATTTCGATTTTCGTGACAGGAGCCGATCGCCCAGTCCACAAACATCGGTTGTTCAGATAGGTGGTGGTATTTTACCTCTATTAACCGATCAAAATTCAAATTTAGACATCAATAAAGTTAAAGATATTCTTTTAAATCCAGTAAATGACAGTATATATATTTTAAAAAAATGAAGAAGGTGAATGTAGATTAATAAGGTGTTATTTAAAATTAAAATTGCCAGGTTTTGAAACGAAAAATGTGCGAAAAAGACCCAGATTTTCAAATTTATTTAAAAAGGTTGCATATTGGATCGAAAACAACCCAAATTTGGTTTTGGTTCATTATTTAGGAGATGAAAAGGTATATCAACCAATGCCTGAAATAATAGAAACATTTAAAGATATAATTGAACTGTTACAACGGAAATGTGTATTAATGAAATTATAACCTGCTTTGTCAGCAATTATATATTTGACGATGGATAAGCACTTAATGTTTACATAGCGGACCTCTCCCGCATAGTTAGATTCTAATATGTTTCTCTTACTGACATATTCCCACGAACATGTGGTTGTAATTCTTGTAAAGCGTGCATGCTCTTTTAGAATTTAGAATGTAGTCAGTCATGTTTTAGTATTTGAAGAATAAAGATGTAGTTTGTGAAATATAGTTTATTCTTAGGGCCTTAGCCCCGGACAGTTTCTAGTCATTATGTTGCGTTACAAAACCCATCGCAACATCTGGTGGAGAAAATCCGGGATTTATGTAAATGTATTATACTCGTTCTAAAGCCAAACTAACTATGTTGGACATTGAGCAAGAATTTGAACACTCTGAAGCCGAAAACGTCCCCCAAGTCATCGATATACAAGCTACAGCTCTCATTCCTACCGAAAATATGACGGAATTAACAACTATTCTGAAGGATTTAATTACTAATCTAAAGGGAGAACCGAAACGTCAAGTGAATATAACCAGAGTTACAACCAAACATTTAGGCCAGATAAATTTACATCCAGTTTAACCGAATCGCCGTCTACATGGCTCTCAAAATTTAATTTGACTACAATTAATCGCCAGGACGATCTAGACACGATCAAACATACATTTCGGTTATTACTCCCAGATACTGAGTTAAGATGGTTTGACAGTCTCAACATCAAGACAGTGGACGATATTTATAATTCTTTTGAGGAATATTTTTCATCTAAACAGCCTACATGGCTACTAGAACAAACATTATGGGACAGAACTATGTTAAGTTCAGAGACGTTGGAGAATTACATTTCTGATATCCAGTCGCTCACGTCAAGACTTAACAAAAGCGACAAGGAAACATTATCAGCTTTTGTGAGAGGTCTACCCCCATACATCAGAATGACATTCGTCCAGAGGGATCCCAAAACCTTCCTCGAAGCTGCGCAATGTGCCCGTGTGTGCCAGGAAGCCATAAGTTTTTCGGGTAACAAACATTTTTCATCGGACTCACCAACGGATTTAAAGTTAATAGTTGAGCGCCAACAACAATCTATAGACACCTTAATCCATATTGTATGTTCAATGGCAAAAACCAGAAATAATAAGGACGAACTTTGTGCCGCGCGAGCGTCATCAACCCCGTCATCAACCCGTTTAGTGTGCCAATTGTGTGATAAGCCGAATCACACAGCAAAAAACGTTTGGACACTAAAGAAGAAACCCATAGCAAGGCAAAATGACACTAACATTAAATGTGATTTTTGTGGTTTAAAGAACCATAGAACCAGAGACTGCCGCAAGTTGAGGGAAGAAATCAAAGAAGAACTAAAATAGTACGACTTGGCATTGGTCAAGGTAATGACAAGTCGCCTGATCAGAAGGACCAAATCCTTTATAAATGTGACAATATTATAAACGATAATCCAAAATGTTCCAATGTTAATAGGAAATTTAATACCGAAGAGAACGGTAAGGCTATTAATTTTTTAAGTAATTATATTCCTGTTACAATTTTTGACACTAAAGTGTATGCTTTACTTGATAGTGGTTCTGATATATGTGTAGCAAATTACAATATTTTCACCAAATACCAACAGTTTTATAAGCTTTCAATTATTGAGTCTGATAAAGAGTTTATAACCACAGCAGGTGGCAAAAGGGTAAATATTGAAGGTGTAATAAATGTTCCGGCTAATTTAGCTAATCATAATGTTATTATCAAATTTTACCTTGTTAAAAACCTTTTGACAGATTTTATAATTGGTTTAGATTTTTTGAAGACAAACCGAATTAAAGTAGATTTTGGGAAAGGTATGTTATCCATTGACCCCAAAAGAAATGTGTTTTGTTCTGAAGATGTAAATATACCTGCAAAGTCAGAAGCTATTTTTGTAGCATTTTTCAAGGTTCGTTACCTAATGGAATATCTGGTATTGTAAGTGGTAACAATCATAATGATAATCTAATACATGCTAAATCATTATGTAATATTAATGATGGAAAGGTAGTAGTTAGAGTAGCAAACATGAGTGACATGCAATTAGCATGAAAGAAAACACTAAAATGGGAACATTTGTTTGTTTATCAAAAGATGATAAGGTTATTGAAGTCAATGACACAAATAAACCAATTATCACCCAAAATAAAAACAAATTCAAACCCTCAAATCAATGCAAAATAAACACAGAGTTAAATGATAAGGATACAAAATTAATTTCTGACGTGATTGACAAGTTTGCAGACATATTTTCGTCAGACGGACGTTTAGGTCAATGCGACATTGTTGAACATGAAATTCATGTGAAAGACGGTCAAACTCCCATTAGGCAGAGCATATAGACTTAGTCACAAACAGAAGAAAGAAATTATGACAGACATTATAACGGACTTGCTCGAACAAGACATAATTCAAGAGTCGACTAGTCCTTGGAGTTCCCCATGTATGCTAGTAGCAAAGAAAAACAACAAAGGTTATAGATTTGTTTGTGACTTTCGTGCTTTAAATTCTGTCACGACATTTCAAGCACTTCCCCTTCCAACTGTTGAAGAAGCTCTTAACAGCATAGGCACAAGAGGACCTGTATGGTTTTCGTCTCTGGGCCTATGTAACGGATTTTTCCAAATAAAAATAAAAGAAAAATCCCGACCTCTGACAGCCTTCCGGACAAATATGGGACTTCATGAATTCAAGCGTTTGCCCCAAGGCCTCGCAAATTCACCAGGTTCATTTCAACTTGTAATGGAAGCTGTATTAAGAGGACTGTCATGGAAGTCTTGCTTGGTATACTTGGACGATATAATTATATTTTCGAAAACAATTGAAGAGCATGTAATGCACTTGCAAGAAGTATTTGAGCGTCTACAAAACGCCGGATTAAGGATAAAACCAGAGAAATGCCACTTTGCTAAGACTGAGCTCAAATATTTAAGTCATATTGTAAGTAAAGAAGGAATATCCCCCGATCCCGACAAGATTGAAGCTGTCCAATCATATCCAATACCTAGGAATTTAAAGGAACTGAGAGCATTTTTAGGTCTTTCAGGTTATTACCGAAAATTCATTATTCAAGCATTGCATGTCCGTTGTATGATTTAACCAAGAAGGACAACGATTTTGAATGGAATGAGACGACTCAAATTGCATTCGATGAATTGAAGAAGCTTTTAATATCCCCGCCAATTTTAGGATTTCCCGACCTTGACAAACCATTTATTCTTTACACAGACTGTTCCAAACAGTCGACAGGAGCTGTTTTGTGTCAAAGACAAGGTTCTATAGAAAGGGTCATTAGTTATGCAGGGAGAAAATTAAATGCTGCCGAGAAAAATTACTCAATTACAGAAATGGAGTGTTTAGCACTTGTGTTTGGTGTAAAACACTTTGATTGTTATTTACGTCACACTACATTCGATGCTGTAGTTGACCATGCCGCACTTAAATGGCTTTTTAGTTTGAAACAACCAACAGGTAGGTTGGCAAGATGGATTGCATTTTTGCAATCATATCAGATTAATATTGTGTACAGAGCCGGTCAACTACATGGTAATGCAGATTCACTCAGTAGGCGTGGCTATGAAGAATCAAAATAGAAAGTTAACAACACGTGTGCATTGAAAGACAAAGTACCACAAAATATCTTGTTACCAGAATGTATTAAGATGGAAGATATCATTACACACCAATCTAAAGATCCAGATGTTAAATTGATAATTGATTATCATGTTTCTAATAAACTACCAGACGACAGTAGGTAGCGTCATTCAATTTTAGTACAACAAGATCAGTATTTCATGCATAATGATGTGCTGTATCACGTGGATCACAAGAAATTAAATCGAGGAGAGTTTGGTGTCAATTTACAGTTGGTAATTCCACGCCCACTTGTTACAAAAATTCTCAAAGCGATGCATGACTCACACATTGAAGGCGGTCATTTGGGAATATCCCGCACAATAGCAAAAACGAGACTAAGATATTATTGGAATCGTATGTACAGTGACATCGTCAACTGGGTTAGTTCTTGTGAAGTATGTTGTCAGCGTAAACGATCACAAAACCCTGTACTTGCTCAAATTACACCCATGCCAATCGGTAAGCCTTTTGAGAGAATAAGTACAGACATTTTGGGACCCCTTCCCTTGTGTAAGGATTCAAAAATCGTTATGTGTTAGTATTTGTCGACTATTTTACCAAATTTGTCGAGATGATTCCAGTTACCAATATTACTGCCAAATGTATAGCGAATGAATTTCTCAAACATATCAGTTGTCGGCATGGTGTACCTAAGTATTTACATTCGGATATCTTTATCTTTCAAAAATTGTCAAAGAAGTATGCAAGTTACTTCAGGTAAAAAAGACACAGACGACAAGTTTCCATCCTATGTGCAATTATCAATCAGAACGCATGGTGTCCGTTATACTGCAGACTTTGTCAAAATACATAGACGGTGAAAACATGACGACTGGGATAAGTATTTGCCTTTTGCTCAGTTTGTTTATAACACAACACCGTGTCTTGACTCTACTGATTATTCCCCCTACTTTCTAACCCACGGACGCAATCCAACTACATTTACGGACATTCAATTCGAAGTACCTGATGACTTGACCTCAGGAACAACTGAATACATTGGTCCTTTAATTGACCGTTTGACAAAGGCAAAAGAAATGGCAAAAAGACACTTTAGACAAAAGAAAAGAATTAATGATTAAAAGGTCCAATAGAAAGGTCAATGCCCTTAAATTCCAAGTAGGAGAAACTGTATAGTATTACTTATATCGACCCGTCGTAACCCTTGGCAAAACAGCAAAATTTGTAAGACCATGGGTAGGCCCATTTTTCATCGCCGAAAAATTATCTGAAATTCATATGAGGTTAAGAAGAGTTTCCGATGGCAAACTTATTTTAAACAGGGTCCATATAAATCGATTAAAACATGGTACAGTAAGATATAAAAATTTTGATGAAACACCCCCTAATGATATAGATGCAACTGAGCCTGCCATTTTGTCAGATTCTGAAATACCCGAAGAAAGCATTACAGGTTCAGAAAGTGAGCTTAATATTACTCCTGTCAATAAAGAAGTTCAAGAAAATGATCCAAATGAAAATAAAATGTACGAAGTTGAAAAAATATTAAGAAAAAAGTTTACAGATGGTAAATGGCAGTACAGAGTAAAATGGCTAACATTCGACAACAAATTCAACTCTTGGGTTAATTACAATGATCTATCAAATGAATGTCAAGCATTAGTTAAACAAACTCACAACAAAATTCCTACAGATAAAAGAAGTAAAAAGAAGAGCTAGTATTTTTTTATGTGTTATATTTTCACATATTGTGTATATGTATTTTTTTTTAATTTTAATATTGTTTTTGTAAAAGTACACAATAGCATTGATCGGACAAGGAAAATCACATTTTGTGTTGTATAACAATTGGTCTTTCCTATTTGGTCCGTTATCATCCTTTGCGTACTGTTGTGTCAACCTTTTTGGTTATTTGTTGTACATTACTTTTTTTTTCTCTTATATGTTTCTCTTTTTGATTTTTACAAGTACATTTAGAATACCACAGACATTTATGTTTCATATTGTTGATAAAACACTTTGATTCATTATTATGTGTCTAGTATCATGTCTGTACTATATTATTTTATCTTGTTTTCATTTATACTTATTTGATTTACGTTTTAGTGTGTGCTAAATGATCTTGAGAATTGACAGTTCATGAGAGTTAATGAGATTAGTCGTGGATGAATTAATTATGTGCGTGTTCTGTTACGTGTCATTTTGTCAATCATTGATGTAAAAGTATATACTCCGCCCATATAATGAATACGTTGATTTCATTGGTGGTTAAAATTTTTCTTTTTAGCTAGAAAGAATTATTATTTTGATGACCTGATCACTCATCAACTGGTAATTTAATAAATCTGTAGTATGACACGCGTGTACTATTTGATTTGTTTTAGTTAAAGATTAAAATTTTTCCACTGTTAAACAAATTTGATTTTTTTTTGCTGTTAAACTATTGTGATTGCACGAGCAGCCAATTATTATTATTATTATTTTTTTACTCTGTATCTATTTTATATTTGTAAGTCTTGTTTCGAATTTTTATTTAAAAGAATTATTTTGAATAAAGTAGTGGAAACTTTATTTTAAAAACCCGGGAGTAATGTTACAACGGAACTGTGTATTAATGAAATTATAACCTGCTTTGTCAGCAATAATATATATTTGACGATGGATAAGCACTTAATGTTTACATAGCGGACCTCTCCCGCATAGTTAGATTCTAATATGTTTCTCTTACTGACATTTTCCCACGAACATGTGGTTGTAATTCTTGTAAAACGTGCATGCTCTTTTAGAATTTAGAATGTAGTCAGTCATGTTTTAGTATTTGAAGAATAAAGATGTAGTTTGTGAAATATAGTTAATTCTTAGGGCCTTAGCCCCGGACAGTTTCTAGTCATTATGTTGCGTTACAAAACCCAACGCAACAGAACTAAAATCAGAAGATCCTGTCTACTTAGTATACGATACTACCTTTAATTTGGGTGACTGTTATGTATCTCCCATTGTTTTTAAACATGTTCTATTTGAAGAGACGCCATTGGTTCCTTTGGCTTTTCTTATTGATGAACGTAAACACGCTAAATTTTTAAAAGAAAAGATTCCTAAAATTACCCTTTGTTTTAGATCAAGAACCAGGTCTGAAAAAGGCAATCGAAAATACATTTCCAAACTGTCCGATTATGTTTTGTTGGAACCATCTAAAGGAAGATTTTACATTTTGGCTAAACGGTACAGTTCAGTCGGACAGTATAAAAGTTCACGTTGACCACTTAGATAAAATGTTAAGGGCCGAAAGTGAAGAACAATTTTTAGAAATCGAATCAAAATTAACTGCTGATTGGTCTCCTATAGTACTTGAACATTATAATAAATGTGTTAAGTCGTCAATTCAAAATCATTCCGGAAAATGGATCATAGATAAATATCCAGGCATGTTCGACCCTTATTCTGGTATAACAAACAATCTTTCTGAAAGCATGAATGCTGTTTTAAAAAGAGAAACTGATTGGAAAGAGTTATAGGTAGATCTTTTGGCTTTGGGTTTTTATTACATACAAATTTTGTAAATGTTGAAATTTTAAGAGGCGTTCAGGTATAGGCAATTATCATTTAAAATCAGAGTTTCGTAGGGCTTTTATTTCTCCTTCAGATTTGATTATACCAAAAAAAAATTGTCTGTCCCGATGATGTTATTGAATATTTAAAAAATGAAAAACCTTTATCTTTAGACAAAATTTTGCAAGATGACACGTCTGAAACATCAAAGATTATTAAACGGTGTGTTCACGTTTCTCTAACATTTGATATTTCAGGTAAAAATTATGTTGGAGAAACGTGAATAGGTAGTAGGCAAACTGAATTAATTTTACCTGTAATTAAGACTACAGTAAAACATATGTAAATGAATCTTTTGTAAGCAATAAGTACAGAATATAGAATATTATATATATTTAATTGAATTACAGTACTATATAAAAGGTATGTCCATATAACAAATTTAGTTACATTTATTACATAAAAAATTAAACATATTTATTAAACATAGTAAAAAATATATGTATTAAACACAATTAAAAACGTTATATCTATTAAACATAGTTAAAAACATTATTTTCATAAATTTACTTTCGGAGTTCCGTGTGAAGCAGAAGGTAGCTCGGTCGGTGTAGTCAAATACAGTAATGTCCTGGTTGATGAGTCTTGTCTTAAGTGTCTGAAGTCTGCACATGATCGATGTTTCTCTACTTTTTCTGTTTCGGTCGATGAATTTCGCCTTTGTGTTTGCTTAAGTTTTCTTTTAGTAGTTCAATCAGATGGAAAACATTTGGGTGCGCATGATGTAGTAGTTTCTTTAGTTTGCTGTGCCATCCTTCTAAGTGGTTGTTGGTCCTGGGTTCTGCGTTTTCGAAGTGGTTCCTCCTATATTGTTGGTATTGGGGTAGCCTCCTTAAGGCGTCAGAAAACTGAATGCTTAGCTGAAACTAGTATTCGACTTACAAATGGGTAGTGAACACTTATCATAACTGACACTAAACACTTCTCATTTCTGAGCATAACAAGCGTACTTTGTAATAATTTTATAATAATAATAGCAACTGCTTGCATGGTCTATAATTGCACTTTAATTTTTTCATAATTAATTTTATTTATTAAATTATTATTTCATTATTAGAATTTTTGATATGAGGACAGAATAAAAAAGTTTATTTCTTTTTTTTAATTATAAATTTGCCATAATTTCAGATAGATTTTCCAGGTTTTACTGTAAACTGCTTAAAACAACATATTTGATTGTTGTAAAAAAAACAAGCCCTCCTATTGTTCATTTCATGTTGCAGAAACGTGAATAAAGTTTTTGAAATGTTGGAGAAACGTGAATAACCTAAAAGAAAACAAACAGATGAACACTGAAATAACAACTGAATTAGGTGTCAAAAATGATAATCCTTTAACTACCGATGACATAATTGTAGAAACAACACCCGTGGTTGAACTACCTGTCTTTAATTCTGATTGTAGTCAACAAAGTTTGGCATAGTTTATTGTTGACAATAATTTAATAACATTAGTTCCACAGCAAGGGGCTTTTATTGTTCAAGGCAGAAAAGCTAAATATTGTGGCACTTTATTTCCAAACGAAACTTGCCAGTGTAAGGCAACATCTACCTGTTTTCACATATTAGCGGCAAAATTAAGCATAGGTTTTCAGCCGATTCAAAAGAATAAAATTATTAGTTTAAGAGCTATATCAAAAAATGCTAAGAACAAAATTGATAAAAAGTCAGTGAGAAAACAACCACGTGTTAATGATCATGACATTGAAGTTGAGCCGGCCCCAGATTCTTTAACACCTTTAAATACTCCAAACAAAGAAAATTTTATTAAAACACCCTCAACTGTTGGAAGCATTAAATTTAATCCTAAACAATTAACAGAAATTTCAACCCCAAAGTCTAAAAGAAAAATAGATTTAAGTGCTATAATTATTATAGAAGAAAATGAAATTATAATAGAAGATTCTAACGAAAGTAAACCCACTAAACTCCCTGATGAAAAATCCCTTCCTGTTAAAAAACGTAAAATTGAAGAACATAATATAACAGTAAACGAAGATATTCAATCTGTAGAAAACAATTCTCGTGATCAGCATCAGTGAGAGGTTATTGTAAGTTAAAACATAAACAAGACATTCTTAATAATCAGTTTTACTTGTGTTCTGATATAATAATTTCTGCTCAAAATCTTATAAAAATTCAGTTTCCAGACATCAATGGTTTTCAAGAAACTACCCTGGCTCCAATTAAATGTAGTGGTAAATGGTAAGCAATAAAGGTTTCGTACCACAAAGTCCACCATGTATGCAAATCCATCATAACGGACGCGATCATTGGGTTTTATCAATTCTTTCACTAAATGGGGAAATTAATCTTTTGGATAGTCTTGCACTAGGCATTAACACATCTTTGGAATACCAGTTGGCTCAAATTTATAGAAAAGATAAAAAGAAATTAAACATTAGACTTCCAGACGTACAGAGGCAGGAAAACAACGTTGGTTGTGGTTTATTTGCAATTGCTAACGCAGTAGAATTCTGTTTAAGTGGATTTAAAGGGGGTATACATATAAAATTTGATCAAAAGTACATGAGGGAACATTTAATTTGTTGTTTGGAAAAGGGACATTTTAATCAATTTCCATAAAATATAGTTGGCTTTGCTCCCAAAAGAATTTTGGCTAATACACACACGATCGTCATGTCTTGTAATTGTGGGCTCCCGGATACCATAGAAAATATGATAGGTAGTGAAGGGAAAAATGCGAAGGGAAAAATCTGTGATGTCTGGAAGCATAAAAGTTGTGCTAAATCTGAAATGATAGGTAAAACCTGGCTATGTCAAAAACATAAACCCAATGGCTAAGTATTTTATATAGGCAATTATTTTAACATAATAGAAAAGTAAACAGTTCTTAAATTTTTTAATGATTTATCTGTAAAAAAATAAACTAAACTATTTATTATAAAAATTAAAAAAAAAAATTATATAAATAAATAAACATTTTTTTTTAAATATCACTCGACAAGCAGTGCTACCTCCCAGTTGGTTCGAGTGGGGAAACGCCATATACATTATGGTAGGCGAAAGGCACTGCACAAAATCCATTTCATATATGACGTTAATTATAACTTGGACAGTAATTTAATTATCGACACCAATCAATTTTACCTATGTAAACATACTTTAATTAGGAGAAATCTGTTAAGTTTGATGAGTTTTTGCTCGACAAGGAATATGTTTCCGGTCAACTTTTCTATACTTTGTCGTTGATCAATGTTAAAAAGTGATATATCATTTTGTAGCTAATTCTAAGGGAAACACGAGGCCCTATTCAAATTTTGACCGGGTTGTAAGGTCTTTGAGAAATTATAGTTCAAATTTGAAAGTTCGAACTTTTACTTTTCATACCAGGCACTCTTCCGGCGAGCTTTTCTATACTTTCCTTTCAGTAATATTTTATAAATTATATATCATTTTGAAGCTAAATGAATAACCTTTATCAAACAGTAAGACTTATTTGACCGGGGTAAAGCATTTTGGAAATCTGGGTTCTAATCTGAAAATTTGATGTATGCAAACTCGCAAAAAAAAACATTTCCGGTGAACTTTTAGGTACTCTATTAATAATGAATTGCATTAAACTATATATCTCCATAAAGATCTTTTAAATATCTTCTATGTTAACCCGTTAAAAAGTTATGAACAAAAATATATGTGTTTTTATGTTTCCGGTTTTTCATTTCCGCGTTTTAGCACACGCCGTTAAAAATAGCATACAAAACATCAATGAATATCCCAGGTAAACAATACAAAATCAATATAAGTGTGTTATTAGATTAAAAAGGTTAACAACATTATTTCATTTTGCATGGTGAATACGTAGGGACATGGTAAGGTACGTTATGTTTTTATTCGTTCATCAAACGTGCATAAAGCATTTATCAACAAAATCACAAAACATGTAATATTGCAGCATCTCGCCAGGGTGCATCTATAAACCTCATTTTTATAATAACAACAAACACAATAATTAAATTACACAAACATTAATGGTCGCTGCAATCATCCATTTTCATACAGCTACAAAACGTTAATACAATGAACTAATAAGCATATAAATATATCCTTTTTTAAATGTGCAGGTAAACATTATGCAATAAATTTCCACAATGCAAGTGGGAAAAAGCAGTCATACCAAACGCAGAGAAGTGCAGAGAAATGCAGAGAAGTGAAGAGAAGTAATTAAAAAATTGTTAATTTGATTAAATAAAGGGTTAATTTATATATATTTGTTATATTTTGTATAAATGAACATAAAGAAGACCCTATCTTTACATAATTTGTCATTAAGTTGACAATTTCGAGCAGTTTGGCGATGTTTCCATACGATGTAATGGTCTACAGTGGAGAGAAGTACGAGAGAAACATAAATAATGGTTTATTTATCTTTAATAAATGTATCCAAAAAGTTAATTCATAAACAAATTATTATGTTAAATAAGCTTTAACATGTTTAACGAACTTAGATTTATAATAACCGACTTTATTTCCAAATTTGTTCGAGTGTAAATTCAATATGGCGATTGACCAAGCTGAACAGTAAATTCCGGGTGGTTTCGGGAGAGGATCTGTGTAATGTACGGCATGACACAGTTTCTGATATGTTATCTTATATTGTTTTATATTGCATAAAATGTTTTAAAAATTGAATCAAACATACGATTACTAGTATATTATAAAAATGCAAAAGTAAGATTACGTTCGCTGAGTATTCGTATTTCCACTTCTTTTTAATCGCAGTACATTTCTTCTCATTGTCAGTAAAGATATAAATATAAAAGAAAATCATTTTAAATTGACTAATGAAGAAAATTGAGCTTTTGAACGGTAGTCTCAAGTCAAGTAAATTTTATTTATAGTCGGTAAGACAAATGATAAAAAAATTATACATATAACATAAGCTCTGATGAGCTTTTAAAACCGACATTAAGACATGTGAGTACAGACAAACAAAGAAAAACAATTATTCTTAATAGGGTCGTCAACAAAATTTGTTAGTTTAATAAATGACAAGATTAAAGAAATTTTCCGCATATTGTTTAGACTACCTATGTTTTTTATCGGAGGAAATCTCTCATGTCTGCATGCTTTTATGTACTGTATTTTGTCCTTAAAGATGCTTTTATCTTTGATTTTATGTATGCAATGTATTGATCATTGTGCGTTATTTTGTTTGAGCGGAGTACTGACTGGATAGTACTTAAGGTACCTGACTTAATTAAACAGTTGTTTGAACTCGAGCAGGACCAGACGCGAGACGTAAGGGGTGCCTTGTCTGACAGTGGCAAATACATCTCGTCGCAGCAGTCATCCGTCCTTAAAGTCTCACACGAGACATGGACACAATTTACCCCTGATTAAAGGTCAAGGCGTTTTTTAAAATTGGCAATTATATATTTTATTCATTGTATATAATATTTGTCCAATATGAACTGTCAATCCGGAATTTAACCTATAATCGTGGTGTAATTATATGCACATTTGTTTACACAATGTACGAGAATGTACACCTGGTTTACTTTCTATGAAATCGCTCTTTTTTATGGTCTTAATAACAATTTTTTCACAGAAAAGTGTTGTTTGTGATGAAATTGTTCCGAATCATACTTATTACATAATAAACATCATGTGTGATACATTATACAGTTACTTCTCTCTACTGTCAGCCATTACAACCTATGTAAACATCGTCGAACTGCTCGAAATCGTCCATTCACAGACGAATTATATAGAAATAAGGTTGCATTTTTGTCAATTTTATACAAAATATAACAAATATTTATAAAATAAAATAAAATAAATCTTTATTTAATCAAATAAATGATTTTTTAATTACTTCTCTTCACTTCTCTGAATTTCTCTGCACTTCTCTGCGTTTAGTAGGACCCGGAAAAAGCGGTTGCTAGCTGCACTAAAATCTGAGTCTTAAAAGAAATTTTGCCTTCCCGATAAAAGGAACTTGTACTACTTTGACATGCAGCTTTAATCTCATTTCCTTAAGACATAAAGGTCTGCTAATCATATGCATATATAACAACAGGTTAACCCACGTGACTCGTGTTTGGTCTAAATTTAATTAATTGTAGTTTCTGCATTAGTGATCGTAACAGAGACACCTCTTGTATCATACTGTACACCACAGTTCCATATATATATATATATATATATATATATATATATATATATATATATATATATATATATTTCAGCAGATACTTTTACAAGGTTCACGATAAATATTATTTAAACAAATAAGAGGGGTGGACCTATCTGTTTTAAATGAAAACGTATAGTTTCATCTTCAAGGTCAAAAAACAACAAAATGCTGACCCTCCACAGAAGTGTTTTATTCATTCACACCTACCTCCTCTTTATCTATTTTTGTAAGATTTTTTGCAAATATTTAAGAAAAAATTCACATATTACAAACACAACGGTTGTGATGTGATTTGGGGTATACAATAGAGCAAGAAGGCATAAGCTAGAGAATTTCGGTAAGAAACGCTTATTTGTTGCAGGTTATTGTCAATTTTAGCCATTATTTTAATTTCAAACTCAATTTCGGTTTTATATATCGTCTTCTTTTTGTGAGCGTATTTTGAGTTTGTTTTCAAAACTAGACATTGTTGTTGTCAGATTAAAATTTCTTAATAACCGTATTACACTATTTCCATATAAAATACAATGTTTTTTAAGAGTCTTGAAGACCAAAGAAAATGCTTACAAAAAAGGGTTGTTCAATAGATTTACATGTTATTCAACTAAACATTCAGTGCAACTATCGACTCAATAAACCGTACTTGAATTTGAGAAGACAATGTTCTATTCAACAGGAATATCAGCAAAGCCAAAGAGAGGTCATACCATTCTTCCCTTCTGTTGTTAACAAGAATGAAGACTCAAGCCTTTATCTTCTTTGGAGTAATATTATTCTGCAATGTAAGTGAAATTACGATGTTTTCTTAAAAAATACAATCCAAAGCGGCATAACTAATCTTAATTATGTAATTACTAATATATGTTAAATTAGTATAAATTCCAGAGGATTTTTGTCTAAAGTATTAAGAGTATAATGCATGCATTTATGTATGAAATACTAAAATGAACTTATAAAAACTTTCAAAGCTAATCGGATTTATCCCGCATTCAAATGGTTTTAATGGTTCTACAAGTAACATGAAGTTTTACGTTCCATTAATTCAAAGAGAGCTGCCAATGCAGAACTTAGTTTAACGTAGAAACAAAGTCAGGAAGGCTTTTTTTGGACAAAGTTGTTTGCTAATTGTTAATTCGGAATTGCCGACTTTGCAGGACTAAGGTTAACATACGACACTAGAGGCAATTTTTAAATACCTCATATGCTGACTCAAACATGGTGTACATATATGGGAATTTTTTTTATGGCTAACTACAAAAAAGGGTTTTTTCACCGAAAATCAGAGACTGTTGTTACCGCTTGACTGATTAATGTCACATAATGAAACATATGGGGAAGGTTTTTTAAGGCTCTGAAAATCATGAAACAAAACATTCATTCAAGAAAATTTTGCCAACCAGAAATTGTAAATCGATATTACATGCAAAAAATATTTAATATTAGATTAGCGTTTACTTTTATTGCCATGTTTGGTGAATCCTATGCAAGAACCATGTTAAAGGTTCATATAAAACAAGCATGAATGGCACAGCAATCTAAAGCAATGCATATATAAACATTTATACTTGCTGTACATATTGCACACTATAACCGGTGCTTCTGTGGCTGACTGAAATTGCGGTTCGAGTCTCACTGCGGGCAGGGTGGGCTCGACTCCAGTCTTAATGGACAAGGATTGTTAGTTTAGAATTATCGTTCAATGTAAATTTATCGAGTCTTGTAAGCAAACAGTTTGATCAAAGCCGGCATTGCTACATATCATTAAGTAATGAAATTCTATAGAAAAACATATAAAAAGATAAAACATGATGGTGTTGCAAAATGCGCCATGAGGATTTGGTATCTATATAAAATGCGCATTCACTTCGAATCTAAGAACAGATTTCTGTCAATAAAATATAACGCATTATATTGGCAAATAATAGTAAATCTAATTAATTTCAGGTAGCAAAAGTGTTGCCGCACAAACAATCTTTTAGATAATTTGTATCAATGGCATGGAGAATTTGCATAAAAAATTAATATGGCGTTTTGTCCACCAATCAACATTTTACCTATATGTATTGACACAGGTTTAAGGTTTATCACAATTTTTCCAAAGTTTGATATAACTGAAATAACAAGAATTTTATAATGTGTATAGCAAAAATCGTACAAGTTTAACATTTGTAAGGATAGTAGTAAGTATTTTTAAAATACATTACATAAAGTTTGTACAACAACATTCACTCGATACAAGCTGTATATTTTAAGCTCACCTGGACTAAAGGGGCATGTGAACTATTCTCATCACTTGACGTCTATCTTCGTGGCAAAAAAAACACTTTAAACTTTTTAAATCTTCTTCTATTGAAACTTGATCCACTGTACTTCATTTTAGTACAAATGTTAATTGTAGGGTCTTGGGAGACATTTTTCCTGGACCAAGTATTAATGCATACAAAGTTTGATTGTGGTACTGGTCCTAAATACATAGTGCAGACACTAATGAAACCTCAGTTTAACGTTTAAGGCATTTAGAAAAAAGATTTTTTATAAAATCATCTCATACATCTAAAAACAAATAATACTATGGTAGATGTTCCATTTTAGTAATTTGTATAGATTAATAGGTTCTTCCATACGTTTTTGGGAAAGACCGGTTCATCTTTAACGAGTGATAGAAATTTTATGTCTTTTTGCGAGTGGAGCGCAGCGGAACGAGCCAAAAGACATAAAAATTTCTATCACGAGTGAAAGTTCACACGGGCTTTCCCAAAAACGCATGAAAGTACCTATTTCTTCCGTAAACCAACAACTTTCACATCTCTATATCATATAGTCTCAACATTTTTTTAGACTCCATTGTCTCTGACATCCAATCAGAACGCTGGAAACAAGAACGTCAAACATGAATGTTGTTATGCTTCCATAACAACGTTTTTGTTTCTGGCGTTTTGATTGGATGACACAGCAAGCACAGATGTGTGCGCGTGAGCTCATCTGTACTGGGTCATCTGTACCAGAAATCGGCCATTTACGGAAGAATTCTACTTGGCTTCCAGGGTCGCTACTTGTTCTGAATTGATTAAAATAAAAAGTATATGTCTCTAAAAATCAGAGTGCCAAGTTGAATTTGATATCATAGAAATGTACCTAATAAGATCCGCTACAAACTTAACGTTTTATACCTATGACCTTAAATCCAAGATTGCCGCAACCATGGAACATAGCTTATCATTGAACCGTTTGGGATATACTTTCCAGAAATCATCTCACACATTAACCAAAACATGGCTGGATAATTAATGTACTATTCTTGAGTTTATGGTGCTAATTGTAAACAATAGGAGAATATAATATAAAAGCCTTAAAATGTGTCTTGAATACCAATTAAGCATTCAAAAAGCAAAATTACGTATATTTTAGAAATTTTTTGATAAGTCATGTGAGTATTACACGGGCTCTTCATGTGTTAAAATAAAGTGTATTTAAAATGTATTTTTATTGTTTATTTACCTACATTAAATATGGCCGTGTCCATTAATCATTTTTTTACCATTAAAATGTGTAGGTTGCATAAAAATAATTTATAAACCACCATTTGCTTTATAATGATACCAGCTAGCTAGTGTTAAAGACTTGTAAACGGCCTTTGAGACAAATCTTGTCCAGTAAATACTCGACGAAAATTAAGGACAAAATGTGTACCGCCAAGTTGTCAATCAAAATTCCCTATTATTTGTTTGAAATCTACAAGCTGAAACTTTGCAATTAACACATGCACAAAAAGATTAATTTAAAACAATAATATGTTTTTTTATATTTCAGGCAAGATTCGCTAAAGATTCAACATGTGGTGTAAGTAAAGGTTGTTTCAGTGACTGCAGATTTGACGGTTGTAGTTTCATCATCACGTGGTTGCAGACACCGACCGGTGTAGAGTTTACCATCAAGGGTCATAATTTGGCCAGTATGTCATCAGCGGACAAATATATAGCATTTGGTTTGTCAAGTGATATTAAAATGGTACGTAAACTCTAAGGTGACATGAACATTTTCAAATTGAATAAATGATAGTGATTGGATAAAAACTAGGCGAGAGGTGACGTCAGCTATACCCGAATAACTGTTGTCATCTTTTTGTAACCACTGTATTTATTTTTTGACACTACGCGACTCTTATTAATTACACTTTGTTAATAGTGATGTAAACAATAGTTTTGTTCAACGCGATTTGTCTTGAAAACTGTTTGATTCCCTTTTCCTTATGTCCTAGGTTACGTCTACTATTTTTAGGCATGATGCTCTAGTGTTTTTAGTGTTAGTTTTTTATGCATATTTTTTTACTTTAATTAATTAGTATGCCATTACAGGGTAACGACAGTGTGACTGAATGTGTAATGAGTAATGAAACATTTAACGTGAGTAATTCGTACAATCCAAATGGTAGGAACAACGTCATGACAAGCAATGTAAGCCGTTTTTAATTATATTTGTTTTGTCGTTTTGACTGCAGAAGTCATTCCTAAGTGTAATTATTGAATGTTAACATTTTTTAGGATGAAAATTAGTGAGAAAGGACACGTATTATGAATAGAAAAGTCTTAAACTCTTTTTACTGCTAAAACTTGCTTTTATGTGTATGTACACAATTAAAACTAGCCTAGTGTCGGACATACAGAAGAATGCATGTGTGAAATTTCTTTTGTAAATGTCCTAACACAAAAGCGATTACAATAAATTGTTTGCAGTTGATACAGATACAATCGGGCCTTTTCGAGCAACATACTCTTGGCAGACAAATGTATTGCTCCACTGACTTGTCAAACACCAACAAACTTTGTTCAATTTATTTTCTTATCTGATACTTTACTGGACAAACATGTTTAGAATCATATTTTAAAATTGCTTAATTTATTAAAAATAACAATATTTTCATAATAAAATGCATACATAAACCTACAATCATCCATGTATACATCTTGCAGATTAAATGTTCAAATATCAGGGAATCGGCAAATTGGACGCAGCAATACTAAACCTGGTACTCAACCTGGAGGCGATTGCGTCAATTATAACATCAAAGCCGTAATAAACAGCAGTAAACTGCTTCCTAAAGCTTGTTGTATGCACTTTCAATGTGCTTCGGATATGTTAAAGGACTTTGCTATTCTATTCGATAGATTGTTTCGTTTTCAGAATTTTCAGAAACTTAGTGTCTACACGAGATCTTTAAGGCTTGCACTTTTGTCCTGTAATGTTAAGTCATTATCAATAGCACTGGCATTAGGTCTCAAATTCTGGTCAAACATATGATCTTTGTATCTGATACTGGTTAAATTTCCTGCTATAACATGCACGTCAGTATTTCCGGCTTTACTGATCATAAACAGCATTGTCAAGTCGGTGTGTACACTCAGCCACTAAGTTTTTAGCCCTGTATCAGTATACATTCATGGCAACTGTATGAACATTTAAGTAAAGCATTCTGTTTAAAACATATTGAAGAAAGTATGGAGAAAACATTTCTGAAAACCATTAGCAATGTTTTTGATCACCTCGAAAATATGATCCTTAATTTTTTTTGTTCCCAGTATATATAAATAAGACATATGTATTTTTAGATCTTAACGAGAGTTATCGAAAATTGTTTTTTATATACTTGATTTTTATTCTAGCCTGCACTCGGGTTATCTTCCATAGCTGGAAGTTATGCTGATGGTATTTTATATTGCTCTTTCAAACGAGACAACACTACCTCTGACCCACAGATCTTCAGCTTGATAACAGATTGGTATATGTTTTGGGCTACTGGAAGCTATAAACAATGTAAGTGTTTAAAAAATCATAGAAATATAGTTACGCTAATTATAGGGTCTGTGTTATTTTAGTATGATACATATTGGTATAATTTAAATAAACACGAAGTTAAAATAGTTTTAAATATTTTGTATTTTCCTGATAACAACATTAGGAAGGTAAGAAATACGGATATTTTAGTTGTTGTTAAAGCTATGTCTAGCTGTTTCTTTTTAAAAAAACCATTTATATAAATTAATAAACTAATATTGCAACAAAACAATATTCAGTATAATATAATGGACAGGCAAGGGTTGCATAGCGTTCTTTCGTTGACCAAAAGGTAACATGACTACGGACAATGGTAAGTAATGTGTTTATAGAGTGCAACGAAAAAGGGTACGTGCAGTGAGAATAGATAAGTTAGTAAGAAAAGCAATATTTCTCTTTAGTAATAAGAGTTCATACCTTTACAATGAAAGTAAAATGTACTGTTCATAGGACAACTCGGACCGCTGACAACTCGGATCTTGACATTTTGTACCGTATTTAAGACATTCCGACAAATGTATATAAAACAATTGTAGCTTATAACACATGATTGTCCCACAACATGTAACTCAGGTACTCGTTTTAAATTGTAAAGTTGTGCATTATTAGCTGGGCCATTGTCCACAGTGATGGCTACTGGTTTTATTTGTAGCAAAATATAACAGGACGTTATCTGTTTTGTTATTAACCCGTAAATTTATTTGCATTTTTCAATCATTCTAATTTATGTAAAATAAAAACGGTATACACAATTTCACTTCAAATAATATTTTCCTATGATAAATTTGGCTGATGTGATTTCATCGGATATCTAATATAAAACTAGTTATTTTATTTGTTCCTTCACACCTGTCCTCAACAAACTATCATTTGATTCAAAAATAAAAATGAATTGTTTGAGCCCAGTAATATATGCCGTTCTCTCCTATAACATCCGGATTGTCGGTACTTTTCTGACCTGCCTAAATATGTAAAACCCCATACGTAAGGATATCCATGGTTGGGGTGTATGATTAACTTGGACGCTACATCTTTACGTACCATATTGATAGGTCTAGAATATGGGGTCATAATACCCTGTATTAGCTTATTATTCCTATTGTGCCAACGTTATCTGGTGTCAAATAGGATAACTTCTCATTAGTTTGTTTTGTGTGTTTATATGTTTTGAAAATATCTGGCTAAAAAGTTACTAGCTAGACGTTAACGTTTCTCCGTCAGTTAACCTGTTGGCAATGATTTTATGAAGAAGCTTTTAAGCATCTTATCTTTGTAAACAAATGTTTTTTATGTTTATTTTGCCATGTGCATTTCACATTATCGATGACAGGTCTTAGATGGCCTATGGTTATTGTTACACTGTTTTCTTCCAGCATCGAAAAGAAAACACGATGATTATAGGATATCTAAGGGAGTCGTTGACCTGCAATCGTATGAAGATGTTGTAGAGGGGGACGACATCCGGAAAGTGAAGGCTCATGGTGATAAATGATTTTAATACGCGTCATTTAATCTTTTTTCTTTTATGTAAACTGCCCTTACAATTTTATTTTTCACTTTATGAAGTGTAAATGTTGTCTTCAAACATTTGATCATTCTATCTGTTTGTTATTTAATAAACATACAGACGGTCAACTTGTTGGAATTTGAGAGCACAAAATCGATGAAGTAAATGTCATCATGCTCGGCTATTGAGTAGATCTTTTTTATGCGACCTCCTTCACAAGTAATTTTTTTTGAAACTGTTTCTTTGCGTTTTATTATGTAATCTTCCTCAAATGCTAGTACATTAACAATTATTGAACCGACATAAATTTAACTGTAGGTTTGTACATTATTGATTTTTTTCATACTTTTACAGTAAAGACAAAATACTCGCAACACAAGAACTGAATTTCAGCTAAAACACAATCAACATTTTGAAGAGCTCGTTAAATAGTTTGTTATCTTTTCAGTTTATAATAAAGCAGACCATAAAGTTTTTCATTGTGGTAAAATTGCTTGGTCACAACTTAATTTATATCTGTAGTGCAGCATACAAAAGAGCGAGGCAGCTATTCGATGTTCTAACATTACAAACAATAATATTTTGCATCAGGATGTTTGGTCATCACCGCTTGGATTGGTTTCTGTAGTGTTGGCATTGTATTGTCCAGATATTATAAACCAATGTGGATCAGTAAGAAACTGTTTGGAACAGCCTTGTGGTTTCAGGTATAAACATTGGTTATTAAATAATAAACGAAATAAATGGGTTTTGCTTAATGACCAAATTGGGTTGTTGTATGTGTATACGAATTAACTAACTTAAGTTATATGTGTCTTTTACAGTGAAAATAACGTATCCTGGTACCCGTTGTCACTTTCAGCGATACTAATTATTCCTTTCTTGTTCACAACATGCTGCCGAATACGATATTTGTTTTTTGTGACTTGTCATTAAGTGTTAAATGCAGAGATTGGCTGAAGATGCTCTTTGTATTTTTTCTTCCGAAAACGTGTGTTATTGTATAGTGTATATAAGATATAAAGTGTTCAGTCATAATTGCAAAACTGCGCGACAGAGCCTTACATTTCTACCTCTTTTTAAGCCTCGTAGAAATACCTATTTTTTCGGGTAATATATTTTTGTTTGCATTAATAGCCTATAACGTAGCTTTTAGCAATTTTTGAGGTATATTGTTGTGCCCAGTTTTTAATGTGGGGGGGGGGGGAACCGGGAGTACCCCCAGGAAACCTACGACTGGAAATATTTATCAATTTCGATTGCCTCGAATCCGCAATATGGACATAATACAGTGCGACCATCTGCTGGCGGAGTGACAAATTTACTTATGCTGCCAAATGAAATTTTACGTTCCTTTTTTCAGTGCAAATAACAAAACAACGAAATTAAGTGACTTGGAAATGGCAAGTTATCTTTTGGCAAACTATGTATTAAGAATATTATCAAAGCTCCACAGTTTAATTATGTGATAAACCCTATATAATCAATGTAAAATGTGTTTAACATTTAAATATACTATAACTAGGAAAAATTATGTGTTATCAAAAACCTCTATATTGCTTTTATTCTTTTACAGCTCCACAGAGCCCTTATGTTTTCCACAGTTTTGATCAATCTGATTGCCGTCATTGTAATTTTTAGTGGAAAATTAAAGGTACTTGGTTCAGCATTCTCATACATGGAATAATTATAATGTATTCAGTTCTAAATTGTTGTTAACGATTAAACTCTTTTGCACGAAACAGTGAACAATTTAAAATAGATCATTCACATGCCATTAAAATATCACTGAATGCATATTTTGAATATGGTTTCTTTTTTATATAGCCAAAATCTTACGCTTAAGTAATAACAACGTGCCTGTGTGAATAAAGTAGTAGCTGTGAATACATTCCTAAGGTCTTGACGTCTCATTTAAAAAATATCAAATGCATTTGTACATCATTACAATTCGCGTTCTTTATTGATAGATTTATGGATCAACAATACAGAAAGCTCATCCTTTTCTCGGTATAGTCGTAACTGTCCTCTCTATTCTGAACGTAAGTATATTTACTACTCTCAGAGATGTCACAACAAAAATTAAAAACACAGAAAGTAACCCAAACCCAATAAAAATCCTGGGTGCACTCGGGTGTTCCGGACGACTAAGCATCACCTGCATATGACACCTGTCGAGTTACTCATTGTCATAAAGTACTTCCATATTAAACAAAAGACATTTAAAACAAAAAGGTCGGTATTGCTGTATGAAGGTCGTGTAGTTAAAAAAGTATGACGAAACAAAGCTAAATTTATAAATCATGGATACTTTTACACAATGATGACATTAGTTTTATTTTATTGGTCTAAATTCGGATTTGTAATTGTCGTTGACTTTAAGTTCTTGCTATTCGGTCGGTTTCCTTGCTTCCTTGCTAATTTCCTTTCCTTTGTATATCAAGGTTAAAGCACAATATATCGACACGTAATGTTAAGAACGAATTCTAAATAAGAAATAAAAAACAATTGCTTACAGAAGATTAAAGAATTCAACAAACAGTAAGTGCTCAAAACGTACAACAAACAAACATCACTGAATTAGATGGGAATTCAAAAAGTGTTAAGAAAGAAAAATCGAAGATATCTAGTAGTATTCTTGAAAAGATAAGTCAAGGACATACAAAGCTATTTTGAAATAAAAAAGGGCAAAAACAAAACAAACAGACATGCAAAATATAAACCGAACATTTAGTTACAAGAACCCCACTAAAATCTGGCGTGCTCCAAAAGGGTAAACATCACCTGCTCCAAGCGTGACTTCCGTCGTATCACTTGTGTAATAATCAGGTAATTAGTCATATCCGGGTAGTCATAATGCAGTAAGGATTAAAAGTGGTGATAATAAACGAAACAAAACAATGGTCATTTGTGAGATGATGAGGGCAACCATAATATTTGCTAATTGATGACTTTATTCATACTATTGGTAACATCTGGTTACGTAGCTTTTCCGTAAGCTAACAACGAAATATATCACCTGAAACCAAAGATACCATACAAATACAATGCAAAGAAAACAATGTTTTGGTGATTTTTGACTTTCGTTTATTTCCAGGTCGTTATTGGGTTCCTGAGGCCTGGTCCAAAGCACAGATTTAGGTCAATATTCAATTGGAGTCATCTTACTGTTGGTCTTATATCTTACATATTAGGAGGTTTGTTTTATTTTATTCCGACAAAATTTCTTTACATGACTACATATTTTTATGTTTTCAAGTTCTCTTTGTCTTCGAATGTTTTGTTGCTACATGTACCTGTATGCTTTAATCGGCATATACTGCAGCCAAACATTAAGGAATTTTGCAGTGTATCAGTACAGTATGCATATTAACCATACTATGATAAGTTTACTAATGGGTAAAAGTAATTTCAATTCTGTACAATTATCGTCAAACAAGTACGTTTAAGACCAAGACGCAAACAGAGAAACTTTACTGTCTGTGGTTATTGTAAATGCTGGTTTAAATTCTTAGTGCCTATTAAATATAGGATAATCAATTGCGTAGATGTAAAAGTATAAATATGATTACGAGAGCCACAAAACGAATGATAAAAAGCTGTGAATACAACCGTATAATACGTGTATATAGTATAATTAATATTAATTAATTTTTAACTTGGACCATACTGTGAGGGTTTCTCGCTCCGTAAAGCTGACAACCGCGTTCACAGGTGGCGGATAGGAGATGTTTTGTTGTTGATTGTTGACCACAATGGATAAAATGTTTGGAGAGTGCCACGCTCCTTGCGCGAAAATAACGGCTCTTGTAGATGTCAATAAGAGTAGGCTCGTTGTTGTCGCTACAAATAGGCTGAATTTTCCGTCCTACCCATGCCATACCTTTTCAGGGGCATACATTTTTGCCCCTTTGGTTTATATTTCTCGAATCGACTTATTACTTGTTAACCTGTTTTTGTCCTGAATATAGCTGAAAAAATGCTCGCTGAACGTAAAACAAACATCAACTCAATCAATTAATTCTGGAAACTATTAAAATCTACATCAAAGGTATTTCTGTTCAAGATTGCTTCCAAATTGTGCTTTATGGTGTAAACTCTCAACAAATCTTGTCAACACTATGGGTATTCCTCAATATCTACTAAACACGTTAATGGTTATATTGCTTACCTACTCATGATGTAGTTCCTTCATTTGCTACCATACGACTTTAAATTTGTTTAATTCACTGTTAATACAAAACTTTTGTATATATTACTCTCTAGCCTTTAATATCGGAATAGGAGTGACAATTGACAAATCAAGTGTGCCATTCGAAGTTCTTTACGTTGTGATTGCATTTGTAATCTACCAAGTGTGCATGGAGATAGTCATGGAGATCATAGATCGTAACAGTAAACGCAATCAAACAAGATGTAAGTTGCATTACCGATACAATTTTCTTTTGCAATTATTACAAATACTGGCATTTGTTGTGAACATTTCAAGTTACCGTACGCAAAATATAATTACTAATTTGTTTACTGATTAAAAATTATAATTGTCGCATCATACTCAAGTTTGTAAGATCATAGTATTCAAACACTAAACACAAAAATGTCAATAAAATCTTAAACATATATCAAGTTATTGATTTCCAACATGTTAAAAACGAAATGTTTTAATAAAACAGATATTCGTGAACATTTCAATGTTATGATAAAACACAATGTTTCAGTTTTTCTAATTAAATAGTTTTACGTGTATCAATATTCTTTATTGTGATAATAATTTCACCCTACAATGTTGAAACAAATAAACAATCTGATCTGATGTTTATTTTCCCATCATATTTTAAAAACACACTACAACAAACCTTACGCATGGTTCTTTGTTATTAATATAAACAGTTTGAATAATAATTTTAAGCATATTCTGTTGTTTTTTCCAATGCTCTCGGCTTCCTTAGCTATTGGGCTCTAGAAGGAAATAAACCAAAAAGAGATCTGATCATTTGTTATCCGCCTTAAGCGGAGAGAACCAACAGGGCATGTACGTTCTATGTCGTTTGAGTCAAATTAGTTCTACATGAAATGTAGGGGTTGTTAAATTTTCAGCAACGTTGGTTGTTTGAATGGTTGAAAAGTCACGACCTAATCCCGTTCCCGCATGAGGTGAGTTCTGCTGTTTTTAGGTGACCGACTGTAAGCAACTGCTTTTATTGGTACAATATCGGCATCACTCTTTAATGTGGCAATCAAAATTACCACACACTAATCTATCTCGTCCCTCGTTACCTAAAAGTTGATTCCCAATTGTCAAGTTCGTTTTTTTTTTCATAATATAACCAAAATATTGATCGCTGGACTTTAAACATAAATAAAACAATAAAGTGACGTTAAAGTTCTTGTTATTTGTTATTAATGCTTGCTTCAATTTCTTTCTAGCGTTCAGTCCAGATACAAATATGTCTCCATTGTCTGATAATACAGTTAATCTTAAATTATTGGATGATTCAAACATTTCAACACAAGCTCAACCCGCCAAAGAACCAGAGCCATACGTAAGTATATATATGCTCATTTTCAAAAAGCAATCAAAGTAGACTGCTATGACTCGTTCACTTCACAGTTACCCGTTATGTAACTATCTGCAGGTCAATTATTAATCTGAAAGGTTCCAGTTCTGCCTGCAAATATTAATAAATAGAACTTTCTCACTCTTGTTCGTTCTCCATGTAGGCAAACGAGCTGCCCATAACTAATAGAACATTTATGACACAGGAGACAAGAGTACTTGGACAGCCCTTACGTCTTTTGTTAAATTTTGTTACATGTAATCCGTGAACTTCTTTATACCAAGGAGTTAAGGATAGACAAACCCATGACAAAAAAGGGGACAAATTCAACCCAAACATACACACAACAATAACAAAACTCGAGTAATACAAACACCACTTAATGGGGCGATGTCCAGGTCTCCTGTAGAGTAAGAAATTCTTGCTTATCCAAATGTTTCTTTTATAAAACGTATTGTCTTTTTTTCAGTGTGCAAGCGTAAAGAACATACTACTTGTAGTCCATATAGCAATTATTTCTATAATCACTGTCAGCATTGTTGTAGTCATTGCAATATTTTAGCAAAGAAATTGCAATAAATGTAAATATTAAACTGTATTTTGAGTTATTATCTGAATGTGTCTTTTCCAATTTGTATTATGTCAAGGTAGTTTTTCTTGTCATATTGTATACAATATTGTTTATTAAGTAGGATAAAACAAAACAGCACATGGTGGAGTTTAATAGTATATACTTGGTTTGTTCTTGATATGCGATTTAAAAGCATGCTTTTGTGACATTTGACATCTTGTATTCTTCCATTAAGTGAATGTGGTGATGTACACAAAATATTGTTTTGTTTGTTTCAATGGTAATTAACGCCACTTTCAGCAATTTTTCAGCTATATAATGTTATCAAGTTTTAATTGGGGAGGAATCCCGAGACGTCGGATATACACCCAGGCATTCGGAAGGAAAACTGGCAATAATTGTCATATTAGATTAGAGTAGAATACACTCTGCCCATAGTGAGACTTAAATACAAAACCTCAGTGTTGACAGGCACGTAATCAATAGACTCAACTACCTTAACCACTCGGCCTGTACCAAACAATAAGAAATGTGTTTAACAACAAGACGTTGCGTGGGGTCTACTGTATGTCTGGTTAATATTGAACCAATATGCAGAGCTGGATTTGCATAATGCTAGCAAAAGTAAGTAACTCCAATTAGAAATGTCACGACAATCGGAAACATTCTGATTACTGGGAAAATAGTTTTACCTCTCTATAATGCATACTTGGCAGAAAAAACAAAAGCGAGTACAAATTTAAACTCTTTGGATTGCATCGGAGAAATCCCACGACCTCTCGAAAACATTCTTGAAGAAAAACAATTCAAATAGGAATAAAACTAGAGGCTGTAGAAAGCCTTTTTGTATGTGTTCTACAATTTGATTGGCTGAATATTTGCGTGTAAGCAGTTTTTCAGTTTTATTAAGGACGCAAAAAAGTCAACATACAAGAAATCAACAGGGAAACAGGATTCTGAATGTCCCTTGAAAAGTTTGGCGTTTAAGGTAGGGGCGAAAAATTTAGCCTCTTGTAGCGGCTACAATGAGTCTACTCTTTTTCGAAATCTACCACAGGGTTTAATATTGTGCAAGGAGCATGGCACTCTCTAAACACGTCCTCCATTATGGTCTTGCGGTCAAGTTGCTGTATTATTACCTTACAACCCCCAAACAAGAGAGCCTCCTCTGTCTGTCACTCTGGGCTATGCTAGGAAGCTCAATGAATCCCTTATTGGAAAAACTCCCAGTATGGTGCCAGAGTGTGTTTTAGATTTATCTATTCGTTTTATGTCCGTCTTTCTGATTATGAGTCCTTGTCTAATTTATGGGTTAGCTTGTTATTTTTCTCAATTTATCCAGCTACCTTATTCTTCATTGGTTTTATATTCACAGATATTTTCCTTAAATGTTCTTTTTTTCAAGCATTTGTCTGTTTTCAAAACATGCATGTTAATCAATATTCTGATCTGAAGATTGATTGGTTGCTTTACGTCCAGCGAACAGTTTTTCAGCTTCATTCAAGACGAGATAACTAATAATAAACAACAGAGAAATGTATGACCCAATAGGTTATTTTCAAGATATAATCGCTCTGGTTAAGAGAGGTGGAAATTGTAGTGCTGATAACGTTTTTATAAAAATTTAGGCCACTTTCAGTTCAAAACATCTTTATTTAAAACAAAATGGGACGGTTCAAGAAAGATGATGAAAAACAAAAACCTGTGCTGTGTTGTTCAGGATAAAAAGCCCACAGTAAACATAAATTTATGAAAGCCGGTCCAGTTTTATCCCGTTCACACCATATTTAATGACTGCATTGATTGATTGATTGTTGTTTAACGTCCAGCAAGCAATATTTCAGCTATATTCAGGACGTGACTGTGCATTGAGGAAAGTGCCCTAATGAAAACATGTGATACCATAAATCATGTGATAGGAAACATATATCTATAGCTACCTATCTTGAAAACGACCTAAAGGAACAAGATATGTTATATTACAAGGTGTACTTTATGCTAATGTATGGCTGAGAATAAACAGTTTGATCTGGGGAATTGAATGCATTTTCACAGTTTAAAGGCAGTTTAAAAAAAATACTTTAAAAACATGTATCAACTAGATCTTTTTTTTAAATTTGGCTATAAAGAATCCAATAGTATCATTGTTTACAGTCAAATCAGATGAATCAGCTATTTGTCCTGGATCATAAAACTGTACCATTTCTTGTTGATATTTAGTGAGACCATCACATTCTTGTCCAGTTTGTCCCAGGTGAGGCTTCTGTAAAAAAAAATTTGGAAATACTTTCATCACCAATAAAATTACATGAAAATATTCAAAAATGACCAAAAATTAAATATGATAACAACTAAGTTTTTTAAATCATACTATATATTATTATGATAAATATGACAGATAATATTATTATGCACTTCAGGAAAGTTGTTAGTTGTTTTAAAAATACATACATCTCAATCTATTTTCGTGTAATATTTTGTTATTACAACAAATTCTAAGTTTTACCTAAAAGATTTTTATCTTCCCAATAACAATAAAAAATATAACAAGTGTGGACTGTGAGCACGCTCACAAAGGGATACCCCCGCTTCGCTTTCAAGTCCAATTATCTCCCCTTAATGATATCCGAGGTGAATAAAAATCCTTCATGCACATCTACATATAATGTACTTCCTTTATGCTAAGTTTCATTCAATTTCATCAAGCAGTTTAGGAGGAGTTGCGCTTACAAGTGATGTAGACAGACAGACAGACAGACAGACAGGGTGATTCCTATATACCTCCCCCCCCAAAACAAGATTGCAAGGTCATAGAAAGATAAGAACTCATTAAAAATGACTCCATTTTATTATGACGCTCTCAATATGTAATGTCTGTCAATGTTCCAAATTTATCACTTTCAAAGCTGAAAGAATTCCCTTACTGTGATACATCATCCTGTTTGCCGATATAGATAGTGTACAGAAACAACAGCAAATAAAAGTTGATTTACAAAAACATTTAAATTAAAAAAAGTCACTGGACAGTGACAACACCTGGATTGATATTGTACAATGATATATGACAAAAAAATGTCTGCAACATTTGGCCAATATTGGTAAACACCCTACTTTTTATAAGTTCAGTCAAGTGTGAAGTATTGGGTGCAGCCCTTCACAATGTGAGTGATCTTAATAAAAAAAGAGCTTCAATTCAAAGATAAACCAGAGGTGGAATGGACAAACAAACAGACAGAAAATCTATGTCCCCCCAACCTTCTTTAGCAGGACATAAGAACTAAAACCCCCAAAATGCCAACATAAACTAAAAGCTGCAGTAATAAAGTAAGAACCAGCATCCTTGCAAATGAAAGTTTAGTACAAGTCTTTAAGAAACAAATTTGTCTGTCATTTACATCTTTTTCATACTTATACATATATTGATAAGTGTTGACAAGTCGGTGAACTGTAAATTTACATGGTTGAGAGACCAACCTTCTAACCAGTTATTTTGGGCCTAATAATAATTTAAAATTATAATAACACCTCTAAAATATGTGTAATATAATATTTATTTACCTTGTTTTATTGGAAAACAATGTCTCAACAGTAAGAAATAAATAATATTATGTGTCTACTTAATTAGGAAAGATTTCCCTTTATTTCAAAATTAACAATTATTTTTCTGGTATTTAAAAGAATGTTTAAGTTTAAATTCACATTTAAAGCATGGTAAATTCCTGATAAACACTTAGATAAATGTAAATGTTTGGGGTCCACAACCACTCACTCTGTAATGTAAATGGTAAGGGTCCACAGCCCCTCTGTATTGTACATGCAGTAAGGGTCCACACTCCCTCTGTAATGTATGTGGTTGTGTAAATGCTAGTAGTCCACACCCCATCTGCAGTGTAAATGGTAGGGGTCCACACCCCTTTGTAAAATAAATGGAAGAAGTCCATGCCCCTCAGCCTCCATGTAATGTAAATGGTAGGTGTCCACACACCTCTGAAATGTACATGTTGGGGTCCACACTCTCTGTAGTGTAAACATTTGATTGATTGATAGGATGTTAGCTTTATGTCCGGCAAGCAGTATTTCAGCTATATTCAGGACAGGAACAAGTTAACAAACAATACATCAATTGAAAAAGGGGTAAGATGGGACACGGGAAACAAAATTTTGACTGCCAGTGGAAAAGTATGGAGTATGGGTAGGGTCGGAGAATTTAGCCTTTCGTAGTGCCTACAATGAACCTACTGTTTTTGAAATCTTCAAAAGGGATCTTTATCGTGCAAGGAGCGTGGCACTCTCCAAACACGTTACCCACTATGGTCCGTGGACAGGCTTTCCATATTATGACCTGAAAACCCCCAAACAAGAGGGTCTCCCCTATCCGCCACCCGGTGACGCGCTGATCTGCCTTGTGGGTGTAAACATTTGAGGTCCACACCCCTTCTGTATTGTAAATGGTATGGTCAACATCCAATCTGTAATGTAAAGATTAGGAGTCCACACAGTTTAAATAATTGAGGTCAACCCCCTTTGTAATGTAATTGGTAGGAGTTCACCCCTTATGTAGTGTAAATGATTGAGGTACACACCCCCTCTGTTATGTAAATGTTAGGGGTCCAAATACTATTTAGTGTTAATGGATCTCTGTAATGTAAATGGCTAAGGTCTACATCACCTCTGTAGTGTAAATGGAAAGGGTCCACACCTTCCTCATAGTGTAAATGGCTGGAGTCATAAAACCCTCTGTATTGTTAATGTAAATGTTGGGGTCCATGCCCACTATCTTTATTTACTTATTTTTAATAACAATGTAATAATTATTTATTAATAAAAGGGTTAAATGCCATATTAATAGACTTTCTTTTAAAATGTTTTTATTGGTGGAACACAATGGTAAATTTTGTTCATGTTTTAAACAAGCTTTTTAGCTACTTTAAATATCAGAAGGACAAGTCTAGTTTTGTTACCAATTTTAAGTTACAACTGCATCATATGTATATTTGGTATACATTTTATGTTTAAAGTACATAAAATACCTGTGATTCCAAGACTAGTTCTGGGAATGTTTTCAATGCCCACAACACCTGTTTTTCATTCTCTTCTTGGTTGATAGTACAGGTACTATATACAAGTGTACCATTAGGTTTTAATAACTGTACAGCCTGAAATAAAAAATAATATTGTTATTAAATGGTTGTTTTCATATTGGACCTGTATTCTGTCAAATGAAAGCTGTATTGGGTCAAGGACATCAGTATTGGCCCAAGGCAAAGCAGAAGGCTAATATAGGTTTCAGAGGACATAATACATGTCCAATATAAAAACACCCATTTGATAACACTTTTCTCAACCAGTTGGGTATATACCAGATTCAATACAGCTTCCCTTGGCATTAATACAGGTTTAAGGCCTTAACATGAAAATCACATTTTCCTTCATAACTCTGTTTTAACCATGCTGGTTTTGACTCAAATGTTATAAGTAAGGTTTTACATCAGGTTTGCAACCTAAAACCACCTGGTGAAATTAAAGAAATGGTCTTATCGTAAATTTACATATGCCCAATAGGGGCATTTGTGTTTAAAATAATATTTATATAAAGATTACCAGTAGTGATATTCCTACATTGGCTATTTTTCTGTTTTGAGCAATTTTTTCTATAATAGAATTGTTTTTTTTTTACTCAAAGCATATAGGCAGTTGCACATGTGCTTTACTTAGTTGGTTAATAATGCTTAAAGTATTTGTTTCAACGGGTTATACAAAGTTATCTGTGTTGGGACCATCCAAAGAAAATTCACACAATACAGAGAAGAATGGTTGTTTTTATTTGTTGGCAGTATATATGTCTATAATGTATTTTCATTGGTTTCAGATGAGGGTTTAAATGATTACGTTAAATAAAAAATAGGGATCGACAGAAAAATTATGGTGAACTAAATAATAAAAGCTCAGAGAAAAGGGTAGTATTATAATATTTCAGACAATCTTTTCAACTAGACACCATGACAAATGTTCTTCTCTGATTATCAATAATTGATCCATAATACAAATGCTTCAATTGGTCTGTTATATAGAAAATGCTTTTTTTATGTTTGTTTCAATCAATAAAAATAGCATATTACATAATGGATACATAGAGCCAAGCAAAATCATTTTAGAGCCAAGGCAGTATTATACTTATTTGCAGTCAGTCCATTGAGCTAGAACTGCTCTAAGTTTGAGCTTTGCAGTCAGTCCATGGGGCTAGAACTGCTCCAAGTTTGAGCTTTGCAGTCAGTCTATGGGGCTAGAACTGCTCCAAGTTTGAGCTTTTCAGTCAGTCCATGGGGGTAGAACTGCTCTAAGTTTGAGCTTTTCAGTCAGTCCATTGAGCTAGAACTGCTCTAAGTTTGAGCTTTGCAGTCAGTCCATGGGGCTAGAACTGCTCCAAGTTTGAGCTTTGCAGTCAGTCTATGGGGCTAGAACTGCTCCAAGTTTGAGCTTTTCAGTCAGTCCATGGGGGTAGAACTGCTCTAAGTTTGAGCTTTTCAGTCAGTCCATGGGGCTAGAACTGCTCTAAGTTTGAGCTTTGCAGTCAGTCCATGGGGCTAGAACTGCTCAAAGTGTGAGCTTTGCAGTCAGTCCATGGGGCTAGAACCGCTCCAAGTTTGAGCTTTGCAGTCAGTCCATGGGGCTAGAACTGCTCCAAGTTTGAGCTTTGCAGTCAGTCTATGGGGCTAGAACTGCTCCAAGTTTGAGCTTTTCAGTCAGTCCATGGGGGTAGAACTGCTCTAAGTTTGAGCTTTTCAGTCAGTCCATGGGGCTAGAACTGCTCTAAGTTTGAGCTTTGCAGTCAGTCCATGGGGCTAGAACTGCTCTAAGTTTGAGCTTTTCAGTCAGTCCACGGGGCTAGAACTGCTCTAAGTTTGAGCTTTTGCTTGATAGCATTTCTCCATACATACTGTTCTGTTCTTAGCTAGTGTTATAATTAAACATACAACAGACATGTCCATGGGGCTAGAACTGCTCCAAGTTTGAGCTTTGCAGTCAGTCTATGGGGCTAGAACTGCTCCAAGTTTGAGCTTTTCAGTCAGTCCATGGGGGTAGAACTGCTCTAAGTTTGAGCTTTTCAGTCAGTCCATGGGGCTAGAACTGCTCTAAGTTTCAGCTTTGCAGTCAGTCCATGGGGCTAGAACTGCTCTAAGTTTGGGCTTTGCAGTCAGTACATGGGGCTAGAACTGCTCTAAGTTTGAGCTTTGCAGTCAGTCCATGGGGCTAGAACTGCTCCAAGTTTGAGCTTTGCAGTCAGTCCATGGGGCTAGAACTGCTCTAAGTTTGAGCTTTGCAGTCAGTACATGGGGCTAGAACTGCTCAAAGCGTGAGCTTTGCAGTCGGTCCATGGGGCTAGAACTGCTCCAAGTTTGAGCTTTGCAGTCAGTCTATGGGGCTAGAACTGCTCCAAGTTTGAGCTTTTCAGTCAGTCCATGGGGGTAGAACTGCTCTAAGTTTGAGCTTTTCAGTCAGTCCATGGGGCTAGAACTGCTCTAAGTTTGAGCTTTGCAGTCAGTCCATGGGGCTAGAACTGCTCTAAGTTTGAGCTTTTCAGTCAGTCCTGGGGGCTAGAACTGCTCTAAGTTTGAGCTTTTGCTTGATAGCATTTCTCCATACATACTGTTCTGTTCTTAGCTAGTGTTATAATTAAACATACAACAGACATGTCCATGGGGCTAGAACTGCTCCAAGTTTGAGCTTTGCAGTCAGTCTATGGGGCTAGAACTGCTCCAAGTTTGAGCTTTTCAGTCAGTCCATGGGGGTAGAACTGCTCTAAGTTTGAGCTTTTCAGTCAGTCCATGGGGCTAGAACTGCTCTAAGTTTCAGCTTTGCAGTCAGTCCATGGGGCTAGAACTGCTCTAAGTTTGGGCTTTGCAGTCAGTACATGGGGCTAGAACTGCTCTAAGTTTGAGCTTTGCAGTCAGTCCATGGGGCTAGAACTGCTCCAAGTTTGAGCTTTGCAGTCAGTCCATGGGGCTAGAACTGCTCTAAGTTTGAGCTTTGCAGTCAGTACATGGGGCTAGAACTGCTCAAAGCGTGAGCTTTGCAGTCGGTCCATGGGGCTAGAACTGCTCTGTGTGAGCTTTGCAGTCAGTCCATGGAGCTAGAACTGCTCTAAGTTCGAGCTTTACAGTCAGTCCATGGAGGTAGAACTGCTCTAAGTTTCAGCTTTGCAGTCAGTCCATAGGGCTAGAACTGCTCTAAGTTTCAGCTTTGCAGTCAGTCCATAGGGCTAGAACTGCTCTAAGTTTGAGCTTTGCAGTCAGTCCATGGGGATAGAACTGCTGTAAGTTTGAGCTTTGCAGTCAGTCCATGGGGCTAGAACTGCTCTGTTTGAGCTTTACAGTCAGTCCATGGAGCCAGAACTGCTCTAAGTTTGAGCTTTGCAGACAGTCCATGGGGCTAAAACTGCTCTAAGTTTCAGCTTTGCAGTCAGTCCATGGGGCTAGAACTGCTCTAAGTTTGAGCTTTGCAGTCAGTCCATGGAGATAGAACTGCCCTAAGTTTGAGCTTTGCAGTCAGTCCATGGGGCTAGAACTGATCTGTTTGAGCTTTGCAGTCAGTCAATGGAGCCAGAACTGCTCTAAGTTTGAGCTTTGCAGACAGTCCATGGGGCTAAAACTACTCTAAGTTTGAGCTTTGCAGTCAGTCCAATGGGGTAGAACTGCTCTAAGTTTGAGCTTTTCAGTCAGTCCATGGGGTAGAACTGCTCTAAGTTTGAGCTTTTCAGTCAGTCCATGGGGCTAGAACTGCTCTAAGTTTGAGCTTTTGCTTGATAGCATTTCTCCATACATACTGTTCTGTTCTTAGCTAGTGTTATAATTAAACATACAACAGACATGTATATGTACCTACACACTGAATGAGTTTTCTTTGGTATGTTGAATATGATTTTAAACTATTGAGGGACATCTTATTATGTGCTGACGGTCTCTGTCCTAGGGCACTGCATGGTCCATCAAGTAGGATCCTGTCAAAGGTCTGAGGGGGGTAAGGAGGTCCACCATTAGTATCTATAACAGAGAATTATAAAATGCCTTTTATACTAAAGGGAAATTCTTATAAAAATAGTAACTTCTTGCTTTTAAAATATAAGATATTTAGAATAACTACAAATTAATGTTTTGTATGCATTTCTTTACTAAATTGATCAGTTGAGATTGAAGTTTTTGAAAAGTATTCAAAGCATCAATTTATAGATTAAAACTATCTAAATTATAATATGAATATAGGTACAAGCACAACACATTGTGTGCTTTATGTTGCTACTTCCAGCACCCTAACATTGCCTCTGCATTCCAGTAGTCACATGACATTTTCTCTAAAGTTGTCAACATTGCAGGAATGTCATATGAGGGGTAGTTACATGCTTTTAGTTATAATTCAAGAACGATGGTATTCTGACAAACCGCAAGACTTTTCCCTCCTCAACTACATATACAGATGACATTAGCCGAAGGATTTCAAATAGACACTAATTTTATGTTCCTTCCATCTAATTTAGGTCAAATTCTACTATGGACAATCAATCCATCAAAATGAAAATTCTGCTGCTGATTAATTGTGGAAAATAATTGTTCATTTCAAAATATGATAGTTGGGATCTACATAAGAAATAAAAACTCCACCAAACCTGGTAAGCAGTTTTCATTTGTCCGACAAAAAACCAACTCACAGACACGGTTACATTTAGTATAGTTATTTTTAAGAATTGGACAGATATATAATAATAGTGATTACTGGCAGAAAACATGAAATAATTTCAATGACATTTTAAATTACTTAGACATAATTGTTTGTATGAATTTTTCTGGTCTTCTATAAATACAGTAAATTTTATATTAAGATTATTGAGTTGTCTCCCATTTCCTAGTTTTTGTACTGCATTTTTTCAATCAACATTTTACATGACCATATATAGTCAAGACCCAAAATGGCAGTGACTTTTCTGCATAACTTTTAACATGTAATACACAATATTTTTTTCCAAAAATGAACCCCTCCCCCTTCTGTCTTGTTCTAAGGAATGCCTGTACTGAAACAGATACAGTTTGGCGTACAGGACTATGGAAAAAACTGCAAAATTGCAGGATTAAGGGTAAATGCTTTAATGTTATCTTGAACATGTATCGTAACATAAAGTCTCGTGTTCAGTACAATAGAAAAGAATCTGATTTTTTTCCATGTTTGACAGGAGTAAGACAGGGTGAAAATTTGTCGCCTTTTCTTTTTTCTGTATTCCTGAATGACTTGGAAAACTTTTTTATTGGATTAGACGGTGTACCCCTAGACAAAATCAAAGAAACTTTAGAACAAGAATTGGGTATTTTTGTAAAAATCTTTGTATTATTATATGCAGACGACACTGTAATTTTATCAGAAACAAAAGAAGGTATGCCACCAGCGTTAGATATACTAGAACAATATTGTAAACTTTGGAAACTAGAAATCAATGTTAATAAAACAAAAGTTATTGTATTCTCCAGAAGAAAATCAAAACAAGACTTTAATTTCAAATTACAAGGTAGAATATTAGAAATTGTTGATACATATTCATATCTTGGTGTTAGTTTTAAATATAATGGTACCTTTTTAGAAACCAGAAAAAAACTTGTTAACCAAGCACAAAAGTCCTTACATAGTATTTATAAATTAATCCGTAATGAATCAATTCCTATAGATATTCAGTTAAAGATGTTTGATTCAATGGTTGAACCAATTTTACTATATGGGTCGGAACTTTGGGGATTTGAGAATCTCAAAATTATTGAACAAGTCCACTTGAAATTTTGTAAAAGAGTTTTGAAAGTTAGAAACACTACACCTACGTTTTTGGTTTATGGAGAACTTGGGAGGTTTCCACTTGAAATCAGGATCAAACAGAGAATGGTTTCTTATTGGAGCATGCTTGTGTTAAATTTTAAGTGGATTAATTGCATAGAGTCAATATTTAATGATACTGGTATGGGCTTTATCTTTACACAACAGTTGGCATTCTACAATAAGAATTTGTTGAACCAAATTTTATGTGATCAATTTTTGCAAAACTGGTTCAGTTCTTTAAATACCACCTCCAGCGGTCTTTCTATTCATTGTTTAAAAAGAGTTTTGAAATTGAAAAGTATTTAATTAGACTTCCAGAATCATGTAGGATTTGGATTACCAAATTAAGGACTTCAAACTTACGTCTACCTATTGAAACAGAGATGGTATAATGTACCTAAAGATAATAGAATTTGTAACTTATGTAGACAAATGTATTGGAGATGAATATCATATTATGTTTACCTGTAGTTTTAATAATGTTGTAAACCTCAGAAACAAATACATCCCGAAATACTACACTAACAATCCAAGCTATTGTAAAATGGAAGGCCTTCTGTCTCTTTGTTACACAGAAGTATACAAAAAACTGTCAATTTTTATAAGAAAAGTGTCTGCTCTTCTTTCATTTAATGTGTTTATATTCATGTATAAATCAATGAATTTCATTTATATATTTTTTTCTTTTCTATTACAATGTTATCGTTTTGTTATATGTACATCTCATGCTCATTCTGTCATGTTTATTGTACACGTTTTTTACCATGACCTCTTGTTACACATTGTATATGTGTCTGAGTGTTTTCTACTAAATCTTGAATCTTGAAATCTTGAAAATGCTTTATAAACTTAAATTGGAAAAAAAATTAGTATTGAAATAAAACCATCTTTGTGTTTTGTATAAATTAAGTATAATTAAATTGACATCCATAAAAAAATATTAGCGATGGAGTTAAGAGGTCTTATATACTAAAACATATACCCCTTCCCATATTGCTTGATTTCAGCACAATTTTGCTGTCAGAAACAAGTTGTCATCTATTTACCTGAACCGACATCAACCATCTGCATTGAATCATAAGCATATGTTTCTATGATATCCAAGTCCCACTGTCTGGCATGCTTCTGTATTTTTTCTATTTTTTGTTGTGTTTTATCAACAGCAACCAGTCTACCCTGAAATGTTTAAACAAGTAATAGTGTTATAATTGATGTATTTTTTGCCATATGGTGAAACCTAACCAAGGCTTTTTTAATTTAAATGTGATATTTGATGTCAGATTATATCTAAAAAGGCATCACAGCAGTGTTCAATTCATCTTTAACAAGCTTAGATAGTATTGCTCAGGCAATAGTAAGTCACCTACCAAGGGCCATAATTTCCTCAAAAATCATTGGAACAGAACACCATTCAAACTTGATTTGTGACTCATGATGGCTGACTCACATATCAAATAGCAGCTTAATATCTTCAAGTGTTAAGAAAGAAGTCAGTAAAACTGTTATTTTTCATTTTTTTCCAAGTCCATGGACCATTATTTCATAAAAATCCTTGGACAGGAAAGATATTGGACCTGATCTGTAACTCATCTTGGTTGACACATTCCAAATATCAGCTCAATAAATGCAAGTGTTCAGACAAAAAGTCGGGAAAACTTGAGTGTGACAGACTGACAGATGGAGTACAAACCTATAGTCAACTTCTGTAAAGCCAGCAATGCACTTATAATGAGGCAGATTTCCTTTAATAAAAGACTAAGAGCTGGATTTGTACAATTCCAACTTTAATATAACAATTTCGAAGATAGTTTTTTTATGAATATAAAGGCTGAGAAGATTGCATTAAGAGAGAACTTGTGCTTTTATTATTATTTTGAATTGCTTAGTGTCACTGTTAACAGACACTAATAAAACCAATTTTCAACAAAAAAAATACTGAATCCTTTTTACTTTTTATCAGCTTCTTACCAATATAATTTGTTTATGCTAGATCTACAGTTATATTACATTTCAAAGCCTTTTTGGGTAACTTCTCATCAAAACAATTTATCAATTCAAGTACTTTTCGAAACTGTTTTGTTTCAACAATTACGACATATAACTGATGCCTTTGTAATACATGTTAAATGTTATATTTGTAGCTCGTCTTTAATTGCCTCTTACAGTGGATGACAACACTATAATGAATTCAATTTTGTAACTGAAAACAACACTGTTACATATACAGTAAATATATTTTTAATTTTACCTTATTTTTCATTAAAACTGCTAAATGTGTTGTTTTTCCTCCTGCAGAAGATATTTAAGGATTGTTTTCAATTGTTGGTAACATTATTGAATATAAACGACTTTGGGTCGATTTACGCAGAAGAAACCGCGAAGCTAAATACCAAGTTAGGTTATATGAAATAACCAACTTTGCTCATGTATTGAGTATTTAAAAGAAATTAAAATATTAATGAAACAAACAATAAATAATTTCATGTCATGTCAGAAATTGTTGATTATTTAAAAGTTTGTTAACTAAATAATTTGTAATCTACTCACATATCTATCATATGTGAATAATAACCCTGCATTGACACAAATAAATGTAGGAAAATAATGACTTTTGATTCGTTACAAAATATTTTCTATCAGAGGATGCAGAAAAAGACCATTGTTTTCTTGTGACGTAATATATTTGTCAGCGGAATACTTAAAGTTTGTGCACGATCTTTTTATTCCTCATTGTGAAATTACACAAATTAAATTGTTGAGTTTATTTTAAAATTTAAATTTATATTAAGTATTAACTTCTCAAAATATTTTCTTTGCCAAGTAAGAACATATGTTTGTACTTAATTCTTAAATATACTAATCATGTTTTTTTTAACATAACAGTACTGTAACAGGCTGTGTAAAATACACATTGATGTATTATATACACAATCCTAATTTTCCTATAACAAGTCATTCGAGTAATTCAATTTTAGCTTATTTTAAGTCATGATTAATACTCACCATGGCTAATCGAATGATTTCTAAAGCAAAAAACATGAGCATTTTACACAACTGACTACAGCAGCACAAAAATTTTATTCCACTTTAAGGAAGTATTCCATTTTATGATTTTTTGTTTGAATGCTATATACATATAATGCCATTTTCAGCAATTCTTCTGTTATATCCTAGCATTTAATTTTCATTGAGGTAGGAAGTCAAAGTACCAATAGAAAACCCCAACATTTGGTAGGAAAACAGGCAAACCTTGTCAATTAAGATTGGAGTCCAGTAGACCCATAATGCCGTGATACTCGAACCCACAATCCCTGTGTTCACAGAGATGGGGTCAATAGTAGATAACTATGGTAACCACTAGGCTACTGATTTAACTGTCTATATGCAAATACCATCTTTTATTCGAGTAGGAATTCTGTAAAGAACAGAATTGCTTAATCCAATAAAAAATAAATACATATCAAACAGAAACAAATACACATGTTTATAAATTAACACCACAACATATTTTAACATTATTAAATCACCTGGTGAAGCACACATATCTAGAATTATCTCCCCAGGCTTTGGATCTAATACATGACTACAGACTATTGATGGTAGATTCTGAGGAAATATAAGGTCTACACAGGTATCATTCAGACTAGGGGCTTCATACAGGGGTTCTGTCATTAATACTCCAACACCACTGTAAAAAAATTTCAGAACTGGTATTTTTATACAAGAAACAAATTAGACATATAATGATGATGATTGATGGCAAAAAGAAACACAATTAATTAAATGCAGTTTTTAAATTGTTTGTGATATTTTTTGTCAGGTGTGATGTCCTTTCTGAAAATAACAGTAAATTATATTTCTGACACAGGCTTGTACTTCCTTTTGTTTACCCACACTAGTGAGTAACACACAACATTCTTTAACACTTTCCAGGTTTTCATGAATCCCCCTTCCCCTAGGTTTTGAAAAATAAAATACCTATCAGGGGTCACCACACTCTAAAAAAGTAGGGAGAAGCGACTTCTCCCTGGCAGCCAAACAGGGAGAAGTCAGGCCCTGATAGGGAGACTTCAGGAGACACTAGGGAGAAGTCAGGTGGACCGTACAAATAAATAATTTCGCAGTAGTTGCATACATTTTTCATTATTTACATTAATTTCCAGGATTATTTCTCTTGTGTTTTTAAACCATAACACACTTAGATTCAAAAAAGATTTTTTTTTCTTTCTTTTTCATTATTATTCATGGTATGCAATATCAAACAGCACATAACCTTTATCAAAGTTGTACTGATCCAAATTGCTTCATGGGACACCCATCTACAGAGCTTGTCATGATGTCAATAATTACTATACATCTTTATTCTTTCAAGTGAAGCTCAAATACTTATCAAAGAAAATTGTTAAAGTACAATACTCTTTGAAAGAACTGAAGTTTGAAACCAATTAAAAGTGTTTGTTTATCAAAAATATTACGATTTTTCATTATGGGCCGTTGTACATTACTTTTCTTCGTTGGTAACTTCCGGTAATTAGTCACATCCGGTAAATAAACAAATGGCGCGTAATACATTTGAAAGACGTAAATCGTTTGAAAATATGTTAAATACGCATATTGTTTGCCATATTTTATTGGAATTACACATTTACTGATAAATTGGTAGTCAGGGTGAAGTATTTGGACCAGATTTACAAGTATCTTATGTGAACCATCGGGCGACTTGAGGGAAATGACAGGGCGACTTCGACTTCGCTTTTGAGGCGCCACAGGGCGACTTCAGGTCCTAGTAGGGCGACTTTGTCGCCCACTTCGCCCAGTGTGGTGAGCCCTGCCTATGCGTAATTGATTGTAGTGTTTCTTAATGTTTATAAAAGTAAATGATTTCAAACAAGAATTAATGTTACCTTATTAGATCGGAATAAGTTTTCTTGACATTCCATGATTTCTCAAATTAAAAAAAATCTTAGCAGAGTTTTTGTTATGTTCATGTCTTATCCAAGGAATACTTGAGAAATTTGATATCTCTGTGAAAGTTAAAAAAAAAACACTAAAATTTAAGTCTTACATTTTAAATAAGTTTTTTTTTGATAAATTCAGGCCAGGCCCTCTTGTTACAAAAATTTGTACGACTAAACCACTAGTCATAAATCTTGTACAAACTGAATGACTTATTGTAAGTGAAAAAAGTTTTGGGAAACTGGTATTGAGAACATTTCACAAAACAAGTCAATACTTTATGCCTTCGAGTTTGTCTTTTCATTTGTTAAATTGATTGTAAATTTTTGGCGATTGCTTGTTCCGTCATTCTGAGATTATGTAAATTGTGAGGTCTCTGTTTAGTTTAATACCTAACTCTTTAGAAAAATCTACAGAAATCTTGTTTATAGTATTTAGTTAGCTCAGTACCTCAGTGGATCTTTGTTACAAAACATTTCTTCTCTATTGAACTGAAGAATCCCATTTCCAACAAACAGTTTTTCTCCATTAAAAGGTTTGACATATCCACGTAAACATTTTCCATTCATGTCTGCGTACACTGACACCTTATCACCAGACATCCCATCTGTAACAAAACATATCATAATGAAATGTCTATTTATAAAGACTACCATTTTAATTTCCTAAGGACTGGCGGAAGTTCATTGTAGTACTCTGACTTCCTTCCTTCCAAGTAAAACTGGTTGTAATGAAAGCCTGAACAATTCCTGAAAGAGCCTCAAATCCTTTGGGCAAACATATTTTTATTGTCTAACATTTACATTTGGTATGTTTTACATCAATATCCTATATTTCTATATTTCAAATGGTTACAGATGACGTAGAATCATTCTTTGCATTTCTCAATGAAACCGGTAGCCATGAAGAGCACCTGCTTCCTTGACAACATCCACAGTAAACACAGAGTAATTCAATCAACAAAAATACATAGCCCATGATTTAAATCAGGACTTCTGCACTTTTTATAATGGAAAAAAATGTAAATATAAGAATTGAATGCATTCTTTTGGCATATTAAAGTGTTGGCAAAAGCAAATATTCATCATGAAGTGCTAACATTCTTCATTGAAAATGTGCTTCAGTCAACACTTTCGTATATCAATGAAACTTCAAAAGTATGCATTCAACTCTTAATTTTAATGCAGTTCTTGTTGTAACGTCAATTCTGATTGGACAATGTTAATAATTTCATGGCATCAATACTACGATAGATGCTTTCAAAAGTAAACGCAAGTGCAGACGTTATTTTTGGAGTCGCCAGTAAACTCAATTTCCGACCATCAAATCACCAATTGATGCCAGCAAATCTTCAAATACAATACAGTTATCTATTAAATAGTCATCAAATGAATGACTGCTTTCAATTTACACATTTGTCATATTTCTATTTGAGATATTGATTTATCCCAACTCAAGTAAATGATTATTAACTGTAACTTATTTTATTATTAAAAACAAACAGAAGACCTCTTGACCCCCTTTTTCATTACCAGGTGTTGCTCCTAATATACCCTGTACAAACACATCTGCACCCCTCAATACAGCCATTCCACAAGGCAAATCCACAATTACTTCCTTAGATACCTGAAATGATGAACAAATCTAATCTATTTTAATATCTTCATTTTGTATTCATATATGTGGTACTATTTAGTAAGTGGCATTACCTATGTCAATCAAACAAACCAACAGTATGTGTAGCATGTGCATTAAATCAATATCAAAAACCATTAATTATATAATGGATAAAAATTAAAATGTGTGTAAGAAAAGTACAAGTGACAACAACAACAAAACATACATTTCTTCTTCATTTTTTCATTTTTTCCCATCACATTTCAGTTACAATAAGCCTGTTTTTACACTAGTTTTGATCAATATGTCAGATATGTATTTGCATTATATATGTATATCACAGAAAATCTAAATATATATATATATATATATTTATTTATTCTGCAAGGTGTTACAAACAATGTAATGTTGATTTTTATAAAATTATACTTATGTTTGTTCTTATGTAATATATTTAATACTTTTTGCCTTTGAACTGGTCCCTTATTTTCAATCACAATGACATCATCAAGCAGAGGGTGCTGGTGTATTGTGGGTAGGGGAAGTTCCCTCTTTTTGTAATTCTGAAACAGACATGAAAAACAGAATTTTAAACAGTTGGTGATTACACATATACTTGTGATCTGTTAACATTGTTTTAGCCTTAATACAAACGAGACATTTGATATTAATTTATGTCTTAATTATATATTTCATGTCATTGCATTCTGCAAATTTGTGTCTGCATCTAGTAATATTACATAAACATAGTAATCATGTAAATAATGTACATACATGTATAATTTAAATTGCTTTATAAGTTGAAATCTGATTTGTTAATTCAAATGTAGCAACCTATATTATAGAACTTGCATTACTCACATGACTTATTCCTACGCCATTAAATTTCAAATATTCCCTTGATGTCATCAATATTTCTAATTACCATTAAAATTGTCAAGATTTATGGTTAAAATTAAACTTTGATCAATATTTCAAATTTCTGAACAAGTTATACTCTATAACCTGGCTTGGGTCTGTATACATCATTAATAAATAGCTTCACAGTTTATTACGTGAGCCTCCGGCTCAGGGAATATAAAACACAGACAGGGAATATGAACCCGTATCCCCTGTGAAGCCCGAATAACAATTATATTCTGTTGAAGTCTTCTTGTACTAATATTCTAGAGTATATAATTAGGTAATAGACATTTCTCATGCTTTAGTTTGGACCACCCGACTATCGGAGAACCTACCATTCAACACATTTGAGCTTCCAACGAAACTTTTTATGGCATTTTAAATTTTATAACCTTTATTTCTTTACGACCTTTTATTCCCAGCTCAACTTTTAATGATAAATTTCACTTTCGAAGTGCGATGCAAATGCCTTTGTTTGCCATTTTGAAGACTTCAAGTTATCGGTTATCTCCCTTGTTAATTTCAAGACAAATCGCAGACGGAGATGAAAGATTCCGTAAAATGCATGTATTTAAAATCGATATTTGATATCTTTATATTATGTTTAACTATTTATGTTATGTAAAATCAATGAATAGACGCCATTTTGAAACTGGTTTTAATATCCCCGGGGTTTCACAGGGAATACGGTATGATATCCCCGTCTTGATTAACCAATCAAATTGTAGGGATTCCCTAGATACATTACTTCAACAGAATATTGTATAACATGTTCAGAAATTTGAAATATTCCTTAAATATAATAAATGGAAAATGTTGAATACAGTACAAAAAAAATAGCTCATAAACTAAAATACATAATAAACCAATCACTAAGAATGAAATAAACAAAAATTCTAGTATTTGACATTTCAGGAAATCAAGTATTGATTTTGATGACTTAATAACATGTGTTCCAGTTTTGGTGCCCCTACAACAGTTGTACATTGTACTACCATGTTTTTGTTTGATAATAAATGAATTGAACTGTTTTTAATTGTTTTTTTGTTATAATAAAGAATTTTGACATTATTGTGTTCTTCTTTTTTCCCCAAAGATACGTGTATTCTTTGTTCAAAACTTCATCTTTGTTGTTTACATTATTTTTATGGTTACAGTGAAACATGACTTATCTGTTTCTTTGATCGTTATTTAAGTTCTGTGTGGACCATTTTATTTTTTTATTTTTAATTTATATCATTTCTTAAGAAAGAAAAGGCTAATGTTTTTTTTTTAAATATTTTTTATTCATCAATAACAATAGAATAATAATAATAAGCACTACAAAGAAGTAAATAGTTAGACACTACATAAGCAAAAAGCACTAAAAGTTCATAAGTATATCCAGTTGACGAACTCCCGTCATTTAAATAGTCTGCCGTTTCATGCTCTGGACAAAGTTGTTGATCTGGTCCTCAATCGTGTATTAGTGGCCGTAATCTGTACATTGTTGAATTCAAGCCCCTGTCGAATAGTAACTAAGGTGGTCAGGAGTTCACTAGAAGTGGGTCTGATGGCTTGGTGGATTCCCTCGTCGTCACTATCTGCTGGTTCGGGTTCTTTTGAGTCTGCTCTATCGGCAAGGATAGTCTGGCAAATGTCTTCTTCAGATTGAACCCCAATGCACTGTACTTCTCGGTCGATGTTGACAAATTCTTCAAACTCTTTGCTGGTGGTGGGAGTGTCGTGGTGTCCTCTAGCGGTAGCTGGGTAGTGCTCTCATCTGGCAGTACGAATCCCCCTTTCTTGAAAAGCAGTTGATAGTCGTAGAAGTCACTGTAGACCAAGATTTCTTTAAGAGGTGGACAGCATTGAATAGTGTGAGTTTTCTGGACAGTTGTGTTGCTGTGAGTCTTGAGACTGTTGATTCAATAATCTTGCGTACCATATATTTCCCTGGTAAACGGACTTCAGGTTTCTGATGATCCCTTGGTCGCAGGGCTGATAAATCGACATCGTGTTGGGTGGCAGGAACTTCATAGTGATGTGTTGTAGTCTATTAGTAGCTGATAACGGGTGGGCACTGCAGTTGTCTACCAGAAGAAGTACTCGGTACATTTCTTTGCTGATGTGGCATATCTCTGTTGAACTTCTTTAACCAGTTGGTGAATAGTTCGCCTGTCATCCAGGCATTGGAGGTGTTTTCATACTGGACTGGTAGGTGGTTAACTCCTCGAAAGCAGCATGGCTCTTCACTTTTTCCTATCCAAATAGTGGTCTCTTGTCAGTTCCAGTCATATTAGTTGCCACCACTACTGTTATGCGATTTTTACTCTTCTTACTTCCAGCCACCGTTTCAAACTTTGAAGTCAGTGTACCATGGCTCTACAGTACAGGCCAGTCTCATCTGTGGTGTAAATATCTTCTGGTCTGTATGATCGTAGTAACTCTGGCAATACAATGTATATTGGTGACCCCATTGTCAACTGATTGTGTGAAGGATGGGTCCAGACAAGGGTACATCTCTGTCCATTGCACTCTTGAACTATTCAAAGAGCGCCCTTTCTACCTCTGCATCTTTGCCGCTGACAATACGTTTTCTCTTGGTGTTGGAGTAGCTCTCTACTGCCTGTCGAAGCTCGTCTTTCTTGCTGTTTATTCTTGATACCTGTGATATGTTGAGGATCTTGAATATCTCTGTCTGCTTGGTACCCTTCTGTAGTAGCTAACAACCTCAAACTTGTCACCAAGTGAAAGGTCGTTACGTTTACCTTTACCAGTGCTTGTCATTGTGACAGGCTTTCAAGCACCTTTTGACAAAAAATAAGGGATAAATTTAGGGCACTTTTCCCCCAAAATAAGGGCAATTTTAAGGATTTTTTAGGGCATTTTGTTGAAAATAAGGGATGTTAGTTCCATTAAATTATCACAAATGCACTATAGGTTGATATATATACTCACCTACAGGGACAAAACACATACAAAATGAACTTCTTACCAATAACACCAACTCATCAGCCATCAACAGACACATTCAGCAACAGATGATCCAATTTTATTCCTGCAATTTGTTCTTTTGGATATCTGATGAATGTAGATCTGTTCATGTCTGTTGAGCTGGCATCTGGTAATAACACAAGTTCCTGGAAGTATACTAACACTAGAAAGTGAGTTCACTGCATTCTAAAACATGTAAATACTTGACCTTTTACAATAAATTATAGCTTAAAATTTTTTTACTATATTACTTTCAAAATGTAGGATTTTTCATGATTTATAAGGGCTTTTTAGGGCTTTTCAGAAAAAATAAGGAAATTTAGGGATGATGATAAAAAATAAGGAAAATTAGGAATATTTAGGGCCGCTTGAAAGACTGTTGTGAAAATAAACTGTTTTTGATCAACTGCAGTATTGCAGGCCTATTTAAACCAAATTTGAGCACATGCCAAGCTTATTAGTTCTGAAGTTGTGGAAAGAAAACCTTTAAAGTAGGCTTTGAACTTGTACTCATCGATAAATGTATTTTGTTTGATGTTAAATTGTGTACATTTTAATTACATGCGAGTAAAGGTTGTAACATTAATCACACAAGCCAATTAAGTTTTTTGGTATCTTAATGAAAATAAGATTTTAATAAGAAATTATCATTGCTAATTAAAAACATATCTCACAAATGAATAAAGATAAATTAAAGAAATTATTTTGTTTTTAATTCCCTAGTACTGCAAGTATCGGTATCTTTTTTTCACTGTACAATAAATCTATTTTTAGCCATTATAATCTCTAAACAATTGGTTGACTTTTCATTCATACACTACCCTACAAACAAATTTTATGATTTTTTATGATTTTTAGAGACAGTAAAATGTACGAAATTATCATATATTCTATTTTTTAAAACTTTTTAGAAAATACTTCAAGTTCGAATGACTTCCGGCTATCACAATTGAAAATAAAAAAAACAACAAAAGATAAATACTTTATTGATATAATACACACCATTTTGAAAAACTTTATTGATAAGTATAATATACAATTCATGTAAAACATTACAATTCAAAAAAGGGTAACAGAAAGTGACTAAGTACAAAAGAATGTGAATGAAATTCCAAACTTTCAGTCCAAACGATCTCCTGAATACAAAAAATATCTGATTATTATACAAACTGACAACATTTTGGGCGAATATTCCACCCTATTTGCCGATATACTCTTTCCCGATAAAAAATACATAGAAAGAATAGGAAATGTTTTGGGGATTTGAAATTCTATCCCATTTGCCGATATATCCAAGTGGCCAATATCCGATTTCGTGGAGTCTACTGTATATAAAAATAAAATTTTATATGTAATATTGCATACAAAAATAAACATGTACCTTCTCTATTTCTTTTGTTAGAAGTTCTATCACAGTCGGGGTGTCAGACTTTAATGTGTTCACACGCAAAGTCGTAAACAAAGGGGGACAACCAAGAGTTGATAGTAGATCTTCAAATCTCTTGTCATCTTCTTGAGTGGACTGAAATGTATAAACTGGTACTTATAAAATAAGTATTGAAAATTAAACTATAGTACTTAAAAAATAAGTATTGAAAATTAAACAACTCCAATCAAGTAGCTACTTCAAGAATAAGAAAGGATATAATGGTGTATATTGTATATCCCTTCATTGTAAAGATTTAAAAAAAAACCCCACCTTTAATCTTAAAATTGATATACTACATTTTGACTTCAACTTAACAGTTCTCTGTGTAATTGTTTGTTTCAAGTATTGTGTTGTATAACAGTATAATACTGTATTACCTGTAGGTTATAATCAGAACTGTTTGCTTAAATATTATATGTAAATATTGTATTCTGGAGAGGACTTCATAGTATGATTTACGTGTCCAATCCCTTTTGTCTTTTATAAATAAAATATGTTTAAGCTTGAACCAGAAGTCAGCATGCTATAATATGCTGTATTGTTGCTATTATCAATCTAAAATACTTATCTAAAGAAATATTGTTGTATTAAATTATGAAGGTCTTCCATGAATATAATTTTACTTGAAGGTTAAATTTGCACCAGCATTTAACCTTGTACAATATAATTATTTTACTCTGAACAATATTTAACATTTTTCATGCAATAACGCTACAGATTATTAGTGGTTACTGTTTAAGTTCAAGGATTCTGTGTATGTTGCATTTTTTTATCTTGGCAAATGCCACATAGTATTTAAATTCATAATGTTTTATATCCAAGTCTACTACTTAGTGACCACATTCAACTAGAGGATATCTGGTACTTTGGCTTCCAACCCCAATTAAAACTGTGAACATAATGGGAGTGCTCGACTCACAGAACTACTAGTACTCAGCATGTTCATGGTGGCCAATGAAAAATGCACTTTATTATAGGGAGGCAGGTCATAACATGGAATGCCTGGTCACAAACCATTTCTGGTTTGAGGGGCAATGCCTCATTGACGGACCAAATGAAGCCTCCAAGCTGATAAAAGTGAATTTTGTTTATGCCAGACACTACAGATCTATTTAAGAACATTCTACTTGTCTAACTTTATTAATTTCTATTGTTATCTTCATTTTCAAATCTGACTTTCTTAACATAAAAAAAAATAAAGACCAATTTTCCATTTTAAACCTAATTTTTCTTATGGTTACTGTCAGCTTTTTTCACTTTCTTTGGGGGCATATGCAGTTCCATTTGGAACACTACGTTTATGAATCCTGTTGTGAATGAGTAAAAGAATGTAAAAGAAACAAGTAAATTTTACATCTAGTAGCAAGACTGGTACATTTACATACTTTTATAAAGATACCTGTCAACAGTGAATTAAAATTAATATTGACCGTAGTGCTGGCATCATTATTTAAACTTAACATCTCTGAATTAATTGCAATATACATTCAGATTTTAAATGGTCCATTTGTCATTTTAACATGACTGTAGTCCATGAGGCACAAAATTATCTCTGTTTAAAATTTACTATTTTGACTTTTTAACAAAACTTAAGTGCAGTGCTGTGGCCCAAAATGATCTGTGTAATAATAATGTGTCAAAAATAAATGCAGTACCCTTCTCATTCTACTGAAGATTTTATAGGATTAAACACAGTGTATTAGGAAATTATCAATGTGTAAACTCAGTCGACTCCCTCACAAACTTGACATAAAGTCCAATAAAAGTTACACATTGATAATATCCTAAAACACAGTTTTTAATCCTTATAATTCTTATAAATAGTCACTGCGATTTTATAGCTGCAAACCAGTTACAGAACCCTGACCCCCCCCACAGATCTCAAAATGTACCAAAGCAGAAAAGCATAGGAATATAAAACTACACACTAGTAGTACAAAAGGAATCTCGGTTCTAATTTTAAATAACAACAAAATGAAACCCAATTTTTAGTGTATATATTATATGTTATTCAGGATCTTCACAGGGGATACGGGTTCATATTTCCTGTCTGTGTTTTATATTCCCTGAGTCGGAGGCGTAGGGAATATAGAATACAGACAGGGAATATTAACCCGTATTCCCTGTGAAGCCCGAATAACAATTATATTCTGTTGAAGTCTTGTACTAATATTATAGAGTATATAATTATATATATAGATTAGACATTTCTCATGCTTGAAGAAAAAAATGGGTAGCTGGTCAAATCGCCCCCGTCAAAAACGCCCCACTGTAAAATCGCCCCCACCTAAAGCAAAATCGCCCCACTTGACAAAATCAGAGCAGCCTGACCAGTAAGCCGACAGACCAGTATGTTATTATAATATGTGATACCTAACTCAAATTTAATAGTGCAAATTAAAAACGAATAGTGCATAATGTATTGTTTGTACACATTGTTATCTTATTATCTGCTAAAATAAAAATAAAAAAGTTGTTGTCTTGTCATTGTCTTTCCCTATAATAAGATGAACGAGTCTTTCCCTATAATAAGATGAACGATTTAAAACTGTAAACATACATAACAAACAAACAAAGACAACATTCATCGTTCAGCAGCTGACATCATTTATCTTAACTGAGATCATAACACATAATCAAAGAAGAAAAGAAATAATGCACACATATTGGCGATTTCTGTAAGTGGGGCGATTTTGCTAAATCACGATTTTGCTAAATGCTGAGGCATTTGTACACAGAGGATTTTACAGTGATTTTGCAAAAAGTGGGGACGTTTTTGAAAGGGGAGATTTTGTCAAGTGGGGCGATTTTGCTTTAGGTGGGGGCGTTTTTACAGTGGGGGCGATTTTGCAAAAAGTGTGGGCGTTTTTGATGGGGGCTATTTTACCGTGGGGCGATTTGACTTGTATTCAAAAAATGTGTTTGGACCACCACTATCGAACATACCATTTAACACATTTAAGCTTACGAAAACTGCACACTACCTGTTTAATAAATGATTTTTTGACTGGTCAATACACACTTTTACAAATACTTTTATGTGTATTGTGTATACTATAATATGAAAACGAAAAATGTTTGTGTTAGTTAAATTAGTTGTACTGATAAACTTTCATACTTTAATTCCAATGAAACTTTTTATGGCATTTTAAGTTTTATAATCTTGTTATTTTTGACGACTTTTAATTCCAAGCAAAACTTTGTATGATTAATTTCACTTTTGAAGTGCGATCCAAACGCTTTTGTTTTCCATTTTAGCAGACATCAATTTATCGGTTATCTCCCTTGTTAATTTCAAGACAAAACGCAGATGGAGATGATAGATTCCGTAAACTGCAAGTATTTAAAATATTTCATATCTTTATATTCTGTTTAACTATTTATTTTATGTAAAACAAATGAATTTGTCAATGAATAGACGCCATTTCCAAACTTGTTTCAATATCCCAGGGGTTTTACAGGGAATACATTATGTTTTCCCTGTCTTGATTAACCAATCATATTGTAGGGATTCACAAGATACATTACTTCAACAGAATATTATATTTTATTTCAAATCTCAATCGCTTTAATTAGAAATCATTGTAACGGACAAAACATTGATCCCTCTCCTTACGATACCCTAGGAGGACGCCATCTTTGATTATATTGGATACCGAAAGTAGTCAGCTTAGAAGAAATATCAATTTATAATTGATCTTAGATGACGTTATTTAAGTATTTTTATCCAATCAAAGCACTCAATATTCATAAATTTACAGCATGAATAGAATTATTATTTAATTTATATTCCAAGAAATGCACAAAAACTTAACTTTTTATGTGACATAAAGTATTCAATGAGTAACATGTACCCCATCAACAGACCTGCTTAATAGCTTAGAATACATTGTCTTTAAAAGCCACAGAGAAAATTATTTTTTTTTAAATGATTGAAATGCAAAGATTGTTTTGATGAATACTATTAATTGATAATTTTGCTGTATTTTAATTTGTCCAAAGTCTACCACGTGATATTTTGTATTTTGGCGGATTGACTGATTTATTGCGGATTGACTTTTGCGGATTGCACGGTTACTAAAAATAGAACAAAAATTTCCAAAAATTGTGTGACGTTTAGAAATCAGCCAATCATATTTTACATCCGGCTATCAATCAAAAAACAATGGACAGTGTTGAGCACAAAGGTTTTTATCCTTAAATAAAGATGAGATTTACTTTTTATTTTTATTGAACAAATTAAAACACAGCAAAATTATCAATTAATAATATAAAAAATACAGCCTTTCTCTTAGTCAATACAAGTTATATATATCGACCTCGAGTTATATATCAACCGAGGACGTAGGGCTATTCTATAAAATTGTCTGTACTCCCTTTGAAGTTCCAGGCAACATTGGAAATCCAGACAATATTATACACAGTGCTTGAAATTAGGATTTGCAACTCACTTGCCCGAATCCTGAACTTTTGGATTTTCTCCTATATATTCAATATAAATTTTATCAAAATTTCACTTGCCCGAAAGGATTTTTACTGGCCAGGGGCCAGCGGACTTGTGCTAATTTCGCAGACTGTATACAAATACAGGCCTTTCTCTAGTCCGAGAATCCTCTGCCGTCCAACGTTTTTTTTTTTTTTTGCGTGGGACGTCAGAGAGCTCTCCATATGCAAAACAGCGGATTTTGCGACACCGGTCTGGGTCGGCACATTTCATTGTGTCAGATTTAATTAAACATTTTCATCCAGTTAATCTATATATAATTCGCTTCTTTAGATATTTTTCTCTATGAATATATAATCATCATACCTTTAATCAAGCTAATTTAAGCACTGGATTTAAGTCACATTGTTGTCACGTGACTTTTTGTTCAAAATGAGAGTGAATGTAGGAATGTAAGGGTATCGGTGGAAATGAGCTTAGAAATGGACTTAAATCAGCTTGATTGATGGTCAGATGATTATTTTCCTAGAGAAAAATATCTAAAGAAGCGTTGGACGGCAGAGGATTCTCGGACTAGCCTTTCTCTTAGTCAATACAAGTTATATACATCTCTCAGTCGATATAAACTTGTATTGACAAAGAGAAAGGCTGTATTTGTATAATATTGTCTGGATTTCCAATGTTGCCATGAACTTCAAAGGGGGTACAGACAATTTTATAGAATAGCCCTTTTATTTTGCACTAACTTGTTTTGATTGGTATCACACGTTATTGCTTTTAAGTATGTATAAATATATTACGTTTGGTGTATAGTTGTGTTTCAAGTGTTTTTTTACAGGATCACTCAATTTTAAAGGAAAAAGACATTCCATGCTGAGACAGGATGTAAATGTCGAGTTAAAATATTAGAAACTATATCGGAACAAACTTGTAACTTAACCCGGAATTGTCTGGATTTTTTTATGGGGGCCGGTGATGGCAGGTAATTAAGGACACTTTTATGTATAGAAACGTGGAAGGTGATTTAAAACCCAACCTATTCATATATTTGCGGACATTATAAATGGAACCAATCCATATAGTGATTTTTTTATTAATTGTACAGACACAACAACTTACAAGCCCATTTACTAACACAATGTAGATTAGAACGTAGCGACATAACAAAAAGAAGTGACAGATTGTATTGGCTGCATAGCGACAGAGAATCTAACATCTCTGGACATTCCTATTAACATATTAACTCCCGTTTATTATTACATGGGTAACCAGTCATTTTGTACCATAACCATTACGTACCAACCAATTCGTGCCATACCCATTTTGTATCATATAACCATTTCGTACCATATGGGGAAGTGTATTTGACACTTTCGTACCATCCGGGGAAGTGTATTATGTCAATAATATTACAATATGGTATTTCTTGTACCAATATGTGGAGAATTGCGTCACAAGAGAAAGCCTACTTAAATGTAAATTTGTGACATTAAATATGTAAATACTTGTTTATAGTAGTGTTTGTATCACTGTCATCTCTTTGACGTTTTCTGTTGTTCTGTGATTCTATTTAAGTCCTATTTTATCTCTTTCCTTGACTTACTAAACGTATGATGTGCTTATATACTTAAGTAACCTAAACAGCTTTCGAAATGAATTAGGGGCATTGAATTTACATGTACAACTTAATGGTAAGAGATACATTTGCATATATTTTAGAGAGGTAAAAAAGTGACCCGCTTTAAGTTACCCCCTCTCCCCTATGAGAGATTACTGCAATTCATTCAAATCTTTAACAGGATACATTGTACAATTAAGACGAATGTACACAACTACAAATGATACGGTCATGACGGTTACATGCAAGTGTGCAAAAAAAAGTCACGTGATCTAGATGAACAAACACATTTCATAGGATAGCTGAGGTATCCGAAGAAAATATTGCAGAAGAGCACTAACATTAATATATGTGTAGACAAAAATAATTGACATCGATAAAATTAAATTGTTAATTTTTCAAGTAAATGCAAAAATGTCACACAAATATTTTTACAATCTCTGAAACTGACATTCTTCGGTGTCACCAACACATTAGAAAAAGACGTTACGCCACCAATGGAATGCAGAGTCACTGCTAGCTCTGATGTAACGTCATGGAGCAAAATGCACGATGTTCGCATTTAGGCATTTAGGCATTTATTTCATTGTTCGTTCTGTACTAATGTTAGATGGGTTACTGGGAGTTAAGTGATCTAAATATAGTGTACGTTGGTACATGTACCCTATAATCATACAGAAATCTTAGATAATGGTACGCCACTTGCATATGCGAGTGCGTCTGGTGGGAGGAAAGAGGTTCGTTGCCGAGTGGTTAAGATAGTTAGTTTACAATTTATCACGTGAGCATGTCAACACTGTTGCGTGTTCGAGTCTCACTGCTCGACTTAAATCTTAATTGACAAGGGGTTGTTTTCTCTCAAGTTGATACCCTGCCCTGGACGCTATGATATTGCTGGGAAATTGCTGAAAGTGCCGATACAACCATTTGTCTAATTATTTACGTAATATCAAACTGCTTGACAGGTGTGGAAGAAACAGTTTTCGTTTCTAGTGAATATGTGGTTCTCATATTTTGATTGGTTTGAAATAATAACGTCATGTTATTAAACACAATATAAAAGGAATTGCAGAAATAAGTGGCTGTTGTTTTTTTTAACATAATGTATCGGATTTTAAACTACATGTTTTATCTCGCGTAACTTGCACATAAGCTGGAACAGAAACTTAATTAATAGATTTTTAAATATTATGTTCGGTTTTATAGCGCTTTTAAAAGTTGCAGTTTTTATTGGTTTGTTCGTTTGGTTGGTTGGTTAGTTTAATGGGCTGTAACGTAACTTTTAATTTCTCAGTTGTTTCTTGTTAATACCAGTTTGATTGGGTAAGAAACAGCGTGTAGTCTCGATGAAAAGGCAGTCCTTCGGCAGGTTGACACTTAAGGTTGGAATCGAGCAGACCCTGCTTCGAATGAGCCAGAAGTCAGTTTCTATTATTGACATTTTTAACAGTGGGAATAGATTTTAACTGGGTATACACAATTACAATATTTACATCTTTTGTTTTACTCCAGTATTTTCAACGATATATCTTGCTCGTAAAAGATACTTTTATTATTAAAACTAACGTTTTATCGCTTACTGTTTAGAGCTCTGCAAATTCGAATAATTCAATGCAAGCAAACAGCGGTGTAAAAATTAATATAGAACTTTAAGAAATTTTTCACTCGAAATAAACTGTTTGATATCATATGAACTCATATTTTAATCTGTGACTGACTCAGAAATGCCTCTTCAACAGACGACATAGTGTTAATACGTTGGAAAACACAAGTATTAAATTAATGCTACCAGACTTCTATTTAGTGCCGTATAGTTCATAATTACGTGTTATTTTAATAGTGATACATTTGACATAAACTAGTACAATTTTTATGTGCAATAAACATGCGGAGTTTTCTAAAAGAGATACCCTGTTATTCTCACAAAATGGCTTGTCCAATTTCTTGACCCACAGAGCAGCCATCGCGTCCGCAGGTGGCGGACAGGGAGACCTACTCGTTGAGGGGTTGTCAGGTCATAATACGGAAAGCCTTGGCCGCTGTCCGTAGTGGGTGACGTGTTTGGAGAGTGCCTCGCTCCTTGCACGATAAAGACCCCTTTAGAAGATTTCGAAAAAGAGAAGGCTTGTTGTAGCCGCTACAAAACGCTAAAATCTCCGCTCCTCCCTAATTCTCCATCCTTTTCCCGTGGCAGTCAAATTGTGTTCGCTAGTTCCCATCCTACCCCTTTTTCTATTGAATTATTGTTTGTTAACGCGTTCTCGTCCTGAATATAACTGAAATACCACTCGCTGGACGTAGGAAAAACCATCTTATCATCAATCAATCAACCAACAAATGTCTGGAGTGTATAGTATTCGCTTATCAGTCATAACATCTAAAAATGCTTATCTACGGAAGCCCATTAATGCCAGGTTGATAGTTTTTTCTGAACTAACGCGTTATAACGACTTAACTAACATGTTACATGTATAACAACTTACAAGCTGTTACTGGTTACAACGACTTACTAACTCTTTATTTATAACGCCATAGCTAACTTGTTATTACGACTTAACTAACTCGTTCTTACGAATTGGTTAACTCATTATTACGACTTAGCTAACTCGTTATCACGACTTAGCTAAGTTGTTACCACGACATAGTTAACTCGTGTTTACGACTTAACTAACTTGTTATAACAACTTACTAGCTGTAACTCGTTATAACGACTTGGTAACTCCTTATAAAGAGTTAGATGAGTGAAGCCGTAATAACGAGTTAGCTAAGTCGTTATAACGAGTAAGCCAAGTCGTTATAATGAGTTACCTATGTCGTAATAACGAGTTAGCTATGTCGTTATAACGAGTTACTAAGTCGTTATAACGAGTTAGTAATGCGTTATAACGTGTTAGTAATGTCGTTATAACGAGTTAGCTATTTCGCTATAACGAGTTAGCTAAGTCGTTATAACGAGTTAGTAATGTCGTTATAACGAGTTAGCTAAGTCGTTATAACGAGCTACTGAGTCGTTATTACGAGTTACTAAGTTGTTATCACGAGTTACAGCTAGTACGTAGTTATGACGAGTTAGCTAAGTGGTTATAACGAGTTAGAAAAAAATAAAACATCACCAAGGCACTAATGGGCTTCCGTAGTACGGAAGCCCATTAGTGCCACGGTGATGGTTTTATTCTGAGCTCTAATATACAAATAAAACAAATCACAACCAATTTGTAAAGGTATCTATTGATTTTCGTGTGACTTTTTTTTTATTGTCAACGACTTCCCGTTTCAATAATTGTCGGGATCTCGATAGTTTCTTAGCGATGCTTTATAATACGGGTCATTGGATGGCATGTAAGCTGGTTTATTAAACGGTCCATATGATGGTTCAGAAGACGATTCATCGTACTGTTTGTAAGACTGTTCATTTTTATAAGTCGATTTCGGAGATGGGTTGTATGGCGGTGTGTTGTATTTGTCATGGTCGTTGGATCTTATGCTGTACTTGTTGTTATCCTCTGGCTTCTTACAACACATTCCGTCGCCGGGTTGGTCAGGTTCACATCCGTCGCAAGAGTTGTCAGTTGATTTCACTATTGGGCAATTTTTGGGTAAATTACAACCAAGAACTGAAATAAAACAAAAAGACACAAGAAAAACTGTGGGCAACGCTCACTATTTGATACTTCCCTTTTGGCAAAGTCCAGGTTTTGTCATGTAAAACCCCAAATATTATTCTCATCATAATGTAAAATATGTGGGGCACAATGGCACAACGCAACGCGACAAAGATTCTGTAAAAGTTTAAGGCCTATGCAGTGTTGTAGGAAAATTTGCGGATAAGATATGGGCACTTTTCAAGTGGGAGGTATAATAAAATGTTTGAATATATTTTACATATTTTGCAAGAAAACGACAGACTACTAAGACCTTATAAACAAATGGCAAATCAGTCGTTATGCTTTCACAACAAATTGTCAAAATCAAAATAAAACATAAAAAAAATCACCAAAAGTAGCAAACAAAAATCTAAAGATAAGTCCGGTTTTCACACGTGCTGCTGTAGGCCATATTTAATTCGTTGCGTCCATTATCTACATTATGTTTTTTTTAATTATTTTTTTATATAATATACACAGTAGTTACAGTATAAAAGTTGTATACTTACATAGTTTTTCTTTCACTATAAAATAAAAACAAGAGATACACATAAAAAACTTCATGGATTAATATCTTAACTTTTTATTCTAAAAAGACTTACTTCTGTTTTATTCTTAAAACTGAGCTTTTAACATAATTTCTAACAATAACAATAAATTCTGCATTACATGGCCTTCTATATATACCAATAAAATAAATTTATCTTAGAAATGCTAGAGATAATAAATGCAGAAAGACTTTATGAAATCAAAGTGTTCTTAAGTGAAATATATTAGTAAAAGTTAAACTTGAACATTATTGGCTTAAAAATAAATAATAATTTTGATAAATTACTGCTTACCAATCCAAATCTCAGGGGTACTGTTTAAATGTCGAGTTGAACATATGTCACAAAATTCAGGAGGATGGTCATATTTTACTGTGAAAAAAAATAGCGTGAAATAAACAAAAAAGTTCTTTATCATCTAACGCCATGAAATGCATAGACAAAATTCATCATTTTTAAATAATGAACATTTCAATAGTGAATTAACAGTTTTCAACGAATGAAACAATAGAAAGTTGCATAAAGTTGATAAAGGCAATGAAATCCTTTTACAACACGTAAGTAAGAAAAAGGGAAGATATAATTAAATTGGAAGAGTTAACAAAGAGTCTTGCAATCATCTATATTTTAAATGTTTGTCTGTCTGTTTGGTTTATGTAGTTTAACCCTTTTCAGCTATTGTTAGCTATTTCATGGCGTCGTTTTTTTTAATAAAGAAGAAGCCGGAGTACTCAGTGAAACACCCAAAGCTTCATGTATTAATAGAGAAAAAAATCTAACTAATCTGTTATTTTTATAGTCCACATCATTTTAATATAAACGCGTATGAATTCAATTCTGCTTGAAATGTGATTCATTTTCAATGAGATCATTAGCTACATGTACTTACTCAGTGGTGTCTCTATTAAAGAAAAAGCGTTTTCAGAAATCTCATTCAGTTTATAACACCTATATAGATTGTTGTTAGCTCCACGTCTGTAAACAAGTAAACAAGAAGAAAATGAGGTAGATAAAGAACAAATACAGAAAACTAATCATTGGCAGCACGCAACCACCAAAAGTAACAGAAAACATAACTTAATAATGGTATGATAAAAAAGTAAATGTAGTTGTCCTTAACTTAAGGTTTGGAATATGTCTTAAGGATCTCTGTAAAGTCTTATCTTTAAGAAAATACTAGACTAGTAAAGATACAGAATGTTAACGTTTTAATGCATTATAATGCTTCCTTAAAAACAATTTCGATGTATTAATACAAATGTACCTGGTCAAAATAAAAGGTCCAGATCTCTGGAAACAATTCACTTGCAATCCATTAAAAACATAAGTATATGCATTCACTGGAGTAAGATCTGTTTTGAGAGCGTCATTGTACAACGTTTTTTGCTGCAAAGTACACGGAAAAGAACAAAACGCATGCGCTGAAAAAGAAACGGATAATACTTCAATATCGACTAACTATTTAAACAAAAAAGCGTAATAGACTCAAAAATTAAAAAAAATCACGTAAATACAGGATAATAACTCGTAATATAGATATACTTCTTTCGTACTTCCACGATATTATTTTAATTTTACTAAAACTAATGAGGACAATCCTTATCTCGAACTAATAAGTTATTTTCGTGTTTAACGAAATAATAATTCTGGTGTTTGTTAACACGTATTTATCTAGTCTAAACACTTTTTAAGAAATTATTTTAAAATTTATAGACCTTATCTACCAAATAAGCCATTTTGTGTTTAGGGATAAGAATTTTGTCTTATTTACCGTTGCTACTACTAAGTATAAGTGTACTAAGCCCCCCCCCCCCCTCCCCCCCAAAAAAAATGTCCATAACTTGACACTCTTGGCTTTTAACCCATATCAACATATCTCTGGGACCTTATTCACGAAGCCTCTGTAAATTACACATATTCAAAGTCTTTACAGACCATTTCCTCATCTTTTACGGAGCGATTACAGAAACTGTACAAAAGCCCCCGTAACGTTTGCAATGATTTCGGACTTTTTCGGAAGATTTACGAAATTAAAAATGTATTAGTAATAATTAGAGTCAATAAACAGTCATTAATATCTAATTAACAAATAAACGTGTCCATGTATATGAGTAACAAATCGCGTTGAATGGCAACGTGCTCTAATCCGTAATATTTTACCGGAGTCTTCCTGCAAAGTTATCTCGTTATACGAAAACGTTATCTGGTTATAATAGGAAAGCTCTCTCATGATTACGAGATAATTCTCGCGTAATTACGATACACGTATAATTATCTCTTAATTAAGAGATAGTTAATTTTCTAATATCCGGATTGTACAGAAGCTCATAGCTGCCTGCAGTTATTGCTTATAAATCGACATATTACAATAATTATCGTGAAAATTGATCTTAAAAACAGTAAGAGGACTGACTTATTACGACAAAATAAAAATAAAACATAATTTCATGTCTTTATCATCATGAACTAAAATAAAATAGTTTTTATTATCTCAACAAATTGCTAAGTCGATGTGTTTAACACGTCTCAATTCAAATTTGTCTTAATAAGAATACTGAATTATGTCAATAAAGTAAAAATACAAAATAATTTTTATGTCTTATTCATCACGAAATAATTTGAAATCGTTCCAATATCTCGAAAAATTTTTATGTTGCTGTATTTTAAACGTCTTAATTAATGTTTGACATTATTTTATCCGAAGCAACTTTGTTTGATGAAGACGAGGACATCATGAGAAAGGACACTATGTATTTACTCCTACTCAAATGCAACGTCAGCTATTATGTACTATAGGGTTATTGCATGAATATTTGGGAAATTTTGTCCCGAGCAAGATGCTATATTGCACGAGCTTGCGAGTGCAATATAGCATCTTGCAAGAACAATATTTCCCAATATTCATGCAATAACTCTTTTATGTAGTAATAATTTTTGGTTCTTTTAAGAAATTATTCATCATATTTGCTATTTTGTAATATTTTTTAAGCTCCAATATTATATTTTCACTTGGTCAATATTTCATTTCGTACAGTTTATTATAAAATCATAACTCCATTTGGTCATTGTAAGTAAAATTTTAAGAATTACCTGAGGCGACGAGAAGTGACAATCCGAACACAGTGTTCATTGTGGTGTTTTTCTATATTTCTGATTATATGGATCTTTTATATAGCGACACAAAACATGACTTTATAAGTTTTCCATTCCAGAAATAGACAGATAAAAATCATAAGTCGATATTTTTTTAACAAAACATACGTATTTGACAGCCGCAACAGTTGCACAAAATGTTTGTAAAACTAAAAACAAAATGTATACTTAGTGACTTGCAGAAAAACAAGTTAAGTATAGTAGAAACTTTAATGTTGGTAAAAAGTACCATGAACATATCTGTTTTAACCGTTGTTGCTAAATTTTTCACATTATACCATGATATCCGCAAAACCGTATTTGACTGTTACTACCTGTAAACTTCTAAAGTATAGTAGACAGTTATATCTTGCTCTAGTAAACCAACGTGCCTAGTTTCAATGTATTAATTGAAACTTGTGTTTCATTTTGTCAGTAACATTTTTCAAACTAAATGAAATAAAAGTAATCCGAAATGCCAGGGTTATTATATTAACTTATCCAAGCACGTGATTTGTCTTATTAAGAATCACCTGAGGCCCCAAACCAAAATATCGAATCCAACAAAACTAAAATGTTTTAGGAGGTTCTATGACATAAATTTCAAAAGTTTTACAAAAGGAAGCTGAAAAATTGCTGAAAGTGGCGTTAAAACACCGTTCAAACAAAAAAAAAACAAAAACAAAAGGAAGCAATATACATTTTGGGAATATAAGAACCAAGTGGCGAGTTTCAATATTTTATTTATATTTTATGAATGTATCAACTATACTTTATTTCATAATCAATGTTGTCTATCAGGGAGATAATACCTGCGGTAACTATCAGTCAGCCTTAACAGGCATGCACTACGTCGTCGGACTCGGTTAGACACATGTTTCGTCCTTTCCGAGCGTCAATGATGCTCAAACAAAAATTTGACACAACACAAATGTCGGAATCAAATATACAAAACTTATTAATGATCACTATGAAAACGGCACTGATGTTGTTTTGACCATTATGTGTTACATAACTAGTCATTACAAGGGTCGACTTTAAAGCACGGCCGAACGACAAAGTCTAGTTAATGTAGACACCGGACTAGTTTCAACGCTCAGTAGCTAGTCGGACTGGTACGACCAAAATAATGACAGATCGTTGTGTTATCAGCCCGATAACACAACGATTAGTCATTATTTTGGTCGTCTTTACATCAAGGAAAGAAGAACTTCTTAATGTACTACAGATTTACTGCGATAGTATATTGTTCCATATTTTCATTTATATTATTAGACGGGTTGACATGAGAACTATCCAAGACATTATTAGATTTTGTTTTTATCAGATAATGAATATGCAAATTAACACATCGCGCACATTTCAAATGCGTTTTTTATGACTTAATAGCAGTCTGCTGTATTCGCGAACCAAATACTTTTATGTCAATATTTTCAGTTTAAAAAAGAATTATATTGCTGTAAAAGTAATGTCCATATTTTTCAATATATTGCTTTTAATACAATTACAACACAACTTGTTAAAATTCGTAGGCAAAGTTTTTTATTGTTTTCTGTATTGTACTCTAACTTAAAGTTTGAGGTAAATTTCCATCATGTGTGAAGGCTGTATAAAGACTACCAATGACATGTGATGTAAAAATCTGCTACATATGATAGGAATTTTCTTGTATTTTCGCAACCTTTCAATACAGACAGCAAAATATATTACGAGTCACAGTGATTTAACCAAAAGAGAAGCATTTAAAATACATTACATATATATATATATACTCATTAAACATCCTTATAAATGAATGAATAAGTCTAAATATTAATTAATTTGTTGAATTAATAGACGACATTGTCAAGTATCAGTTATCTGTCGGGCTACGCACGTGGTGTTTGGTCACTATGTTTCAATCTGGAAATATGAAAATTTGCCTTTCATAATTTTTCCATCTAATTTTTTTTAAAGGCGCGTTTCAACTTGAATTTTACCTAAATGTGTGTCTAAAAAACCGATTTAATTGAAGGTTTTCATACAAAAGGTTTAAAACAGAAGAATTTTCTATAAACCATACGTATTAATATGAAGTTTCATAAAAAATAGTAATGAAATAATTGAAAGTATAAGTAAACAAATTCATATTTTTTGCATCACTTTATACTTGTTCAAAAAGTGTCTATCTTGTGTGTATAGGATTCAATTTACTAATAAATATTCATATCGGCCGACATTTTATGAGCACAACATTTCATAAAGTACTAAAGTCCTGTTCTGCTAGTAATTGGTTGTAATATAATGCTGATATTTTTTGATAGAAAAGGTTTTTTCAATATTCTATCTGTAAAACATAAATAAAAAACAAAAATGTGCAAATGAAGGATAGTAGAAGTTTTCTCAAAAGATGTGGTGCAGTGCATTTACTTATAGACACTTTTGTGCGGAATTTACATGAGTTCTTGACAACGTAAATTTTCAGGTCAAAAAGCAACACGATGGTATACCTTTTGCTCTGAAAATTGTACAACCAGTGAATCTTCTTCAATTCTTCTTCTTCAAGTCCCAATTTCTATTTATTAAAAAAATAGAAGAGAAAACACTACTGCCGGCAATGTAAAACTCAAAGGGAAATTGAATTCGAACTAAACAGTTTCAAGACAGCAATTAAATAAACCTAGACATCTAACAAATTAACTTGTTCTTTTCAACTCTGACTTTGAGGTACATTTCCATCATGTGTGAAGATGACACAAATACATACTTGTTTTTGTTACTTCTAAGCAATTTTGTTATAAACAAATCTGTTACATAGAAAGAAACTTACTTTGAAACAGATAAAAGCTATTAAAAAAGTAGGACAGTTAGTATTTGATCATCGGTAACAACAATATGACACGTAGTTACATTGATTTTCAGAAAGATAAGTATTCAACAAATCATTTGTTAAAGAGGCAAATTAGTTCATTGCAGATTAGTTAATTGTCGTGACTTACATTTAACTTGTTGTACCTGGGTTTTAGACAATTTTCTTGTGCAATTAATGTTTTCTTAAACAAAATTAAATTAATGCAGACGAATAGTTACATTAAAGACAAGTATTAATGTAGATGCACGTGAATAAAAGTAATTAGTAATAAAATAATTTAAATTTAAAGTGTTGTGATGTCGAAATAATTCAAAATAAACCATATGATTTTCTTTTTTCATTTTGGCGTCATGGTGCTTGCTTACTTATGAGCAATGTTATTCGTCTTATGAATATATCGATATGACCTGTTTCAAGATATAACTGTAACGGCTGAGTTATTTAATTAAAGTCCAACACATGAATATTTAGCCAAGCTTTGTTTTAATGTTGTAAATATACTTGTGTGTAAATATGCATGATGTTTATAACATATTTTGTCATTAAACTTGAATTATAGATCATAAACAAATCTTGTCATTTTTACCGAACATGCCTGTTCTCTCTTGAGATGTTCCAATACTAAGGAGTAGTTTTCTTTCATTAACATAAAAAATACAAAAGATTATTCTCGTTTACTGTTGATTTAAAACTTTAGTTCAAGTAGAATAATGCGATACTAATATAAGCATGGGATGGCAATTTATAATCCAGGACGGTAGTTAGTCAAATTTATGAATCCAGTCCAATCAAACAAAACATTGATCGACCAAATGCCGGTGCTACTGGAAATGACTTTATTTAATAAACGATGCTTGCTTTCACAGAATTGTTGTCGATCAGTATAGTTTGACATCGTTTCCAATAATAATACTGGGATAATTGCACCTGAATTATAGATCATCAACAAATCTTGTCATTTTTACCTAACATGCCTGTTCTATCTTTAGATTTTCCAGTACTAAGGATAACAGCTAATATGATTTCAGTAGTTTTCGTTAATTTAAATCAGAAATACAAAAGATTTAAAACATTAGTTAAAGTAGAATGCTGAGATACTGACATAAACATGGGATGGCAGTTTATAATACAGGACGGTAGTAAGTCAAATTTATGAAGACTTATTCATGAATCCAGTCCAATCAAACAAAACATCGTCGGAAAATATTGACCAAATACCAAGCATACATAATATCTAGGTATATTGATGTTAAAATTGCAAAATTATAATATAGTATAACAAAAAGGTAAATATATATGAATATATAGTTGAAATCTTAGTGCAGTTGTTAAGGGAAATGCTATCCGTGGTCTATTGTGAGTAACGTTTTTTGGAGGGTGCAACACATTTTCATCGAGCTATTCTATTATCAGGGAAACTGCAAACTCTGGGTTATGTTGCTTACAGGTTGTTGTCTTTTATGAAAAATGAATACATCATGTACCTGCAGACAAATACGCGTTATCTGTATAAACTTAGGGTTTTCGTAGACATTGTCTAATATTCTCTTATACTGGACATGACTTACCCTAATTGACAGCCTTCGATACGAAAGATGTGTTGCAACAGGCAGGAACTGAACTGACTGCTCGTCTATAGCAACTATTGTCACTCTTGTCGCTGGTTTATGTATGTATGTTGTTGTTTTGTTGTTGTGTGACACGTTGTGTTGTATTATTGTTTATGTACAGCGATTTTATTATTCCTTACATATTGTTTTACCTCTTATAAATGTAGGAATATAGCTTAAATGGCAAAGTCAAATACAATCTAAATTTTCTCCTCATTGTTCCAAAGATTTATTTATTCCAAATAATTTAATGACTGAAAGAAAGTTTTCGTTACAATCAAATTTAATCTTTAACAAGTATAGTAATTGTATCTAAACGGACCGTTTTTATCTTCACTTAAAAAAATTTCAGATTAAAAAAATCTTATTTCCTTTGTTGACTTTTGAATAAAAACATGAATCTAAATAAACAATAAAAAAATTACAATATATATATGAATCTCCAAGTATCTGAGCCACGGTATACCAAATTACATTTTTGTCTAAACTCGCTCAATTCCCATACTTCATTCATCTGACACGCTTCTTTGAAAACAAATCAATGTTAAGAGTATTTGAATTTTTTTGTATTTCAATTTTGATTGAAAAAAAAAAGATTGATGCTGAAGCACCGTTTAATCGGTCGGTTATTGGCAGACCATTATTCTCCTTTAAAATAAATGACATGCAACAATTTTATACATTTAGAACATTGTTCTCAATAAACGAAACAACATTGAAAAAAGAGCATTTGACGTCGTATGAACTAACAATATATACTACTTGAAAAAATTACAAAACAAACTAAACAAATAATTATAAAAATATGTAAAACAAAAAAGCTATGTTCGTAATGAACTAGAAATGCAATCTATGTCCATGACTTTTTAAGTAAACAGTGATTATTATTTATGTTTTTATTTAGCAAAAACATTGGGAATTAATACTTATACTGACATGAGCTACTTATGCCATTGAGTACTTCAGAGCTTTTATTTTTTTGTATTAGCTTATTTAACATTATGGGTTTAATTTCTCTTTTATCTCAAATAGTTAACTCCTTTATTCATATAAAACCATTTAGTAATATAATAGCGTTTGATTAGGACATTCATACAATTTTAAAAACCTTATTTTTATATAGTATTTAATTCGTTATTATTTGAAATCAGTTAAGCATTGACGGGTCAATGTTTATTTTTACCTTTTAATATATTTTTTCTCAATTTAGTGGAATAATAACCACGAAAGAACCGCTGACAGCTGTATGGAAGTAATTAGTTTATATTATTTTAATAGTATAAATATTTGGATTGGAATATGCGCTTTAAATCGCAACAATTTCGTATGTAGGGCCCGAAATATTGACAATATTTACCATAAGATTGCACTTTGTGACGTAGAAAGTCACAGATTCAGTAAAAATGATAAATAATTCAGTTAAAAGCCTCTTTTCTGCATTTGCTTTCGAAGAATTTAAAATTTCGGGTGATGTCTAGTAACCACTGACAACATAAGTCTTAATAATCTTTGTATTCTTAAAAGTTATATTTTAGAAAAAATTTGAACCAGTCTTTACTTATAACAATAAATTATATCGAATGCTACTTTGAAGAAAAAACATAATTATCAATACAAGATACATTTATTTAATTATTTTTAAACATAAAATAAAATAATTAGAATTTTGTCCGACTTAAAAGGCAGTTGTTTCTGGACGTGATAATTTGGCAGGTCAATCATTGTCCGCTCATGAAGGTAAGAAACAGAAATAGCAAGTAAACAAGCATGATGTTTTTTGCAATTGGTGGATCATTGGACGCCGTCTTTGTGGTAAGAATATTCGACATTTTCAAAGGCAAACTAGATTAAAGGTTAATTATGTAATTAGAAATTAGAAATTTTATCACAGTGGAATTATTTTAGCTTCATTGATTAATTATTTGATGTTTTACCTCCAGGAATTGTTTAGATCAAATAATATAATGATGAAGTAACTACTTATTGTTATTTTTTAAAGTTGTCATAATATCTCGAACTATTTAAAAATGTACTGTTGTTTTATTATAATTAAAATGTATATACTGCACTTTCAAATTGTTTCAAACAGTTGGAAAATGACAAGTTTAGGACAATGACGATAAATTTTCTTTTGGTTAAAGAGACGTAACTGAAACAGACCTTCCTGACTTGTTGCATACAAATAAGGGCCTTAGTACACAGAAGAGCTTGAACACATTCATGTCATTTGTGATGCAAGACAGAAAGAAATAGATGACAATCTGCGTAAAAATACTTTATAGTGTTACAAGAAACGCAGACTTGAATGAATTTGCCTTGAAACGGAAAAACTATACTTGTAACTCTTAAAAACCAATTCTGAATCATGACATTGCTATCAAATACACGTCACTCCAACTCCTGCTTAGGACAGGAATGAAAATATATTGACACAGTTATAAAAATATACAAACATAAAATTTTGTAAACTTATTGTTTACTTGCACAAACATACGCAATATATATTTTTTACCAATAATGATAATAATAATGCATGTAGTTAATATGAAGAGAAATTTTTATGCGCCAAATAAAGTTTTTAAATATATTGCATCTAATTACTGTGATCCTCCAAGGAAAATTCTTGCAAATGTTCTTCGCATACAAATAAGTTTTTTTTTACTTGTATCAGCAATACGAAACGTAATCTTGCCATAACCTCGTATTATAGTACAACATTCTGCATTATATATGTGATAATGATTGACCGTTATACGTTATTAGCATACGATGACTTTTAGGTAATTAATAGTCAAGGAATTTCTAGTATCACCTTCTAGTGACGAGATAATTACAAGATGGCCTACATTCATTATTTGATTTTTCAAATATGTGAATTCACGGTAGAAATTTAACTGTTGAAAATATAATAAAACGTCAAAAGGCAACTGTATTTTGAAGAAAATATCAAATTTTAATTGTCTGCGAAGTTTTCCTTTAAGACACAGATCTAAAATATTAAATAATTTTATTTATCAAATGTCTAGACCGATTCTTTTTTTCTGTTGCCTTCGAATATTTGGAGCTTACCGTGAAATTATAAAAACGTACTGAATGTGATACTTTATTTAAAAGTAAAGAAAGGGTTGCTATGAACACATGATCAAGATTATCACACGGACATTGATATGGTCTTGTTGCTTATTTGATTGTTGTCTGTTTAAGTGTGTTGCTTGCTGTGTTTAATTATTTGTTTCCTTGTGTGGTATTTAACCTCACTTTCAGCAATTTTCAGCTATATCGTTGCGTCAATTTTTTTATCTGGAGAGGCAGACATAAAACTCGGAGAAAACCACGACATTCAAAAAGAAAACTAGCAATCCTTTTCAACTAATTTTGGAGTCAGTGTTGAAGGCACGTTGTTAATAGCAGTAGATAACTTACTACCTTAACTTTTCGACGCCAAGGCCCCTTGTTGTGTTTCTTGATTTTGTATTTAGCAATGGTTTTGTAATTTCGCGTTGTATTCACTACCCCTTAGTATATATTAGTTTACAGTATGTAAACTTTAAGTGGATATTTCAAATTTAGACGTCCGTAGCATATCTTAGGGACCTTCATCTGACCTCGGCATTTGACCTCAAGGTATAATTGATGCATTTTTCATATGGAAAGCCTCTCCAATCTTTAACTGTTTTCCTTTTATCCAAGGCTTCAGATATTATACACACGAATGTATCACAGAAGGCATTATGACCATAATATGATCTGTGACCTGAAGACCATATTTATTTAATTATATATTGAGTTGTCGAGTCTCTTATCTTTTTACCATAGGACTTGGATATTTTTACGTAAAGATGCATCATTGTCAGAAGATGTGTCACCTATGTATTGTTTCAAGGTCAAATACATGTTGTGTTGTATTGAAAGCTTGTCTGTCCTGTAACCTGTTTATCTAATAATATTGTCTTTAGATATTCGGTATGTAGATAGGTCCACGTAGGACGTTGTGTTGCATGCTATAATAGTTTACCTTGGATGACGTTTGACTTTACGCTTCAAGATAAAATTTCCATTTTTTACATACTTGGGCTGTAGATATTTGATAGGTAGGTCTGCATACGGCGATGTATTTGATATCACTGTGTATGACCTTGGATAACCTTAACGTGATGGTCAATTATCCGTGTATTTTCCTAGGCCTTACATATTTGATATGTAGTTAGGTCATCATATGGCTAAAGTCATTTGATATGTAGTTTGGTCACCTTATAACGATAAGGACATTGCCAATAATAATGATATTGGATGACCTTTCGGCCTTGATTATCAAGGTCAAATTTCAAACATTTTTGTCTTTTACTAACGCATTATGTATTTTGGTATCATGGAAGGAACTGTACCTTTCCAAAATGGATGATCATTGACATCGTTGTCATTTGTATAATGGTTTTAAGCACGTTAGTCTGTGCTGTCATTTATTTATTTTTTGATGGGGTATTAACAGTCTTCTGATAGTAGGTACATGTATTAGGCAAGAAAGATATATACAACAGACCACCTTGGATAACCTTTGATTATGGCAAGTACAATTTTTAATGTTTGTAATATGAGTTCTAGTTATCTGGTTATTATTAAAATATTTTTATACGTAAACAAGCCAAAAGGTAATCAAGAAAATATTTAAAAAAAATCTAAATTTCAAGACAAACGCCAGAACAAAATAGACAAACAACAAGCATCTGTAAAATAACAATGTTCGAATAGTTACTCGGGTAAATTAAGTTTCTCTGGGAAAACAGATCTTGCTTTATGTGCATGATAGATTCGCAATTTATCTTGTAGTTTTATAGGTTTAAATTATTGTTCATATTTAATATATAAACACAGCGTAAATATAGTAGGTATAGTAGATAACTACTAGACTTCTAATGCATGTTCATTTATTATGTCAAATGTTATATATTTGAGTTTATAATTGTCTCAATATTTTCGGGTTTTGCCTTTCGTCTGATTTTTGCCATAGTCATCCGGGTTGTAGGAATAGTCATAGTAGTTTTTGTTATACTTTGGGTTTGCGCAACACATTCCGTCATCGGGTTGGTCAGGTTCACATCCATTACAAGAGTCGTCAGCTGCATCAATAACCGGGCAGTTCTTTGGCACATTGCAACCAATCACTGAAATATATAACACGAATTTAGTTTTAGTTTTACTTTGTTTAAACAAGAAGCAATATAAAAACTGGATGCCATTTTTAGCAGCGAAATTGCTGAAACACGTTTCTTTCAATCAGCTGTTTTTTTTAAATACTGCGGTTTAGAAATCTTTTATCTTATTAAACCAAGTAAGCAACCAATTAACAATTTTTCCACATATAGTCGATTTTGAACATATTTTTACAAGCAAACTAGTTTAGATATTATCATTATTAATTTAAATTAAAACCAAATTGCAATTTTTCTACCACGGGGCCATTTCATAAAAACATATTTTTTCATTTTAAATTTGCTGCAAATAATTAAAAAGTATCTCTTTTGTATAATATGTAACAATGATCAAGGCCAATACATTTTGTGAATATACAACATTATTTAGAGGTCGTAGTACTTACATGTTTTATCTGTCGCTGAAAAAAATAAGAAATTGTTCAATAGGTATTAAACAGATCCATACAGAAGTTATAATTAACATTTTATTAAAAAGCCTGCTTTTGATATATCAATATTAAGTATATTCAGCGATACATAAAGAAGTTATAATAACACCTTACATTAAAAAGCCTGCTTTTGATATATTAATATTCAGTATATTTTCACCGGCACTATAAGCTTTGCATTGATTTTGGCATCACATGTTTATTTGGAAAATAATACCTTTTATTGCATATCAGTAATAAATTAGTAAATATGATTGGCTTACAACCGATCAGCTGACGTACGGAAATACAAGATATAAAAGCCAGCGGTCCGATATTCTTATATGGACTGATATATAACAGTCCATATAAGAAAATTGGATCGATGGCTATATACGGAATAATATTCAGAGTTATTTCCTTTCTTCTTAATTTTTTCAATATAATGACTAGTAAAAAATCAACACACTACGCAGAAAATACTATATAAAGAAACAACAGACCTTTTATAAAAAAAGAAAGAAAACAGAAAAAGTACATGCACAAATGTATCATTGAATTTAAGATTCGTCGATGCAATAAACATATTAATTTGTGTTGCTGAAGGCAATATCACAAAATTTTGATAGCCCTCGGGTCATGATATGAAACAAGAACTGATATTATCCTCACCTTCGGCTCAAGCCATATAAGTGTTTTGGTCCAAATCAAGACCCTTGTGCAGTCAAAATTTTGTGCTATTGCCAGCAGCAACATGAACTATTCTGTAAATATAATTATCCTGGATTTTGATTTATAGACGGTTTTTTTCAAGCTTTTTAAACGTTCTTTGCAATAATGGGTTTAATAATAAAGCGTCCTCACCTTAGACAGTTAAGGACCGTTTTAATACGTACCGACCCATACTTCCGGTGTACTAACTAAATTTGCAGCGGTACATATATCACAGAGTTCAGGAGGCGTGTTGAGTGTAACTGAAAAAGCCAAATTTTAAACAATTTTATTTGTACAAACATACCCTGTTCCTTATATATGCTTTGGGCTTATTTACATTTCTGATTTTTAATTGGTAAGGTATTCACAATACAATGCTGTATGTGACTGTATTGCAATCACTTTGCCCTATATACATGTATTTTACTAAATATGTATAATTATATTACCGTCATATCAATAAGGATTGGTTACGATGACATGCAGCGAATAAAGAGTCTGTCTGATAAAGGGGAGGGGGCTTATGCAGTTCTCTTGCACTATAAAGACCATTTTCAAGTTTTAGAAAAGGTATAGGTACAATTTAGCCGTTACATTGGGCTTAACGTTGTTGCCATTTGGTCAGACCCTTTTAAGAACTGAATAATTTTTGGCTAACTTGCCCATAATTTAGCTATAATGCTTCTCTACTTTACTTTAAATTATTCAACCTTTCTATGACTGAAGTTTAAGTTTTCTACATCGGATTTGAACTTTTTCCCATGGCTGTAGTGCTGTAATAGGCGCCCCAGTTTCCAACAGACATTTTGCAACTTTTAGACAAAACAATAATATACTAAACCCATACTTGTTTGCATTACTGTAAATAAGACGTATGCATTGTACAATTTTTGATCGAAAATACATATGATTAAAACTGAAATTATGGGTTAAACCAGGTTTGGCATGCCATAAAACTTGGTTTAACTCACAATTTTCTTAGAAACATCTGTACCAGGTCATGACCATTGCTGTAGTCACTATGTTTTTGTATGTTGGTTCTGGAGATGACCGGTTTCTCGGAATTTTATTTCTGCATTGTCTTTTCTGACAGTTTTCTCGGTTTTCGGAATTTTAGTATTACTCATACTGAATAAGTATTTACCTTATTTGGCAAAATAACCACTTACATAAGTCAGTTTGTAATACAACAAATGCACTATCGCAAACGTCAATAATCTTGATACACCGATAAATATTCCTCCCTCGCCTGAAATGATAATATCATTGCCATTCATTTTTCAGTAAAAATGGTTGTGTTCTGAAATTGGAAAAAAATTATCATAGACTTCATAAATATGACATATTTTTCATATGTTAATAGACCGGAAGAAAGAAAGCTATTTTCCCCACCAGAGCAAATATTCATATTTGTCCTCTTGTGACAGGGTACTCATCTCGAATCTCTTGTGCTAAACCACTTCTGTATTCTCAGTGTCATCTGCTGACAACAACCACTAGAAGGACTAACTTTTATTAACCAGATTGCGTGTAATTGACGTAAAACTTGTATAACTGTACACATATCCGGCTGCAAACAAACACAATAACTGGTTTCCAATGTACTTATTAAATTGCGATTCAAAAGTAATAACGTAGACGTTCAGCTGGGATCATACTGGGAATACAAGTACAAGATTTATATCTAGTTTAGTCGAAAATGTTCACAATTTACCTGTTCAGAATGAACGGTCCTGATCTCTGGAGGCATATTATTTCTAAACCGGGCACTTCCGGTATGGTTAGAGTATATGGATTCGGTAAGGACAATGTTACATTCCCAGCTTCATTGAAAAATGTTTGTATTTGCCAGTTGCACGGAAACGAACAAAATGCGTTGGCTGAAACGTAAAAACCAGTTTTAAATATATTTTGTTATTTATTAAAAAAAACTAACCTTACCCACATATGTTAAACTAAAATGGAAAGAAATATCAATTAAATCGGCGCTATTTACCCCTATTTTGGTAGTCTGAGAATACTCTGGCGTCAAACGGCTTTTTAATCTCATCAAAGTTCTAAAAAGTGTTAAACAGCAGAGCATTCTCTGACTACTAAATTACACATTATTTAGGAATGTACATTTCCATATCGTACTACAAAATAACTGTAGCCTAAGTGGCCGAGTAATTAAGGTAGTTTGTCATCTACTATTGTTCACGCGCTTGTCACTGAGATTGAAGGTTGGAGACATACTGAGGACAGGTTGTGCTCGAATCCAATCTTAATTTATAAGGATTGCCAGTTATTTCTCCAGGTCGGGGTATTTTCCGGTATTATGGCCTTCTCCCCAAATTAACAATTGATGTCTCAATATACATGCAATTGACTTTAAGCACCGTTTGAACAAACAAAAGTGGAATGCATAAAAGATGCCTTATAAGCCCGTTAAACTGATTGTTTAAATTTGAAAAGAATAATATTCATATATTACTGACGACATGACAACATATGCCTAAAGCTCAATAATGTGAAGCAAATTTGTTAAACTTCTAACATTCCTTTGTGTATCTCGCTTGTGTATTATGTTAATAAAACAAAAAAAAACAACACAAAAACTGATTGTAGTTGTATCTTGATTTTTAAAACGATATACAATAACATCAATAATATAACATAGACGAAAAATTCAATCGGAAGCAAACAACCGATGTTATGTAAAATAACTTAATATACAAATTACCTACCTGAGACAAAGAAGAATAATACAGCAAAGAACTTCATGTTGTGTACTGCTGAAGTCTTCTGTTCTTGGACTCTTTTATACTTTGTTTTCCAATACACCTGTTACTGTTTACAAGTCAAACTGAATAATATAAAACTTGCATTGTAAGATGAAAAGAATAAAAACGTTAGACACAAGTGACATTATTACATGAGAAGCTGCTGCAATTTAAATAGGCTAAACATATCAAATTTGTTAAAGTTTGTACAATATTAAATCAAATTTTTCGTAATGTAGTTGTTAATATACACGCAGTGAATATGTACCTTTACCTATATTAAAACCAAAGGCATGGTAAGCTTGTCTCCAACATTAATTGTTTGTTTGTCAGCAATTTTTCAGCTATATCATGGCGTCCAGTTTTTATTGGGGAGGAAGTCGGAGAAAACCCCGACCTGCGGTAGGAAAACTGACAATCCTTGTCAATTAAGATTGGAGTCGAGTACACCCTGCCTGCAGTGAGAATCGAACCCGCAATCTTAGTGTTGACAGACCACGTGATCAATAGTAGACGAACTACCTTGACCACTCGGCCACCGAGGCCCCCCAACATTAATAGGCAAGGCTTTGAATGTTTTCACTGTCAAAGGTCAGTGGTTTGCACCGGATATATCCTCCCAAATAAGAATGCTATAGCTGAATAATTGCTGAAAAGGCTCTTAAGCAAACCAACTACTAAACAAACACAAATGATTGTACCATCACATTCATGATTGTGTCTTGATGTTTTTTAATTTGGTGTATAATTGTAATTTTATGTAAATATGTATGCTAGGATTATCACATACAAAACGTTTGTTTTACTAATAAAATAGCAAATAGTACATACGTCTGTTCTAATTGGACATCAAACACATAAAAATGTCTTTAAAAAACCTTTTTTTAATTTATACATGAAGCAGTCAACAATACATGTAAACTAGAGGCGGGAAAATACATGTATGTCAAGAAACTATGTTTGAAATTCTGGAGCAAATTTTCAATAATTAAATTTAAATTTGTCTGAAGTCTGAAATTTGTCACAAAGTTTTTCAGAAAATGTTGTTAGTTAAAAATTAGGTAGAAATGTCTAAACAATCATTATATTGAATATTATATATTAAAGCATAAATTTATCACTAATGTATTTAAAACGACAAGCAAGTTGTTTACCATAAACAGTTTTAAAAAGAGCTATATATAATATGTAAAGTTCCTGCTGTTTATGCATTTATTTAACGATTCTGATTTTAAATTCATCAACACAGCTGGCAATATGTTTACTTTCTCGATCGCAATTTACAGCATTAAATCAATACGTGCTTTTATTTTAAAGGATATATGATAGCGTTTTGCGTGCAAGGATAATGCTACAGGTATGATTTTTGTTTGTTAAATCTTTTGATTGGTTGTGGTTTTCTGTATTCACAAGTTTCCACTAATTTGAACTAGAAGAAAACTGCAACAAAATAATTCTTAATAAGTAACAAAGTCAAAGTTTTTTGTCAGATTTTCATCTAATGGAGATTAGATTACAACAGAAACGAAACGTACGTTTACAGTAATTATGTGTGGGTACGTTTAATCTGTCGGACTTGTTACAATTTAAAGAACTGATTTTATTTAATTATTCTCAAATTAAAAACGTGGTATTTTATAGTGACAGAATACAATTATGGTCCATTGTTATCTCCCTTGGTAGGTGGGACGCAACTGTTTTTTTCGATTAATGACAGTGTTATTCCCCAGCCCAATGTATTACAAATGTGATGTCATTAAATTTGTTTTTACAAGTTATATTTGTTGTCTTTTATAATCGATCTCCTGCCATTTGTCAACATCTGCAAACTTATATGTGCAGGCATAGTGGCACGCTCACAACTTGCATTACTTTACGTTTCAAATATTTTCGTTTCTTATTATTACTTGGCAGCCATCAATTAAAAGGCTATATGTCTACGACCATCCAGGCCCTCATTAAGAAGCTTTTTGAGTCGAGTGGTGGAGACTGGTGCACTATTAATAAGCGTGTTTTAAACCTCTTTCAGTTTTACAATTTTCTTAATTTTATTGTTACTGCCTCTTTAACTGTTTCGTTTGTCAGTTAAAAAATCATCTGTTTCATATTAGGCCATCACTGCTTATTCCATTAAACTTTATATGCAGATAAAAATAGCGTTAATTACATTGAACATCTCTAATGTCGACACTATACAGAATTTATTTGTTTTTTTAAGAGAAAATACAAATATGTATGTACAACGAAACGCAGTTAAATTGTTGTACATTTGCTTTGTTCTGTTTTAGTCTATAGCAATTCTTGTGATCTTCTGAAGAGGGTGTCTGACAGTTAAGATTTAAAAAAAAGTTTCGCTAAACAGCACAGCTTACATCTACTGAATTTTATATTTAATAATCTTTAAGTTCCTATTCGTTCGCGTCTACAGGTTTCGAATCACAAATTGCAGCAACTAATGTAATTCAGTATTACTCCAACAATGAAGGTTTTTAGTAAGAAGTTACAAAAATATGTTTAGTTACCAATAGACTGATGACGTGAAGGTTTTTTTTAACATTTAAGCAAACAAATGATCGTTCCAGCACTAAACATTTTTAATTTGGTGTAGAATTATAACCGTATAGAAGCTACAAGACTCCTACTTTGATGTAAATATGTATGCTCTGATTGTCAGCAACTAAAAGTTTTGACTTATAAGATAGCAAATAATACATAACAACAAATGTGTTTACTAATAGTAAATTAAATACATATGTCAAGTCACAAAGTTTTTCTTAATAAGTTTAAATAAAAATTTGTCTGAAATAAATACAAATGTTTTCCAGAAAATGTAGTAATTGGAAAATTAAGAAATGTCTAAACAATCATATATTGAAACACAAAGTTTCATAAATGTATTTAAAGTAACAACTTGTTAACCCAAAAAAGTTTAACTTAGACATGCATAACATTACTACGTCATGTCAAGTTTCTGCTGTTAATGCATTTATTTAGCGATTCTGACTTTATAATATAACAACACAGCTGGCAAAATGTTTACTTTTTCGATCGTAAAGAACAGCATGAGATCAAAACGTGCTCATTTTTCAAGGATAGTTTTCAGATAGACATTGTGTTCTCTTGATTATGTCTAGGTATCTACTGATTTTTAAGCAACAAAATCACCACCTCTGACCTGGAAGAGTGATGCAACAAAATAATTCTTAATAAGTAACAATGTCAGAGTTTTGTAGCAGATTTACATCTAATGGAGATTAGAACATTTTGGTTTTACGAACAATACAGTAAATTTATCTATTTTTTTTCGGTTGGTTTCTTTCAGGGATCATGCGAGGTTTTCTGATTCGGCGTTTAAAACTTAGTCCAATAAGAATTAATATGATTGTGTGCACTTTGGCAGGTAATATTTTTCGCGACGTTAAATGGACCGCAATAATAGCGAAATTAGATTTAAAAACGACAAAGTACGTTTACAGTTATTATATTTATGTATGTTTAATCAGTGTGACTTGCGACCTTTGCTATCTCTCTTAATTAGTGGAACATTATGGTTTGTTCTCAATTAATGATGGGGTAATCCCCCAGGACAGTACAAATTTGAAATAATTAAATTTGTTAGTCACATTTTTTGTCTTATAAAAATTTATTGAAAAAAATTGACAATAATGATACAAATGATAAAATGCTTATTTTGTTTGTAGTGAGTATAGTTCCGTTACTGCTCGAGTAACTGTAGAAATTTGTGATTTGACAAGAAATAAAAGTTACATTAAATTTCATTGATTTTTTCATTCATTTCGAGTTTAGTTGTCAATATTTGTGTCAAAATGTGATTATTACAAATGATCAGACATAACATGAATAATTCTATGTCCGATCAATTGACAATTGTCATCGTGATTCATCATCACTATCTTGAAAAAAGTAGATTACATAACTAGTTCAGCGACTGACATTACCCTTATTGTTTTAATAACTAACATAACACAGGTTGAAACATTTTTTGACAACTCCTCATATGAAGTACACTAAATGCAGTTTATGACAAAACCTTGCAAACCAAAAGTGAAAAAAAATACTTAAGATCTAAGACCTCCTATCTGTCAACATCTGCAAACGTACATGTCCAAGAAGAGTGGCACGCACACAACATGAATAATGTTCCGTGTTTATTTTTTTTATTACTACTTGAAGGCCGACAATTGAGAGGGTGTTGAGTACGACTATCGAGGCCCTCATTACGTAGCTGTTTGAGTACTGGATACTAGTCCACTGTTTATAAGCGTGTTTTAATCATGTATTTAAATTTTAAAATTTTCTAAATTTGTGCCACTGCCATTTTTACTGTTTTTGACCGTTAAAATTTTATCTGTTTCAACCTAAGCTAAAGCCATCACTGCATATTAAAACTAAACTCTATTTGCAGATTTAAATATCGTTAGTTACATTTTAACATCTCTAATGAAGTCAAATGTATAATAATTAATTTGTTTGTAAGTGAAAATACAAATATGTCTGTACCACGAACGCATTTAAATTGTTGTAAATTTGCTTTCTTCCGTTTTAGTCGATATAGCTACTGTAGTAAATATCAATATTAATGCAGGAAATTAAAATATGTAAGAAAACTAAGATTTACTAAAAGATGTAGTTAAACAGCAAATCTCATATAATACTGAATTTTATAGGACATAATCTTAAAGTTTCTACACATCTACACGTTTTAAATCACAAATGTCAGCATCTAGTTAAATACAGTATTACTCCATAAATAAGTAAGAAGTTACATAAATCCTTCCAGCATCCACTAAGTTAATGACGTGAAAACTTTATATATATCCACGATTGGGTGAATTAACTATCTATCTAATTAAAATAAATTAGGGATATCACAAACATTTTCAACTTCCCCTGGAATCTGATCATGACAACAAAATGTGATCCTTCCACTAATGTCTAGCATCATTTTAGCAGCACCGGCATCTAGAGTTAATTAACAATACACAGTAATTGGGACCTTGTCATTATATGTTAATTTTCTAAATAGATTGCTGGTGCTTATGAGAAAACAACTTACTCAATTATTACAGTGGTGTTAGTGTCATTCAGTTTTTTGTGTTTGTATTGTTTGTCCGTGTGTTTTGTTATGTTCTTTTTTTTGTTTGACCATGGGTTTTCTTTTTATTTGACTCATTCTCTAACGAATAATTCTCAGTATCTTTGTTTCTCGTTTCTGATGACAAACATAAGCAAATCGCAAGATCAAAGGCAGCTAATAAGATTTGATCGCTAGTGACTGTGCCATGGATGACTAACATTTTGTAATATCTTGCCACCATTTTAACCGGTGTAACGTCATAAGATATTAACATTTTCTTTATTGTGACCACTCTTATACTGTGTAAACAACATCCAAATGTGTACAAACAGCGTTTCGTTGCATGATCGGCTTTGCTCCACCACACTGCTGTCTAAACTCAGGACTACAACTCTATAACACTCTATAAAAATGTGCGTTCAATAATACAATGTCACCTCTTTTTCGGAGGGCCAATTGTTAGAAATTTTTATTAAACAACATATTTGTCATGCTTAGAGGAACCGTTCGACATTTTTAAATGATAGTGGAAGATACTTGTTAAGAAGCTTTGTTTATTCTCTTTATATTGAGAAATGGTATTGTCTAGAATCCATCTGGCGTAACTGTGCACTTTTTGAGTGAGTTTTTTCCGGTTTCTTCTTCCTGGAGGGATAGGGTGTGTTTTTCGCAGCTCGGCTCAAATAATTTATTTCTTGGTTATTTTTTGTTTGCTGTGACAAAATTTATATTGTTTAATTCATCAAATAAGATCTTTCATTTTGTTGGGTATTTTCGTAAGGACAGTAGGAATCTTAAGTTTATTTTAGAGGACAATTCCGTCTGAGGTAGTTGGAAAATCCTTGCATAAGGCAAATATGGATAAGCTGTTAAAGTTCAGGATCAAATTTGTCAAATGAGAATAATGGAAATTCTTTTTGAGAAACTGTAGTGAAATGACAATCAAAATTAAAATGACGGAAGGTCACGAAAACTGCAATGGACGTTTTGATACAAATCTTAACAATATCAAAGCAAAATTATTTAATTAATTCTGTATATCAAAAGAGACAAAAGAGCAGTTCGGGTAGATTATTACCATTTGAATCAACTGATAAAAGCATCTATAAATCCAAAGCCAATTGCATAGATTTTTTAACTACATAACGCAGAATGTACCCGTGGATAAGTGTCATCCTAGATGTTATATATAATGACCTAGGCTCAAACAACACCTATGAAGTAATTTGTCGTGATTTCATAAATGATAATAAGGCAGAAAGGATTGAGTTCATTGTACATCAAAGCATGACAACAAGTAAAATTATGATCCAAGGGAAAAAATATAAAATTTTTTGTGATCAAGGTTGACAATATCTCAAATAGTTTGGCCAACAAAACTGAAGAGCAAAACTTAAACTCCACTTCATTAGAAGTTATATAGCAAAGTTCTTCATTAATGGAAAATTTGCATTATAATCAGAATGAAGTCTGTGATCAGACAATGGTAAAAACTTTGACAATGAATTACACATAATTGAAAGCAGTCATGAACAACCAGAATCTGAAACGAACAACCCAAAGTCCACTGATAGCAATGTTCAGACTCACCCTCTAGATAATCTCGATAAAATTCCAGAGAAATTGAGAAACTCACTAACATAATATATTTTTTGGAAAACTCTAAAATCTGAAATTGTAACTACAAGTCTACAAGTCCTTATTAGCTAATAAAATGAATTGCGAAATTGAAAAAGAAAACATAAAAGATTACCTCAAACAACTTGAGGAGAGGCAAATGAAACTAAAACAGATTTATGAAGAAGCACGAATGAAGTTTCAGGAAAGATACCCTAAAGAATGAACACACTATGATGAAGGTATTAGTGAGAGGGTTCATGTTGAATCCAACCAGGAACTAATGCTACATTCTACCAAAGATACCGAAAATAAAAGATTTACAGGTTGAAGATTTGTATTAGAGTGCCAACTAAAAAAAACTAGGAATTAAATTCAAACTCAAAGCAACAATATGATGCAATATTGCTTCATGACTCAATATGCAGAGACATTGACATCTCTAGATTAATGGGCAAATCTGGTAGACTAGTTGATAGGCAAACTACACACTACAGAACAAGCACTGAACGTTAGCTATAATATAGATCATGCAAACACTATTATATTACATGTTTGAATTAATGACTTAAAAGCAAGATATCCTGAAGGAGACTTTGAAGATTATAAACTTCTTGCTACTCATTTGATAGAAATGTGTGATGAGCTCTTCCTTTCTTTAGTGCTGCCTACAAAACTTGAAAAGCTTAACTTGGATATAATAGAACTGAATAACATGATTTTTAATGAGTTTTAAGCTTACCCTAATATTAAAATTTCTCAAAACTCCAACTGTGTTCATGATGATGGATCTGTCAAAACCAATCTTTATAAAGATGCCTCAAGATTGTCCACTCAACATGGAGTGAAGATACTCGTGTCGAATATGATTAACTGTCTATTTGGTAGATAACAGAGAAATCAGCCTCCATTTGACTCGAATCGTTTGAACAAGGGTACACCTCAACCCTCTTACCGTCGCTATAGCCCAGTCCAACATAAATTCACATGTTTTAATAACATAAAACTATTACCAATGAATTTGAAATGGTCTAAACTTATAGAAGAAAAGTTCAAAACTAACATTAAATCTATCAATTCTGAATCTTTAAATAAAACTGAATCCCTCAATTCAAACGATTCAAGTAGTAAGTGTTCCAAAATAAACGATTAAGAAGTTCACTCAGTAAATAATGAATTCTCTGAGACAATACGAAACGCTGCTGGTGGACTTGTAATAATAATAGCTTAAAGATTAAACCTAAACATAAAAAAAGAAAAACTCATCGCATGATAATGAATGCAATATCAAAAGTCGACACGAAACTTATGTACATTGTCTATGGGACAAACACCTAAAAGCAAAAAGTATATTTAATGAGAAGAAATTGTATAACAAATTGATAAATAAGAAGACTAGATTATTTAAAGCTAAACTTCTTAATAAACCTGTAGAAGCGTCTTATAATAACCCTGATGAGGTTTGGAAAAATTTGAAATTTGTTAAAAGAAGCTAAACAAAATGACATCTGCTCAAATTATTCTCCAAATTAATGGAAGGACTACTTTAAAAACCTAATGAGTCCATGATATCACAAAAACTTTGACATGTTTTTATCTGAATTGGGACTATTTCCATTATCAATTGCAACCAATTAAAACCACTGTTGCCTACTTGGAACACTTGATTAAATTAAAAGACAGTTGTCTTGCAAACATGCCATATTTAGACAATTTACAAATAAAAGATAGCTTTTGTAGCAAATTCGAAAATTTATTAAGTAGATTAAATTTTGGAAATGTTTGGGAGAACCAATGTACTTTATCAAAAATAAACTAGTTCGTGCAATGTCTAAGAAATTAGAAGAAAACTGTATTTCATCTTGGAGAAGAATTACTTCTAAATGACCAATAAACATGTAGTTAATAAATTAAGAACTTATAGAAAATTTAAAAATGTATTAATTTGAAAGATGCATTTTATCTGATAATATCAGAGAACAAATATCAGTCTTCACTATAATAAGAATTTCAAATAGTTACCTGCAAGTAGACAGAGGTCGTTACCAAGGTTTACAGCTCGATCAAAGAATGTATCCCATTTGTAATGATGGAGTTGCGAATGAATTTGTTTTATAATTAAATGTAAGGCATTATTAAAACCCAGATTGGAATTTTTGTAATACATTAATATAAGATGTCCAACCTTTAAAAATATGAACCCTCTTGATGAATATACGTATATTTCTACAGTGACTAATTTAGATCTATGCTCCATATGTTGAACTGGGGTATATAATATGTACAAACTGAACCTTGTGCTCAAAAATATATAAACATTGTTGGCAGGTAATACGGAAAGCCTGACCCCGGACACAGTGGTTACCGTGTTTGGAGAGTGCCACGCGACGTTAAGGCAATTCAATTAACTTTTTTGATGATCACATTGCAATCTACAAACGACGCTCATTTCCATGATTACAACGTTCTTATTGGTCAATTGTCTTAATTTAGGAGAATATCACAGAATCTATTAAAAGTTGTCATTTCATTAAGGTTGTGTACTGATTTCAATCCACTAGCGTCGGATTAAGCAAAAACAACTTCAAAAGTCGTCCATTTATTTGAATTCGACCAACTTGTGCTTTATTTACGACGAAACTGTGAAGCGGTACCTGCATCGTCTAAACGTCTTTTTTACATCGCAATCGAACACGATATATACAACCAGTTTACTTGTCATTATATGAAGTCTGACAAAGTCGGACCATAAGAGACGGACAATAAAAGGTAGGTAAATGAAAGTACTTGAGTTGTATTGATTGCCACCATAACAATAATTGTAGAATTATTATGTAAGTGTTGCAGAGCATGCCGATTAGGCAATCAAGAAGAAAGGAAATTTATTCCAGCAAAGAAATGTTTATACCATATTATTGTCCAATGGTAATGTGGAATATAATATGCAACATAAAAGTAAATCAGAACTTTGACTTCACTTATGTAAGTTTATTTTTATTAATAAATTAATAAACACAATCATAGTGCATGCAAGTTTTTTTATTTTTAAAAGAAATCTAAATGTTGTGTTTTCAATCCTAATTGCTTTTGCTAACATCATTAATCTTCATCTGACTATATAGTCATGAGACAAAATAGCACACATATTAAATTTACAATACAATTTCTAATATAAATATGTTTATTTCACGATCAACAGGATTTTTATCATATACAGAACAGTCCTATAAATAAGAAAGTTTGAAGTGAGCAATGTCTGAAAATATGAAGGTCTTTAACTAGTAGAAATGTTCAGTTCAATATCATTGGATGGATTGCAGAAATTAATGAAAAGTAAGTTTTAAATGACATTTAGGCATTGAATAATAAACGCCTAACACAATCAATCAAATAAATAAAGGAAAAGTTTTCGTAGAGTATTAATTAATATAAAATTGCGTAATATGCGATGATATTACTGTTTGTGGTAAATTGATCCCCTGTTATTTGAAAAATGCAGTGAAATACTCGAACCTAGTATAGGTGTAATAAAACAAAAATGCCCTTAACATCCAGCTGTGTTTGTCAAATGAAATAGGTGATAAAATGATGTTGTTCAATGTCTTAATTTTGTGGGGGTGCTGCAGTGTGTGGGACATTTGGTATATTAATGTGCAAGAGAACTTGTTTACATCTTTTATTCATGTAATGTTACTTAATGTATTTCTTATTGTAATTATTATTTAACTCGGATTCTTTCTTGGCTTTCCTAAACTGTAGGAGACATAAATTACGTTAACATGCATTTCTCTTAGGGTGATTTATTATCTTTTTAAAGTTGGTATAAAAATCATACTATAAGAAATAAATAACAAATATAACCTACACGAAAATGGTAACACGGAATGAAAACCAAGTACACATCCCATGTGTACATTTCATGATATTGAAAAGGCAGTGCGATTTTGATAACTTTTATATTTATATTTTTTTTATTTAAGTTAAGCAAAGCTTTATTCAGAATGAGAGCAATTAAACAAGTAATTAAAGCTGGAATTTATTAAAACGTGCAAAATTGTTTACTTTTACTTAAAAAGGTTTAGAATGTTGGGTAGCGACAAAAACATTGGCAGCTGTTACTTGTGTTTTCTTTTTGTAAACTAATAAAGGAGTCTCATCAGTTTTATCGATCCCTGGAAACCTTCCCAGTACCCAGTGAAATTGGTTTGAATGTCAGTTTTACGAGCAGTATAAAGCAAAATGCAAATCCTAAATTATGTTATTTTTTACCATGAATGAATACACAATTTGTTTGAATGATGTTAAATCAGTATTTACTATTTTTAAAATATATTGTTCTTGTCATGAATATAACTAAAATATTGCTTGAATACGTTAAAAATTATTCTATTTATTAATCACGTGAAGCGCAGCCAGTCTGTTATACATGTGCTACAAAGACAATACATCAATCTCCAACGGAATAATCTGTCCCTGTATATACTGCAGGTGCAAAGTCAACAGACGTATTTAACAAGCATTAAATATCTCTGATTGCTGCTCATAGTGTATATACTGTAAGTGATTATTGTATATAAGGGAAAAAAGAAGTTCAAAATATGTGCCTCATGTTCTACACATTTTAATCGTTATCTCATTAGATTGCTAAAGTTCTATTTGTTTAAAGTGATAAAGGAATGTAAATGAGGTCATCATTCACTTTTAAGATTATTTTGTGCAAATTTTAAGAAAAACGGCTACCTAAACAGTAAAATAAGTTGTCCTTTCTGGTAGTGTTTAAAAAAAACTTTTGTAGTTTGTATGTATAATCTTACGTTACAGCTGCGTTATTTATGCCTCATAATCTTTTGAATTTGTTATGCTAGGTACTAGTGCGAATCCAAGACATGAAGAGCTTTCTACCAAGTGCTCATGTGACGGATAGGCCGCAGTATAGCTATGGGTGTTTAGCAAATATTCCAGTTTTCGGTGTTGGAAGGAAATTTAACCTGGCTACTAGTATTGTTACTTTTTCTGATTGGATGAAATTATTTAAAACAATCTTTTGTCAAACCGTTAGTCAGAATAAAGTGATATTTTATTTTTCAAAATATTAATAAGAAAGTCATTCACAAATTTTGATTTTTATTAAGCCTCGATCTAAATTCCGTGGCAGTTTCTCGGAACCATAGAACTTAGTTGGGAATACATACAAACTACTTTTTAAGAAGCCATATAACATATTTGCATCAAATCAGGCAGCAATGATACCAGGCTGCTCTTTCTAAGTAAGTGATATCGACTGGAAATTCACGTTGCTTCTATGACCGATAATGAAACATAAAACATCTTGTTATAACCCAATTCCCATGTTGATTTATGAAATTATAGAAATGCATCTTATACTGTCCTCTGCTCATGTTGAATTTTTGGTTTCAATCCTAGATTTGCTACCACCATAGAACATAGCTTAACATAACATAACATCTTTTGAAAATGTATCACAACAGTTCTTTAATAGAATTTGTCCCCCACCATGATAGTTTTTTACTTATTTTAAAACTTCCCAAATTTTTGGGACCAAAATGATGGGGTTGCAACATTTCGACCAACAGAGCTGCCAGTAGCGTCTAGAAAAAGTTAATAGAGGATGTCCTCTTTTGGGGGGTTTGTCATGTCATAGTATAGAAACTCTGACCGAAGACCATAGTTGGTGATGTGTTTGTATAATGCCACGCTTACACCTATTGTAGGCACATTGCACCGCTTCACAGGCTAAATTTTCCGTCCCTGCCTAACTCTTCAAACGCGCACAAGCGTTTGGCGTGGTAAGCTCTATTAAACTTATCATTGATGGCATTTTATCTTCAAATTTGTTCAACAGCAGTCCAAATTGTCCTCCCTGTAGTCTTTTCCATTTTCAGAATTTTATTTCTTTAATTTGTTCTTGTTTTCTATAGGTTATCTCAGTAAATATAATTATGTTTTGTTTAAAAGCATGATGTCATAACAGAAAGTAACAGAAAGACTAATTAGGCCCATTAGATCTCAAGAGTTGTATTACAGTTATATTAAAGTCTCCCGGTAATTTATTTAACAGGGCCTATAAATTCAGTAAAAATGAATTTACTAATCACAAAACATATCGCAGCAATGGTATTGGATAGTAATGCTCAGGCTATAGTAAGTCTATTATTGTCAAATTTATTTTTCGTAAGTGCAAGTGCTATAATTTCGTTAGTAATCATCGACGGGGAACGAAATTTAAACATAATTTGTAACTCACGAACAGCGAGTCTCTTCCCAAATCTCAGCTGAATCTCACTAACGTTTAGAAAAGTTCAGAAATATGTTTTATGGATTGACGGAATGAGTGCAAACCTATAATCCCTTTCGGCGCTACTTCTAATGGATAAAAAAGACCCTACATGATAATAGATGCTGTGTGGTAATCTCCAGCAAAAGCTTATGTAGTGTCTTGAAACAACGTTCAAACATTTTAATGTTTTGATTCTTGTAACCCAGTTTACTTTAAAAAATTAATTCACTAAAACCTCTCTAAAATTCCAGCCATCGGACCATGTAATACAGCCGATTTGTAGCAGTGGCTGGTGTATTGCAATTACAAGATATTTTTCAGTTGTTATTTGTTATTGATTCTTTTATCTGTCCTTGAAAATTTTTTAAAACCAATGTTTAATGTTTTTATTTATGTTTTTTAATTAACAAGTAAACTCAGATAATACTTCTTTTCTTTATTTGTAACAAATAGTATAAATAAGCACTGCAGTGTACAAAAATAACAACATACATATATACAACTGGACAATCAATACATGTGCATATCAAATATAGCTTATACACATATTGATATAATCTTTGTTTTATTACAGAAATATGGCTAGAAAAAAATGTCTAGGCTGATATGCTTCTTCTAGTACTTTTTCTGTACAACCATTGCTTCCAAATCGATGATAATGGCTTCAGTCTAGGGGAGTAGTGAAGTAACACAAGTTCTCGTGTAGATCTCTTGCAGGTGGACTATGGTTTCCTATAGTGAAATGGTCTGATTCCATTCCTCAGTAGGTGCGAATGTGTTTTTTTGCCGTTACGTCTACGTTGGAGTTTTTTTGTCTTATTCACTGATAGGTACATCATCGTCGGCATCGTCGTCATCTGTTAAGTCTTAATCTTCGCTATCAAGTGGCAACCCTAAAACTCTTGGACTCCATGTTGTTGTTCCATGCTCAGGCAATCCAGTGGATAGAGTCGCAAATGGTGATTTGTCTACAGTGGTCTGGGGCGAAGTTGATCTTGTCTATTTTGTGGAGCAGCGAGGTGATCATCAATTTTCGGTAGCGTGCTTTGAAAGCCGGAATTATGCCCAGACAGGGAAATTTAAACTATCTTTTTAAAAAAAAATATCAATCCTTATTTATTTATTATTTTAACTTCTAGGTACTGGTAAATTATAAACTGCTAAGGAGGAATCAAACTTATAAAACTATAAAAATAAATCTAAGTTCTATGCCTCTGTTGGATTGTAAGTGGCCGACAGTATTATCCACCCTGTAGGAAGTCTGTCTAAATTTAACGCCTTGAAAATAAAAAAAAACTACATTGTAAGGTTGTTATATTCCCATGTTATGATAGCCTGAGCTGTGTTTTGAATAAATTGTGGTATTTTGGCAGTAAAACATCTTAATTACTTGGATTTCTAAAATTTTTGGTTAGCAACCATAATGAGATAATTATACGGAACGATTGTCTGACGAAGTAAATTTTATAACCTAGGTATGTTAACATGTCTTACACAGACATATCCAACAGCTATTATAGTTCTATTATGAGACGTTATCACCTTAGATTGTATTAAACGTGATTTGTTTATTATTTGATAAACCATTTAGTAAACATATTCGGTTTTACCTTAGAGGAATAGTTTTATTTGCAAATAGAACGGTGCGCCTGTGACTAAAATGTTTATTGTCATCATGTTAGTTCTTACGGGTTGTTGTTATGGATTTTTATTCGACAGTACAACCCAATCTGCACCAACACGTGCGCCATTTATGACGGATACTCATTTCAATATGTTAATGGAGTTATTACATGAAGAAAGACAGTCTCGCATTTATCTCGAGAACTTTGTTAAACAACTACAACAAGATATGATCACATCCAAACAAGATGTCTATACACAAGTTATGGGCAACATAAATAGGACAATTGGTGCACTGATCAACGACAACGCGATTCTGAAAGAAAATAATAGAAATCTGCAAAAGAAATACGACTCTTTGTCATGTGAATTCGATCAATTAAAGCATAATTATACTGTAACTGTTGAGAGATCTGTGCAGTTAGAGAGTGATGCCTTGTCTTTTCAACAACTGAAAACAATAGCCAATCTCCAGAGTGTACTTAACTTAACGAATGACACGGAACGTTTGTTTCAAGTTATACAAGTTACAACCAATAAATTAAATGCAGTTATTAGCGATGCAAGTGCTAGGCAACAAGATTTCATTGCTCTTTTCAATAAAATGGAGTCGATGGAAAAACAGTTTGAAATTACGAAAGAGATAGAATCAATTGAGCTGTATAATGTTTCTCAAGTTCTACAAATGACAAACAATAAATTAGATTATGTTATCAATGAGGCGAACGTTAGGAAACAAGATTTTTTATCACTTTTCAATAAAGTGGAGGCAACGGAAAAAAAGTTTGAAATTAAAACCAAAGAACTGGAAAGGGACCTGCATAATTGTTTTCTTCAAGGTAACTGATTACTTTAAGGTAAACATTGCTACTGAATTACGAGTTTTGTTCCCAGAAAATTATCTGCTAGGTACTTACAAAGGTTCCAGGACATCGCTCAACAGAGTAGCTAAGTGCGTCCAAGTACGACAAATAGAGTATGCCTTTACGTTGGTGTTTTGTTTTAAATCACCAAACACTCTAAATTTTTCCCGTGGAAATCAAACATGTGTGCCTATTAGCCCATCACACAATGTTTTTGGTTGACCTAATTATAGTTAAGATACGTTTCATTTAAGAAATACGTTAATGATTTTGGTAACTGTTACCATTAAACACCAAATATACTTATGGAAATATTACGGACGCGGCGGTAAACCCGGGAAACATTTACATTTGAATTACATGTATTGGCTGGATTTTTAAGTTATATAAAATATTCTATCAACAAAGATGATGCGTTATTTCATATACTTTGCTTGTGTTCTCGAATGTAACAATTAATACTGATGACAGCTTCAACTATACTTTCTTACAGAGCTGCCCAGCGCATTACAAGATATTGGATAGATAAAGCCATCTCGTTTTGAATGATTGTCAGGTTACAGTACATTCACTGTAGCTAATATAAAAAGCTAATTGAGCCTGCACCAAAACCTCTCAGCAATCATTCCATAGCATGCTTGTTTTCGTCCCGAATCTGACTGAAATACTTATAGCGGGCGTTATGCAGCCATTAATCATAAGGAAACTGGACGTTTTTAATATTCACTATCGATGAAAAAATCATGTACATGTATGGTACATGTATGTTTATACATTTAAATAAATTATATCTTGTTTGTATAATATATGATGCTTCCAAGCAAAAATAATTTAAAAAATGCTTTTATTTTTAATAACTAGAGCAGAGACTGGGAGAAAGTCAGAATATTACAACCTCAAAACTTGATCAACAGATATCTATCTTAAATAAGTTGTCAAATCGAGGTGAGTCGTTACGAAATTGGTTAAAGCGAAAAATGAACAATGGATTAGTAACAATCATATAATTATGGAAAAGGGAAAAACAAATTACATTTTTATTTTCCTTTGTTAATGTTGTTCGACTTAGTACCTTATAAAATAAATTAAAATCTGTTATATTTTTATCGCTTTTTTTCATGAAAATTGCGTAAACGTAGATCGATCATATGAGATTATTTGAAATTATCTGCATATTTACATTTTATGAATTTTTTGTCAAGTATTTTTATTTAATCCATATCTCAAATATAGCGCTCTTTTGCATGGTGTAAATTAAATGGTTTATGCTTTCTAAACGTGCATTCAACAACTCTCACTTTAGAAACTAACAAGGCAATACAAGTAGAATTTGAATTGATTGGTTGTAATAACGTGCATGTTTTCTTAGTACGACACTCATCCATTTATGCCCCCTGAACGCACCTTGTAAACCTTTTTGATACTTATAGATTATTTACGTTTTTTGAAAACAGTTTCAAAAAACGTAAGTAATCTGTTTATCGCTGTTTTGTAACATTGTGGCTTCACAGTGTAACAACATCTTGACAACGAGGTTAGATCGGCATTTCTCACTCTAGTAGAGAGATGGGATAATACCGCAAATAAAAATCAAAGGAAAAAAATTCAAAATAGCGATAACTTACCCTTCCATGCGTCGTGGAACATTTGATTTAGCGGCTATTCATCAGTATGGAGTCAATTCGTTTTGTATTACAACTATCAATTCCTTAAAAAGACGATGTGTATCAGAGGTGCAATCTCTTTAAAAATCAAACAAAAGGTGATCCAGTACTGTTTGTATTCTCCCATGGCTTAGACAAATTTTAGTCATATTCCAGATTGAAAGGATTGTATAGCCTCATATTAGAAGCATTCTAAATTGTAGCCCATCTACCATGCATCTAAGTTTCTGCTGCATTAAAAACCATCTCTTCGTCCTTTTTTAACTTTAAACTTACTCTTGATAAAAGTTCGTTCTTTTTTAGCTTTTGCGGCAGCATGTGTGAAGAATGATACAACTGTGAAACATGGTAATACTATATTTTTCCAAGATATCAGAACAACAAATGGCATTACAGATATTGAATTATTTAAATCTTCCGGGGTCTTTACTTGTGAGGTATCCGGTACATATTTAATTGCTGCCTTTGTTCAAACAAATTCGCACATTGCGGGATTCAACATCATGAAAAACAGCACGATCTATTTGGCTGACGCATTTATGTCTCTTACGGAACATTACCAAACTTCTACAGCAATAATAATTGACAATTTGAGTGTAAATGATACTATTTCAATAACGACTAGGAGACTTATGACTGTTTATGGAGGCTATGAGTCCTGTCTCACTATCTTACAAGTGCAGTAGTGCTGCTATTATCTTATTTCGATTTAATGTATATCTTTCGGATTGAAACAAAACTGTATTTTGAATCGTATAAAAAAATGCTTGATGTTTTAATAAAAATGAAATATTGATCACTTATCTCAGCATACATTTAAGCATACATACCATTCATGGAAATTTTTGATCAATCATTTTAACAAAATTTTACACAGCAATATATTTCTTTAATATTCCTCTCTACTAAGTTTCTAATGACCTGTTAATTAGGAACCAAACTATTAGTATATCGTTTGGTTTTTCTGAATTAAACTTTATCTATATTGCAAAGATGATCAAAAACTGTGTTTTGCGTAAATAATGGTTTTATTGTTTAACAATATAAAATGTCATCAAAGATACGTGGTTAGTACAATTTATTACGCCAGAGTCGCGTTTCGTCTAATCAATACTCATCATTGGCACTCAAACCCAAACAATATTTAAAATCCTAATGGTTAAGATATTGTAGAGGTTTTATCACCAAAATTTAAAAACGTTATACCAAATCCTACTCAAGCTGTCTTCACTTCGAAAATAGAAAAACCTTAGAATTAGAATAATTTTAGGGCAGTTATTTACACAATATTTCTATATCACTGAAGAATCAATCATATTTCTGTCATCAAGGAAGTGTGACTGCAGGGTTGGTGATACCCTCGGAAACTAACAGTCCTCAGCATTGGCATCAAAAGCGACCAACCCGGTGTGGGACATTGGGCACAAGAGAATAGGCCAACGGCTTCCACAACCTGCAGTAAGAGTCTGGTAACAGAGGCAAACTTGCCGTTTGTTGCGACCCGTGTCGATTACAGGACGGGATTTCAGTACGGCGGGTAAACGGTCCCAATAAGTTACTGAACCCTTTCTTTTTCTAGACGGGAAATAAAGTTAGGCCTGACTGTGATAAATCGGCATGTCAAGTCTTGCCCTTTGTGAATCCTTCTCATTTTAGCTATTAAATTATTTTCCTTACAAACTATTAAAATGTATTTAACATTGGGTAGACAGCTTCATTAAGGATTTGCAAAGAAGGATGAAAGGCAAAGATTCCTCAGTTTTATAGAGGCGACATGTTGTTATGTGTTGCAACTAGTGATGATGGAGAAAGGGGGTCCTGGTGGTAAGTCTATTAGTAAGGATGTGTTGGTTTAAATTTTCGAACACCACTTTGGCCCAGACTTCAACTAGACGTGAGGCAGGACGGACTCGGTTTGGTCATTCGGCTGGTCCCGCCGAATCCTCCGAATTCTTCTTTAAGTTTAAATCAACTGAAACATCTTACTGATCAGCTTCCGGCCCCTTTAATATTACATGGGTGCTTCAACGGCACAACTCTTTATATGGTAGTAACATAATAAACGACAAACTAAGGTAAAACTATTGAAGGCTTAAGGAATCATGAAGATCTGTTTATATCCTGGGAATGGATGACAAACGACAATTGAGCATATGCCACAACACGGAAATGGAGGATACATTTCTTGTATGCTTAGATTCTTTGTCGTTTCTTCTTGTCATTGAAAATAACAAAGTTAAAACCCTTTTATTTTCTGGTTTGTTTGTTTGAATGGTTTTTTAACGCACCTTTCAGCAATTTTTCGTCCAGTTTTTTTGTTTGGGAGGAAGCCGGATTATCCGGAGAGAACTGCCGACATGCGGTAGGAAAACTGGCAATCCTTGTCAATTAAGATTGGAGTCGAGTACACCCTGCCTGCAGTGAGAATCGAACCCGCAATCTCAGTGTTGACAGACCACGTTATCAATAGTACATGAACTACCTTCACCGCTCGGCCACCGAGGACCCCCTTTTTTTAAAAAAATATTCAAATTTACAAATCCTTGACAAATTTGGACTAAGAGGTTGTGTTTTTCTGGATTCCCAGTCATGTGGAAATCCATAGAAATAGTCGTGGATATGGACGCTAGGATAGCCTTACATAATGACATAATCGACTGTAAACTACCTTTTACTGATTTTAAGTCCTTTATTTTAAAATATATTTATAGTTTATGGCAGAGTGGTTGGGATTTCGAAGTTCATAATAAACTTAATGAGATCCAATGCAACCGCTAATTCGCCAAACAAATTTTAACACTTTTACATTTCGTAGAGACCACAAAGTTTTAACAGGGTCATACGAGGACCACACATAATGATATTTTAAAAGGTGAACCACGACTCGAGTTTGTGCCATGTAACACTCCGTATACAATCAATAATGTCTTGATGGAATGTGTTGACGTGGCCCACATTCGGGAACGTTTTTTTACTGTTGATACTTATTTTTATTTTTTTACAACTGTTACTGGCGACACCATTCTACATTTCTTAAAGGAAATTAATTTGTATCATAAGATATAGTCTAATATCATAACTTTGCTGTTTTTTTCTTATTTTATTATTTTAATCGTGTTATTTTTTAGGTGTAATACCCTCATACTATTGTGTTAGATTAGTTTTACTATATTTCGACAGAGTTGTTTGTAAATTTTGTTTCTAATTTTTAAACGTTATTATTTCATATAATTTTTCACCTCCTGAATATAGTTTAAATATTGCTTGCTGTACGTTAAACATCAATCAATCAATCGACAATTGATCTTACAATATCAGATCCTTCTTCATTGCCCGATTTTTCATTGAAAGTCTATGATGATGATCTCTGTTGCAGTGATCAGTTTCCCATTATATTATAATCTTTGCATTCTTCCAACACAGAACGAGCAACTCAGTATAAATTTAACAAAGCCAATTGACCTCTATTTGAACAACTCTGTGAAAAGTTACTTAACTCCAACACTGTTGACGAAATTCCAGAACCAATTACAAAATTTAATGAAACTTTTATTTCGATTGCTGTTCAAACAATTTCTAAGACCTCGACAAATCCAAAACATCATAGTAAACCATGGAACGATGACAACTGTGAGGACGCTATTTATGACCGGAAAAAGTCCGAACGAGGCTTTAATAAACACTCATCTCAATATAATCTTAACCAATTCCGAATTTTTCTAGGGAAAGCTCGAAGGCTAACAAAACAAAGAAGACACAACTCTTGGCGTAACTTTGTTTTTGAATTAAATGACCACACCCCTATGGATAAAATTTAGAACATGATTCGTAAACTTTAAGGTGAAAACAGTAAAGCAAATGTCCATCATTTAAAGGAAGGACTTGTTAACATCCGAGTCAAATATCTAACAAATGGGCCGACACATTTGCAAAACACTCCTCCGCTGAGAAATATAATCCCAATTTTCAGCTGATCAAAATTCAAAAAGAAAAATCGTAAACTTAATTTCGAGTCAAAAAATCTAGAAATTTACAATAAAGGTTTGTCTTTGCTAAAAACTTCGAAGAACAAGTCTCACGATACAGCATGTGGTCCGGATAACATCCATTACAAACTTCTCAAACATCTGCCAGAATCTTCTCTACAATGCCTTCTAAATCTTCTTAACTGCATTTGGGAAACGGGTAACACCATCTATTTGGAAAATGGCAACAGTTGTGCCTATTCCAAAAAAACAGGAAAAGATCACTCAGAAGCGTCTAAATATTGGAGTATAGCCTTCACGAGCTGTCTCTGTAAAACCATGGAAAGGATGATCAATTATCGCAATGTCTAGTGTTTCGAATCAACCGTTTGACAAATATCCAATGTGGATTCAGACGAGGGCCAATTACCATAGATCATCTTATGCGTTTTCAAACATGTGTGAAACGCATTTGCCAAAAACGGACATATATTTTTCCGATTTACAAAAAGCATACGACACAACATGAAAATACGGTATTTTAAAAGATCTTTTTGATATTGGGTTGAAAGGTAGACTTCCTACCTTTATATCCAACTTTTTATCTGATAGAGAATTAGATGTTAGGATCATTTCTACTTTATTTGTCCCTTTTATTCAGGAGATGGTTATTCCCCAGGGAAGCATCCTTTCTGTCACTTTATTTAGTATTAAAATTAATAGCCTTGCTTAAGTTTTAAAAGATAGTATTAATGGTTCTCTATACGGTGACGACTTTCTCATATTTTACCAAGGAAAAAACATGAATAATATCGAACGTCAACTGCAGTTATGTTTAAATAGAATAGAGGAATGGGCAATGCAGAATGGCTTTAAATTTCAACTGCCAAATCATTAGGATGCATTTTTGTAATAAAGATGCATCTTGATCCTGAATTAAAATTATATAATAAATCATATTACGATTTTGAAAGACACTACGTTTCTTGTAATTATGTTGGATTCAAGGCAGGCTAACCTTTCTACCCCATATCAAAATGTTAAAAAATAAATGCCTTAAGGCATTGGATATTTTAAAGGTCGTATTCAGCACAAACGGGGGTGCAGAATGCGATGTTTTACTCCGTTTATACAGATCGCTGGTTCGATTTAAATAAGATTATGGTTGCTCGAAAATCATATGTCAAAATCCCTGATACTGATCATCATCAAGGGTGGCGACCATGCCTTTGGACCTTTTGAACCACACCTATAGACAGCTCGTATGAAGAAGAAGGCGGGCCTTCGTTGAATCAAAGAAGAATAAAGCTCGCTTTGCAATGTGCAAACAAATTAAAGACATATCCTGGCAACCCCCCTCCTTCCCCGTGGTTAAACCCCAAACCGATATTTATTTATGATCTAAGAAAAAATAAAATGTCACAAACCCTTTAATAATACAGCAAGATTTTGCAGAAATTATGTCTAGTTACCCTGACTATAGTACTATTTATACAGACGTTTCGAAAGACGGTGATAAAGTCTTTCGCTGTCTTTGGAGAGCGTGTTGAAACTCGCCGTCTCCCGTCTGTCTCATCTGTATTTACAGGAGAGGCGCAAGCTATTCTTCCTGCGATGAAAATAAAATAGTTCGTCAGACGAATGCACATTTATTATTTGAGTCGATTCTCTGTCTTGTCTACTGGCTATTGAAAATTTCAAAATTAAAAATTCAAATATTGTAACAATTATTCAAACCAACAAATCTATTGTTGCCCTAAATATTGATGTCGTTAACTTATTTTAAACCGTTAATTATTAAATATATTTCTTATTTGTGGCAGAGTGGTTGGGATCTCCAAGTTCATAATAAATCTCATGATATTCAGCCAATACTGTACACAAATAAGTTTTAGAGGTCGCAGACCAAGTTGTTCTAACATCGTGTCGGCTTGGTCATACCAGGACGACTCATAGTTTGTATTTTAAATAATGAACCACAACCCGAATGTGCATGTGTGCCATGCAACAGTCCATACACCATTACGCATGCCTTGAAGGACTGCGTGGACGTGGCCCACATTCGGGAACGTTTCTACTCTGTAGATACGTATTTTAATTTATTTATAAAATGTCACAGGCGCGACACATTTTAAAGTTAAATACAATTATTTATTTATATATTTTCACTATTAATTGTGATGCTTCATACTTTTTTACTTACTAATAATTTAAAAACTTGCTATAAAGTTTACTTCAATTACTGTTTAAATTATAAGACGGTCAAATATAAGTAAACTATCCGCGTTCTAATGTCTCAATAATTACTTACAGGCAGTTTTACGAATGCGAATAATTTATATTGGAAGGTAGGTTAATAAAATAGATATTAAAGATCGAAATGCACACAACCAATAAAGTGTCATACGATCCTCAATTAAGATTAAATATTTAGAGCAACATTTTCATATACAAATTGGACTAGACGCAACATTCTCCTACACATATACTTTTTTCAATAAACAATAAATTCGAATAAATCCCAATTAGAGGTAATTACGTTATCAATTTTCAACGTCTTTGTTTAAGATGAGGTTGGGGAGACTCACATAATTATCATAATAAAACATCAAGTCAAAATTTCTGAAAACTTGACTAATAAATAAAATTGATTTCTTTTCATTTTTTTTACTGTAATCAAACAAAAACTTGTGAATATAGTACACATATGATGTTTTCCAGACGGTTGAACTACACAAGAAGAGCTTTTCGAAAGTCCCCAGATAGCTGAAATTTGAGGCACTCTCATTAGGAGGTTGTAATGTTAAAATACGGATAGACTGATTGCGAATCATAGTATGCTACGCATTTGAGTGTGCCTTACTTCTATCTTTTCGATTTTTAGTGTGAGAAACTAAAAACCAGTCTAAATCAGTCCCCACCCATCGCTTCATACTTTCCTAGTGGCTGCAAAATTAATTGCCTTTTTGTCCAATTCCTTAATTATTGTGTTGTTTTTTTAACTGAAATAAGTGTTCATTTAAAGTAAAGCAACCGTTTTTTATGTTTAAAATATATTATGTTACAGTAAGATCTTGCGAATCACACAGGCGCATAGCCTGTGCTGGAGTGGAATGCCTTATTCGTGGAATGTTTGCCAAATTCGAAAAATAATGTCTCAAATTGTTTGATATGGTTTACTTGTAAAAACATATTTTGTGTTTTATCATCGTTCCATAACGAGCGAGCTACGTATCGTATCAAGATCTAAAGACATTCACTATTCACGTTACAAATTAAGTACAAAATTGTTCACATCAGTTTACGAAAAATACATGATAGTTTTAACATTTTAAACAATTGTATACATCACGGAACTTATGTATAATGTTGACACTCAGCTTAATTATTTTCGTGGTTCATAGTATAACTATAAGCGCATAACTATTTGGTTAACAGTCTGAGAACTTATTCCCCACGGTCTCTAGCCTACCTAAACACTAGACTGAAAAGTCTAACCACCTTTTAGTATAAAGCATTAACATAAGTTTTTATTCTTCTTCATTCTAGTGCTGTTGTGTTAAATAGAAGTGCAAACCTAGATCGGGTGTTCATTGTGACGGAACTTAATCGATCAGACCTAAACCAACTTAAAATCAGCTACAGTTCCACTTAAAAACTTAAACTGGTAAAATAAAATGAGCATATTTTCTTGGCTCAAAATGACAATATATGTGAGCAGATAAACAACATAAAAACAGTTCGATCCTTCATTCTCATGACGTATTAAGAAAAAAAAACAAAAGAAACCGACCGAACAACAAGAGCCGAAAGTCACTTACATATCCTGATATAGACAACAATATACAACGCAAAACAAAACAAAAACCATATAAAATATAAAATTTTACTAATTAAAAGTCTTATTTCAAATGTTAATTAAACAATTCATAAGAACTCGGCATATCCAAAAGACCCTAGAAAACGACACAACTTATGGGACGCTATTTAAGATTGTAAAAGGTTGAACGACGATTTAATAAACACCCAACCAAAATAATCTTCAAAATTAAATATCCATACCCCATATGAATAAAACTTCGAACATGATTCATAAAAATAAAAGGTAATAAAAATGATAAAGCAAATATCCGCCATTTCAGGGATTAACAAGAATTGTTTACATCAAAGTCAGACATATCAAACATATTGGCCAAAACACTCCTTAGTTGAACATTACAATTCGGACTTTAAGCGGATCAAAAATGCTAAAAGTAAAATCAAAACTTAATTTTCAATCAACATTTAAAGAAGATTACAATAAACCATTCTCTTTGCTTTGGAAGAGAAAAAATTCCTTTACACAAATATCACGATACAGCATGTGGTACAGATGCTATCCATTACTAACTACACAAACATTTGCCACAAGCTTTTCTCCACACCTCTGAATAATTTAAAAACCGGGTGACTTGCCATCTACTATTTTGCCTATTCTAAAGCCATAAAAAAATCACTCAAAAGCGTCTAACTATTGCCCAAAACCCCTTACAAGACTGCTTTGTAAAACTATGAAAATGATCATCAACAATCGATTTGTCCGGTGGTTAGATTCGAACAAACTTATTTCAAGTATCCTGTATGGAAATTGTAGTACAATTGACTGGCTGCTAGGACCATTAATGCCATGTGATAGGCTGCAATTTTAAATTTCTGTTACAAACCACTAGACAGGTTAATTTATGAAATTGTAGAAATTGTATCTCAAAATGTCCTCTGCTTATTGAGGTTTTGGTGCAGAGTTAAATTCAATGTTGTCAGCGTGAGTTTAAAAGATTGGTATAATTTGCCGGAATAAATACTGCTACAATGAATACCAAAACAAATTTGTAATCAATTAAATAACAAACTAATGGTATATTTTCCATCTTACTCTATAATTTGTCAAAATACATAGTTGTTTATTTGTTATGTCTTTTTGTAAATACGAATGTTGTCCGCAATGTCCTCACATTTTTATTAAAAACAATGGGTTTGCATTTTGTTTTTACTTTGTGTACTCGATTTGTCTTCTTGTATATTCTGTATAATGTTGTATATACGACAAGCAGGACGCGAGTTGCATAAAGGCTGCTGCAAACTAACAATTTATTACATGCCATCGTTAAAAAATTTTTTGATAGCTCGCTTGTAATTTTTTTTTGTTTTTTGTTTGAATGGTGTTTTAACGCCACTTTCAGCATTTTTTCAGCTATTTCATGGCGTCCAATTTTATTGGGGGAGGACGCCGGAGTACCCGGAGAGAACCCCCGACCTGCGGTAGGAAAACTGGCAATCCTTGCTTGTAATTTTTGATATTCGGACTGCGAGAGAGGACTATATTAACTAGCTTAACAGCTCAGATGTTTTTGTGATATTTACAAGATTACTTAAAATGTCGATAACGGTTAAAGTTATGTTTTGTAATTACAGTAGAGTTCATTTATAACGAATGTCAAAGGACCGTCTGCTGCATTTCGTTATAAGCCTATTTCGTTACATGAGACGTTTCATGTTGGATTACCTGCCCTTTTTACTCATTGTTTATAATGTACTAGACTGTTTGTTAAAACTACGGTGAGTTGTTTGTTTAGCGCTTCAAACTTGTCAAAACAATGCGTTTTTGAATGTTTTTATATGTACTGTAATATTTTAATAAAAATACAATATTTTATTTGTAGTTTTATTATAGTTGACACTTTTGCAATTTGCTGAACAAAACAATACAAAACTGTTGTCGAGTATATAGATGTCAAACCAACAATAAGCACTAGTAAAATTTGATAAAATTTTAAGCAATACAGTTTTTAAGTGCACAAATGTTCTTTACATTTTAAAAAATTCTTTCCTGGTCTTCTGTACGAGGCCTGAGGCGATTCATTTCAGGAAATATGTCTCCAAATCCGATAGGTTGTTGAACATGCGGTCTGGAACATCTTTCTTTATAGCCAGTTTCTTCTGAAGTTTAACAATCAGCTGGAGTGACTCTCGATCAGAAATGACAGGTTCTTTGTCTATGTCGGTCTCTTGGTCTTCGTCGTCGTCCTCACATTCGTCCTGTTTAAGTATTTCAGCGACAATTTCGTCTTCGGTAGGGACCTCAGCAACTAGCACATTGTCGTCAATTAGTATCGCTGTGTAGACATTCATGGTGAAATTTGTCTTGGTGTCGAAAAAACTACTAAATTTACTTTCCTTATACCCAACAATATAGGTTTCAACTACTTATAACTGTCTAATTAAACAATAGAAGTATAATTAAATGCCTCTACAAAATTGTTTTTACTCTCATCAAAAATGATTACCAAAAGTTTTGTTTAGTTTGTTTGTTTGTGTTTAACGCCACTTTCAGCAATTTTTCAGCTATATCATGGCGTCCAGTTTTTATTTGGGGAGGAAGCCGGAGTAACCGGAGAAAACCCCCGACCTGCGGTAGGAAAACTGGCAATCCTTTGAGATTGGAGTCGAGTACACCCTGCCTGCAGTGAGAACCGAACCCGCAATCTGTGTTGACAGACCACGTGATCAATAGTAGACGAACTACCTTGACCACTCGGCCACCGAGATTATTAAAAGTATTCGCTAGTATCATTTTAATGGATCATTCATGTACATGTAATCCCGTATTTAACGAATTATTTTAATCTCATTGATGATGACGGACTAATCTCAAATACTTGTTTGGCGTGCTAAATTGTATATACTGGTATATTTACATTTATTACAAAAACATCTCTGCAACCATTACAGCAGGCAGTATGAGACATTATCTCCTTTGATTCTATAAAATGTTATTTGCTTTTTAACCATTTACTCATAATATGCGGTTTTTTCAACTGCACCAAGCAATACAATGATTTTTGTTATCTTGTTTGTTGTTTCTATGTGTTGCTATTATTTTTATTACACAGTACAACCCAATCTGCACCAATCCGTGCATCATTTATAACATATAATCATTTTACTATGTAAATGGAGTTATCAGATGAAGAAGTGCCCCTATGCGCTCGATTTTTTAAAAGTAGTATCCAGCTAGGTTGCTAAGTGCTGTTTTACTTCATTGTACAGATCGCTGGTATGACCAAAATGGATGTTTTTATGGTTCAGTTTTGATACAGTTCACTATCAATGAGTGCATGGAGTTTTATAAAAAAACAACGCCTGTAGAAATATATATGTTGAAGCAAACGAGCCTTTGTATCAAAGAAGAATTAAGATCGGTTTGCAATATGCAACAAAACGAAATGCGTATCCTACCAATTTTGTCGATACACAATGCTACATTCTATCTTGTCTATGCTAATCAAAACAATTTTGTTGCCCGTCTAATTTTCCAATTCATTTTGTTGTTTTGTAATTTGTTTGTGTCATGAAAATAGCTAAACCACTGCATGCTGGACTTAAAATAGCTATTCAATTAACCAATTTACTTATCTTTCATCTGATTGGTTACGAATGGCACGCTGCCGATTCGAAAAAATATGCACAGAATAACAAGTTACATGTATAATGAAAACATTTACCATAAAGTAAAATGTGTCCCTTTCTGTTTAATTAGCGAATTCTTTGAATACTAAAACAATTTTTATGCCAAACAGACGGATTGCAAATTATGTACTTATACTTAAAATATGTACTTACGTACAAGTACTTAGAAAGTAATATTTTCTATAGAACAATTTTTTTTCTCTTCTGTTGTTATATACATATATTTATAAAACGTTTTCTCTCAATAAAAGCAAACACAACAAAAAATAAACATAGACCATCGGGATTGGAATCATCTATTCATTGTGTATATTGTTCACAAGCTACAAGTTAACCAAAACCGCCGCATGCACACATACATTTCCTTCAAAAGCGACTTATTTATGCGTCATACAAGGCCAAAAAGGGTTGCACAGGTTGCACGTGAACTCCCATTTTGCCAAAAAACATTTAAAAAACCTGACTTGGGTAAAAAATTGATAACATTTCATGACTGAATGTTATTGGTACACTGAAAAGTAAAATCCTGTCTACGGTACTGTCATAATGTAGACGTTATATATTTTTAATAGATTAGTAGCTTTTATAACATCTTTAGTAATGATGGAAAAAAATATATATCAATATATATTATATAAAATAGGTTTGAAACGTTGTCTCTTAATAATTCGATTCGCGGTGTATTATATTCACAAGCTACGAGTTCTCCTTCAAAGGCGACTTATTTATGCGTCATACAAGGCCATAAACAAAAGGGGTGCATTGATTGCATGTGTACTCCTAGTTCAAGAATCCTCTGCTTTCCAACGCAAGTTTTACTTTAACGGGAGCGTCCGACGCTTTTTCTTACTTTGATGGAAGCGTCCAACGCTTTTTTTACTTTAATGGGTGCGTCCAACGCTTTTTTTACTTTGATGTGATTGCCCCACGCTCCCATCAGGACGGCAGAGGAATCTCGGACTATTGTACTCACATTTTGCCCCAAAACACCAAAACCCTGACTTGAGAAAAAACTGATAAAATTTCATGACTGAATGTTATAGGTACACTGTTAAGAGTACAATCTTGCCCACGGCACTGTCATTTTGCAGACGTTACATATTTGTTAATAAATTAATAGTTTTTATAACATTTATAATTATTGCGTATAAAAAATAAAGGTTTAAATAAACATTTATTGAGATATATTAAGATGTGAACGCTGAAGATTTTTTACTTCAATAAAAATGACTTCTGGAACAGTCTTATCATTTTGTTGTTCGAGTGTATACACACGGCTTAAACAAAATTTAATTCTTTTAAATTCTTTACATTACATTAACTTAGTCAGAAACGGTGTTCCACTTATCGTCCACTTTCGGTATTTAGGTAGACACATAATTTGTTCAACCTTTTACGGACTAATTCGGACACTTTATTATCATTTATCATACACACTTTCTTAAATACGGGATAATGAAAGTAGACTAAAAAAGCCTCAGGACTCGAACCAGCGTATCGCGATCTATAATGCTTACAATCTGCAAGCTAACCAATTACGCCATTTAAACACAAATATTTTCTTACAAAAATAAGATAGGATTTATGCGTCAAAATGCTGACGTGATTTATTTGTTGATTGATTAAACTAGTTTTTATATCAGTTATAAGTATAAAATTAAAAGGTGCAAATTAACATCTATTTAGACATATTAAGATGTTATCTCTGAAGATTTTTTCCTGAATAACAATGTCTAGAACATACTTTTCATTTTGTTGTTTACGCATGTGTATTCAAACGAGATAAACAAACACAATTCTGTACATTACTTCTAACTTTCTCTGATGTTTGCCTATCCGATGATTCAGCTCATGTAATATGTATATTCCACTTCCACTATTATTGTGGTAAAATAAGTTATTTCCACCTTCTGTGGAATAATAGTGTAATTTAGTCGCCCAAAACGAAGTTTTGACGACCTACTGTTTTTGAACCGTTTCTTATTATTATTATGGCTTCCAAACTTAAGTTTGGGAGATATATTGTTTTTGTGCTGTTTGTTATTATTTTTTTTCATTCCACTTTCAGCCAGAATTTTGTCCGACGGTTTTCTCGGAGTCATGATGTGAATTGATGCCTTTCAGGTTTTAAATTTTTTAATTGACGGCCATCTTGAAATGGAGGCAATTTTGAAAATGATAAAAACCCTTAAAAATCCAAAAATTAACGGATTTCGATGAAAATCGGAATATAAGTAGAGTATGTTATAGCGCACCAAATGACGCACATGTTGACCTTTTATGGCTGCCATTTTGAATCCAAGATGGCCGCCAAAAATTCGAAATGCTGGAAATCGCACGAAACTTGGTTTTTAGGTAGATTAGATCAGATGTTTGTCATCAAAATTTCAATTTGAACATGACGGCCATTTTGAAAATAAAAAAAATCCTTAAAAAAAGTTTACAGATTTTAACGAAAATTGGTAAATAAGTAGAGTATGGTATACCGCACTATATGACGCACATATCGACTTTCTATGGCGGTCATTTTGAATTCAAGATGGCCGACTAAATTTTAAATGCTCCGATTTACACGCGACTTGGTTTCCTGGTAGATACAGTTGCTGTAAATGGATGTCTGAACTTGAGGGTCCACAGGGAGTTTGGGAGCCAGTTATGATTCATAAGATCGTAATCATGTTTAATTATTATTATTATTATTACTATTCGGTTTCCACTTTTTCTAGACCATAAATTTGTCCGACACATTTCTCAGAGACGCCTTAATAGAATCAAATGAAACTTGGCACATTTGTAGATTAATATATGGAAGGGTATAGTCAATAATCAGAGTTTTTTGATAATAGCCGCCACAAACGCGTTAAATTTTAAAATGTGTCAGATTTTATTGAAATTTTATGTGCAGGTACATTTTGATGTCCTGAGTGGAATGCAATACTACCCACGGATATTTTGGTCGACTTCTGTGTTGGCATCCCAACACATTATTTCTAATTTAATATTTCATTTTTAACTTTTTTCAAAGTTTTGAATCTTTAAATTTGATTTTAAAAAGCTACGCTGAAAGACACGATCTTTAAAGACTTTAATCAAGCTGTAATATATTTCAATGCCTGATAGATGTACTTTATTATCTTAATTTAGCTGTTTCATCACTGTTAAACGTTATAATTGTTACATATTAACAAAATATTTACTTCGTTTATCCGTATACTGATATTTTTTTTTAATATTTCTATCTAAGTTCGTTAGCGATGTTTAACTATTACCAGCATAAAAAGATGTATGCAGATCCGGTCCAGTTATAGGCTTACATACTATGCTGAACAGTACAAAAATCACGCGAATTTGTGCAGAAAATATTAATTTAACATAAGCGGACGGGTGTACCACAAATATATTTTAAATATTAAAAACTGCTTTTGTAACAAATAAAACACACAAATTTTTTCGTGATACTCGCGTCCGCTTATATATAAAATTGTGAAATAATGAAAACATACTGATTTTCAAGTGTCCCTACAATTGCAAAGCTATGTTAGGGGCATATAATAATTTTTCCCGATAAGAAAAGTAAGTTGTATTTATTTTTGGTAAGAAGGGATAATGTTCCATTGAAAAAACATTATAATCTACAGATTGAAGTCATTTTTAGTGAAAATAGGGGGCCACTGACAGTAGGGTACCCTACTTTGTCCTTTACAATTTAAACCGCTTCAAGACAAAATGACACATTTTATTTAGACACTGACCTTAAAATATTTGTTTTTGTTTGATAAATTTTAAAATTAATAAAATGTTAAAATTTAGTTTTGATAGTATTTGAGTTGACAAGTTGCAGCATTAGACGAACAACAACAAAGAATTATTAAAATCGTGATAATCAAATAAATGAGTACGATTTGTTTCAATTAAAATACTATATTGAATGATGCAAAACAAGTTGACTCCATATTACAACACCTGAAAAACAGTAAAACACGATTCACGATAGCCTTTAACCTTTATGGTTGACCCGTACGCATTTACATACACCTTGTCGTTAACGGACAAATGTTCTATTACGATAGAAGTTATTGTCTGGTAACCAATATTGTTTGAAACGAATCCAGTAGCGATCCTCTCATTGTTCTTCATAATCTGAAAACCTGTTGAATGCGTAGCAGTCTGTATAAACGCGCTGATAAGATATAAACCAGTTCTTTCACATGTAAACATGCCAGTGTTCGTAAGCGTCTCTGGATTTTTTATGCCATTCTTGATTCGTATTTCGTTAAACTTTATCACTTGTTCATTTACGAAGTCGGTATCATTCACAATGCACACTGTCATAGCAACTGAAATACACGAAAATAAACATAACATGATAACAAATAACATGAAGAAATATATCAACAACAAACACGTTTGGTTACCGTTTTTGCCCTTCAATTATTCAATTTGCTGTAGAATAAGGGTAAAAGAATAAATATTTGCAAGATCCGTCTAATATATAGAGTAAATTAAGGTTGTAGCCTTTAAAAAGAGAGTTAATAGCGAGTGACAAATACATATGCCGTCACAGTTCACATCTGTATGTCATATGACAAAGTTTTTGAAATGTAAAAAATGGATCTGCGTAAAAAATGAAAAGCGTGCAATCTTCTAACACGTAACTCACTATGGTCCTTGGTTAGGCAATCCGTATCAAAACCTGACCATCCTCCTCTCACTATTCGCAACGTGAGGACGCCTTAAGTTCATACCTCATTGAGCGTATATACAGGACTTACAATCAAATTAAGTAACTTGACGGTTGAAACAAGTTGATAAGTACCTGCTTACTCTTTTGCACGAATGAAACTCACCTGCAATTTTAGAGGGGTTACTGCTGCCATATTCAGATATCCGTCTTTGATCACGATTTACACAAATTATAAAAGTATTAAATTATTATACTTCATTTAACATCATTTACTTCTGAATTGTGTAAAGTATTACTAAGCAGTTTTATAAACAACAATTTCGAAGAAGCTAGAGCCTATGTTCCACATAATGTTAATTTCTCGCCTTACAAAAAATAAAGATATGCATTTAATAGTTATTTGGTATTTTTGCGGAAAACTAGGTAACGCGATTTGACACTCTCTCAAAAAGTGTTAATATAGCGTTCGATGCAAGTAATCTACTTTCAAGATGATATAGCTAAAGCTGCCGAGTGATGCCCTGTAGTACATCTATAACAACCATGAAAGGGCAATCCAGTAAACTAGGTTCCTATTACTCAAGAATAATCTATGTCTTACCTCTGTTAGACATTTGGGTCAGCTGCTGTTGCAAGTTTGAAACCTTTCGATCTAGTGCAGTGATCGTCATATTTTGGCCATGTTCCAGTATCTGAGCTAATCATTAAACATTATTTAAAAACAATATGAAAAAACACAATGTAATCTGCGAAAGATTTATGACAGTTATTTGTAAAAGACTTCGTGTACATTAAGTTGATTGATTTGATGTTCTATGTCCAGCGAGTAGTATTTCAGCTAAAGTCAGGACGAGTGTACATTTAGGAAGTAGTTCTATGATTGACCACTGAACAGGTAAAGAAAACAACTACATCTTTAATTTTACATTCGGCTATAATGATGATGTCTTGCCATAGAATAATACTTAGTTTGGTGACAAAGAAATCCACCCTAAAAAAAAGACTGTAAGGTTGGTGTCTTACTTAGACTTCTTCTGGAAATAGAGTTGAAAAACTACAAACTAGATTCTACTCGAATACAATCAAAACATTTTGCTGCGTCATAGGTACTATTACACATTCCTCAATTTGAGTTTTCACTGAGCAACACAAAAAGTTACTCGTTGGGTGTCTATTTAGATACAGACTCTACTTACTCGAATGGTGCACCTAAGTGCACCTTTATGACGTTTGGGTGTTGTGTGTTTGTGTGACTCTGGATTTTGAATTGTCCCTTAACTCTTGTTATTTCTTCATTTTTCAGTGAGTTGCACACTAAATGAATGTAATAAAAAAACTCCGAACACCAAGGAAACAAAAAAGGCAATCCACAAATCAAAATCAAAGTCCAAGAAACTGGCAAACTTTAGAACCAATACCCAACAATAAAAAAAAATAAAAAAAAGCTACAATAGCAATGACCCTGACTTAATACAGGCATTTCAAAAGAAATGGTAAGTTAAACTAAAGTGGAAATACTTGAACGATCTACATGCCTTTATAACAAAATATCAGTTGAACGAAGAAGGACGAGAGAAAGTCAAGATCAAGCAATAACTTATTTTAAAAATGGAAATAAAATTGTGCATGCTGCTTAAATATAAGGTTAGAAGAGAAAATTAACGAATGTTTGATTGCAAATCTATTTATATGGACCATTATATAAATTCTTATAGTGATTAAACCTCTTGTTGGGTTAATAAACACAGAGATGAGATCATGGAAAACATGTTTTTTTTTAAATTCGTTTTGAAAATTAAAAATTCTTATCGAATGTAGATGCCAAAGGTCAGCCAGTTATATACATTGAAATAAGAAATATAAGTACATTAAACCTAATTGAAGACGAAATGCACAATCTAATAGCCTAAATGTTTTACCTTTTAATGACAAATTGTACAAATTCTGTTCTAATGCGTGCACGGCAATTGTAAACTCTGGAAACCGACTCTCTATCATTTCTGAAAATGTCACAACTTCGCCATGCAGTCTGAAATTAGTGGAGTTCCTCTCCATATACTGCCTCATCAAATCCTTAGGTATTTGAGATTTCCAAGTCTCGTAGTTCTCATTTAGAATCACAATGTCCTTACTCAGCGTATTTAATGTCGCATTAAATTTGCTCAAAACGTTTGTAGTTACATCTTGTTTTGTACGAACAAAGCCCTGCTCTAATTGTTTTACATAGTTCTCCAGCTGAATACGAGACTGTAGTTCATCATTATACAACCCCATTACCAAATTAAAATGATCATCTGTAAGTAGTAACGCACGTGTTGGAGGAGATTGTGTTTGGCTATCTAGTAAAACTGCACGACAACATGCAGAAAACACGGAAAGAATAACGAGAATCATTCCACTTCTGTAATAATCAAATTTCTGACAAAAAGTAGCACAAGGACGAACTGATCCGATTATAAGGTCTAATAAAAACATTTTTAACGATCCAAGGAGATAACATGTGATAAAACACAAATGTTAAGTTTAATCTAAACTGCCATCAATAGATATACTGCAAACAAGGATTAGCCTGGAAATTCAGATAAAATGTTACATTTATTTTACAGGAACAAAAATCATTAATATGATCAATCAAGAATAATAGCCGAGATAAAAGTAGCACACAATGAAATGAACCGTTTTGACCAATTCAGGGTAACACGTCGTTTGAAAATATTCCTGGGATATAATTTGGGAGTGAATACAACGATGTCTTTGTATTCACTCCCAACGTATATCTGATTTCAATTTATTAAACCAAGTGTAAATGCGCACTGAAAGTACAAACTTATGCTGATATATGAAAAATAAACACCTGCTCGTCTTATGTTGAATATTTTCCTATGAAATAAAAAAATTCCAGTTTTGGTGACATACGCTTTTTTATAATTTAGTATATAGTAATTACTTATTAACTTTGCACACATAACTTTGACGACATTTGTGTAATTGTTTGTTTAATACGTGTTTTTCTGCGGTTTTTCATCTATATCTTGTCGTCTAGTTTTGATTGTTGAGAAAGTACCCGGTGAACACCCCTTCCCTGATCTTTGGTAGGAAAACTTGAAATAGTCAATAAGGATTTGAGTTGAGTACTCTTTTCCCGCAGTAAGACTCTAACCTGCAACCTTAGTGTTGCCAGACACGTGATCGATAGAAGTTGATTAACTTCTTACCCACTCGGCCACTGATGCATTTGCAAACAAATATGACGTTCTGGGACATTATAGGCCATTCGGAAAGTCTGCAAATCAAACACTTTTACGTTGTGTGGATTTAAATCTATAACAAAACGAAGCTTTAACTAGTGCACATCAATTCATCTTAATTAATTGTATTATCATTATTAACTAAAACGGCCTAATATGTGAAGTTGATAGGGATGGAACTTTTATAAGGTCTATCCTAACTTCTAGTCAAAAACCAAATTCAAATTCATAAGTCTACAAAAAATGCATAGTAAGCCGTTTCAGACCTACATGAAGAAACGCAAATCCTGCCTGTTAGTTTCAGCTGTACGTACTTTAGGCAGCAACGTCAATCTTGACGTCGACATCAAATTCTATTTTTATACAGAGATTTATTATAATTTTGTATTATAGTCACATGTGCTAATAGGCTTTTTACCCATGTGGACAGTATAAGAAATGTTGATAGTAAAGATGAACCGCTGTCTAAAAAACTTTAAGGGACAACACTTAAAATGAGTTTAATTTAGATTTTTTGATAAATCCAGCAATCCCTCTGCTCAAGAAGCCACCATACAGGCAAGATTTCTTACAAATCGAGTATTCACGCTAGACAAGAGAATCGGATACTAATGCGCTCCTTCTTCAAGAGTGGAATATGATGCCTAAAGAACAATACAAATATATTGGTTTATAGGCTCAATAAAAAGGCGTTTTTGACTAGCAAAAAAACTGGCATCGGACACAAAATACTGATTAATAAAATGCTGAAAGGACAATTTTGAGTTTGTGAGACTTTTCGTAAACAGTTTGATTTAAGACCACTTTTTGGTAATTTAAATTGAAATCAGACAATCTTATCCTCTAAACAATTTATCGCCGGTAAAATGTATTTAACCTCGAAATAATTCCGTTTTTAGCATATAATTAAGATATTGTTTGGATAGTAAGCAGTTGTTATATCAGAAAATCGCTGTTGTTTATCATTGATAAATACGGAAGAGAATAAAAAGCGACTAAAACAGAATAGGTTGTGTGAGACATTATATATGGCTAAAAATAGAAACAAACAAGTTTACATAAAAAAAACATATACAAATATCACTTGTAAAGTGCTATCATTGATATTAATAAGTAATTGCAGGATATGTTAACATATCACATTCTATGTCTTTGTGTTATGGATTGATGTACAGGAATTATAGCCAATTCTAAACAAAACAAATGTTAAAAAGCATGAACATTTTCATAACATTTATAATCAAGTTTGCTAGGTATCTTAAATGCTTCATATTTAAATATTTTCCATATATGTAACATCAGCTTTTTAAAACACGTTCTCGCCAGGAGGGAGTGAAATACAGCGACATCGAAAGCTGAGTACGCATTTGTCTTATATTTCTCGAATAAAACCTTCCGAGAATTAAATAGGGCATACGTAAATAAAAGCATTTAAATCATGATTATATTAAAATCCTATGACGAAGTTTGAAACTATTTCTTAAAGGTCTATCAAGAAGTTGTACAGTGTACAACCGATCTGTTAGTTTACATAGTAGAACATCATTTGTGTGAGGTTGCCTAATCTGTAGTATTCAAATCAAGAAGGTCGACACAAAAGCCTGGGGCAATTTAAACAATAATCAAACAAATGGAATTAACCAACGGAATGTTTCTCTGTAAGATAAAAAATTATAGCTATTAATATTGACATTACTTCCTTTCAATTTAGTGTTCATATAAATTGGAATACAGAAAGTAACAAGGAGTTTATAACATTATTTTTAAAGTCCATGGATTTTAATGTTCAACAAGTTGTTGCGGGTGTTGTTGTTTCGATAATAAAAAGACAAGATAATAATACATAATTTTGGCGTCTTGTAAAGAAGCAAAAATTTATGATTGTCAAATGCTTGTTAATAATTGAAGAAAGCTATTTTTTCAACATTATTCAAGGCATGATAAATATAACATGAAATTAAATACAGTAAAATGCACAATAGTGTGATCTTACATGCAGAGCAAAAAAAGTCAAGATGCTATAGTAAAAGTTAACATAACCTCATTCTTTAAAGTTTATCAAAAAATGTAAAATGATGTCCCTATACTAAACAGTTGTAAACGATTTTCTACTAATACATTCATTGATTTATTAAAATCAACTCAGTAATTTATTGCAGATCTAAGTAGTATAATACTAGGAACCTATCGATAGTTGATCAAATGCCACTTCGACGTTTAATGGTACGTACTTATAAGTCTTCCTTTGAACAGAACGTTATATCAGATAAAATTGATAAGACAATACCCTATTGGAATGACTTAACACTTAAATAGTTCATACCCGGAAACCATAATGTTTATAAGCGAAAGAGAGATTTCAGAAGAGAAAATCACATTTTGTAAATGACAATGAAGATAAAAATGTGACCGATCGATGTAATGGCTGCTTACAGCGGACGGAAAAAAACAGACCCCAACTCATTGACAGAATAACGTTAAAAATAAGGTTAACTACCTCAAGTTGTTTAACATTTTTACATAAAAAGCGAAAAAGTCCATAAAAGTTTTTGAATTTTCCTTTTGTTACTGGGTAATTAAAATTTGTGGATTTTGTTTTGCATTAAAGAGTCAATAAAAATACTGTAACGAAAAGCAGTAGGATTTTGGGATAAACTGCACTAAATTAAAATGCAATCTTGACAAACAATCAAATGTTTTGAAAAAAAGGAAATGTAAAAGCTTTTTTTTCAAAATACTAGATCTGTTACAATCTGGCGAGAAAAGAAAACGTGCAAACTTTGAATAGGTTATAAGCGCGAGTATTCAAAAGAATAGTCTGTACAAATGTATCGTGCTAAAAATACAGGTTGAGCCCTGTAAACCTTAAAAAACTCCCTTTGATTTAAGAAGCATAAGTTGCGACGAGGTAGAAGTTTTATTTTCGCCATCCATTATTGATCCTCTTTTTTATTTCAGCGACTGGTGATTTTGGCCTACTTTTTCTGCGATATGTTACTTGTATATATTTGCCGTATATTAAGCCGACCCGTCACCCCAATCAGTACCACATTTATTTTACATTTAGCAAATGACATGGCCTCGTTTTGAGGTTCATTATTTTTACATGCCGTTACAAAAACTGGTTACTTAAATTTATGACTGCATGTTTCTATTTAGTATACAACATTTTTGAAATTTTAAATATAATTATAAAACTATTGTATATAAACAATTGTTGAACTATTGAACAAGCATCGTCAATTAAAACAAATTGTTTACTAAAAAAAATTTGAAAATAATGTAAAATATACAGCAATACTTGTGGCAAATTTTATTTGACATGCAGAAAAAGTAGCTAAAAAGTATACTTACAATTACGCTTGATTGTTTGATTGTTGAGGGTTTTTAGGACAATTTTAGGTATTTCATGGCGCCTAGTTTTTATTGGGGTTGGGGTGAGAGTTAGCCGGATTACAGGTTAAAACCGACAATAGTTTTCAATTAAGTTGGAGTCGGGCACAACCTACCTGCAGTTATTCGAAAACCCTCAACCTGTTGACAGGCATGTGAAGCCCAAAAAACGCCGGGGAGAAAAGTCTGCAAATACTGCAGTTAAGCGTAAAAATGTATTACAGATGGAAACGTTTTATAGTACGAAATAGTTACTTTTTAACGAAATGTCATTAAATCTTTAGGTCTATAAAGATCGGTTTTAACATTGGCATTATTCATTTCGATAAAACAGAACATTTCAAAATTTACCCTTTAAAAGAGCGTCTTTTAATTTGAATAAAAACTTATTTCATTGATTGATTGGCTATTTACTTTTCTTCCAGCGAGCAGTATTTCAGCTTTATTTAGGACGAGAACAAGTTAAAAAACCAATCAATATGAGAAAGATGGACCAAATGGCAAAAAATTTGAATTAATTTTTGAGCCTCCTTTTTTCCTTATCGTGCAAGAAGCGTGACACTCTCTAAACACGTCACCCAATATGATCCGCGGCCAGGCTTTTCCGTATTATGACCTGAATACCCCTATAAGAGGGCACCCATATTTGCCACCCAAGGCCGCTTTGGGTAGCTTTGTGAACCCAATTAACTAATTTGAACATTCCCGAATTTTAAGGAAAACATTTATTTTTGTATATCATTAAATATCAAACACCTATAACAGACATCGTAATACAAACCGATTGTGACGCTAAAATGCGAAAAGAAGAATTCATATATACACGAATGTTTAGTAGTTTATTCTTATTTGAGGGTGTGTACTCAACTCATCCTTAAATTTTCAAAGAGTACCATCTTTCCTGTTGATGGTCGGCGGTTTCGCTCCTGGGTTATCCAGCCTTCCCTATAAACACTTAACGCCATATTATAGACTAATATATTTTTTGAAAATGGTGTTAAGCAAATATACATCCAAATAATGCTAACTCGAAAGCGCGAAGTGACAGCAAATGTAATAATTCCACCTTCAAGTTTTTCGTCTTTCTTGGGAACGTTATGACGGATTTGGAACGATTTGACATCTGATTAATTGATAACTGATCGCTGAATGATTTTGGAACCCTGACGGATTGCTAAAAGTGTTGCGTTTTCAATCTAAAGCACTGTAGCAAAGATAATTATTTGAAGCGTGCTATATCAAAATTTATTACAAGAATAGAATTCTGAGTATCAAAGTAACAGAAGGTCATCATCAAACTTGTGAATTAGTTGAAGCATTTCGATGATGAATGGCTCTTCTTCTCGACATGATCTTTTATATTGAGGTTTAAGCTACAGATCGACAAGTGCAAATATAAATTATCATTAAGAAGGATTTTTCAAAAGTGCAGCACCAGTTTGATGTTTGGTACTTAGGAAAATCAATTTTAAAAGGCTAACATCAAAGGCTTAGTTGAAATGTTGTACAGTCTTAAAAGCTCTACAATTATTCGTAGGGGTTAATTGTGATGTAGACAAAGATGTTTTGGAAGAAAGCTAAAATTCTATAGTGAATTACACTAAATAATACATAATTTTGAGAGTAAATATTTGATGCAGTGTACTCAAACTCCCATTTAAAACGTTTTAAACAGGAAGAAAATGGATGCGAGAAGACTCAACATAATACAAGGCATTTAAATGACAAGCGTTTAAGAAGGGACATTCGGCAGTAAAATAAATTTAATTTTGTTATACAGGAAATTTTGCAGTGTTCCATTGTTTCTCCAAAGAGACAGACCTATAGCCATCACAAGCTGTCTTTGTAAAACCATGGAAAGGATGATCAACGATCGCCTTGTCTGGTTTTTAGAATCGAACAACTTAATCTCAAATATCCAATGTGGATTCAGACAAGGGCGAAGTACCCTAGATCATCTTGTACGTTTTGAAATGTATATTTGAAACGCCTTTGCTACAAATGAACATGTGTCGATCTTTTTTGATTTAGAAAAGCATGCGACACAACATGAAAATAAAGTATTTTAAGAGATCTTTTTGATATGGGTTTGAAAGTTAGGATTCCTACCTTTATTTCAAACTTTTTATCTGACAGAGAATTTAATGTTAAGGTAAATTCTACGCTATCTGACCCTTTTGAACAGGAAATGGGTGTTCCCCAGGGAAGCTCCTTTCTGACACTTTATTTAGTATTTAAAAAATTAATAGCCTTGCTTAAGTTTTAAAAGATAATATTGGTGTTTATCTGTATTTTGTCGACTTCCTCATATGTTACCGAGGAAAAAACACGAATAATATTGAACGTCAACTGCAGTTATGTTTAAATACAATAGAGAAATGGGCAATGGAGAATGGTTTTAAATTCTCCACTGGTACAACCGTTGGGATGCATTTTTGTAATACACGAAAGTAGCATCCTGATCCCGAATTAAAATTATATAATAATCCCATTAAAATTGTTAAGGAAACTACTTTTCTTGAAATCATATTTGATTCAAGGCTAACCTTTTTATCCTACATCAAAATGTTAAGAAATAAATGCTTAAAGGCATTATATAATTTACCAATTGTAGCCAGCACCGACTGGGGTGATGAGTGCGATGTTTTACTTTATCTATATAGATCGCCGTTCCGATCTTAATTTGATTATGGTTGTTTTATCTATTGTTCAGCTAGCAAGTCATATGTCAAAATCCTTGATACTATACACCATCAAAGATTGCGACTATGCCTTGGAGCTTTCAGAACCACACCTGTTTAAAGTTCATATGCAGAAGCAGGCGAGCCTTCTTTGTATCAAAGAAGATTAAAGCTCGCTTTGCAATATGCAACCAAACTAAAGGTATATCCTGGCACCCCTCCCACGCCTGTGTTTTCAAACCTCTTTACCAAAACATGTTCGAAAAGCATCCAAACAAAATTCAACCTTTTGGCCTACGAATTAGATCGCGTTTGGAAAATTCTGGTATAAATTTAGATAAAATTGCTGCCATTGAAATTCCACATAATCCCCCTTGGCTAAACCCCAAACCGGTATTTATTTATGATTTACGAAAATATAAAAAGTCAGACACAAACCCTCTAATAATACAACAGCATTTTGCATAAAAAAAATCTTGTTACCCTGACTATAGTACTATGTATACTGACGGGTCAAAAGACGACGGTAAACTCGTCGTCTCTCGTCTGCCCCATCCGTATTAACTGCTGAGGAGCAAGCTATTCTTCTTGCCATGAAAATAGTTGCTTCGTCAGACGAGTGCAAATTTATTATCTGCTCATATTATCTCTCGTGTCTTCTTGCTATTCAAAATTTCAAAATTAAAAACCCTTATATTTTAAAAATTATTGAAATTTACAAATCTCTCGTAACTTTGGGAAAAGAGGTTGTGTTTTTCTGGATCCCAATCATGTGAGAATCCATGGGAACACAGTCGTGGATCAGGAGGCAAAGAATGCCCTGAAGAGACAGGTATTTAATAATAAGCATATATTGACTGCGTAGTTATCTTATATCATGACACACAAATGGGTAGCCAGGACTTCTTTAATGATAAATCATATTAGTAAGTATTTGCTATGATTGAAAATGTGTTACCTAAAAAACGATGGTACTTCCAGTCAAGGTAAGGAGCCAACACTGTATCTGTAAGCCAACTTAATGTTTTCTGTTCTCATTTTTCTTTATAAATGGCTAGCAGAAGACAACTTAATTTCCGGTTTGAAAAATCAGAATCGTTTAAGGAAAGATTTCCGGTATGTCATGAAACAAAAGATTTGCAGACCTGTCGAAAATTGTAATGTTCCACCCCTAACCGTAAGTTGTCTGCATAGATAGAAAATTTTTTAAAATACCCTAATGTCTTATTAAAGTATAAATATGTAAGGTACACTAATTGATGTTCTTTGTTAGTGGATCTGTAATGTCTTTAGATGCACAAAAATAACATACCACTCTTCAAAGTTTTTAGCCATTTAAAATGGAATGAATCGTCTGTATGCAAGAAAGACAGATTTATCTTCAAATAAATGTAATTGCATACAACTCTGGAATATTGTCTACATGTTTTATATGTTTCCCATTCGTCTCCTCACATCTTACAAGGGTTCGTTAAATTGGAATTGATTGAGGGAGAAGCATAGCGTAAACCTACAGAAAGTCTTATATATTAAATTCAATATTATGAAAAGAAATAACAAAACCAATATTTTACAAGTAGTCAAATAATATTTACACTTTAAACAAATTTTTAGTGTCCTCTATTGTTGTTTGTGGAAAAATTCAGGCATAGCAATAGATATAATTATGACGTGAACAATAAGTCACGTGTTGAAAATTCAAGTTAAGTTATACGACAAAGTTGCTCAGCTATTAAGTATTTTTAAGAAATTAAAATATATATTGTTGTATAATATTTGTATGGCATGAATTGTTGGTTTTAACTTAATTATAATGATGTTTAGTCCAAATGGTAACGTTATGAGTATTGCTCGCAATGAACAATCAATCATCTTTTGTACATCTGAGTAGAAAATGAAATCGACCTTATAAGCCATCACTGACAAAAGAGAATAATTGTATCAAATAAATAGTATCTAAATGTCGCAAAGGAACATATAACTGATTGTCAGCGATCAAACCTGTTCACTGTAACTTTATTCACAAACTAATCTTATGTAATGTAACTATTTTATATTTTAACAGGTTATCATACGTTATCTGTTTGGATCTTTTGAAATGTTGTTTGTTTTACGATTGTTAACTTCTTTCAATATATTTCTTGCGAGTTTTTTTTAAGTAACGCTATGCAACAAATAAAGACAATGATGATCGCGGTGTATGTCGTGTTTTTTGTGGTTTGTTATGGATTTTTACTGGACACCCAAACACAATTTCCGCCTACACGTGCTTCATTAATGACGGATAATCATTTCAATTTGTTAATTGGGTTATTAAATGATGCTCGACAGTCTCGCATTGAGCTGGAGAATTATGTAAAACAATTAGAGCAAGACTTCGTACTTGCCAAACAAGAAATATCTATATACGTTTGGAGCAATATTAATGCCACATTAAATGGATTTATTAATGACACTGCTATTTTGAAGCACAAATTTAATTCTCTGAAATCTGAAATATCCCAACAATTTAATCAACAATCTGTAGATCTGCAAAAGAGCAACGAGGTAGTATATAGAGAAATGCACATTCATAACGACAGGATAGAAGGAAACTTCAGCTTAAACAGAGCTATGTTAAGTGAACTGGAACGTGATATTCAAAATGCAACACTTAAAGGTAAATATCAATTTGACATTGGCGTGTATTAGTCGTGTTCAGATAAACCTCCTGTATTAAATCAAGCAATATTAAATATGAAATTTCTAAGTACAATGAAAGTTTGTCACTTTCAATTTTTGTGATTGGTTCTTGTTTCGTTATATGTATGTTGTCAGAATTTGAATTTATTTATAACCGTCTCCCGAATTTTTGCTCTTGTACTGCCGGGTTCTGATGTCGGTAGTATCACATTAAATTTCAACTGGCTTTTAGATACTCGCAAATCAATACATATAGTCAATGAATCTTAATGGGATTACAATACATACATTGTCTCCGTCACAACACAAGGACATAGGTAGGTAAATGGGTAGAAGTATGTTGAACAATGACAGGTCATGGACAAGTCCCCTATCCTCCACATGGGGACGCTCTGTGCGACTTTTATAGACTAGTCCCAGCAAAATGCATAAAAATTTCTATTTAGAAAAAACCGTTTTACATTTTGAATGGTTTATCTTTGTGATGGGTTAAACATATCCCAAAATGAATCCACTACAAGAACATGTAATGTTTGCTTAACTTAACAGACGATATTTTGCAGGTTTCGGATGATCATAATTGATTTTAATATGAGATCTTACTTAACTACGTATAGTGTAGCTACAATTTCTCTTGAAGTGTTTTATTCAAGAAGCTGAAGAAAAATGCATTGTGTTATAGTTTGCTCATATGTCTAATTTCGTTTTTCTGGACATAGGTACCGGAGCATACCTGCCATCCTTGATCACTAGCTTGTAAACACAAATTGTGTAACTTTTGGTGGTGTGCACGTCTCTAAACTGAATGTATTTCTACCTTTCCGCCGAAAGAAAAAGTTACTCACTAAGTTCATATCTAAAAAGCTCGACCCAATGTTAGTTTTTGCATAAAGATTTCATTTAATTATATTTTGTATTATAGAGGATATAATGAAACGTCATCAAAATGCAACGACAGCTAAACTGAGTCAAAAGATTTCAAATTTACAAAACCAGCTATACCAATTGTCAAGTAGAGGTAAGACAGTAATATTCTACTATTTGATTGATGAATGTTTGCTTATCATCCACCTAGCAACATTTCAGCTTCATTCAGAACGTGAAAGTTAACAAACAACAAATTAGCGGGGAAAGGGATTGACCAACTACAAAAATATTACTGTCGCGTAAAAAAGGAGTGTATTCGGCCTTTTGCCACTGCTTAATTAGCTTAATCTTTTTTAAAGCTATTAAAATTCTACAAAATAGGTGTTTTTGTGCATAGAACGTGACACTCTTCAAACAAGTTGTCGATTATCCGCAGTCAGGTATTCCGCGTCATCACCTATGATCCCTACAACAAGAGGCAGTCCCTTGTGTGCCAACTGGAGAGACTCTTGGCAGATATGCAGGTTGATAACCCTATTATTGTGGTTGCAGCAGGACTACCATTGAAGACCGACATCCTTTCGAAGTGTTACCTGGAATAAATTCTTAAATGTGCATGATGAAAAAAAAAATTAAAAAGTTTAAATGATTTTTCACGACGCACTATCAGTGTGAGAAACATTAAATTACCAATGAACAATTAAACATGTCGTACGTTACCAATGTATTATGAAATAAAACAATTACTGCATAATACAGGCAACATAAACAGCTTTTAAAATCAAAGAGAGAACTAAAGCCACACTTCTACTCCGAAACTTTTGTTTATGTGTTCACATCAGACAGACGCTGCAGTCAGGGGTTTTTCCCCTTCCTCCCTAGCCGTGTGGGACCCGGGGCACAGGAGAATAGGCCCACGGCTTCCTCAGCCTGCAATAAGAATCTGCTAACAGAGGCAACACTTGCCGTGTGTTGCCACCGTGTCGATTTCAGTAGGCTGGGTAAACGGTCCCAATAACTTACTGAACCCTTACTTTTTCTAGACGGGAAATCGAGTTAGCCCTGACTTCAATGAATGGACATGTCACGTCTTGCCCTTTGTGAATCCTTATCATTTAAGCTACTCTATTACATTATTTTCCTTTAACTGTTCCATGAAATGTATGCACCATTGGATAGACGGCTTCCTTACAGGATTTGCAAAGAAGGCGGTGGCTGAAGGGCAAAGCTTCCTCAGCTTTATAGAGGCGACAAGTTTGCCGTGTGTTGCAACCAGTGATGGTGGAGAAAGGGATCCTGGTGGTTGAGAGATCACTCTCTGCTGCATCCGTTAGTGCCGGTCAGCGGGTTTGATTTTTTTAATACACCACTTTGGCCCTGACTTCAACTAGACGGGAGACGGGATGGACCCGGTTCGGTCAATCGGCTGGTCATGCCGAGCCCTTCAAAAGTTTGTCGTCATTCTTCTGATCACTTGATCGCATCTTATAAATCTTACTACCAAAGTTTTTTCAATTACAAGTTGTTAAGAAGTCGGTGGCTCATGGGTCAATCAAGTAGATAGAGTTTCGAACGGTTGTTTCACCAGTTAACTCTGGCACAAAGCTCGAGTTCGTTAAGAAATTCATCTATTTGAGTATAACACCCTTAGAACACCTGATGCTTTCTGCTGGTTATCCGCAGAGACCAAACATCGCCCCTGTTGGCACTCTGTGGCGGCTGGGTGACAAGGGTGGCGATCCGCATTCTTTTATCATGGCTACACAAACACAATTGAAATTAGGTCCAAAAAAAAAGAAAAAAAATGATTTTCCCCTTGAAGAAATGGGGGATGAAGATCACTGGTCAAGATTTATTGTTTTATAGTAAAGATCCCAGTAAACCCTTATCAAAAGTATCTCCCTTCATTATAAAACAATTAATCAAAGTTTGTGCAGGAGAAGTAAAAAATATCACCAAAATGAAATCTGGTTGTCTTCTGATTGAATGCAGTAAAAAACATCAGTCCTCAAATCTACTAAAACTAACAAAAATTATTGATTTAGAAATTTCGGCCTCACCCAATAGGACATTGAACTCCAGCCAAGGAATTATTAACTACCGAGACGATGACCTCGCCGAACTGACTGACTAGGAAATATGCAAAGAATTACAGCCTCAGGGTGTAACAAATGCGTCCCTCAGTCAATCAAGATGGGTCTTTACAGTGTTAAAGTCAGCGCCTACATACCGAACCCGATGCGCTGCTTTAAATGCCAAACGTTTGGACACGGCAAGGGACAGTGTAGAGGTACACTGATGCGTTTTAAGTGTGCGGAAGTAAGGCATGAGGTCTTTACCTGCACAAACAATCCAAAATGTGCAAACAATGATCACCTGGCCTATTGATCAGAAAGATCCTGTTAGACTACCAGTGGAAACTTCTAACAAAATTATATCATCTTCTCGGAAATCTTCAACAACTCAAACCTCTACATCTTTATCATCTAATAAATCTAAACTATCCATTTTTCTTCAGCAGTCCCCCAAAAAAGTAAATAATTCCGATAAAACTAAAAAAAACAAAATTAAGGAAAATAAAATATCGACCGTACTCCCACGACGAAATCTACGAAGGATCCAGTCCAGGTCCAAAATAGATTCGGCAGTCTCAACGACGTACACGACGAGACCATTTGGGGCGACAAAATGTATACACTACCCCCAAGTCGGTCACCAAGCGCAGATGGGCGGAGTAAAAAAACTCGCAAAACAAGTATCTCCCCCATTCGACTACCCAGATAATGGATACAATTATACAATGGAATTGTCGAGGTGTTAAGATTAATTTTATTGAGATCACATTACTTGTTCAAGCCTTTCTTCCTGTTGTATTTTGTCTTCAAGAATCCCACCTAAAAGGAAATGATAATATATCTTTAAAAAATATTCTATATACAGCACATATGCAGATGAGAATGAAAGAGCAGCTGGCGGCTCAACTATTCTCGTAAAAGATCAAGTTTTACAGTACTTGCACCCGTAAACGCAACACTTTGACTGATTGATAACTGATTGCTGACGGATTTTGGAACGCTGACGGATCGCTGACTGATTGATGATGAATACATCCGTCCAAAATTATGAATCCGTAATTACCTTGGTAACCGTCAGCGATCAGTGCGATCAGTCCAATCAGTGCGATTCAGAATCCGTCATTTAATTATATGAATACATGTAAATCGGTTAGTTTATTGACGGATACGTATACATTAATAATTTAAAGTTAAAACGAATTCTGCGTCATTTGTATATTATATATGCATTTAATAATAACATTTATAATACAATAAACGCAAGTATTCAAAGAATAGTAAAAACAATGTCTCGTTCTAGCAAATAAAATAAATAAACATATTTAAATAAAAGACTATTATCTTTATATTATATTTATTTAAGCAAATTTCTTTAAGGCAGGACATATCTGCGGGTCGAGCCATATAAACCTAAAAAAAACTTGGATTTAAGGCACATTAGTAGCGACGAGATAAATGTTTTATTTCCTAATCCATTATTGATTCTCTTTTTTATATCCGCGACTCGTGATTTCGGCCTATTTTATTTTCTGTGACCAGTTACAAAATATTTTGTTGTCGTGTATTAAACCAACCCGACTCCCCCAATTAGTAGCAGATTTATTTCACATTTAGGGAAGGACGTGGCCTCTTTTTGAAATCATTACTAGTTACTTAAATGCATGCCTGTGTGTGTTTATTTAGTTTACAACATTTTAAAACACAATTATAAAACTATTGTATATAAACAATTGTCGAACTGTTGAACAAGAATTGTCAATTAAAACACATTGTTTACTAAGCAAAAAAGTTGTAAAATCTACAGCTATTCTGGTCGCAAGTTTTATTTGACAGGCAATAAAAGAAGTACTCCCACGACGAAATCTACGAAGGATCCAGTCTACTTACAATTACGCTGGAATGTTTCATTTAATTTTTATTGGGGGTGGGGTGGGAGGAAGCAGGAGTACAGGTTAAAACGGACAATCTTTGTCAAAAAAGTTGGAGTCGGGCACACCCTATCTGCAGTCGTTCGAAAATCCGAGGCCCCAATAACGCCGGGGATAATTGTCTGCGAATACTGCAGTTAAGCGTAAAAATGTGTTACAGATAGACACGTGTTGTAGTACGAAATATTAATATTTTGAACAAAACTGCAGTAATTCTTTAGGTTATGAAGATCGATTTTAACATTGTCATTACAGTCATATCGATAAAACAGAACTTTTTCAAAAGTTGCCCTTTAAAATAGTGTCATTCAATTTGAACAATAACTTATTTCATTGATTGATTGGATGTTTGCTTTTCTTTGAGCGAGAGTATTTCAGCTCTATTTATGACGAGAATTAAGTGCACCCTTCCCGCAGTGAGACTCGAACCCGTAACCTCAGTGTTGACAGACCATGAGACCAATAGTAGACGAACTACCTTAGTTAAACACTCGGCCACCAAGGCCCCCTCAGTCATTTACATTTTGAATTCCACTTCAAAATATGGGGTTTGGGTGTGGGCGGAAAATTTACATTTTTAAGCCTACTTTTTCGAAATCTACAAAAGAGATCCTTATCTTGCAAGGAGCGTGACACTTTCTAAACACGTCACTATGGTTCGAGGCAATTCTATTATGACTTGACCACCAACCCCTCCCCCCCCCCAAAAAAAAACTCGCCAGCTGAGGACGCGCTGGGCAGCTCTGTAAAACCTAGTAACTAATTTCTAATACTTCCGAATTTAAAGGAAACCATTTATACTGATGCATCATTAAATGTCGAATGACTATAACAGACATCCTAAAAATATAATGCATTAGTTATAGATTGGGGTTATTTCCATTTATTATTTATACTAGACTGGACTTTTTCCGATTTAAAATACGATACGTACGCCTTGGCAAGCGAGGTCAAATTATTTTAAGTGTGTGTTTTTTAAAATTTACTCTGTTTTAATTATTTTGTTAATAAAATGACACTATTATTTTTCATCACATATGCATTAGTTATAGATTGGGGAAATTTCCATTTATATTTTTTATAACTGTATACCAGTTTTAGCCTGATCATTAGGTAAAACGAGTCATAAATTAGGACATAACAGTACTTTTAATATTTTCGAGTGAAACGAATTTTCACATTTCGAAATAGTAATTTCACTAACCCGAAGTTTAATAGACGGATTGGAGCGATCAGTCAAAATCAATCCGTCAGATCAGTCAAATCGTTCTATATCAGTCAATTGACGGATGGACTGATTTTGGAACGCATACGGATTAAGTGTTGCGTTTTTAATTTCAAGTACTTTACATAGCCCTGTAGATCTAAACACTGATCTTCAGGCGGTTGCTGTTAGGATATCTTTAGACAAAACGATTACTTTATGCTCTGTGTATATCCCTCCAAGTTCTTCTTTAAATTTAAACCAATTGAAACAGCTTACTGATCAGCTTCCAGCCCCTTATATATTACTTGGGGACTTCAACGGACACAACCCTCTATGGGGCAGTAACAAAATAAACGATAAGGGAAGGATTATTGAAGACTTAATGAATCAGCAAGATTTGTGCATATTTAATGATGGTTCCAATACATATCTACATCCTGAGAATGGATCATATTCGGCCATTGATCTACCAATAGCCGATCCTTCTCTTTTGCCCGATTTGTCATGGAAAGTCCATGATGATCTCTGTGGCAGCGATCACTTTCCAATTATATTAGAATCTTTGCACTCTTGCAACACAGAACGAGCCGCGCGGTATAAATTTAATTAGTTAAACAACTCTGAATAGAGCGGCTTAACTCGGATACTTTTGAAGCTGTTTCTGATCCAATTTTAAAATTCAATGAAACACTTATTTCAATTGCTGATGAAACAATTCCCAAGATCTCGAAAATCCAAAACATCCTAGTAAACCTTGCATGGTTCGATGACAGCTGTGAGGACGCTATTAAAGACCGGAAAAAAGGTCGAACGACGCTTTAAAAAAATCCAACTCAAAATAATCTTAACCAATTCCAAATTTTTCGAGCAAAAGCTCGCAGGGTAACGAAACAAAGACGACGCACCTCTTGGCGTAACTTTGTTTCTAAATTGAATAACCATACTCCTAATAATAAAATTTGGAACATGATTCGTAAAATTAAAGGTAAAAACAGTAATGCAAATGTCCATCATTTAAAGGATGGAAAGACTTGTTAACATCAGAGTCAGACATATCTAATAAATTGGCTGAAACATTTGCAAAACACTCCTCCGTTGAACATTATCATCCCAAATTTCAGCGGATCAAAATTAAAAAAAAATCAAAACTTAATTTCCTGTCAAACAATTTAGAAGAATTTAATAAACCTTTTTCGTTGGAAGAATTAAAATCTTCCTTGAACAAATCTAACGATACAGCATCTGGTCCAGATGACATCCATTATCAACTTCTCAAACATCTGCCACAATCTTGTCTACAATGCCTTCTGAATCTTCTTAACAACATTTTGGAAACGGGTGTCTTACCATCTTTTTGGAAAATGGCCACTGTTGTGCCTATTCCGAAACCTGGAAAAGATCACTCAGAAGCGTCCAACTATCGGCCTGTAGCCATCACAAGCTGTCTTTGTAAAACCATGGAAAGGATGATCAACGATCGTCTTGTCTGGTTTTTAGAATTCAACAACCTAATCTCGAATATCCAGTGTGGATTTAGACAAGGTCGTAGCACTGTTGATCATATGGTGCGTTGCGAATCATATATTCGAAACGCATTTGCCAAACACGAACCTGTTGTGTCTATCTTTTTTGATTTAGAAAAAGCATATGACACAACATGGCAATACGGTATGTTAAAAGATCTTTTTGATATGGGGTTGAAAGGTAGACTTCCTTCCTTTATTTCAAACTTTTTATCTGACAGAGAATTTAAAGTTAGGGTCAATTCTACTTTATCTGACCCTGTTGTACAAGAAATGGGTGTTGCCCAGGGCAGCATCCTTCTGTCACTTTATTTAGTATTAAAATAATAGCCTTGCTCAAGTTTTAAAAGATAATATTGATAGTTCTCTATATGTTGACGACTTCCTCATATGTTACCGAGTGCAAAAACATGAATAATATCGAACGTCAACTTCAGTTGTGTTTAAATAGAATAGCAAAATGTGATATGAAGAATGGTTTAAAATTCTCCACTGCAAAAACTGTTGGGATGCATTTTTGTAATAAACGAAAGATGTGTGGACGTGCTCCACATTCGGGAACGTTTCTTTTCTGTAGATACGTTTTTTAATTTAATTAAAACTGTTGCAGGCGACACAATTTTAAAGTTCTTAATAGGAATAATTTATTTGACAAAATTTAATTTCACTATTAATTGTGAAGATTCATACTTTTTAATGTTTTAACTACCATTTTTATCTTGATATATTCTCATATTATTGTATGAGATCACGTTTTAGTATTAAAAGGAGACATGTAGAACTACTAATTTAAAAAATACTAATAATTAAAAAACTATAACTTTCACGTCCTGAATATAGCTGAAATGTTGCTTGCTGGACGCTAAACAACAAACAAATCAATCCCTTCTTCATTATGAAACCTGGATGAAATGACAGCTGGAAATTTGCTGATAGTTGACGCCTTTAAACAACCATAACAAAAAGTGTAATAACGACATTTAAGGTTTGTTTTTGAGGCCTAATTATTATGATCAATTACTATTAACATTCAGTTGTGGACAATACATGTAGTTCCAATTTATAGTGTATAACAATCATAATACCGAATACAAAGCTAGAATCTTGAATAAATTCATCTCCTTTATGTAATTTATGAAGCAAAAAATCGTTCATAACAAAGTTGGTATATATAATGGTTTCAAAGAATTCGAACATAAATGGATTTTTAGGTAACGCATATGGAGTAAAATACAACAGGAGATCAAGCGATTTTGTTTTTGATATAATGATTTTTATACCAACACGCGTTTATCAGGACCTTTGTTATTGGTTGCTGTTGTATGCTTTTGTACTTTTTCAGTTGCTATGACACTGTGTCTTGTGAATGATACTGACTTCGTGAATGGACAAGTGATAACGTTTAACGCTGTAATTAGTGCTATTGGTATAACCAACACTGACACCTTGAAAACCTCGGGCACATTTACCTGTGAGAAAACTGGTTTATATCTTGTAAGCGCATTTATCCAGACTTCAAAACATTCCTCTGGGTTTCAGATAATGAAGAACAACGAAAGAATTGCTACCGGATTCGCTTCTATTAACAGTGGTTACCAAACAATTACGGCTGTTGCAATAGAACATTTGTCAGTCAACGACACGGTGTCTGTAAATGCATACAAGTCACCTTTAACAGTTGAAGGCGATCGTGAATCATGTTTTTCTATTTTACAAGTGTTGTAATACGTAATCGTGTGTATGTGTGGTCTTTTCCAATAAATATAAAATTTACTACAGATTTTTGGTTATTGATATTCCTTTTAGTAATCTTTCTATATTGTGTTGCTTAAGTTGCACTTAATAATCTTAAGATAAAAAACATAAAGGTGTATGTATTTTGCGAATTTGTTTGGTCTTAAAAAAGAGAAACTTAAAATTGTTTTAACAGTTAATGTCACTTTCAGCACATTAACTGCCTCGCCTTAAGATTTTGCAAAATGTGTAAGCGCTGTACATCTTATTTAGAATTTCACTACTCTCCTTACTGTTTTAGTGACCGTCAAAGTGTGCTGTCGTTGTAACAAAATTCTGAGCGGTCTACAGCAATTGGCATACTTTTTTCATTATTTGTAGATACTTATGAGTACGCGGGTTTTGTGGTATACGAAATACACTGTACGCCAGATAAGAGTTATATATATTACATAATATAAATCAATTCTTCTAGTGTATCAGGTTGTATGAGATTTTGTTTTGGAGTGGTGCAGATCTGGAGTTATTGAAACAGAACAAAATCTCTTATAACTTTTAGTCCTTCACAGTACAAACCATCTTAAATTTGAGTTAAACCTCAAAGACTACGTTTTGACTTGTATTTCTTTAAAAAAAATACATGTCATGAAAACAATTTGGACGCATTGCGTTAACTTGGAAGGCGTTTGAAGCCTCGATGTACGGCGATGCTTGCTCAGCGCGTTCCCACGCAGTGCTTGAGGAAGATGTCGGGTTATTATGCACAGACCTGGTTGCGAACGCCACGAGTTCCGTATTTACGGGTTCACGGCACCTTGCAAGTTCCCTATCCTCAGCACCTGAGTGCGCATGTTGTTTTTATTAGGTTCAGATTCTCATCTTCTGTGTTATTGACTTTTGTGCCGCAGTATTTGTTTGTCTGAATTCGGATGATTAATAATTTCTTTAATTTCGCTCTTATTGTTCGGCCCTTCTCCTTGCTATTTTTCCTGAAGACACTTTTTGTGGATTTTGATAGAGTATAGGCCATTTATAGTCGTTATAGAGAGACTATTTTTCGACACTGTTTACTTTTACAGGCACATGTCGTTTCCTTGATTGTTTAAATGTTGCCGACCTTATCGATTGAATAGTTGCAATATTTTTTGGGGTGAACTGGATTTAAAAAATGACAGTAAATTAGGTTTAATGATGACTAAACGTTAAACAATTCATTTTAAGATGAAGTATAGGATGCCAAAAACAAGTAGGGTCTATAACGAGCTCTTTAAACACGTCAAAAACATTGGTCCGTGTCCTGAATTTCCATACTTTACCTCGACAATCTTCTTCAAAGGGACATATTCTTAAACAGTAATGACTCCTCCTGAACTCAACTCCAAAAAGCTGTGCATATTTAAAGTTTGAACAGAGCCACGTAAAGATTTTTTTATATTTTAAAAAACAGAGATTTTTCACAATACATTTTGTGTGGAAGTCAAAATGCTTAAAATACACAAATCTCAATCCGTAACCAGAACCATATTCTTATATGGACAGACACACGTTTTCATACTTCCAATGTTACATTGATTGATTGATTAAAGGTGTTTAACGCCCGAGCAGCAATATTTCAGCTATATTCAGGCGATGAACATGAAATGGATGATAAAATGAACATGAAATGATGATGAATGAAAATGGGATGGGACACAAGGAAAAATAGGGGTAACGGATTTTAGATTGCCACTGGCAAATGGGAGGATGGATAGGGTCGGGCAATTTAGCCTCCTGTAGCGGGATCGAAATCCCTACTCATAGCGAATACTACAGCAGCGTTCTTTAACGTGCGAGGAACGTGGCATTTTTCCAACACGGTGCACTAATATGGTTTGCGGTCAGGTTTTCCGTATTATGGCCTGACAACCCCAGCTTGCCAGGGGTACCCCATTCAACCACCTGGGGCACACATCCCAGTCGGTCCTTAGGCAAACCGACCTGACACGCCGGTCAGGGTACTGGGCGCTATTTAGTCGCCTTTTACGACAAGCTAGCGCGACTGCGGTCTATTCTTTTAGCCACCCGGATTCCGCACGGGGCTCCAATGTTACAGCAATTTCGTTTACTGAATATAGCTAAAATAGCATTTCATTAATCATAAATAAGACAAGTTCTTATATAGTTTAGCAAAAACGATGTATTGTAAATAAATGCCTTTTATAGTCCATCATATTACTAACACATTAAAATGATCAATACTATTTCTCGTTATAAAGCAGCAAATAATTCACTTTTAATTTAAATTTCTATTTTGAAAGATATAAAGTGACCAATTATTCAAAAAATCAATTAATTTTATGAAACTAAAGAAGAAGTAAAATATGTATATACGTGTGCGTTATCTCCTTGGATAATTTGAAATGTTTAATTTAAGATAATTTAATTGGGTCAGTTTTTCTTCGAGGGATTTCTTGTCTTGGGATCTCGGGAAACTTCTGTCAAATGATTGGAATGATTGTTATTATTTGTATCATGTTCTCTGTGTGTTGCCATGGATTTTTACTGGACAGTAAAACACAATTTCCGCCGACACATGCGTCACTATTGACAGATAACCATTTCAATTTGTTGATGAGTATGTTAAATGATGAACGACAGTCTCGCATTCAGCTAGAGAATTATGTTAAACAGTTGGAGCAAGACATTGCACTTTCCAAACAAGATATATATACACACGTTTTGAGCAACATTAATGGGACATTATATACGTTGATAAATGATACTAACATTCTAAATTCTCTGAAATCTGAGATATATCGGGATTTGAATTGGAATAGTGTATCCGTAGCTCGGGGCAGTTCGGCAGTTCGCAGAGAAGTTGACATTTTTGAAAGCAGGACGATAGGCGTCTTTGACAATTATTTAGATGCTGTAAAGGCAATGGGACGTGATCTAGGCAACGTTTCTTCAAAAGGTAAAACATCAATAAGATCAATTATGCTAACTTGTGTATTTGTTTTAGATATACCATTTGTAAGACAAAGTTATAGTGTCAATGTGTTTTAATAAAACTCCTCTGATTGTAATCATTAATCACTGCGTAGGTTTGTTTTTTGTTCTGCATGTTGCGAGATATGAATTGTTGTAACCCAGATATTTTTTGTCCTGTCTGAAATAGTCTTGACCATTTTCCTTAATTACAATACCAGGTTTAAAGTAAACTGAATTAATTCATAAGCTATTTTGAACTATGACACTGTCACTCACTTCATGAGTCGTTATGTAATTTACATGCATGCACGTTTGTTTTGTTGGGGTCACGACTTGCTGTTTGATTTAAAATAATAGAGTAACCACATAAACTTATTTTATACACAGGTATTTAAATTCCTTACGGCTGTCTACATCTAATTTCGATTTGGTCCCCTACGTAACTCATTCAGTCTCGTTATGAGGGGACCGTTTTGTGATGGAAATATTTACCAAATCTATCACACAAACACAGCAATTATTCTATATCATCAGGCATCTTATGTTTTTTAACAGTATCCTAATAGGATTTTCGACAATTTTTTTTTTCGGGGGGGGGATTTTAGTGGGGTCTTTTCAAATGTTTTTTGTCGGCTAACAAGTGGTTACGTTATAAAGTACTGGTTTACCCCAACTTACCATTATATCTTTCGTGTCGATTATTATTGCAAATTTATTTCACTACTTTAGAAGAAAGACCCTTTTTGGATACAGGGGTAGTATTTGAATATAAGCACAAAAAGCAAAAACGCTTCGTAGGGGACAATTTGTAAAGCACAACTGAAAATGTAGTATTTTGGAACTAAAGAAGAATTGTATTTAATACACTTCCTATATATTCATGGTATAATTTTTAAAAAGATTGATACTTTTTATATGCAATTTTCTCACAAAAATTAGTACCTTTTACCTTAAAATTATTAGTAAATAACGCAAAGCATTTAGAATAAGAAATCATACAGAAATACTTCAAAAGGGTCACTTAATTGTCACTGGACAAGATTTGGTCAATTTCGGAAAAAAGGCCAATATTTAAAAGACCTTTAAAAAAAGTAGACGCATTGTACCTGAAAAAGTGAATTTACCATCATTTATATCCGGCAAAATTCCATACATATTTCTCATTTCCTGATTTAATTTATTGTTAACATTAAACTGGTTTTTCTTCCAGACAAAGGTTTGTTACACTAAGATAATTCGGCTAATGCTAAATATCTTTTGCATGTTTGCCGACGATACGAAACGATTTGCTTTGCGTATTGTTAAAATTTTATAGTATCAGTATACGTATTCGTATCAGTTTTACCTGGGCAAAACAGAAGAAAATGGAACTTGATTTTTTATTATCACTAACATTTATTTTTTATCAATTGCTTATTTAATTTAGTGATTAGATTAGAAGACATACAAAATATGATGATTGGTGAACTGGAACAAAAAGTTTCAAACGTTGAACAACAGCTAAACCAAATGGCTAACAGAGGTATGGGACAGATTATCCTTGCAGGAACTTTGCCGAATCGTACCTTAGTCTTCCTGAATGCACTTTCAAACCTCAATTTACAAAACAAACGTTTAGCTGATGGATTCGCTTAAATCATATGTATTGCTTAAAGAGTGCTGCATTTGTTAGATTACGATTTAGACAAGCAAATATATGAAAAAATGGGACAAACATCTTCCGTCTAAGTTTGGGTCTCACTGCGAGCAGAATGGGCTCGACTCCAAAATTATATACAAGGATTGTCAGTTTTCTTACCAAAGGTTAATGGGAATTCTTGATCAGCAACTCGCGAAACAGACACGTAATAATAGACTCACATAGCTAAGTGTATTGCGGTTAAACGGTAGGCACTTGTGTGTGCGTGTGATGTTTCGAAGATAGTTAAACACAGCAATTATGGCTCTATCGATATAAATATTTTATATATTATTAAAATCATACTAATTTTAATCAAGCAGGTAGGTTCTTATTACTTGAAAAATAGCAGTATCATTGAACTTTCGTTAGACGTGTGTACTAAAATTGACAACATTACAATATCTTGCAAAACACCACACTGGCAAATTTGGATAAATAGTTCTCTCCCAATGTACTTTATATTTTGAGTGACAGTCAAAAGTGTGTGTTCACGTTGGTCACATTAACTTTGCAAAGATTCATTCAATCCATTAAATGTATATGGCGTTTTAGGAGATGTAAACCATACAATAATGTATATCCTACTAGTTTATTATTGCTAAACGTATATAATAACTTAACTACTTTCTTGTTTTAATACTTTTCCTTGACATTTCAGTTGCTATGACCTTTTGTCTTGTGAATGATACAGATGTCATGAATGGAAAAGTAATAAAGTTTAACAACATAATAACTGAACATGGTATAAATAATTCCGAGACCCTTAAGAACATGGGTGCATTCACCTGTGAGAGAACTGGTTTTTATCTTATCAGCGCGTTTATCCAAACTTCTACACATTCAACTGGATTTCAAATTATGAAGAACAACGAAAGAATTGCCACCGGATTCGTTTCAATCAACAGTGGTTACCAAACAATTACGGCTGTTGCAATAGAACGTTTGTCTGTTAACGACCAGGTGTATTTAAGTGCATATATGGCACCCTTAAAAGTTGAAGGTGATCGTGAGTCGTGTTTTTCTATTCTTCAAGTTTTGTAATTTGTGATTCAATGTATTTGTTTGTATCAATTAATTGTTACAAAATTTCGATCGGTGCATATTCACTTGCTGATCTGGTATTCGGATTGTTGGTATTTTGCCACTTATTATTTAGCGTTTGGTCAAAAATATATTTAGCAAAACTGGCTATTGTGTTTCTTTGCAAGGCATTGACAGGTTTCTTTAACCATATTTTAATTTTGTGTATCTCTTTATACAACATTTCTGGCCATGGAAAGTGTTCAAATTATGAGAGCGTAGCTAGTACCCAGGTGGCGAATAGGAAATGACCTCTCTGTGGCAGATCTAGATTATAATACCGCGGTTAATAGTGGGAATCGTTTGAACACTGCAACGATTATTGCACCGTAAAGTCTATCTGTGTAGATTTCGAAAAGATAAAAAAGAATTGTAACACGCTAATGAAATGTCATCAAAGATACCAAGGTTAAATGAATTTACTACGCCAGATGGGCGTTTCGTCTAATCAATACTCATCAGTGGCGCTAATACCCAAACAATACATAAAATCCAAATGATTAAGATGTTGTAGAGTTTTTGTCACCAAAAATTCCTTAACGTTATACCAAATCCGGCTAGGCTATCTACACCTTGAAAACAGAAAAATAATTTTCGAAATTTCAGAGCAGTAAATTTAGACACTGACTATATGACTATAGAATCAATGATATTCCTGTCAGCACCGAAATGTGACTACTGAGCTGGTGATACCCTCGTGAACTAACAGTCCACCAGCAGAGGCATCGACCCAGTAGTTGCAAATAAAATGTCATCAAAGATACCAAGGTTAACTGAATTTAATACGCCACGCGCGCATTTCGTATAACCAAGACTCATCAGTAAATTCTTCGATCCTGCACAACGCTGCATATATTTCTATTAAGCAGCCCATAGTGTCATTCCATTAGTCATTTTTGTTCTTATTAAGAAAATATTTCAATCATTCAATTAGTCGGAGATGTTTTTTTAGCTTACCTTCATTTAAGTACGTTCTCAGAAAACGAGTTTTTTTAAAAGCTGCTAATGTAAATATGCTATTTTAATTTTGGAGGGTTACCTGAATGACAGAATACGATTAGTGATTTTTAATAAGAGAAATGAGGTCTTCGATAGCAAGTCATTTTGAAAAATATGTGTATAACCTGAGATGTAAATTATGTTTATGAAAACAAAACCAGGTTTCCTTTAAGTAGTGGAAATATATAAAACACAAACATATACATAATTATACGATATTTATTTGTACCGAACACGTAAATAACATGTTTTACAGATATAGGCTTAACGCTAAAATTTGCATATCCTGCACACATGCACAAAATCAAACAACACAGAAATCAATCAAGTAACAGATGATAAAAACAGACCTAGTTATCTCTAAGACAGTCATATTTAGTGTGGTCGCTGCATTTAATGCAAAGAAATATTTCAGGTTGTTTATTGAAGACAAGACAATAATAATAAACCTATTTGGAAATGGACCAATATTTCGCAGGCTTTACCTTCAGCAAGGTTGAATATCGCGAAAGACAAGGGAATCAGAGTATAGAAGACGCATGGGTTCAGTAGATTAACGAGACCGTTAATATGACCTTCTAAAGTCCCTTTCTGTCATCGAATGTTGCCTTTCATATCTTTTAATCACAAACTAAAAATGATGCGGGCATATTCATCAGTGCTTTGGGAGTGGGGTTGAATAGTCTATGTAGTGTATATAAATAAAATATTTAAAGTGGCTTTGACATTAGTGGGCGATTTAGACCGTTTAAGCAAAACAGCTATTCTGAACTTGTATTGATCATCTCGTCCTACCGATAAACATTAGGATCTAAAAGTTGTTTTTTACTAATCGTTTTGACCCGCGATATGTTGCTCATTTTAATAACTTGTTATGAAGGGCTTTTCACGAAGTTTCAGATCTTTAATTACATGTACATGAATAAAAAATGATTGATGGACGTTTTTTACATTGAGAGAAAAATATTTCAGAAATATTTAAGGCGTGAACTGTTAAATAAATTATTACAACTGTAATGTGCATATCCTGTAATTTGTACTGAAGTACTTATGAAGCACAGTAGCACATATAAAAGGTTTATCTAATTTAAACTATTTATTTACACCCTGTATTGCCTTTATTGCCATGTCGCTAAAATAAGATTATTTAAGATTAAATATCTTATCCCGATATCCTTTGAAATCCTGATGCACAAAAACTATCCTTTTAAGACCTTAACTTTATAACCTAGATGCAAGACCGTACTAAATTTTTTATTGTAACCGAAAAGTTGTATTTCAGATATGTTAATCTTACGACACTCAAGAATTTGCTCCCGAACTTAAAACAAAGAACATATTTTATAGATAACATTTTTGGGGTGTTAAGGGATAAAAATAAATGTAATAGTTGTATGTGGCTGTATATTTAATTAAAAATTCATGCGATTGAATTTATTTTGGTAAGAGTTTATCTTCTTGGATCCTTTAAAATGTTTTAGGAACGTATATTGGACCATTTAATTGCAGCGACATGCCCTCTTACACAACATGATTCTCTGTGTACTTTGGTCTCCTACTCAGATAGTGACTGACGATGCGATATTTTCATTGTATTGTTGCTGGAATTAGGTGCCTCTATCTCGTTAAGTAAATATTGTGTCGAACCGTATCCTGGAAAGTAAGAAATGTGTATAGTATGATTGTGATCTTTGTCAAAGTTTTCAACAATTCGCATTAAAATGGTTTGCACGAAACTGGATATTAAAGATTGATTGAATGATTTTCAACGTCTAGCAGTATTTCAGCCATTTCAATCATTTGTATAAAGACAACAAGTGCGCAAAAAGTATATCAGAAATGGGTATGGACCAATGTCAGATGATTTTTGACTGCCACAAGAAACCTCGAGTATTGGGTATGGAGGAAAAGTGAACCTTTGCAGCATCTACAAAGTCGGCTCCTTTGTCGAAAACCAGAAAAGACGTCTGTCTTAACATGTTTCGTGCAAGAATCGAAGCACTCGTTTAAATCGTTACTGTCAATAATTCGCGATCAGGCGCACTAAATTACTACCGGCTAACAAAACCTTTCTTACTGTCATAGGAGGCGTTGAGCAGCTCTAGATCTGTGGGTCGAACTCTAGGAAACTTTTCTAATAAACAACGAAACTTTATATGAATTGCTCAACAAAAGAGTGATTGATTGATTGATTGATTGATGTTTTACGTCCAGCAAGCAATATTTCTGCTATATTCAGGACGTGATTGATTGATTGATTGATGTTTAACGTCCAGCAAGCAATATTTCAGCTATATTCAGGACGTGAACAATTTTATAAATTGATGTTGAGCAACTAGAAGGAAATCAGAGACACTCCTGTCGAAATATAGTAAAACTGTAGTCACACAATAGTATGAGGGTATAAACACATTAAAAATAACGTGATTAAAATAATAAAATATGAAATAACAGCATAGTAATGGTATTAGATTATATTTTATTATACAAATTAATTTCTTTTAAGAACTGTAGAATTTTGTCACCAGCGACAGTTGTAAATAAATTAAAGTAAGAATCAGCAGTACAAAAAAGTTCCCGAATGTGGGCCACGTCAACACAGTCCATCAAGACATGCTTGATTGTATACGGACTGTCGCATGGCACACACTCGGGTCGTGTTTCACCATTTAAAATATAATTGTGTGTCGTCCTGGTATGACCAAGACGACACCTAGTTAAAACTACGTGGTCTCTACGACCTCCATATGATTTAAAATTATTTGCGTGCAGAAGTGGTTGGATCTCATGAAGTTTATTATGGACTTCTAGATCCCAACCACTCTGCCATGTATTAAAATATATTTTAAAATAAAGGATTTAAAATCAGTAAAAGGTATTTTACAATTAATGATATCATTATTTAAAGCATTCTTAGCTTCCCTGTCGACGACTGTCTTTCCATGGATTCCCATATGACTTGGAATCCAGAAAAACACAACCTCTTTACCTAAAGTTGTCAGCGATTTATAAATTTGAAATATTTTTAAAATAAATGGATTTTTAATTTTAGAATTTTCAATTGCCTGAAGACATGACAAAGAATCGAAGCAGATAATAAATTAACTCTCATCTGACGAAGCAATAATTTTTAGTGCAAGAAGGATAGCTTGCGCTTCTGCACTAAATACAGAAGAAACGGATGAAAGACGGCGAGTTTCAACACGCTCTCCAAAGACAGCGGCCGATGCAACTTTATCGCCGTCCTTCGATCCATCTGTATAAATTGCAGAATGGTCAGGATAGTGAGATTTTATTTCTGCAAAGTGTTGTTGACTTTTTATAGTTTCTAAGATCAAAAATTAATACCGGTTTTGGATTTTACCATGGCGGGTTATGTGGAATTTTAATAGCAGCAATTTCATCTAAATTTATACCAGAGTTGTTCAAATGAGGTTTTATTCTGATACCAAAAGGTTGAATTTTATTTGGATGTTTTTCAAAAATATTTCCGTTAAGATGTTTGAAAACACAGTCGTTGGCGGGGTTGCCAGGATAAGCATTCAATTTGGTTGCATATTGCAAAGCGAGCTCTATCCTTCTTTGATACAAAAAAGGCTCGTTTGCATACAAACTATAAACAGGCGTGGTTCTTAAAGCTCCAAGGCATAGTCGCAATCCTTGATGATGAACCTTATCAAGGATTTTGACATATGACTTGCGAGCAGAACCATAATTAAACAACCATATTCCAATTTAGATCGAACCAGCGATCTATATAGATCAGGTAAAACGTCGCACTCAGCACCCCAGTCGGTGCTGGCGACGACTTTTAAAATATCTAATGCCTCTAGACATTTATTTTTTAACATTTTGACATGGGGTAGAAAGGTTAGCCTTGAATCAGATATAAGACCAAGAAAAGTACTTTCTTTTACAATTTTAATAAGATTATTATATGATTTTAATTCTCGATCAGGATGCATCTTGCGTTTATTACAAAGATGCATCCCAACGGTTTTTGCAGTAGAGAATTTAAAACAATTCTCCACTGCCCATTTCTCTATTCTATTTAAACACAACTGAAGTTGACGTTCAATATTATTCATGTTTTTTCCTCGGTAACATATGAGGAAGTCGTCAACATATAGAGAACAATCTAAATTATCTTTTAAAACTTGTGCAAGGCTATTAATTTTAATACCAAATAAAGCTACGGAAAGGATACTCACCTGAGGAACACCCATCTCCTGTTCAAAATGGTCAGATAAAGTAGAATTGACCCTAACTTTAAATTCTCTGTCAGATAAAAAGTTTGAAATAAAGGAAGGAAGTCTTCCTTTCAACCCCATATCAAAAAGATCTTTTAAAATACCGTATTTCCATGTTGTGTCATATGCTTTTTCTAAATCGAAAAAGATAGACACAACATGTTCATTTTTGACAGATGCGTTTCTAATATAAGTTTCAAAACGCACAAGATGATCTAGGGTACTTCGCCCTTGTCTGAATCTACATTGAATATTAGACAATAGGTTGTTTGATTCTAAACACCAGACAAGGCGATCATTGATCATCATTTCCATGGTTTTACAGAGACAGTTTGTCAGTGCTATAGGCCGATAGTAAGACGCTTCGGAGAGATCTTTTCCTGGCTTTGGAATAGACACAACATTGGCCATTTTCCAAATGGATGGTAAGTCTGTTTCCCAAATGTTGTTGAGGAGATTAAGAAGGCACTGAAGAGAAGATTGTGGCAGATGTTTAAGCAGTTGATAATGAATATAATCTGGACCACATGCTGTATCGTGGGATTTGTTTAAGGAAGTTTTTAGCTCTTCCAAAGAGAAAGTTTTATCATAATCTTCTAAATGTTTTGACTGGAAATTAAGTTTTGATTTTTCTTTTTGAATTTTGGTTCGCTGAAAATTAGGATGATAATTTTCAGCAGAGGAGTGTGTTGCAAATGTTTCGGCCAATGTTTTTGATATGTCTGACTCTGATGTTAACAAGTCTTGTCCATCCTTTATATGATGGACATTTGCTTTACTGTTTTTACCTTTAATTTTACGAATCGTGTTCCACATTGTGTTGATATGAGTATGGTTATTTAATTTAGAAACAAAGTTACGCCAAGAGGTGCGTCGTCTTTGTTTCGTTACCCTGCGAGCTTTCGCTCGAAAAAGTGGTTAAGATTATTTTGATTTGGGTGTTTATTAAAGCGTCGTTCGGCCTTTTTCCGGTCTTTTATAGCGTCATCACAGCTGTCATCGAACCATGGTTTACTAGGATGTTTTGGATTTGTCGAGGTCTCAGGAATTGTTTCATCACCAATTGAAATAAGTGTATCATTGAATTTTAAAATTGGATCAGAAATAGCTTCAAAAGTATCCGAGTTAAGTCGCTCTATACAAAGTTGTTCAAATAGAGGCCAATTGGCGTTGTTAAATTTATATCGAGCGGCTCGTTCTGTGTTGGAAGAGTGCAAAGATTCCAATATAATGGGAAAGTGATCACTGCCACAGAGATCGTCATGAACTTTCCATGAGAAATCGGGCAACAGGGAAGGATCTGTTATTCTCAGATCAATAGACAAATATGATCCATTCCTGCGTGTAAATATGTATAAGTTCCAGCATTTAAAATGCACATATCTTCATCATTCATTCAGCTTTCAATAATTCTACCTCTATCTTCAATTGTGTTACTGCCCCGAAGAATTCGGAGGGATATACACAGAACATAACGTAATCGTTTTGTCTAAAGATATTCTTACAGCAACCGCCTGAAGATCAGTGTTGAAATCTACAGGGCTATGTAAAACTTGATCTTTAACAAGAATGGTACAGCCGCCTGCAGCTCTATCATTCTCGTCTACAAATGTGCTATATATAGAGCAGTTTTTTAAAGATATGTTATCACTTCGTTTTAGGTGGGATTCTTGGAGGCAAAATGCAAGGGGAAGAAAAGCTTGAACTAATAATGTCATTTCAAGAAAATTAATCTTAAGACCTCAACAATTCCATTGTATTATTGTACCCATTATGGTCTACGAATAGGGGAATAGTTGACAGTTTTTGGGGGCTATTCCGCCGGTTTCTGCTGGGGGATCTACTTTTAGATCCAGTATCTGGGAGTAGTGTATCCATGGGATCGCCCCAAATAATAGTATCTAGAATACCGAACCTGTTGTGGACCTGAATGGGATCCCGAAGCAGTTTTGGAGTACGATCTCCTTTTTTATTTGAGTTTTTATTTGAATTTGAATTGGAGTTAGAAGATTTTGTATTTGAATTGGACTTAATATTTGAATTGTTGTTGGGGCTGCTTGAAGAATTAGTTGAGGATTGAGAGGGTGTTGAAGACGTAGATGCCGAAGGCGTAGAAGTTTGGGATGTTGAAGATTTTCGAGATGATGTAATTATTTTATCAGTGGTTTGAGCCGGTAGTCTTGTTGGGTCTTTTTGATCTATAGGCCAGGTGATCATGGTTTGCGTTTCAGATGTAACATAAACGCGTTTTGTCACACTGGCATATGACATTGCAGAAGACGATGGATTGTTAACTGAACTAAGCGACGACGAGCCTCATGTTCTTTTCCGTTTTCAATTTTTGTATGTCCTTTTCTTTTTTAAAATGATGGCAGTCTTTTGAGGAGGACATGTGGGCTTCACCACATAGCCCACAGTTGGCACACTTTGGATTATTTGTGCAGATAAAGCCCTCAAGCCCTACCTCTGCACATTTAAAGCATACCAAGGAGCCTCTACATTGTCCCTTGCCATGACTGAATTTCTGACATTTAAAGCAGCGCACAGGATTTGGAATATATACGCTGACTCTAACGCTGTATAATCCAATTTTGATTGACTGAGGAACAGATGGTGTATTTAAGTTTGACTTGACTTACTTGACTTAAACCCTTTCATCCTTGACAGGACATAGGTCGTCCATTTTTTTCTGTCCTGGTCAAGTTTGTCTATTTGGCCCCATGTCTTGTCTTGCTGTTTTCCTTCCTGTTCTGTCGATCTTCTCCAGGAGTTTTGGTCGACCTCTTTTTATCTGCCCTGTGGATTCCACCTCAGAGCTTGGTTTACTATGGTGGTTTTTGGTTTACGCAGGGTATGTCCAATCCAGGACCATTTTCTCCTTTTGATCTGGGTATCAATGGGAAGTTGGTCTGCCCTCTTCCAAAGTTCTTCATTTTACATTTTGTCTTGCCAATTGATCTTAAGGATTGTTCTCAAGCATCTGTTGGTAAATACTTGGAGCTTGTGTATTGCATTTTTTGTTGCACGCCAGGTCTCCGATGCGTACTGACCGGCTTCTGGTCCCTTATATATTACTTGGGGACTTCAACGGACACAACCCTTTATGGGGCAGTAACACAATTAACGACAAAAGTAGAATTATTGAAAGCTGTATTTAAGTTTAGTAGAAAGGTATTCAGTTTTACCTGAATACCTTGTCTCTTGGCAACGAATCTTTTGACATTTGTTACGCCCTGAGGTTTTAGTTCTTCAAATATTTCGTCGTTAGTTAGTTCAGAGAGATCATCGTCTCTGTAATGGATGATCCCTTGACAAGAATTTAATGTTCTGTGAGGAGTGGAAGATACTTCTAATTCGTGAATTTTATTAAGTTGAAGTAAATTTACAGACTGTTGGTTTTTTTCGACACTTCAATTAGTAGTGAACCAGATTTAAATTTTGTGACGTTATTAACATCTCCTGCACAGCCTGTAATGGTTTTTTCGATGACAAATGGGGTAAGTGTTGAGAAAGGTTTGTTGGAATCTTTACTAGTCAGGACTACAAATCTTGAGAAGTGATCATCAGCAACTATTTCTTCAAGCGAAATGTCATTTTTTTTCTTTTTTTAGAACCTGTTTGAGTAAATGTTTTTGAAGCCATGATAAAAGAATGCGGTTCACCACCCTTGTCACCCACCCGCCACGGAGTGCCAACAGGGGCGATGCTTAGTCTGCGGATTACCAGCAGAAAACATCAGGTGTTCCAAGGGTGGTATACTCAAATAGATGCATTTCTCTGCGAACGCAAGCTTCGTGCCAGCGTTAACTGGCGACACAACCGTTCGAAACTCTATCTACTCGATTGACCCATGAGCCACTGCCTTCTTAACAGCCTGTAAGGGAACAACAAAAAAGAATGAGGTACATGTCCAGAATGTTCACACAGTCTGAAAATATCAAAATATCGCATATGCATTTCTGAATAAATGGAACCTGATGATATGTTAGGTTTTCTGCCATCGCCCATTTGTTTTAACACAGAAAGTTTTTAAAGACCAAACAAAATGTTCGAAAATGATAGAATGAAAATATCTTAAAATTAATTTTTAACATGTGGATAACATTTGTATACAGTATATTTAGTTATTGTTTAAATTACATACATTTGCAAAAATATTTTAGGAAGATTATAGTATAGTAACAATTATGTAACTATAATATGTGTGTTTATTTATCTTAATTCACACCTTTTTTGATGATACGGAGGAGAAAAATGATATGATGTTTCCAGGGCTTGACACTGGGTGATAGATATGTTTCAGTGAGTGTTGTTAACGTCCTTGCAACTATCAATAGTGCACAGATTTTAGTTTGCAATTAAAACACCTTTTAAAAATTATTAGAAGTGTTTATCATTGTATTTAGTATTTTAATTATAAATTTTAAAATATTTCAGTTTCCGAATGTCGTTAAATTTCTTCAATATAAAGTCACAATGGTCCAATCAAATTTACAACTTATCGTTTTACTATGCTAAAATTATAGCAGTGATATCGTTTTGTTTTATCTAATTTATACGGTACTCCATATATCACTTTTGTGTAATGTAGTAAGCTACAACATTCATAATATATTTTCAAAAAATGTATACACGTTAAATATAGTTTTATCTCCGAGGACACGGATTTGAACGTTGTTTTATCCGATTAAATGTAAAAATGCGCAATATGATTGTACATGTTTTCATTAAACTATTGTTTTGCTTACACTTAAGTAAAAAAACTCCCTTTTTGGAACACTTTAAGTTCTTTGTGTAAATGTTCAATGTTTTTTTAATATACAATGTCGCTTAAGTGATCCTTTAACTATTCCGTAGTAATTCTGCTTAAACTGTTATAGTTGGCAGAACTGCTCAGTAGGTGAACATTCTCGTAGATCTCAACATGCACGGGTTAAATTGTGATAGAACATATTGTGTAATAACAATAATTATTAGTTTACGCTGTTGACGGAAAACAATAAAACAAGAATCAAGTCGTCGAAATTTAAATTCGCGAGGGAATGTATTCACATGGTAAAAATAAAACGAAATTAAACCCGATATGACAAAAACAAAACAGGTCGGAAAACGTTGTGTGTGCAAAACTTTGTACAGTGGAAGGAAAAAAAATATCATCTAAGATGGTTTTTATTATCACTCGGTGTCCTTTTGGTAATTCGTCTACTATTGATCGCGAGGTCTGACAACACTGAGTTTGCGGGTTTGAGTCGCACTGCGGAAAGTGTGAGCTAGGCTCCAATCTTAACTAACATGGATTGCCTCTTTTCTTACCTAAAATCGGGGGTATTTTACTGGCTTCCTTCCAAATAAAAACTGGACGCCATGATATAGGTGGAAAATTGCTGAAAGTGGCGTCAAACCTCTTTCAAACAAAAAAGACCAATAGATTTTTCGAAAATATTCTGTAATAAGATGCTACCTAGAATCGTTATAGAGTATCCAGGAACTGATCAGGAGAGCTACCTAAGTCACACGAGACACTCGTTTGACCATTTATGATTGATTAACATCTAGCAAGCAATATTTCAGTTAAACATTAAATCAATGGAGCAAAACCAACTGATGGGACACAATATAAACTGCCTTTATATAAGTATAGAGTATTGGGTAGCGACGGAAAATTTTGCGTTAGTATAATTGCTAGTTTTTTTACTAAATCTAAAGCGGTAAGCCTTTCCATATCATAACCCTTGAAAGAGAAGGCACACTATCTACCACGTGGAACCTCGCTAAGGAGCACCGTTAACCGTTCCCAATACATATCTTGGGAATACATATCTTGACCATTTTTAACCGCTTTGGTTTCTTTCGCCAAAGGTTATGTATGCGCTTGACTGTGGTTCTGATCTTTTCCAACTAAGGTGTAAAAGAAACGTTTTAACCTTAAAAATTGTTTAAACTTCATTTCTTGTAGCAGTCATAATGACATCTTAAAATTATATCTAATTGCTTTTTCTGATACATAAGACATATAGTTTTGGGATAAAATGGTATGTTGTAAAAGCTTCAGAGATTTATCTCTAAAAGCAAACAACAATAAACTTTAACGATCGCACGATCTAAACCAAAAAACTGACATAATATGATGGAAATTCTCACCCGGAGCGTTTCCTTTCTCCTCTTGTTTTTTGTTATGAGTTTATGTTTTCTTTATTTTAGTTCTGCCTGCGTATTGTTTTCACCCTTCCTTTGCATTGTGCGTCCATAAATTATTACTTGGTTAACATATTTATCCATGATAAAAGAATGCGGTTCACTTATTAAAACATTTTCTATAAAGACATATTCCTGACGATACATTTGACAGAGGTACACAGACGTTAAAATTTGTGCTCTTTCTATCTTCATTAGTTTCTCTTTATACTAGGTCTTTGTGCGATCAATTGTTGCCTTACGCCTGGACTTGTGAACTATATCCTATATATAATTTTCTCAGGAAAAGAAAACTGGAGCCAACCGCCGATGCAAGTGACTGTTAGGTTTCTATTTTGAATTTACATAAACAAACAAAGCTTGTATTGTTTATTTCTTGTTTTTAATTCGTAAGTGGAACGCATTTGTTATTTTTGACAGTTGCCTCCGTGGCCAAATATTTAGGTTTATCACATAGTCAGTCAGCACTGAGTTTTTTGTTGCGCGTCTCAGTTCGGAGATGGTATGTTTAATCTTTGTTGACAAGGATTGCCAGTTTTCAGTTATTCAGATAATAAAATACATCTATTAGGCATTGATACAATTTCTATTCCAGATTGATTAAAGTCGTGAAAGATCGTGTCTTTCAGCGTAGCTTTTTTATCATAGTGCTAAACTACTCAAACAAGGGTTTGTTGTACGTAGGTTGACGTTATCTCTCCAGAAGTTCTATGGTCGGCACCACGACTTAATGATCGTTACGGGAAATCAGTGTCTCAAATACGATCTGACATTTTCGCTGAGTCATAGGTAGTGTTTCCTATTCCTGGATTTGACTTTTCCCTAGACAAGACAATGAGTAACTCGACGGGTGTCTAATTAGAGGCAGGCACTGCTTACTCGTCCGGAGCACCTGAGTGCACCCATGGTTTTTATTGGGTTCGGGTTACTCTCTTTCTGTGTTTTATGTTTTGATTTTTGTGTTGTGTTTGTCTATATCCGGATTTGTAACTGTCCCTTGGTTTTTGGCTCTTGTTGTTCGGTCGGTTTTCTTTGCTACTTTCTTAAAGAGGCTAAACTGTGAAAAAATTAAGTTGCAGACTTAATCGTCCGATAATGGAATATTTAAAGAACGCAATTAGTACACAGGTTAAAATAAATTATTTTATCACAATAATATTTTGCGAAAGTGGAAGATACGTATAACATGAGCGGAATCACCAGGTGGGCAAACATTAGAGAAAGTTTGAAGTAATGTTAAGAATTTTGTTTGTGTAATTCGTTTGAATACACTGAAAAGACTGTTCCAGACATTATTATTCATGAAAAAATCTTCAGAGATAACATCTTAATATGATAAAATATGTCTAAATAGATGTTAAGTTACACCTTTTTAAATTTTTTTCACGTAATAATTATAAATGTTATGAAAACTGGGTCATCTATCATCAAATATATCATTTCAGCAATTTGACGCATACATTGGTCTTATTTTCGTAAGAAAACGTTTGTGCGTATATGGCGTAATTGGTTAGCTCGTAGATTATGATATATAAGCATTGTAGATCGCGAAACGCTGGTTCGAATCCCGACGTTTTATTTTTATTTTTCCTTTTTTAAAGTCTACTTTCATTTGTCACATATTTGGAAAGTTTGTATGATAAATGACAATGAAATAGAATATTTTAAAGAACACATAATTTAGTACGTAAAGGTTGAACAAAATGTGTCAAAACTAATACCGAAAGTGGACAATACGTATGACATGCACGGAGCACATGTTCCGACGAAGTAAATGTAAAGAATTTAAAAGAATTAATTTTGTTTCATTTCTATACACTCGAACAACAAAATGATAAGTCAGACTGTTCTAGAAGTCATTTTTATTGAAGTAAAAAATCTTCAGCGATCACATCTTAATATGTCTCAATAAATGTTAATTTAAACCTTTATTTTTTATACGCAATAATTAAAGATGTTATAAAAACTATTAATCTATTAACAAATATATAACGTCTGCAAAATGACAGTGCCGCCGTGGGCAAGATTTTTACTCTGAACAGTGTACCTATAACATTCAGTCATGAAATTTTATCACTTTTTTCTCAAGTCAGGTTTTTGGTGTTTGGGGCAAAATGTGAGTACAATAGCCCGCGATTCCTCTGCCGTCCTGAGGGGAGCGTGGGACAATTACATCAAAGTAAAAAAAGCGTTGCACGCTCCCATTAAAGTAAGAAAAAGCGTTTGACGCTTCCATCAAAGTAAAAAAAGCGTCGGACGCTCCCATTAAAGTAAAACATGCGTTGGACAGCAGGGCATTCTTGACTAGGAGTACACGTGCAATCAGTACACCCCTTTTGTTTAAGCATTGTGTGACGCATAAATAAGTCGCTTTTGAAGGAAAACTCGTAGCTTGTAAATATTATACACCGCGAATCGAATTATTAAGAGGAAACGTTACAAACCTATTTATATATAATATATATTTTTTTACATCAAAGAGCGTGGGGAGCTCCCATCAAAGTAAAAAAAAAAGAGGTGGACGCTCCCATCTTGGTGGTGGTAGCAAAGCAAGAACGTGAGCGGATGTCGGTTTCCCGCGATGTGTAAAAGTAGATTATCTAAGGGACCGGTCAATATTAATTGGGGAAAGGTGCATTTCAAATTATCAGGTTTATAAAGTGATATGTCCTATCTCCCTAAAATACAAAAAAGTTGCCGTCCTACATCAGATGTGTTATCAAAAAGTGTGTCCTTTCTAGTGAATAGTTTTATGGCTACAATGCAGTATTTATGTTGTTAAACAAGTTGTGCGATATAATTGTTTTTAAATAAAAACGTCAGATAAATTTTATTTTTTTCATTGAAGATATGGTTATTAAAAAACTAGCTTTCTTATCAGTGCTGAAAATAACAAAATATGGAGTCCCATATGCCAGCATACAAATGTGTTCTATTGCATTTTGCACTGGTCCCACCACCCCAAAAAAATATTTACCGGTCCATAATTATATATCATAACATGTGATGAAATAATATTTACGTTTTAACGAGGGATATTTGTGTCATGAATGAAGACAAATTTATTTTTTATTTTCTACTTTATATTGTAAAATTATTTGATCGCTAAGTTAAACGTTAGCATTTTTTACTCGTGGTCGTTTTTTGTTAGTTATTCTCAAGGAAACCACGTGAGATAATCTTTTATGGATAGCAGAAACCATCGTCATACCTATATGAATATTTAATACTTTTTAATTAAACACTACAGCTTTGGATCTATATAGTTTTCTCCTAACCATGCAAAAAGATACAATAGTTTCAGTACTTTTTTACTGCTACTGTGGTGGTTGTATTTCAAGTTAATCATGTTTTGAATGTTGACCGATCTTTCGTGGATTTGGACACAATGTTACCTTGAACAAAGTGCAATCCGATTTTGATTTTCGAGGTTTGGCTTTCCAGTGGTACGTTATACCACCAGAGAAGTGGGTATAATAGTATCATAGAAACTGTCACCAATGGAAGTCCGAGAAACCGGCAAACTACATAACCAAGAACCAAAAATGTAGTAATAACAGCAATGGCCCTGACTTGGTGCAGGCATTTCAAAAGACCAGGTTTTATGGCATGCCCAATCTCCTGCTTCAGGAATTGTATTATACAAATGCGAAGTTTAAATATCAATTTCACAGTTAGGGGACTAAAGTTATTGAGTTCGGTCAGTTTCTCAGTAACCACGCATTGTAAGATGACAATATTTGTTATAGTTTACTGACAAATAGTACATGCAAGTCATGTAGGTGTCAACTGACCTTGACTAGAATTCATAATCACTACGCTAATGTTTGTGGATAAGGTTATTTCTGTTGTAACTATGCATGGTAGGATGATTGAATGGCATTGCATATAGGTTCCTGCTGAATAGTACAAGTTTTGCCTGACCTTGACCTTTAATTTCATAGTCCAGTGAATACGTTTAAGATTTTTGGATTAGGTCAGTGTAACTATGCATAGCGTAATGACAATAATTGGAATTTAAGTTTCTGTTGAATAATATATGACAGTCCAGAAGGTGTCATATGACCTTGTTCTCGATTTCAAGGTGACACCATTTAAATTTTGGATTAAGCCAGTGTCTTTGTAACAATGCATTTTTTTCAAGTTGGGAACATTTTGTATATAAGTTACTGATGATTAAAAGATGAAAGCCTAATGGGTGTCTACTGACATTGACCTCGGTCCAGTGACTATGTTACATATTTTGGATTATGTCAGTTCCGCTGTAACTATGCATGGTAGGATATTTTAACAGATTTCAAGTGCACCTTTGGAATGGATCTATATTTCTTCCTAAAAGTAATTATGTTTGGGATAAACTTAATACAAATTAGATTTAAATATTGGTTTCTGCAAAAATAGACATTGTGTTCGCTATTCTATAATTGATTAACAGTTTGTCTTACCAATAAGTCACACGAAATAATTTGTTTGACTTGATGGAATGCAGGACACCTCGTTTTTGTCGGGAAATCTCATAATAGATATTACACTGGTGGTAAAATTAACATTAAAATCTTTCATTATTAACTCATAATTTCCATAAAACTATTAAATGCAATGACAGACTTATAACCTTAATATCAAATCTGTTTTTAATGGTTGAAATACAAAGTTTTCCATTTAACGATTTCGGTATAGGCAAACATAATGAAAATTAAATCTTAACAAGGGAGGTAATTTTGACATAAATCTATATTTGTAACATTTTTTAAATAGTTTTTTTACCAACAGAATAAAAACTTTTAACTCAGACAGCCTTATTTAAAATAAGCTTCTGTCTGTATCTTTTTTATCAATTAATATTGTGATAAAATTTGACGAAGAAATAATGATTAACAAGTTTTTGTTTTAAAAGCTTGCAATTCTCAAAAGCAAAGATTTGTGCATGAGAAAAGCATTCCTTTTTACGAGAAAAAGGTTTTCTATATTAACTTAAACCAAAACCAGCCTGCAACAGGTATCTAATTAAAACATCTTTGTGTTAACATTTGGTGAATATTTGATGAGTAAATGAACAGAAGTTAATTTACTGAAACCCTCTTCAAATTAAAGCTGCTTTGAAAATAGCCTATATATTTGGCAAGCATGGAAACACGTGAAGTGTATCGCGCATGCGCATGATAGCACCAAAATATGACCATACTTTTAATGCTGTCTGTATGCTCAAATTACTGCAAAGATGGGTTATTTTCAAGAGGGGGCCAAAAATTGTCCTTACCCTACCTTGTCCTTTGTAAAAGTGGTAAAATTGCTTAAAAGTGGCGTTAAAAACCATTCAAACAAAACACACAACACGATAGCATCCCGGATTGGTACGTTTTATTTAAATATAGTTCTCGACTAACAGCGACTGTTTATCTATATGTTACGATGATCGGTATGCAATTTGGTACTAACACGTAATGGTAATTTGTAGCAATAATACTTAGTCCTGTTCTTTTAGTTGGCTCTTCAGTCAGTTTATTTGAGAGTATAAAGCATATGTTTTGTATAACTATGGCTATAATGCTTTTTATTCGGTGCACATAACTGCGTCTGGTGAAGGAGTCGTACGTGCGGAAACTGGATTTCTAACTTGCATTTCTTTCTATTGACTTACAATATTTTACCAGAAATTTGTTTTCAGTTTTTAATGAAAATGAAAACGTTTTCTCATTTGTACTCTAACGACCGCATACATGCGATGCCATTTCAACTAAAGGAGCATGGTTTTTTTATGAATTTAGATAGATATTTGCTTTATTACAGAGCCTTATTGCTGCTTTAACATACAATTAACTTCTGTTCTTTCCATGTTCAAATTTTAGACCGACTACATGCCAACTACGAGGACGAGTACGAGTTATCGTGATTGGATACATATTTAGGTCATTTTTGTTATACTTGCACTGCACAATGAACTGCAAGTTATATTCGTGAGAAACTGCCATATGTGTTGATAAGTAGATTTCAATATTTGTTGTCTGGATTGAGACAAGAAACAAGCAATGATTGTGGTGATCCTAATATTGTTTGTTCGTTGTGATGGATTATTGGTTGATGACTTGGTTACAACGACGTCTTCAACAAATGGAGCGGGTATTTGTTTTTCTGCCTTTAAACATTGACATTGATATAGACTGAATTACATAGCCTAGTTTTTGCTTTCACTTATAATAAACTTCTGTTCTTTGTCAACATTTTAAATTTTGTTTTAATTAGACTTGTGATAGATGATAGTATAATACGGTTATTACTATAGTGTATCATAGGTCAAAACCCTAGTATAGGGTATGCATTAATATTTTTATATAAATACATCAAAATGGACATCAGCAACGTGTTTTTTGACGATTTTCTGTTTATCATTCCACTATTGTTAGACTGTTTATTTACAACGTGAACATTTATTGTTGTAAATAGCTTAATTTTACTGTACCCTTTTATTGCATAATATACTGATTGATTTAATAAATGGTTGTTTAATGTTTAATGTATTTTAAGCGCGAAAACAAATTGGCAACCAATACATCAATGTAACTGTTCAAACACGCTATCCACTTTGGTCCTCTCTTCCTTTTACACAATGGATGATATATATTACGCCGTAATCGTTTCTCTGTTCGCAATGCAATGGATTTTTGGTGTAACATTCAACAAATCGACATATAATAAAACCTAAACAAAATTCAAACATAGATGAGCGTACCTTGTAGATATCGCACAGCTTCTCAGTTCTTTTTTATTAAATAATTTCTTTAGTTAGTTTATGTATTTGTATATGTAAGTAATTATATGTATTTAAACATTTGTTTATAATCAGGTAACCTGTGTTCGTTTCCGTGTAGTTGGGTAAATAAGACATATTACAACGACGAAGGAAACACAGAAGTGATGGTATCCGCTCATACCGTGACATTTCTATCGATTCCAAATGCTGAGATAGTATGTTTCGAGAGATCGGGATCATTTATTGTTAGGTAGACGTAAATAAATTATTAGTTGCGCAAGTTTAAAAGGTCTTAACTGTAATGATTGTAAGTCCTTCATCCATTTATCGTCCAACAAATAAGCTTTTTTGAAAGCCAACAATATTAAGAGAATGAAAAAGTGAATTTTTTTATGTCGACTTTGTACCTATATTCCGCAGGTTATAAAACTCTGTTTCACATTAGCCACAACAGAAAGTAAATATCACTTGTTAAGTACAATGTACTGAGGGTACCTAGTGCTAGACCCATAGAGTTTTCCAGCGCCTTCCCATGTGGCGGATAGGGGAGGCTCTTTCTTTAGGGTATAATACGGAAAGCCCGACCACATACTATAGTGGGTACAATGCTTGGACAGTGCCACGCTTCTTGCACGATAAAGACCCCTTTTGTAGATGTCGATAAAAGTAGGCTCGTTTGTAGCCGCCACAAAAGGCCAAATTTTTCACGCTTACCCATACCCTATATTTGTCAGTGGCATTCATTTTTGCCCTTTGGTCCATCTTTGCAAATAGTTTGTTAATTGTTCTCGTCCTGAATATAGCTGAAATACTTCTCACTGAAATTAAAGCAAACATTAAATCAATAAATCATTTGTAACAATGTAAATCTCATAGCATACCTTGTCTGTTATATAAGATTGACAAAACAATGTTATTGTTACAAATAGTTTCTTTAAAAAATGTGGGGATGCCCTATTGTTGTGGAATGTTTAGAATTTTTTTTGGAATTCTTGATTGCGATCCATATTGAATGACGTAAGAATGACAAGCTACCTTCATATTTAAGACACCTATTACAGATTTCGAAGAAAAGGCGCATTGTACCCTCTACAAAGGGCTACTCTTCCAACTCATACGTGTCCAGTTGAGATCAATTCGGTCTTACTATCCTCCAATGGAGTGATTGTATTTTAACATATAAATGTAGGTTAACTCAATGGTAATGAAGTCTACATTGTTGATTTTTTTAAATTGTGTACTTTTTTGTTGAAAACCCTAAATCAAATGTTTTAAGTAAATAACCATTTATCCCGTAAAAACGTCTGATTTACCCACGTGTTCTGTCTGTATGGTTTAATATATAAATCTGTTTTTCCTTTGTTTGTAATTTTTGTCTTTTCGCAGACGTGGAAAAAATGACAATTCATATCGATGCTTCAAAATAATTGACATCGGAAATGGGGATGCCTTTGTGCTATTACAGACACCTATCGGTAAGTTAGTTGCAGTTTGGTGCTTTACGTTAAACAACAAAACCTTAGTTATATGTAGAGTAACAGATGATTACAAATAATCTCGTGTATGGAAAAAGAAGCAAAACGGAAGAAAAGGATTGTAGAATGTATGCAATCGATGTGTTTATTTCAAATTGAACATGCGCACAGCATGTTGTCATCTAACAGGGGACGTTTAAACGTTAATATTGGACAAATCTATAATCTATACATCCAATTAATTTAGTAGTGGTTTAATCCAGCATGTTACTATTCTTCATCCTTATGATAACATTATGTTCAAGGTAAAGATATCTTGTTAGTTGACAACAATAGCCTGAATTAACTGGAGTACTTGCGAGGAGGAAAAATTTGCAATAGCCTATGCTATTCTATACAATATTTTGATAAACTATTTTATACTATAATGTGTGCTATTATAAAATGTAGGTTGATTGGATTGGATGTTTGCTTTACGTCCAGCGAGCAGTATTCAGCTATATTTAGGACGGGAACAAGTTAACAAACAAAAAACAACGGAAATGGTAGTGGGATGGGTCACAGGGAATACAATTTTGACTGCCACTGGAAAAGTATGAAGTTTTAGGTAGGGGCGGAAAATTTAGCCTTTTGTAGCGGCTACAATGAGCCTACTCTTTTTTGAAATCTACAAAAGGGGTCTTTATCGTGCAAGGAGCGTGGCACTCTCCAAACACGTTACCCACTACGGTCCACGGTCAGGCTTTCCGTATTATGACTTGACAACCCCCCAACGAGAGGTCTCCCCTATACGCTAACCGGGGACGCGCTGGGCTGCTCTGTGGGTCGAGCACTGGGAACCCTCCCAGTATAATGTAGGTAATATAATTATATAGGTAATATAATTGTCGACTTACATGTGATATAAACATGCATACCCATTTAAAATATTTAGTCCTGCATCTTTTATTAATTATTCATTGAAAGAAGGTGCATTATTGTAGATGTTCATTCATATTTAAATTTGTTTAGAAAAACTATATACATGCTGTATCCACTATTTTAAAGACATTCGATACAGTTTTGGGTGAAAAGATGATATTGTATAATTTAGAATGGATAGTATATTTTCCTGATTTATAAACTGAAGAAGCCAATTTTTTTTATTATCGTCCATGAAGAGTACACTGCATTCATCCAATATACGAAATTAATTTCATCAACCGATATTTCTTTTGGTAAGAAAACTGCAATTCTGATCAGTTAAGTTTGACACGGCGGCGGTAAATAGGAGATAGCCTTACTCTTGTAATTGCATTTTCTCTAATTTCGAGTGACGAATACACATAGTCAAATGTAAAGATATATACTATTTGTCTTTATATGTTAAATATATACAAATTTATTAATTATCATAATAATTTTATGTAGAAAATTTGACGTCGCCACCAAAACTATGCGACATATGTAGTCCAGGAAAATTTACTGTTGCGCCTGAAGTTTGGGTTGGTAAGTAAAAAAACATTTCTATCTTTCTTAACAGTTAACATTAAGGATCGACATTGATCTGAAATAACTTGGTTAATTAAACTACATTATTTTTTTTCAATTTCAATTACATTTTGTGGACCTACAGGAAAATCTTGAAATTCTAAAACTGTGGCATATTATCAGGGGATATAGATTTACATGAACAACGTTAGTAGAGGGATCCAGTGACACATAACAAAACAAAGTCCCAGTTCTAAGTGAATTGTTTAGCCCAAGATAAATTTATAATTTTACTCATTTTTCTCATTGTAGCTAAAGATAAAACTGGTAAGTACAGCGTACATTTGGGTGTATATGCTGATTTCCGGAAAGAATAAGTTATAAAATTGCGTCGGTTAACGAATAGTACTTTTTCTAAATTTGTTTATTTCAAACTTTATGCGAGTTTATTCTAACTGTTTATAGATTTGTAATATGATCGTAATAAAAACGTCCTGACTTTGACATGAAGTTAATTAAATATTGCAGTAATTGATGCTCGCAAATATCTGTATTGTAAACGCGTTTCCAGTTTGCGAACCTCACATCACCAATTGACACATGAAATTCTTAAATACAAAACATTTATCCTAAATGATGTGTTAATAATTATGTCTGCCAAAAAAGTTTGGAGACATTGTTTTTACTCTTTTTTCTTCTTTCTCCGCCTCATGAACTTGTCCCAATACTTTTCTCGGAAATGCCTCAACGGATTAGTACGAAACTTTGTATTATGGCAGATATGTTATTGAAGGTGTGCAGAAGCTATTTGGAAATTTAAAGATGGCCGCCATCACATTAGGGTACCCCAAAATTATCTCAGGATCTACTAGACGAATTTCCACGAAATTTGGACTTATTTTGACAAAATCAGAGTGGACTTTATAGGTAACAAAAAAATTTTCAAGATGGCCGCCATTTTCAAAAAGGTCATCACCAAAAATTGGAAAAATTGGAAAAAGTTAACCGATTGGCCCGAAACTTGGTATATATATATAGACAGCGTAAGGCGACCTCAAATCTATCAAAAAATGTTAAAGATGGCCACCATTTTCAAAATGGCCGCCACCAAAAATTGGTAAAATTTGAAAAAGTTAACCGATTTGCCCGAAACTCGGTATATATATAGAATAGCATAATTCGACCTCAAATCTTGGTTCGTTTAGGAGACATTTTGTGTTGGCGTCCCCAACACAGTCAGCACTAGTTTTTGTTTACTTTACTAGACTTTTCTAATAATTTCAAGACATATTTTACTTAGACGATCTATTATTTCCCTTAAAGTTGCGTGTCAAGAAGCTAATGTTAAGAACTTTACACTTTTAGTAGCGTTATTATCCTCTTACATGTTCGTTACTATATACAAATAGCTCTGATAATTTACTTTACATACAAGCTTAAAAAACTAAATGTTGCTGTAGGTTTTTTTAATTTTGTTTAAAATCAAAGGATTATATGATTTTTGCCTTCAGTCATTATGCATTTTTAAGAGCGCGTGTGCAACTTTGAAACTGTATTACAATCTTGTTCTTTTTACTTTATTGTTTAGTCCTTGGTTGTAATGTTCCTCAGACGTGCAAAACTGGTTCTGGCGTTCACTGTGACGGGACAGAATCGAACAGACCCAGTGATGGCTGCACTAACCATCCAGCTCCGTTTAAACTTTTACATAGATCTTTTCATCATGAGAACTAATTAACATAGACTTTTAGTTTTATAGAATGGCCAAACACAAGGTTGTTATAGAATGGCCAAACACAAGGTTGTAAGTATAAAATCATGTTCGGACAAGAATGTGTCATTTAGTAAGGAATGATACGAAATTGTTGTAAAAGTTCATTATCAACCATGGTACGTGCCATGAAATGATCTACCTACACGCCAAATACCCAAAGCATTACTCAAAAGAGAAAAAAGTTACAACAAGAATACTAATAATCTGTCATTCAGGAAGCAAAAATGTGTCCTTGAGGTCAAAGTTCACCAACTAAATTATGCTACACTTTGCCTTGAAATAATGTGCATGCATGCCACATATCAACGGCCAACATCAAAAGATTGATTGATTGATTAATGGTGTTTAACGCCCGAGCAGCAATATTTCAGCTATATTCAGGCGATGAACATGAAATGGATGATAAAATGAACATGAAATGATGATGAATGAAAATGGGAAGGGACACAAGGAAAAATATGGGTAACGGATTTTAGATTGCCACTGGCAAATGGGAGGATGGATAGGGTCGGGCAATTTAGCCTCCTGTAGCGGGATCGAAATCCCTACTCATAGCGAATACTACAGCAGCGTTCTTTAACGTGCGAGGAACGTGGCATTTTTCCCAACACGGTGCACTAATATGGTTTGCGGTCAGGTTTTCCGTATTATGGCCTGACAACCCCAGCTTGCCAGGGGTACCCCATTCAACCACCTGGGGCACACATCCCAGTCGGTCTTTAGGCAAACCGACCTGACACGCCGGTCAGGGTACTGGGCGCTATTTAGTCGTCTTTTACGACAAGCTAGCGCGACTGCGGTCTATTCTTTTAGCCACCCGGATCCCGCACGGGGCAACATCAAAAGAGAAAAAAGTATATGAATTTATCGTTTGAAAAGCAATAGTCACCTTTAGGTTAAAGTTCAAGGTCAGTGGTTACAAACCATGGTATGTGACATGGCGCCTTAAAATGGTCTACTCACTCGCCAATATCAAAAAGAAGAAAACAGTTACAGTACAAGTTCTTATTTCTTATTCAGAAAGAAATTATGTAACCTTGAGATTAAGCGTCTCCAATTAAGATACGCGACGTGGACTTTAAAATGATCTAAACACATGCCAAATATAAAAAGCCTACTTCATAGGATAAAAAGTTATAGCCAAAATACTTTTAGGGGCGGGTCCTCACTAAATGTGTTATCTTTATTTCTTTTGTTACTAGAATTCAAGTTAACTAAAGGTAACAACAATACCGAACAACAAGGAAACTGTCAAAAAGACAAACCAGAAATCAATGTCCAAGAAACAGACGAGCTCGAAACCTAACAACTAAAAATACGACTACAGCAATGGTCCCTTGCTACTATACTGTGAGGATTCCCGGTCACTTCATCGGGTGGTCGATAAGAGAAACCCTCACGTTGGGGGTGTCATGTCATAATATGTCAAGCGCTGATCGTAGTTGGGACTTGTTTGAAGAGTGCAAGGCTCCCTTACGTTAAAGACTAATATGTTGCGTAAGGGATATAAAATCATCCCGTTAAGGTCATCTAAAATTTACCTGTTTATTTAAATATAATCGAATAAAAATGTGAAAATCCCTAACTGGATACGGAAAATTCCTACCCTTTATCTAGAATCGTACTGCAAGGGTACCAAGTGCTCGAACCAAATAGCTGCGTAGAGCATCCCCAAGTGTCAGATAGGTGACGCTCTCTTAATACTCCATCCTTTGTCCAGTGGCAATCAAAATCTGTGGTTCGAGCTTTATGGAACATTTGACTATCAACCGAATGTCGAAATGATCTATTCTTTAGCCATTTACAACTTTGTTAGTGTCATTTAAACCTAAATCTCATTGTTGCTATTTGCGTACCCCTTAAGCATACGTAAGCACTTCTGTTATAACATGTGAAATACTAAAACCCCGTTTGTTGAAAACAAGTCAAATTTACTTACTAGATAAATGATGCGTTATCAAGACGACAGCTGTAAGAGCCTACAAAAGACGTTTATTTAAAATATGCAACCAGAAAGACTGTTGATTAGTGAAAGTGTTCAAAAGTCGTATACAGACGAGTGTCGTATACAAAGTGTAAAAAACTTTAAAAAATAGTAACAGACATCATCAAAAATATTTCTACCATGATTGATTGATTGGATGTTTGCTTTACGTCCAGCAAGCAGTATTTCAGCTATATACAGGACAGACAGGAACAAGCTAACAAACAATACATGAATTGAAAAAGGGGTGCGATGGGACACAGGAAACAAAAATATTTCTACCATGATTGATTGATTGGATGTTTGCTTTACGTCCAGCAAGCAGTATTTCAGCTATATACAGGACAGACAGGAACAAGCTAACAAACAATACATGAATTGAAAAAGGGGTGCGATGGGACACAGGAAACAAAAGTTTGACTGCCGCTGGAAAAGTATGGAGTATTGGGTAGGGTCGGAGAATTTAGCCTTTTGAGCCTACTCTTTTTCGAAATCTACAAAAGGGATCTTTATTGTGCAAGGAGCGTGGCACTCTCCAAACATGTTACCCACTATGGTCCGCGGCCAGGCTTTCTGTATTATGACCTGATAAACTCCCAACGAGAGGGTCTCCCCTATCCGCTAACCGGGGACGCGCTGGGCTGCTCTGTGGGTCGAGAACGGGAACAGTCCCAGTATGGTCCCAGCCATATAACTAAAACAACATGCTTCAGCCACTCAAACTACAAAACAATGAAAACTTCCCGGTGTTGTGTTGTATGAGGTAAGGGTGGTTTGCGGAAAACGATACCATAAATGCAAACACCTACTTAACACACTCTGTCTGATCGTTTTTGACATACATACAGAAAGGAAACGATTTATAAAAGTTCGTGTCGTCAGCAATTTGCCCGTCTGAAGATAAATACAAGGATTTAACACTACATGGAAGCATAACTTTAGCTGCACTGATGAGACACAAGCGCAATTATCAAATACATTTGTACATAGGCCACATTTCAAAAGAATTGTTTCTGAGTTATAGTCTTAAAGCTAAAAATCCCCCTTTTTACACAAGTCCCGTAACTATATAACAAAAAATCAATCTTTTACATCTTCAAACTAAACAATTCCCCAAACAAAAAATCAATTTTAAAACATTACAAACCCATATTATGATATAAGCACTTGATAGATTAGATACTATATTGTAAAGAAATTAAAAACAATTCATTCAATCAATCAATGGAAATTAAAATCCATTGATTGATTGAATGAATGGGGTTTGAACGTCTTGCCCGGACTATTTTAATTATATTCAAGACGCTTACACTAATTCGGTTAATAACATGGGGAGAACTAATAGGGACAATGTATTGTGGGGTTGGCAGGACCGAAGAATTATGCCTTTTGCAGCGGCTGTAGTGCGTCAACTTTTTTCCTAAAAATACAAAACTGGTCGTCATAGTGAAAGGAGTGTGCCGCGTTCTAAACACGTTTACCACAAGAGTTATAAAAGACATTGCATGTTCTAATTGAGACTACAAAATAGTAATTTGTAGCTTTAAATAATTATCAGCGAACTGTTACTAACATCTATTTTAAACGCGTTAGTAGGATATGAAGATAACTGACTATGATGTTATAAAATTCCGACTGATATCATTAAAGAAACAGTAATTAAGTTAATTAAACTCTTGAACAGGTATCAAATACACTTTACTTCCAGAATTAATTTTCATCAGAAAGGAATACTACTGTACATTCTAAACCTCAAACACACAGAAACTACGTTAATTAGTGCATTTAAAAACAGATATTGGAAGTGGATATCGAAACCGCTCTTACAGATTTTATGATACTAATCAATATTTAAACACGTATAAAGATTTTTTTTAATTAAGGACCTATAAGGTATTAAGCTTTCACATGTAGTACGACTTGGAGAATATATTTAAATTGTGTTTTAGTTTTTAAAATATCACATGTAACATCTAAATTGTTGAGTATAGTAGGGATCGATTCTAAATTGGAAAAAGTTTACAATGAGTAATCCAATCGAAAAAAAAGTATTCATAAGAAGATCCTCTATTTGGCTCTAGTTTTTGCCAATTGGAAATTCAAAATGGTCGCCACCGCAGGACTAAGTTTAACAGAGGACCGTATTGGGAATTTTTTTTAAAGGTCTTTTTCTCTGACACCGCTTACAAAACTTATCACCAGTATTCACTGTATAGTTCTCTATAAGGTTTATGTTTTTGAAGCCAATGAGAAATTCAAAATGGCCCACCACCACAGGGCTTTCTTTAACACAGGACCCTTCGAGAAAAATTTGTAAAAGGCTTCTCCATTGAAACCAGTTAACCAATTGAAATAAAAGTTATTAGGAATATATATTGGATAGTCCTCTGTAATTTTTTCTATGTTGAACAGAGGACTCTATTGGAATACTTCTCAAATGTCATCACTTTGAAACTTGTATTGAATGTTAATTGGATGGTTCCCTTAAAAAATTGCTTTTCTTTTTTGATCGAAAATCCAGGATGACAGCAATAGTAGGAACTAATTTAACATAGAAACCTGTTCAATTAGAAACTTTTAAAATAGCTTCCTGTCTGAAACTTTTGACCCAGTTGAAACTAAACAGCAAAACTTAATTGGATGGTCTAAACAAAGATAATGTTTTTTATGGCAGTAGAAAATTGAAAATTAGTTTAACATCAGTAAAATGCCTTCTTCATTGCCTATATAAATCAGGTGATCGACACGGGCTCTTGGGATCGTTTGGTGTATATTGCATTAGCTTTAGTGTTAAGCTATACAATGGCGTGTTCTGATTTTATTTTCATTGTGGTTTGGGAAATCTGAGTACTAAGAAGTACCAGAAGTGACTCGAACTCACAAACCCCTATATCATCCAAATGGACTGTAATTGTTAGTAGTTCGGAACTCACAGAAAATTGAAACATTACTTGATTATCATTCCTTTTTTTTGTTGTTGTTACTGGTTTTAATGTATATATATATATATATGGATATCATTTCGCACAATTGCAGATCAATAAAAATTGTGTTGTTAGTTTCACAAAGCAAATTAACGAATGGATTTGTATAACAAAGCTGCCCAGCGCGTTCCCAGGTGGCGGATAGGGGTGCCCTCTCGTTCGGGGTTGTCAGCTCATAATACGGAAGCCTAACTGAAGACCACAGTGTTTAACTTGTTTGGAGAGTGCCACGCTCCATGCCTGCTAAAGACCCCTTTTGAAGATTTCGATAAGACTAGGCTAGCTGTAGCCTTTACAAAATTGTCCTCTCCTATACATCCCCCATAATTTTTCCATTGTTTGGTTCATCTTTCCTGATGTTGTTTTTGTTTGTTAACTTGTTCTCGTCCTGAATAGAGCTAAATGTATGCTCGCTGAACGTAAATCAAACACCCAAATAATAAAAAAGAATTAAATGCTGGATTAGAAAATTAAAAAAAAAGTCTGCTCGTAAGAGAACACTTGTAAAATGCATTATTTCAAGCGTTAACAGATGACATGACGTTAAGCATGTAACCTTTAACTGGCATCGTTTTCGAAAACGTTAAGCCGAACATTCAAATATGAGTAGATACTAAAGTGAAACAACCTATTTAAACGTCAACAGACTCGATTTAACCAACAGGCTCGAGCGTCTCTAACAATGGTGAACATGCCATCAATATTTCAGCAAAAGAAATAAAAATTTTTGTCGAACAGTGTTTGCATGTGTTTTTCTTTGCTTCAGTTTAACTACCACATGCTGAAGAAGACTGCACATCTGTCTTTCTTATTTCTTATAGTAAATTAATCAGACTTTAAACATCTGTGAAATTGAAAGAGAGAACATAATAATACATCAGGTTTTATTTTAAATTTGCAATAAAGTTTAGGCACGGGAATCACAGCCATATACTTTAATTTCCGGAAGATGCAACCACTCTGTGCCACGTATTATCAGTTTGACAAAACGTCCCTTGATGTTTTCAAAGCAACTGAGAATTATGTGTTCTACGTTTTGACCTGGTCCTTTATAATGAGAGCACAAAGAAAGGTTATCAAGAGATGGCCCAACTTGGACATCCAAATAGTGGAGTCGCTCGCCTGAAATAAAAATAGCTTGTTGTAGTTATTTTGTTTTTGTCAGCTGAATATTACTATTGCTATCTTGACTAAACAAAAGATATATAATTGTTGGGACCATACTGGGAGGGTGCCAAATGTTCAGCGAATTCTAGGTTGGCAGATAAGGAATACACTCAGGTTGAAGGTTTTCTTTGTACCATAGCGAGTGTTGTGTTTGGATCCCACGCTCCGTGCACGTTGGAAATTTTTTTTTTGCAGACATAATATATTTGTATATTCTGTGCACCATTCCATATTTCAATAATATTCTGACAATAAAATGTTAAAATGAATTTTAGACAAATTAAAGAGAAGAAAACAATGCGCACTTACTACAACAACCTTGTCTGTTGTCTATTTCAATTCGTTCCACTTTATATGTCGTTCCCAGGTCAACCCACCAGTATGGTTGATTGTCTTGTCCGGTATGAGACATAGTAGAGAGCTTCCCATCAACTGCGTTTCTAGACGAATTTTACCACCCAGGGCTATCGGAACTTTGACCAGTTAGCTGATTAGATGCAACTTCTTTAATCACACAATTCATCTTAAGTGGCACTAATAAAAATCGAGTAAAAGATTATGTTTTAAAATGTCAACTTTTCGGTTATATTCAAAATCGTTCACAGTTCCAAATTATGACTCCGTCATATCGGAATTTAGCTTATTTGCTAGATAGCTTTAGTTACGTAGTGAATACATACTATTATTTTAAGAAATCTACCAAGATAATTTAGTATTCTAATGCATTCTCATTAAAGCTTTACAACTCTTTTCTTACGATTCTTTCTATGCCTGGTGTTATTTTTTCAATATATATGTTTGTTATGTTCATCTTATTATGTGTATGTTATTATTGCAAATATCTCTCTTGGTGTCAACTTGGGCGATTTTTTTCAAAATGGAGAGAATGTCATCAGTTTGTTTGTATAATTGCTCTTCTCTGATTGGTCTAAATTGTTTGTCGTTATTTCTTACTGCCACCTATACCGGACAACTTTTTTGTGTATTCATACGCGTATCCGTGTGTTGTTCTTTTTGTTATTATATACAACTGGAAAAAAATTAAGCACTCCAGAATATTTTTAGCCGAGTTGCAACGAAGTTGAACTCGGCTATTGTTATGATGATGGCGGGCGGCTGGGCGGGCGGGCGTCAACAATTGGTTTCCGGACCATAACTCAGAAAGTTGTGAACCGATTTTAATAAAACTTTAGGATATTGTTACATACCATAAGAGGAGGAACCCTATTGATTTTGGGGGTAAATCCGTTCAAGATCAAGGTCACAGCGACAGAAAAACATTAGAAAATTTCTTGAATTAGTGGTTTCCGGACCATAACTCAAAAAGTTCTCAACCAATTTTATTGAAACTTTGGGATATTGTTATATACTATAAGAGGAGGAACCCTATTGATTTTGGGGTAAATCCGTTCAAGGTCAAGGTCACAGCGACAGAAAAACGTTAGAAAATTTCTTGAATTAGTGGTTTCCGGACCATAACTCAAAAACTACATCAAGTACATATCTGAAATTTTACACAATGGTTCAATACTGTTAGAGGATTCACATATTCATATTTTATGCAACTTTGAAAATTTGTTGATACATTTTTCCTGCTGAAACCCTTCCTCACTTTGTCTCCAGTTTACATGTAATGCCTGTAATAACCAATTATGTTAAATCTTAAAATGAAGACAAGGAAAGTTTTGGTTAATAAAATACGGCAACTCGGCTTTTGCACCCCTGTGCATATCGATTTTTGCTTTTCGTTTGTTGTAAAAAAAGTTTAATTTTGATGACTTTGGTCAGTATTCATTCTTTAATGTATAATTAAAAGGATGTGGGCGTTCAGGTGTGAAATTTTAATACAGCGCGGTTTTCTTCCTTCATCACGTTCACTATTTAATCCTGCAACATATTGGTATTTAAATCCTGAGTTTCTAATTGCCAAATCAATTACAGTAAGCATGGCAATGAGGCAAATATAAGAGGCACCGAGATAGCAAATCATCGGCATTCATTCCAGTTGTATGTCTTACAAGGTAATAGGACATCAGCTTGGCTATCATTTTACAGTCATTAGTCGTTTGGACAGAAAACACGCTGCCACGCAAGATGTAAAAGACCGTTTCCGATCTGGTCGACCATCTGTGATAACTCAGCGTGACGATATGAGCCTTAGTAGATTGGTTAGGCGAAATCCGTTTGCAGCAAGCAATTGTCTCGAGCAGCAATTGTTACCTGGTCGTAATGTGTCAGCCAAAACAGTAAGACATCGTCTTAAATCTGCAGAATTGAGGTCAATGAGAGTCATTAAACGCCCAATGCTTGATGCTCGTCATCGCAGGGACAGGTTGGCATAGTACAGAGCAAGACAAAATTGGAACCTTAGAACCTGAATCCATGTAACTGATAGGAGAACCCTTGTTGGAGATATCAAAACACAGCTTACACGCCAAAAAACTGTTCCCACAGTGACTTTTTGTGGGGGCTAAGTGTGGGGCTGTATCTAACATGATTGCAAACTGGATCTGGTAACAGTCAATGGTAACCTTACTGGCGAAAAGTACACCCGGAACGTGCTTACACCTGTTGTGCCTCATTTTGAAAACCACCCGTTAGAGTCAAGACCTGCTTTAATGGATGACAACGCTAGACCTCGTCGTTCCAGGGCAGTAAGTGCATATCTGGAGAACAAAGCTGTGACAACTCTTTAATGGCCTGCAAGAAGTCCAGATCTTAACCCAACAGAACATCTTTGGGATCAATTGGGTAGGCGATTACAATCATTGGAAACTCCTCCACACAACTTGCAACATTTAAAGGCTCAGTTACACCGGGAATTGCAAGAGATAACGCTTCAACAAACTAGACGCCTTACAGGTAGCATAGGACGCAGGGTTACAGAAGTCATTCATGCTAACGGTGGATATTCCCGATATTATTCATTTTGTTACTACAATAAGTTAAAACGAAATTTATATGACGAAGCAGATTTCAGTATAACACCTTTATATTATATTATGACTATTATAATTGTGCGTATGTTGAGCAAATTGTCATAAAAATGTGGGTAGTAGGTGTTTATTTGCCCACTCTTGCTGTAATGCTTGGTACAACTGTCGGTTCCTATATGGCTCAATCCACAGTGATGTCCATACGCACCCAAGAAGCTGATATGTTAATCCATTTTAATAGGTGTTGTAAGATAATAAAAAGGCCTTGTAGCTTACCATAGTGAATAACGTGTTTTGAGTTAATGCTACTTTAACGATAAAAAACCATTTCGTAGATTTCGATAAAAGATTAAGCGCCAACCAACTTATCAAATCAGTTCCCATTGGTCTGACCAATTCTTCCATTAAACTCGGTTTAATCTATATAGGTAAAATACTGCTGACTTGACATTAAGCAACTATTCAAGAAATGATACATAAAAGTATCTTTAAAATATAAAAGCCAACAAATGTGCGCGAATACTAAAACTTACCTTCGGGTTTTTTTTCCAGAATCTGCTGTAAAAGCTCGGCGTGTCTTTTTAACATTATTTCCATTGTGTCTAATTTGTTAAAAACTCGTTGGCATGTAGATGTATTTGTCTCTTTGCCATATTGGTAAGAAAAAGAAACTTGCTCTGCAAAAGATAATTTTAAAACAAGTAATGGAACTACGATATTTAGTATTTTAGATCTTAGATTCGAATAGAAGATGCAAGGGAAAACACATTCCTATATTCGTTAGCATGACACAACTTGGATTTATATGAAACTCAATAAGTCACGCAATAAATGCATTTGATTTGATATTTGATATGTTGTTTTTCACTCAAATTTAACACTTATATTATAAACGTGTATTTACAAAACAATACCAACGATAACATATTTATAAAAACTTTTACCGAGATCTTTTCAAAGTCTTGGTTTCAGAATTGGTCTGAAGAAAATCGTGTGTACATTTGTATTAATTGTATACATATTGAAATAGAATAAATTACCTCTTAATAAAACCAACAAAATCTCTTTCGTTTATGGGGATGCATTACACCATCCGATATTTTTTTGTGAAAATTTCGAAATAGGTAGCATATTTATGGTTTAATTACACCTCATATAAAAATGCTGGCTTTTGATTGGTCAATAGACAGTGTATTTTTCGCAAATTTCCTCATTTTGCATCGATTTCGTCATCACCGGGGTATTCAGCAAAAAATTACCCTCTAATATTCATTCGGAAGTTTTGACTTTTACCTCAAAGTAAACGTAACATGAGTAATCGATTTTGAAAACCAGAAACGTTCCGATAGTACAGAGTCAACAAACAGCACGCAAGTGGTCAAGTATTCACCGCTCTTTGAAATCATGATATTCAGTGTAATTAAACAGATAAATCATGTCTGCGAGGGGTATTTGTGAAAAATACCAGTCTCGAGAATTAAATTTCCCTCGCCTAACGGCTCGGGAAATATTTCATCTCTCGACTGGTATTTTTCACAAATACCCCTCCCAGACATGATATATCTGTTTAAAATTAATTATAATTTATTTCATTTAAAAACGCTTTATTTCCATCAAATGAAAATAGTAATGAAAGTCTTATACCTATAGTATAACTGCAACTTGTTAACGGTTGAAAACAAGTTTAGTATAGGCAAATTAATGAAAATAAAAATTGTTAACAAGGGAGGTAAGTTTGCCAAAAATGTCGGTTTTTAGTACTTTTTGACCAGTTATTTCTCACTAGACAAACATTTAACTCAGAGACCCTTATTTTTCTTTCCATCACTAAAATGTATACCAATTGCTTGACATTATACCAAAAGTTCAGACAATTTCAATGTGCAGAAATTTTTTAATATATATTATTTTAGTGCTTTTTTTGTTCAGTTCTCTGTATAATATTTTAGAAAATTTGAAATTTCAGAGCTCAACCCCTCGAAAATAAGCTCTGAACCACTATTGTTTATTTAAATTAAGATTACTAGTATACAAAACTAAATATATGGCAAATTTAAAGAAAATCTAATGACAAATTATTTTAGTTAAAGTGTCATGAATGAACCACCTTAAGTCACCTTGGGGCTTACTTTATTTTTTTTATCTTTTAAGTTAAAAATTGTCCATAGATTGAAGAACTGTTTCTCGAAACTTATCTCTCCTTATGCAGTTATCAAGGTCGTATTCAGGTTGGGTTGTGGTAATCCCCCGCTTTCCTTTTAAATTGGCCAAAGCTTGGGTACCCAAAAAATTATTTCATTTATAAAGTTCGTTACTTCATAAAACGTAAAGTACACGATATGACCATAATAGCTTTGTAATTGCTTAGATGTGGGTGTTCACTCCTCATGTTCCCTAATTGGGCCTTCAAGTATACCATATACGTTATCACTTTTTGTCGTGCATAATAGTTATTTAACTTTCTTCATATTTGAGAATTCCTCTTGCATTATTTTCCCCGTTCATCGACAACATATCATTTGGACTGAAGTACAAACGAATTTAGTTTGTAAATCAGACATCCTTTGTCTATGAATAAGAAGTAGTTTGTTATAGACATGTATACTATAAGTTATTTGTTTTTGCGATAATGGTTTTTTCGGCGTTTCTATTGCATTGAGTACATTTTAATATCATTGGAAAACAAGTAGAACATCAAAAAAAACGTTTATATAGTGTACGATGTCAGATAAAGATAATACATCTTGTGATTTCTGTATGGCACATCTGGAATTAATACTTGACTGTCACTACTACAAAATACAAAAAGGTTTGGTTTAAATTGGTCGAGTCCATTATTTTAATTTTATATTTATATTCAAGTAATTTAATAAGAAAAGTAAGTGTGTTTTATCAATAGGTCTACAAAGTTTAGCCAGGTATTCAAGGGCAGAATAATCAGACGGATCCTGGGCGTGTGTGTCCTAAATTAGCCCAAGAATGTGTTACGGGGAAAAAGTAGACTTGCGGATTGCACATCTTCTAACAAAAGAAAAAACGCAACCCATATTTTTTTATTCACACCACATACCAGAATCATCACCCACCCACCCACCTTTAGGAATGGTGCATGCTATAAAAAATGACAGATCACGTTCGCCGTATTCGAAGAAAAAACTAAAACAATTGCTTTATTACAGAAATATCACTGTATTGTAAAAGTGGCCGACGTCTATTACACATTTTTTATGATTGAAATATAAATTTAACATACCTGGTCATTTGTGTCTTTTGACTTTGATTGATGGATCGGGACAATTAAATATTAATTTGTCAATTAAATTATAAATATGTCAAAATACGTGGTTACATTTCATGGAGATTGTTCGTTTCTTCTGTACCAAACTTCTCTTCCTCCAGTGGCAATAGTTGAATGCTACAATTCCTTTGGTCAAATGGACGATACGAAACATAGCGATACATGTTTGTCCGAGGTGGAATGAAAAATACAATTTTCAATATATGTCCCCTGCCACTGGTAACAGTTATAGACACATTGACTGTAACTCTTTCTTGTTCGTATTCTGATTTTGATTAAGGAAAAACAGCATTTCATTGTTGTAAACCAACATTGCAATTCCTATTCTTAAATATAACGATGTCAAACAACTTTTTCTGACACTTTTATAGTGGCAATCAAAAATCGTCTGATCATTGGTGCACCAATTTCTAAATCCGATATGTTTGTTAACTTGTTCGCGTCGTGAATGCAGCTGAAACGCTGTTCGTTGGAGGTTAACCTCCATTCAACCAATCATCTCTAATTCTTTTTAGAAAGAAAAGAGAGTGTCACTGTTTGAATTTGTACTCTCTAAAAAGACACTATTTTGAAAATAAAAATAAATAACTCGCTTTCTTGTCAAAGAGAGAAATGTAAATCTCTCTGATTAAATATCATTGGCCCTTTTGTGTTAAATGATTTGTATTTTTATACATTCTTCCATTCAATAACAGTTATTGTAAATACTTTGCGTTATTATGCAGTTAACGTGTTTTGTTTAAATTCTTAACCGATTTTCAAAACAATGTCCATGATGCATTGAAATATGAGAATAAGTAAGTATCCTTAGTAATTGTTTATTATCATTACATGTGCATACTGTATACATACAAGTACATAAAAATATACAGCATTAACAGCATTAATAACAATTTATAACAAATGAATCACGTCCTGTCTGTCACCAAGTATAATTATTTTACAAAACGTCTATATTAAAATTATAGAAGAGAAAAGGTAAAAAAAAATAAAAAACGGCTGACTAATAAGAGCTGAAAATCAAGCGCAATTACGAATGCTGATTTAAACTAACACATACGACAAAACAGTAACCACAAACAAAAACAGAAAAGGATTAAAACAAACAAACGAATATAAGTTCTTAACTTCGTTCTGTTATTCCGCCAAACAACACAAATTTTACTCTTTATTCTTGGCCTGTACTTGTAATGTAGCGTCTACAAAACAAACAAAGAAATCGACTATATATTCTAGTGTTAAGGTGCAGTTCTTAAGTTCGCTGGAATGAGATCTTTTTATTGTCACACATTCTTTTTGTTACGCAGATCTAATTTTTTAGTCGAGTTTTTCTGCGGGCAGGGTGCGCTGACTCCAATCTTAATGGACAAGAATTGCTAGGTTTCCAAAAGTCGAGGGGTTTTCTCTGGGTATTTGTCTTCCTCCCGCAATACAAACTGGGCACATGATATAGTTGAAAAATTGCTGAAAAGGGGCGTAAAACAATATTTAAACAAAAAACAACATCTGTTTTTTTTTAGTTTCGGCGAGGCAATACACATAACAACGATACAATTATATAGATATATTTTCAACTTGTCAATACAAACATGTATTGACTTCATCAAAATCTATATTTATATAAAAGAATTAGTGTGTGGTCTTTTTATTATAAATTGTAACATTTGTCATGTTTCCAATGAAATAACTTTACAATTTTCTTGAAAAGGCCAATATTTAATAATTGATTGAAATATTGTTTAGCATGGTTTTGCCTTTATTTAAGAATTGAAGGCATTCTTTTGAAGTTATTGACGTATGAAAACATTGACTGAAGTACATTTTCAGTGAAGCGCGGTAGAGCTTCATGAAGAAAATGTGCGATCTTAAATGAGAAAAAAGAATTCAAGTGAATGTCTGTTTTCGTGTCGATATATATTACTACCCTACAGCGTTACGTTATTGACGTTGCTATTGTACACTGGTTTGGGTGTTTTATTGAGAATTGAAATCTCCAAGTTATGCCCAAGTGACCGAATTCGACCATTAAAAATGATTTCAATGAAATGCATACATAGTGTAATTATTTAGCATTACAGCAACCTAACAAATAAACAACCAATAAGAATAATTGGATAGTCTATTGCCAAGGAGATTCTCACTTCCACTAGAAGCGTTGGACAGTACAGAAGGAACAGATAATTTTTTTATCGCGAACAAATGCGCTATATTTTGTTAAATATACAGGAGCAGATGAACTTATCCTAGTTAAAAAAAGTAATTGTTGCAGCTGAGGACTTAGTGAGAACTCCTGGCCTTCAATATGCAAACGGACGCGGACGCGCCTTGTTAGCTTTTGTTCGAGTCGAGCACACCTTACCAGAAGTCTGAATGGAACTCGCAACCATGGATTGTAATTGTTAGTAGTTCGGAACTCACAGAAAATTTAAAATAAAAAAAACCACATTAATCGATTATTATTCTTTTTGTTGTTTTTGTTACTGGTTTTTATGTACATTTACAAATAATGATACCAATGCTTAATATTAGCAGATATATAAAAATGTGTTTTGAATTCACATGCTAAAAACGGCCGCAAACGAAGAAAACTATGAATCTGTAAAGAAAGCTATTATATCCCGGGCTTGGATATTCCGTCATTTCTGTAGGAATCGCTTTTGTTGGTTACATTAATATTTAAAATATTTTTATATATGACAACTCGAAACGCTTGATCTAGTTTTCCGATATTAAATTAATATTATTAATTGATATTTTTGGATAAATTTGATTTGTGTAAACCCTGTCACATGACATGCTGTATCTTGAAAGGTTCTTTGAAAACGGTTATATTTAGAAAACATGATATTGCACGGCAAATTTTTTGGAATTCTCCTTTAAACAGCATATTACTTGTGTCTCTTTCCGGTTTGAAAGTATGGAAAGTATGTACATTCTGAAAAATTTCAAACAGTTTAATATATTGCTTGTTTTTTGCATTAATATATCTTTTGAATTGAAATTTTTCATAATTTCTGTTGAAATAAATGTGAAATTTTCATTGAACTAAAGTCCTTTACAATACCAGTATATACAATTATAGCCTTTAAATACGGTCAATATGAAAATATCGACCTAATTTAAAGGCTATAATTGTATAATATTACTACAGGTTTGAATATATGTTTCCAATGAAAAGCCTTATTCAAATAAAATATCCGTACGAACCAATAAGAATGTTGTCGTTTATTTGTTATGTTGATATATTGATAAACAAAATCTATGGTCTAAGTGATAAGATGATATTTCACGAGGCTTACATACATTTATACTAATATTTTATCCAAACACAAAGCCAACAATTACTAATTAAACGACAGAACTAAAAATTACCAAACATGTACGAAAAGCAAAATAAAACATAAAAGATAAGAGAGCATGAAATAAAGGATTAAACAATTCAAAGCAAATATTGTATGATTTGTAACAGAACACTTGCTAAAAATGTATTGTCTCAAACGTTAACAGATGCCAGGTTGTTAATCATATAACGTCTACCTGGAATCTTGTTCGTAAATATTTACGCCGAAAATTCACACAAGAGTGGATACTGAAGTGCAACAAACTATTTAAACGTATTTGTCGACAAAACCGATTGAATCAGCAACCGCGAGCGTTTCCAACAATGGTGACCATGCTATAAATATTTCGGCAAAAGAAATGCAATATTTTGTCGAAACAGTGCACGCATGTTTTTCTTTGCTTCAGGTTAACTCCTACATGCTTAAGAAGACTGTACAACTGTGTTCTTTTTATGGATGCTTAACCAGACTTTAAATATGTTCAAACATCTGTGAACTCGCATTGTACTTGAAACAGCAATGCCCAAGCCCTTTTCAGACGATGAAAGGGAGAACATAAATAACACATCAGGTTTTATTTTAATTTATTTGATAAATAAAGTTTATGCGCCGAAATCACCGCCATATAATTTAATTTTCGGAAAATGCAACCACTCTGTGCCACACGTATTACCAGTTTGACAAAGCGTCCCCTCTTGTTTTCAGAACAACTGAAAATTATGTGTTCTCTGATTTGAGTTTGTCCTTTATAATGAAAGCGCAAAAAAAGGTTGTCAAGAGATGGCCCGACGTGGATATCAATTCTTGAAATCGCTCCCCTGAAATAAAAATATCCAGTTTTAGTTATTTCTTGTCAACTGCATATTATAATTAGTATCTTAACTACATAAAGGATAAATGATTGCTTACAGCTGGGACCCTACAGGGAGGGTGCCTAAGGTTCAAACGACAGAGCTTCCCAGCTCGTTCGAGGTTGGCGGATAAAGAATACACACACGTTGAAGGTTTGTATATGCGCCATAGTAAGAAACATGTTTGGAGAGTCCCAAGCTCTCTGCGCGTTGAAAATGTCCTTTGCAGATATATGTGAATATTCTGTAGCACCATTTCCATATTTCAATAATATTCTGACAATTAAATGTAAAAACTGCATTTTGAACACATTAGAGAGAGTAGCGAGATTAAAACAAAGCGCCATTACAACGACAATCCTGTATGCTATATATTTCTATTTGTTCGACGTTATATTTCGTTCCAAGGTCAAAACACCAGTATGGCTGATTGTCTTTTCCGGTATGAGACATAGTAGAGAATTTTTCGATGAATTTTCAAAACCAGGCCAGTCTGAACTTAGACCAGTTAGCTAATTAGATGTATCTTCTTTAATCACACAATTGATCTTACAAGGCACTTATAAAAATTGAATAAATCGTTACTTTCTACAGCTTCCACTTTGTGGTTACTTTCATAATCATTCATTGGTGCGACTTACTACTCCGTCATATCGGAAGTTTAGCTAATTTGCTAGATAGACTTAGTTACCTAGTGTACACGGCTATTTGTTTCAATTTTCAGAAATATATACAGATAATTTTAGTATTCTAACACATTGTCATTAAAGCTTTACAACCCGTTTCCTTCATGTTTCTTTTAATTTTTGATTTTGTTATTCTATAATTTGTTATGTTTTATCTAATTCTGTCTATGTTATTATTGTAACTATTTTCTGTGGGGCCTCTGTGGCAGAGTGGTTAAGATAGTTTATCTACTATTGATCACGTGGTCTGTCAACACTTAGATTGCGGGTTCCATTCTCACTGCGGCCAGTGTGTACTAGACTCAAATCTAAATAACAAGGATTGCCAGTTTTCCTACCGCAGGTCGAGGGTTTTTCTCCGGTAGTCCTTCTTCCTCACCCAATAAAAACTGGACGTAATATTTTCTTGGTGTCATCTTAGACGACAGTTTGTAAAATGGAGAGAATTTCATTCGTTTTTTATAATTCGTATTATCTAATTGGTCTAAATGTCGTTATTTCTTATTAGGACGCAACCACCTTTATCGGACAACTTGTTTGTGTATTCATACGCGTATCCGGGTGTTATCAGTTTTGTTATTACATATAGCATAAAGTTATCCTTCACTTTTTCTTCAATTTTATTTACAATTTCTATATATGGAATATCTACAATTTATGGGAATTCGTAGCAATTTGGTATTCAAATGATAATTTTAAAAAGTAATGGAATCATGAAATGTAGCATTTTAGATCTTAGCTTCGAATAGGAAAGGCTATGAAAAACCTTTACTGTATTCGTTAGCATGACAAAGCATGGATTTATATGAATTCAATACGTCACGCAATAAATGCATTTAATTTGATATGTTGTTTTTTACTAAAAGTTAACAATACTTATTTAAAAAAACCACGTATTTCCTAACAAAAAAGATTTTGTTTAAATTGGCTTTGGCCAGTATTGTACTTTTATATTTATATTAAAAGAATATACTAACACAAAAAGTTCTACAAAGTTTCACCAATTTTTTAAGAGCAGAAAAATCAATGCTGGCCGTGTGCAAGCTAAATTAGCTAAAAAATGTGTTACGGGACAAAAGTAGACTTGCTGATTTCACCTTTTCCAACTAAAGAAAACGTGCAACCCATATCTTTGTTTATTCACATATATCTTTTTTTATATTTAAACTACATTTAAAAGCTTCTAGTGCGGAGTCAGGCCACACATTAAATAATTAACAGCCCCGGTCACACCCCAAGGAATGGTGCATGCCATGACAATGAGAGATCAAGTTTGCCGTTTCGAAAAAAAAGTGTAAAATATTTGCTTTATTACAGAGATAACCGTATTGTATTGGACAAGAAGCCAACGTTTATTTTAACTTTCATTGGTGGGTTAGGACGAGTTAAGTATTAATTTGTGAATTTTTATAATAAATAAAACATGTCAAAATATGTGGTTACATTTTATGGAAAATATGTACAGAAGGTAGGAACCAGAATTCGCGCTCCTGAATCTATGGCTGTGTATATGACCTTTGTTTAATCCGACAAGCTTTATACAACAAAACAGACACAATACAGACGAGCAGTAGTCAGAATGGGCACAACATAAAAGTAATATCATTTCAAGATTAAAATCCAAAATCCTTAAAAATCTTTCCCAAACACGTCTTGCGCCTTTATTAGTTTTTCGTGAAAGATCACACATAGCTATTTATCAGCAAACGTTATTTTCCATTTGTACAATATTTGATTAACACTAGCTAACGCTCACATCCGTTGTAGGTCTGTCTTTGAACAGGCTAAGAGAACGATATCGTCCGCTTATTTAAGTAACGATAGTTTTGCATCTCCAAATTTTACTCCAAGATTGAGATGATTGATTTCCTCTACAAGATCTTTCCCGAAAATTGGGAAATTCATCGGTTAAAAGTTATCACGACGGACCCTTCTGTCTCCTAATTTATCATTGATCTTCAAGCTTGCTCCTGTTTGGCTGTAGATAATACAAGAAATACTCGATCACACAAACGTCATCATTGCCAGATCCAATTTCAATCAGTCAGTTGTTGACAACGAAAATGAAAATTCGAACATGGACTGACAAATGGAAAAGGGAGGCAACTTGACAGCTATATCACTTGCTACCTTTTTAGCTTGCTTAGCTAAATACCCTTAATACATTGAAGACAAACGTGTTGCTAAAAATGAAAAAGTTTTAAAGCTTCAGTCGTCGTGATGATATACTTGAGAGTAGGTTTAACCAGTTATTTTCTTATGACAAAAGCAACAGACACATAACTGAAAAAACAAAAAATAGTAACACGAACCTTACTTTAGACCGGGGTGACTCCAGGTGCTTCAGAAGGGTATTAAAAATCCTGCTCCATGCATGGCACCTGTTGTATCACTCAAAAGGCCAATTATTAGGAAAAGTGATTTTGACAAACGGAACAAATCGATGATAATTTGTACACATAACACAGATATTCAGTATCATTGAACTAAGTCATAACTGCGAAAGAAAAATCTACAAGTTGATGACTTAAATCTTGCCACCGTTAATAACTGATTTGATAACTTTTCTGCCAGCAGACACCCATTGTCAAGAGAATCTGGATATGAAACACAGGCTTTTGAGTACCTGATCAATTGGTAGATATTTAATCTATATGCAGTTGCTGCTGGGATTTTGCCACACAAAAATGGAAAATTCCGGAAAGAAAAATTAAAATAACACATTTTGTCGTAAATGTTGGTTCTCAACTGACCGTCATTTTCACTTTCTAGATGTAGTTCAATATCGTCAACAAAAAATTTATACTTAATTTATATAGATAGTTTGGTTTTCATTTAGACAAATATAGAAGACGGAAAAACCTTCTCGTACAATGATATGAATTATAGATAAAACCCTGTCTCAAAAGTTAGCGTCGACACAATTCTGTTTACGTTTTGTTTACGCTTGTTGAAGACCGCAATTTCCTTGAAACCTTGACCGAGCTATTTAATTAACGCAGGAACTGCAAACTCAGTGTTTTGTAGCCAAAGATTGTTTTCTGAAGAAATTTTATGGAACATAATACATCATGTACTTGTAAAAAAACACGCGATATCTGTCTGGAATAAGTATCAATGTAGGTTCGTCATAGAGGTTCTATAGTATCCTTTACCGGACGTGACCTACCGCGGATTGACTAACACCTGCAATAGGCAGGAACTGCTTACTCTGCCGATCACCTACATTCTTTCTTTTGTATTGAGAGTTCGTGTCGCTAGCTTTTGTTTGTATGTTGCTTTGTTATGTGTTTGTTGTATGTACCATGGCTATGTTTTAGCGTTTTGGACTTCGAGATTGCATTGCCTCTTTAGTATGTCTTTGCTTTCTTGTATTCTTTAGGCTAAATCGCTATCTGTGATTAGCATATTCAAAATGTAAATAAATGAATAAAAAGAAATAACAAGTAACTTAGTTGATATAGAAAATAAATTAGGCGTTTTTTAAAGCTCTATAAATTGTCATTTATTGACAGGAAACTTAAATGATCGGGTATATGAGTGCTTAATTCAAAAGTCGTCAGTCAGGTGTTCGGGCCTAATTGTCAGACATTAACCATGCTATTCATCATAGTGGTAAATTTGATAGTAAATGATATATCAGAACACGTTTCTCTTATCTCTAAATGATGACGCACCCAGAATGAACTGTGGGCTAATGTCCCTTGACGATATTACTTAAGAATGATCAAACAAGAGGGCATGATCATACAAAGCTATTTACATATTTTCAGTATTGTATATTTTATCACTGTTGACAAAATGTGAATCAAAACGGATACGGGCGGACACAAATACTGACGCATACACATTAACACATGAACTTAAAGGCATAACCCTATGCCTTATGTGGAAAGGGGGTATAATTATGTTTTTATGATTTCTGAATATTTTTTTTTAATTTAGGACTTTCAACCACAAGGTAATTCGCCTTACATCAGCAAAATTTCCCATTGTATATGTTAAAATACTAATTGTTTCAGATAACGCATGCGTTTCTTTTTTGTACTAGTCTGTACTGGTAGACAAACACACGATATCTGTATCGAATAAGTATCGATGTAGGTTCGTCATAGATGTTCTAAAGTATCCTTTATTTATGTTTTTACTATTGTCGTTCGTTTTTCAATTTATTTCTATTGCATATCGCATCAATTATAATTGTCACCATTGCTGCTGCATAACATCAATATTTTTTAAATAATTTGTTGTTTTTGACGGACTGAAACGGAGAACACAGTTATTGTTGTTCAGTAACGCGGAAACAAAATGAAATAGAAGGAAGATGTTAATAATTTCATTTTTTACTAAATTTGAATTATGACACTTTTTATTAAGGAAATAATAATCAGTATTCATTCTATAAACACCCACACAAAATATCTAATTGTAGTTATTCATATCCTGCATATTGCAATATTACAAATGTATTTCAAGTGTCATATCTACAATATATTTCCTATATTTATTTAAATTGAAATATAACTATTTTTTTTAAATAACAGGCTTATATGAATTTACAATATTTACAACATGGTGAGGTTTTTTCACTTTTAATACTACTTTAAGACTTGGGCAATATGTTACCATGGTTACAAATGTCAGACGTTCGTTTGCTTTAAAGAATGCGCGTTTACAAAGCAGCCCAAGTAGTCCTATTTGATGAAGAATATTCAATTTGTACCGTTAAAACAATATAGTTTGCGTCATGTGGGTGAATCATCGCGTGTGTTAACTGCTCTCCATGTATCCGACACTGTTAAGCATGAATATAAGCTGATTTTGTAACGCATTTTGGAATGTTTCGTTATACATCAGATAAACTAGCAATAATAGTTCAATTACTGTAAATGTATTTCAATTTTTTTAATTTAAATAGCTTTTACATGCATACCATATATTTAAAAGTATTATGTAAAACAGATTTTGAATCTAATAATATATTGCTACTGTGGAATAATTAGCTAAAACACTGACCAAGGCTAGAAAAAACCTGAATAATACGAGTAGTAAGAAAAAAAATGTTTGCGTTTTTTTTTAACAAACTACACTACCACTTCCAAAGCACAAATGTATATTGCGGCACTACCAGCTAAGATAGTACAGTAAGATTATCCCTACGAACCATCCAGCAAGAGGATTAAAAAAGAAGTTTGCATGTTTCCAAAGGGGATATATAGTCGGTGTTCCACAGCTCCATTAGGAATTTAAAATTGTAAGAAATTTACCCGAGATGCATTTTTATAATATCACAATTATATGTGACTGGTTGTGTGAGAAGTATATGTGAAATTTTAGTAAAACTATATAAATTAAGAGCCTTTAGAGCAATACTTAATGTTTTATCACCAAAATCACATAAACAAATTCTTAGCTAACACTAAATGAACATTCTCTCTTTGATTTATTTGTCCAAGTATTTTCGTTGAATTATCGATTTGCAGAAGATGAAGACAAGGGATGAAATAGTGTTTGGTCGTCAATTCACCGAATTTTGAAAACCTTATATCTTTTTTAACGAAAGGAATATATCTCCAAACCCATATTTATCTCCAACAAGATGAAAAGAATTGCAATACTAAATTATTATACATTACCATCCGTCTGGGTAATTGTGAATTCAACAGTTAGTAAACTCTTGAATTGCAAAGCCTACATTTAATTTCCCTTAGATTAAGATATCATAAACAATTTTCAGAAAGTGTAATTCCGTCCACAATACATTTAATAAATCCAATATGGACTGGCAGAAATTTGCCATTTTTTCAAGGAGTTGGTAAGGGTCGGATCTTTCAAATAACACATCTAACACGGTACTCCTGCTCTCTCATCAATACAAAAGACTCCATTATAAGCTGAAAAATTGTTCAATGTAGCCTTGAGCACATTCAAACAAATAAATAAACAGTCTTGTTAGAAAATAAATGACTGGATACATCAGACAAAACGCCATTTACGTCAGACTTACCCGAAAGATGTATTGATAGAACACGTTTCTAATGTATAGCGACAATCACGTCTATCATATGAAAGGAAAAGGAGAAACAATATCAAAATCATCTGAACGGAGATAACCAATCGTTAGTCTAACCAACACAACTGTTGTCCTATTTGTACTTATAACTAGTATATGTATTAAATAGAAAAAAGAACAACGACAAGCATACAGGATATATACCATAAATAAGACAATAATTGTAATTAAAGATTCTACATTTGCCATTACTAAAAGCGCAAAGGGTTCAATTTTTGATACAACGTCATACTATCCCGAAAAATTATATCATCAAATTCAAACTCGAATACAAACAATACGAGAGAATTATCATTATTTTTTGCATAATTTTTGTTTTGTGCGTTTTGAGTGGTGATTTTTCGACACTTTTTCTTCTATTTCGGCCCCGTGCGAGATCCGGGTGGCCAAAAGAATGGACCGCAGTCGCGCTAGCTTGTCGTAAAAGGCGACTAAATAGCGCCCAGTACCCTGACCGGCGTGTTAGGTCATTTTGCCTAAAGACCGACTGGGATGTGTGCCCCAGGTGGTTGAATGGGGTACCCCTGGCAAGCTGGGGTTGTCGGGCATAATACGGAAAACCTGACCGCAAACAATATTAGTGCACCGTGTTAGGAAAAATGCCACGTTCCTCGCACGTTAAAGAACGCTGCTGTAGTATTCGCTCCCGCTACAGGAAGCTGAATTGCCCGACCCTATCCATCCTCCCATTTGCCAGTGGCAATCTAAAATCCGTTACCCCTATTTTTCCTTGTGTCCCATCCCATTTTCATTCATCATTTCATGTTCATTTTATCATCCATTTCATGTTCATCGCCTGAATATAGCTGAAATAATGCTGCTCGGGCGTTAAACACCATTAATCATTCAATCAATCTTCTATTTCGTATAGTCCAGTTTTTATTTTGAGGGAGGAATCCCCAGACCTTCGGCAAATACTGGCAATGTTTAAGATTGGATTCGATAACGCCCAACCCACAGTTAGTCTTGAACATGAAACCTCAGTGTTGACCGTCACTTGATCAATCGTAATGACCAATTACATCAACCACTTGGTCGAGGCCCCTGCATAGTTTTAGGTAATGACATACCATTGTATTCAGACATTTTTACAATAAATTGCAATATTTTCAATTACATTGTTAAAAAATACTCTATTACTTCATTTTTACCGAATTATGTGCATTTGCTATCTGCTTCCTGTATATCGATGTTTTGTATTCAAAAGAATCTTTAAATGATTTTAGGTGATATTTTGTTAAACATTCGAATTCATTACTTAAATGTTGTTAATATAAAAAGCATTTAATAATTTAATATGGCACGTTCATTTAAATGTAAAAAAATCAATGTATCTATTATTGCATATGCATTAATTTATACGTATTATGCAAGTTTTTTTAGTTCTGTTCTCGTTTGTCTAAGTAATTGGTGTACTTTCGTAATTAACCTATCATACTGCAATAAGTTAAGTAGAGTCAAGTAAATTTTATTTAAAGTTTATGACACACAAAAACAATAAACATAACCTCTGTAAATATTTCAACCCGACACAAAGGAACAGGTTAATTAGTTAAATTTGCTAATATATGTAAAATTCTGATCACGGTGTTCATACAATTGTGACAGTATGTTTGTTATAGTTTGATTATTTTTAAATAGTGTATCTATGCATTTTATAAACATAATTTATATACTAACCGTTATATGTACAGATATTCGTTGAAAATCACAAAGAACAATGCGCTTATTGATATAAAATATGAAAGTAAAATTATTCTAATAACATATTCACACAGAAAATGTATATCTTTTTAGTTATGTTCAGAGTAACCGCAGATAGATTTACTTGTGAACAAAACGTAATAAGCAAAACAAGTAGGCGTTCGTGTTGTAGAAAAATACACCATGTTGTTAGTTGTATAATCATTTTCAAGTACGTATAAAGTATTTATTTCTTTTGATTTCTGGTTTTCAAAACAAAACATTTCAAGACAGCTTTATCAATAAATTTTGTATAATTCAATAAAATAAAATGTACATACTATGTTGAATTAAAACATTTCATTTTTTTACACAAATATTACATAATAATAAATTAACTGTTCACGTTGCTGTACGTTTATAGGTTTATATTGAACAAGATTAACTTTCACTACCTTGTGCAATATCACTGACTTATCAAATGCAAACACAAATTTGATAAATCTATTGTTTCATATATTTCACCTCATCTCTTTTATTACTCGATGAAAATATTTAACGCCACATGGTCCCTTTCGGTATTGAAATGTGCACTGCTACAACGGCTAATATTTATACGCTTTAAACGTTGTAAAAGCAAAACAAAACTCAAAATAATACTGGCGAGGCCCCCAGTGACCATTACATAAATGTACAAACCTAAATAAGAAACCATGCAATTATTGAAACACTGTTTTATTTTCATGCAGTGGTATATGACAACTCGTCTGAGCAATAGAAAAATTATGCATTACTATAGTATTTTGAGACACAAAAACGCTTTTTAGCACCTGTATGAGTTAGGTTGGCGAATTTGAAGAATTTTTTTAGTGGCCCTCTCCTATGGTTTTTTTCAGCTATTTCATGGCGTCCAGTTTTTATTGGGGGAGGAAGCCGGAGTACCCGGAGAGAACCCCGGACCTGCGGTAGGAAAACTGGCAATCCTTGTCAATTAACATTGGAGTCGATTACACCCTGCCAGCCGTGAGAATCGAACCCGCAATCTCAGTGTTGACAGACCACGTGATCAATAGTAGACGAACTACCTTGACCCCTCTCCTATGCATTACTCCTACAAAAAGCACTTTTTACACTTGGACTAGTAAAAAATCAAGAAGAAATTAGGATTTCTTATTGTGGCCATATTAAAGTTAAAAATAGGATGCTGTGTTTTGGACCTACTACTATACTTCAACAATGCAACGCGGACAGAAGTTATGACATGTTTGAAAAAGAGTAGGCTCATTGTAGTTGCTACATAAGGCTACATTTTCCGTCCCGACGAAATACTCCATACTTTTCAGGTGGCAGTCAAAATTGTGTTCCAGTTGGACAATCCCATTTCCCCATTGATTTTATTATTGTATGTTTACTTGTTCCCGTCCTGTCCTGAATATAACTTTTAGCTAGACGCTAAACAAACATACATTAAATCATTCAACACTGCAAAGTTACGGTACATGTTTTGCTTTGTAGATTTTGAGGAAAACATTTAATTGATTGATTGATAGGATGTTATCGTTACGGCCAGCGAGCAGTAGTTCAGCTATATTCAGGACGAGAACAAGTCAACAAACAATAAATCAACTATAAGGTGTGGGACGGGACACACGACCTAAATTTTGACTGCCATTTGAAAAGTACGGAGTATTTGGTAAAGGCGAAGAATTTAGTCTTACGTAGCAGCTACAATGAGGCTCCACTTTCTCGAAATCTACAAACGGATCTTTATCGTGCAAGGAACGTGGCACCCTTTAAACACGTTACCCACTATGGTCTTGCCGTATTGTTACCTGACAACCCCCAACGAGAGGGTCTCTCCTATCCGCCAACCGTGGGACGCACTGGGCTGCTCTGTGGATTCAGCATTGGGAACCCTCCCAGTATGATCCCAGGGAAAAAATCGAACACGTCATACACTCAGAAATAAAGATTACTCATTGACGACTATTTGAACTTGAGGAAAAAAGCCTCACACAGTTCTTAATTAACTGCAATCATGTTATTCATGTGTAAAACCTTTATAGCACTTGCAGTTTCATAGGAAAAGACATTGCAGGCCGGCCATTTTACTCATCTGAATAACATACAACACATTAGGAATATTTGTAGACTGTCCGAGATCCATCTATTGTACAAAGTTACAAAACATTTATAATTATTTTTCAGGTGGAGAAGATATTTAAATTGCTGCAAATTGGAAGGAGTGCTATTAACAACCTTGATCAAATCGAAATGACGAATCTTTGTAGAATACCTTATATAAATTGTATGTATCACGGTACGAAATATTGTAATTAAAGAGCTGTTAAAATTGCGGCCGAAGAGAAAGAAAATTGGAGCTATCAATCAACACGAAATGATGAACAAAGTAAAGGACCTCATTATCATAATGCATAGATTTGTCTAAATTTGTCAACTAGTTTTTGAAAATAAGTTTGCATCGGACGTACGACTCTGCATAAAGCTATGTAGACGGTGCTATTCAATATTTTTACCATTGGTTTTTACATATAACCATAATACATATTACCTGCTGCATGTTCAGTTGCGTTTGATGTCTCTTTCTCGAATGAATCTTTAATTGTCGTTGTTTTCAATTGTACAAGTACGTCATTTAAAGCTACCATGCATGTAAAAAGAGTAATACAAGTTTTCATGATTTTATCCAAGTCTTGCAACAGATAAAATATATACCGTATTTTAAATATAGCAAACATCAAATCAATCAACCAATACAAATAAAATGCCAACAAAGATAAGAAAGCTTAACAGAATTTTCTACGCCAAACGCGCTTTTCTTAATACGTTTCATCACTGGCGCTAAAACCCATAATTAGAAATATAAAGAGTGTTAATCATCCTTTTTAAACGTCGGTTTAATAGAATTAGATAACAAAAATATAATAAAACTGCAAATAAGATTTCTAAATCAAAGTTTTCATTGAAACGTATGCTTACATTGTTGTTGCATTTATGTTGTCAAATATCTAGAACATGAAATCGACAACATATTTCTATTGTTTTACTATTGTCATTTAGTGACATCTTAAACCGTGTTCTACCTAATGGGATTGACATTGAAGACATCACAAACAGTGTGAACTTATATATCACAATTCGTATTATACTCACATTCACGCAATTCTACAATGATTGTGTTTATGCCAAAATGTTGTTCTATGCTAATAAGACCAATGGTTCTTATAGTCAAACTAACGTATATTTTATGAACAACACCGTGTTTTACTGGTGAAGCATGTTACTCTTATCGTTAGGAAAACGCGATATCTGCCATTTGTTAAAGGGGGTTTGTGTTGCTGATTCAATATTTTGTGTTCGAGTGTTTGGTGCTTATTCTTCGTTTGCTGATTTACACAATGGAATGATAAGTTCAAATACTTAAATTTTGTTTTTATTTATGTCCAGTGAGCAGTATTTTAGCTAGATTAGACGAGCATATTAACAGATACATGTACATTTTGACTGCTATGATTTTTTATTAGAATATTGGATAAGAATGTGGAATTAAACAACTTTTGTAGCGCTTATAATGCTAAAACTAAATAAGGGTTCTTTTTCTTACAAATAACATAGCACTATTTAAATCCGTTGCTAAGTATGGTGCTTGGTCAGGGCTTCTGTATGATCACCTAACAATCCGCTAACGAAATATTGTCTTATATTCACCTGGTCACGCGCTGAACACTGTGTGTCCGGAAAAGAGTTATCATGTGTGACACCATGTTTTCTTACCTGAATGGGACAATTTAGATATTTTTGAAGAGTCCAGACATCCATTTACGTGGTCACATCTACAGCATCAAGACAAAAGGTCGTTTTGTGAATGTAATAATAAATATAAACAATTTTCATATATGAAATGGTCAAACGTTCTACTTCAAAAAGTCCCATGTAATCTGCTACCAGCGCAGAGTAACGTACCCTAACATGACATTTTTGTGATTGTATATATCACTACGCTTCCAGATCTAGTTAAGTTAGTGTTTGTAGCATTTGTATGTTGTATCTACATTGACAATCATTTGGAAATACAGTTTACAACTATAGATATTTGGTTATATAATTGACTTAATTTAAAAGCTAAAAATATTATAAATTACTGCATAACTGTGGAAACCTGGTATTTTTAGTAACGTGATTCAGTGCCAAGTCCTTTGTATAAGATCTCGAGGAATTTTTGTATTAATACTTTGTACCACTTAAGAAAAAAGACATTAACTTTTATGATATATTAATGTATGAAGTTGTATACAGCTGTAATTGTGAAATGTCGGCAAGTAATAATATTACTAAATAACAATTTTGTCCAGAATTACATCATTTTTATATCAAAATAAACTAAAAGAAAAATATATATACTGTTATGTTCAGCACATATAAAAACTGATTTTAAATATCATGCACTAAAATACAAACAACTAAACCTATTTATTTCACAGGAGCACATTTCTGCACATTTTTTCCCATATGATCCTTGACGACATTGAACACAAGCTCTTCCATGTGTTGATATGAACCCATTCGCACATTCTGTCATTAAAACATAACTGTAAGGCTTGTAATTTTTAGTAATAATAAATTAACAGCAATTATTGTTAAGAAGACATGAATAGAAAAACAAACAATAATCATGTTTCAATTTGATAAAAATCTGATAACAATGATGTGTGATGTCTAAAACTTGGTTATCGATTTACAAACATACACAACACAGAAGAAAACAATACAAAAAATAATAAAAACAAGCATAAAGAAAACAAAACAGAAACAACATGAGTTCTGATTTGACATAAGTAAAATTAACTTTTAACCACTGCGCTTGGTGGACTGTTTGTGTTAAATAGTTAAGGTCTTTCCCCTTTCCAAGGGAAAGACCTTACTGTATTTCGTATGATTATTATTATTATTATTTTTTTTTTTCTTCTGCCACAGATGTCAAAAAAGTGTCTTGACGTATCGCTTTGAAACTTGGCACACTTAACCGACACTACCTGGGCTCGACCTGAGTCACCCTGCGACACCGATCTATTTTTAGAAACAGAGTTATCTCCCCAAACACTGTTTACCCTTGAGTGCAGATACACTCAGAAACAATGACAGATATCAAAAATCTAAAGTGAGGAAAATGTTGCCTGACTTATGGCCATGATTTGTCATGCAAAAAAACATTCTTCCATCCACTTCCTGTTTACACGATTTTGACGCGAAGTTTGTCGAAAACGTCAAAGTTGTGGGATTTACACAAAACTTGGTTTCCAAGTAGATATGAGGGTCCTAATTACATGTATTGGATCAAAAAATTTTTTTGGTCCACCATTTTCAAAATGGCCGCCATTGAAATTTGGTTTTCAATATAACTCAAAAACCATAAAAAATTGAAGCAGACAATATATGAGAAAAATGTTCCCCTCATTGAGATCTACATTTGATATACAGATTCGAAAACTGTGCGACATACCGTTTTAGAGGTTATGGCCCTTGACAGGTTTCGGCTAAATTTTGTTTTCGAAATAACTCAAAAACCATACAAAATTGAAGCAGAAAATATATGAGACAAATGTTCCTCTCATTGAGATCTACATTTGATTTAAGGTTCGAAAACTGTGCGACAAACCGTTTTAGGGGTTATGGCCCTTGACAGGTTTCAGCTAAATTTTGTTTTCGAAATAACTCAAAAACCATACAAAATTGAAGCAGACAATATATTAGAAAAATGTTCCTCTCATTGAGATATACATTTGATATAACAGTTCGAAAACTGTGCGACAAACCGTTTTAGAGGTTATGGCCCTTGACAGGTTTCGGCTCAATTTTGTTTTCGAAATAACTCAAAACCCATAAAAATATTAAGCAGACAATATATCAGAAAAATGTTCCTCTCATTGAGATCTACATTTGATTTAAATTATTGAAAACTGTGCGAAAAATCGTTTTAGTGGTTATGGCCCTTGACAGGTTTCGGCTAAATTTTGTTTTCGAAATAACTCAAAAACCCTACAAAATTGAAGCAGACAATATATGAGAAAAATGTTCGTCTCATTGAGATCTACATTTGATATAACGGTTTGAAAACTGTGCGACAAACCGTTTTAGAGGTTATGGCCCTTGACAGGTTTCGGTCTTTTAAACCGTCAGAGATAATATTGTGAACATAGGTTTTTTGTGACCGTCTCAACAAGTCCTTCGATTTAAGACCAAAGTCCAATGGTTACGGGCAGCAATTTTCAAAATTAGCAACCATATACCTAGACATAACACTAAGAAAATGCCGGGAAAGACCTCACATTTGTTCTTTGAACAAATGACTTTTCATTTTTATTATTTTTAGTGATATAGTCATTGTCCTCATTTTCTGTTCTGAAATTGTAAAAATGTTTTGAATTCTAAGACGTTTCATTCAAAAAGTGTTAGAATTTGATAAATTTTTTAATTTTAAAAATAATTTTTTTAAAGTTTAATGAGTTTTACTTTGACTCATGTTGTCTCAGGCAGAGAAAAAGGATTGTGAAGCTGAATGCTGTGTTGATAATATATACTTGAAATTATGTATTGCATACTGTATGTTGACGTATTAGACCGGTCCTTGAATGAAATGGTGTTTTTTTTCTAACTTCAGTATTTAATTTTTGTTTTAGTTGCTATAGGAGCTCTTATATAATTATATAAACAAGGGCTGCTTGTTAAAACATGATTGTAGATTTGTTTTAGCATGCTTGGGGCGTTCTTGTATCGATTTATAAAAAAAGACTCATAACTGAGTTGTGATGGTTAAATATAGTTCTAGATCGTATTTTGCATATTTTGTTAGGAATTTGTTGAATATAAGTCACGAATAGAAATTAAATGTGTGATAATTGTGTCTAAAAACAAAACAAACACGGTCCTTTACATTATTTTTTAAATTATATTTTTGTAATATTATAGAAATGAAACGTAGAACTCATTACTTCAATCTAAAGATGCTTATTGTTTTCTTGGTTTATTAATTTCGCCTAAAATTTTCTAAATAATTTAAACATTTTGCCTTTCCTTATATGACATATTCATAAGTGCGACAGTGGGGATTATTAGGGTTACGATTATACTGAATTAAATGGAATCGATTGAATATAAAGTTACTGTCTTAAACAATTGCATCAGCGATTTTAATTTCTTTTTACTGAAGAAATGGTGCAACATGTAACAATTTTAATAGCATGAGAGTATTACAAGTAACTATAAAATAGTCAGAATGTATTGTCTTTTGTTTAAGATTCAACATTACGCGTTTTGTACATGCATGTTCTAAATACAATAATCCCAACCTCCAAACGTTGCATTTAAGCATACAAAATAAAATTATTTGCCTACATATTATTTTTCAATATACACCACTTACGAGGCAACATGTTTTAAGACTTATCTTCAGACGCCAAAAATACTTCTCTTGATGTCACAGAATTAAAAATTTACTTAATTAACGTCAAAGCAAAATTAAAAACCCACAAAAATAAATAAGCGATTAACATTAGAGATATGACAGTAAATATGATATTGGTACAAGAGAGTTACATGTATCAATAAATGTTAAAATACCACAAACTTCTTCAGCATTGTGTATTATTAAATCAATACCTAATTACTTTCAGTATAAATTATGCACAAACAAAAGGGCATTTCATGTTATAGTATTCCTAATCAAATCTTTACTTAAAGTGTGTTTTATAGTGAAAATGTTTTTAGTTGAACATGCCTTAATATACTCTTACCGACACACTCTTCATGTTTGAGTTCTGCGTTATTACAACAATTCCAAGCCACCGTACCATCGCTGTAAGAAGACATAAGTTTGTTTGTTTTAGAAACTAAATAAATCCTACAAAATGGAATATTTACATTGAACTTTATTTGCACATACCTGAGTGTGACATAGCATCTACCAGTCGCTATCACTACGAAAACAAAGTTACATAAAGCAATAAACAATATTCGTATCAATGATGCCATTTTTGTTCTCATATGTGAGATAATTTTATCGAGGAAATATTTGTACGCGCTTAGTCCTCAAACTTCCTGATCGAGCAGCACATTCCCTAAATATATCGAATTAAAACGTGTTGCATCCTGTATGTTGCAGTTATTATTATACCCCCGCAAACTTGTTTGAGGGGTATATAGGAAGCACCCTGTCTGTCTGTCCGTCTGTCCACATCCCTTGTAAGCGCTTCTCCGCCTAAGCCGCTTGACTGATTTTAATGAAACTTTACATGGAGGAAGTATGTCATATGTAGAAGTGCATGAAGAATTTTCGTCGCTGTCGGATATTATTCAGGGGAGATAATTGGACTTAGACTTTTTAAATATAGTATTCAGTGTGAGACCTCGTAAGCGCAACTCCTTCTAAACCGTTGGCAGATTTTGATGAAACTTTACATGAAGGAAGTACAACATATGTAGATGTGCATGAAGAATTTTTGTTGCTGTTGGATATTATTCAGGGGAGATAATTGGACTTGAAGCGAAGCGGGGGGTATCCCTTTGTGAGCATGCTAATGTTAATGTTAACGCTTATTACTATAATGATGCTTATTAACAGGACTTGTATCTCAATTCAGTATTTTAAAACCACTGATTCTTCGATATGTTGAGGAATTTGATAGTTTTTGAAAGTCAAAAAACGGTAATTTTAATATAAGTCATGGTTTTATGTCACTCGAAATAAGTATAGCTGAATTCTGTGGTAAGACGGCACATATTAAATGTCGGCTGCAGCATATATAAGGAGATTGGCATATGGAGCTTGGAGTTAAGACATATATGTGTATCAGAAATAGTTTATTTACTAGTTTTTTTTATATTATGGTGATCTTAATAGTGTGGAAACAGTCATGTCAATAAATCTACTTTTGTCTTTACATGTACCTTGAATTCTAAATTTCAGAAGTGCCACATGTGATTCCTACTACCACTATATACAAACCTCTCGTCCTCTTCGGTTATCATTGTTTTTAGTTTATAACAATTTTAGGTTTCTATGCATTCGAACTAACTCAGTTATTGTATATAATACTAGCTTTGCTTCAGACTTTCTCGTGTATTTGTCCTTTATAGATTTTTTGAGGAATGACGCCTTGTTATCCTTACAAAGTTATTAATACGATAGTATATATACACACTGGTACGCATATAGCTAGGGGCCTCGGTGGCCGAGTGGTCAAGGCAGTTCGTCTACTATTGATCACGTGGTCTGTCAACACTGAGATTGCGGGTTCGATTCCAACTGCAGGCAGAGTGTACTCGACTCCAATCTTAATTGACAAGGATTGCCAGTTTTCCTACCGCAGTTCGGGGGTTTTCTCCGGGAACTCCGGCTTCCTCCCCCAATAAAAACTGGACGCCATGATATAGCTGAAAAATTGCTGAAAGTGGCGTTAAACACCATCAAACAAACAAACAAACAAACAAACGCATATAGCTTTTTGTTTTTTTTCCATATGAATACATAATTTGACAAATGTTTTAATGCATCATAAAAAGGTGAAGAAAGTCAACAGGTATTTTATGGCTATTTTGAAGAACAAGATTTGGTATTGATATTTCAAACATCAGGTAATTATAACATAACCTATGTGCATGGCCTAAAGAGCGTTACGTCTCCGTTAACGTTATATATCAAATTGTAGATTCGAAAATGTAAAAAAGCTAAGTCGTGGTCACTACAAACGGCATACTTATGTTAACCAACGCGTTATGCTGTTCAAGTGGCTGCCAATTTTTCTTTTCCATCACTTCTTGTATGTTAGCTTTCTCCCGTCCGTAAATTCTTTTAATTGATAAATTTAATATATTTATTTTTAATACATTTTCAATCAGATTTAAATGTTATAAAATCAATATTAGTTTGGAATTGACACTTGAGGAGAATTTTTTGCTGCTAAAACTAGTTTCAGTTTCAGGTTTTAAACTCGTTGCAATCATTTTTTAAAACTTGTTTATTTGCGTATATTTCGAAAAATCGTTTCAAAAAACAATTTTCTTTTTTATTACAGTGTGTTAACTTTGTAAAATGTTTCATCCAACATAATTTGTTTATAACTTAAAGAATGTAACCTATTCAAAAAATAAAAACAGGGATGAGTCAACGGAAACAAACTTTTGACTGTAACTGAAAAAAGAAAGTAGTATTGGGTAAGAAGGGCAGACATGTGGCAGAACCATGTTACATAATGTGACCCGCGGTCAGGCTTCCGGCATTACAACTTTTCACGCTCTACTCTTCTTAAGAGAGAGTCTCCTCTTTCTTTCATCTGGGGACGCGCGGGGCATTAAGCCATCGTCATACATATGTTTCCAAACGCACCTTGAAAAATTAGTTGTTTAGGTTTTTAAGGCTCGTCTAATTTCAAACAGCTGCCAGGTCCATTTATACTATTAGATTTTCCTCATCTAAGTTTAAGTGTTTTGTAACCATCCCAAATCCAGGATGGCCGCCAATGTGAAACGTAGCTTCATATAGGAGCAATAGGAAAGTAAAACCCACAAAAGCTGAGCGTAAATCGTCCCACACACTTAAAACCGAATCGAGGAAAACAACAGCAAGAGTAAACTATCCATGATTTAGGTTTCGATACTGAATGGAAAGTCAGCATGACTGCCAGGTATGTTAATTTCTTTTTATTGTCTAAAAAAATCCAAAAACTCAGTACGGCGATTAAATTGTAGTATTGTAGTGTTTTCAAAGTGTAAATTAGATAATCCTTATTTTTTTAAAATAGGGTAAAATAGCTGATATTAAACGCTAACTGTTGTGCACATTAACACTGCTGACTTAAATTTCAAAATAATTTTCTGAATTAATACTAACACAATGTTCTGAATTGAAAACCAAACACTATGTTTTATGCTGCTTTATAATTTGTCAAAGTGAATAGTTCTTTATTTGTTAAGTCTTTTGTCAATACGAATGTTATCCACTACGTCCTCACTTTTAAATTTCTTTACTAAAGAAGTAAAATTGGTGTATTTTGTTTTTGCTTGTTTTCACTTATATTCTATACACTATTGTATATACAGCAATGCAATGTATAGAAAAGCTGCTAATATCGCTTGCAAACTAACAAGTTATTACATGCCTTCGTTAATAAAAAGACTGGTGACAATTCACATCTTTTGATAATTCGCTTGAAATTGTTTACTCGTCGACCGCGAAATTTGGCTCCTATCTCGTGTAAGAGCTGAGAAGTTTTGGGGATATTAATAAGATAACTAAACACCGATAAAAAATATGTAAATGGTTTGTAATTTAGATAAAAATTACCTACAAATAGATGGTATAAGTTCTTAAACTGAGTAATATAGAAATACCTATAATATGTCTCTACACAAAAATTGTTTTTAGTAGTTGCAAAATGCAAGTAATAACAGGGCGCATTAAAATGATTTTAAAAGTATTCCATTACTATTTGAAAGGTTCATTAATGTACATATAATCACGGTAAATCTAACAAATTATTTTAATCTCATGAATGGTGACAGACGAATTTGACTACTTTCATCTCAAACATGTGTCTTGCGTGGTAAATTTTATAAACTTGGTATATTTACATTTATTACAAAAACATACCACAACTCCATTACAGTTGTCAATATGAGGCGTTATCGCTTAGATTGTATAAAATGTTATTTGTTTAATTAATTTTCTAAACCATTTACTACAAATATTCGGTTTAGTCTTGGAAGAATAGTTTTATTTTCATCTTGAACGGTGCGGCATTGACTAAAATGATTTTTGTCATTTTGTTCGTGCTATCTAGGTGTTGCTATGGATTTTTATTCGACAGTACAACACAATATGCACCAACCCGTGCATCATTTATGACAGACAATCATTTCAATATGATTATGGATTTATTAAATGAAGAAAGACAGTCTCGCATTTATCTAGAGAACTTTGTTAAGCAACTACAACAAGATATGTTAACAGCGAAACAAGATGTCTATACACAAGTTATGGGCAACATAAATGGGACAACTACTGCACTGATAAGCGAAAATGCGATACTGAAAGAAAATAATAGAAATCTTCAAAAGAAATACGACTTTTTGACATATGAATTTGAACAGTTGAAGCACAATTATACAGTAAGTGTTGGGCAATTAGAGACGGATGTCTTGTCCCTTCAAAAGCTTCAAAAAACGGTAACCGACCTCCAGAGTGTTCTTAACTTGAAGAATGAAACGGAACATTTGTTTCAAGTTACACAAGTGACAAACAATAAATTAGATTCTGTTATTAATGAGGCACATGCTAGAAATCAAGATTTCTTGGCACTTTTTAATAAAATGGAGTCGATGGAAAACCACCTTGAAATTAGGACCGACGTAGTGACACATGAGCTGCATAATATTTCTCAAGATATACAAGTGACGAACAATAAGTTAGATTCTGTCATCAGCGACGGGAACGCCAGGAAACAAGATTTCGTTGCTCTTTTCAATAAAGTAGAGGCGACGGAAAAACAGTTTAAAAGTGAGACAGAGTTACTGACAAAGAACCTGCAGAATTGTTCTCTTCAAGGTAATGCACTAATTTTAGTACAACAATGTAATTGAGTTCGTATATATTAACCTCAGTATTGCAGTAGATTAAGCGTTTGTTCAAATAAAGATGAAAACATTAATGTTGATAATTTATGCATACGGGTATTCGGGGAATAAAGCAAATGCAAACCAGTCCAGTCTTCTCTGCGGGAAAATAAGATGTCAAAGTAAAGACATGTTTAACTACTGATCATACACTTGATCGTATTAAATAAATTGCAAAAGTCTGAAATGATCGGTCCCACAACACGTGCCTTAACATATAAAAGCTAGAGAAAGAAAGTTAAGGGTCCATGTTAAAAATTACATGAGGATTCGATTTACCATAATTCGCATCAGTTATTTGTTTATTGACCAAATTGTAGCTAAATACCGCTCGCAATATTTAATACAGACAGTCGATGGTTTGTATATTGCGTACTAGACTATTATTCAATTTACTTATGCAAATATTACGAATGGCGATAAACCGGAAAATCACTAATGTAACCACACTATCAGCAAAGCTGATCTAGAGCTGTTTTTATAGCCTTTAATAGTATGTAACAGATTTCTCGAAAAGAAATATCAACTCATTATTTAAAAAAAAACGTATCCCTTTAGACCTCAAGTGCGGTCACGATCGCCTTTTCTTATGCCCCAGTAGATATTAACATCACAAAATGACTTTCCAAATACTTGAACAGTTTACACTGTTAAGAGCTTAAGAACCCTTATAATACTTAAAATAATAAGTGGTAACAAGTGTGACGTTATTTTTTAGAATAGGGATCTGTTTGGATTACAATCATGGTCGGTCTTCTAAGTTAAAAAAAGTATTCTACCAAATTGATGACAGGTTATTTCATGTGTCCTTGACCGACACAATTGATACTGGTAACGCCATCCGGATTGCTCACATGCAGAGCTGACCGGTACATTTCAATTTTAATTAGTGCATAGAGGAAACCATCTCGTTTGGAAAAAGCTTGTCAGGTAACAATACTATAAAAGGCTTCATACAACAGCCCTTCCAATCTTTTCCTACTTTTCTTTTGGCACTTGGCATTATTCCCATTTCCCAAATTATTTAACGTTTATTATTTTAAGTCCTGAATGAGCTGCAATTATGCTGGCTGGACGTCAAGCAGTCAACTAATTGTAAGGAAACCTATCCTTTTAAAAATGTTTGGTACCAACATCATATATATACAAATAAATTTAAATAAATATCGGCATAATATTATAATATTTACAAATGAATTTACCTGTATTTTACACTTATTTTTAATAACTAGAGCAAAGACTGGAAGAAAGTCAGAAAATGACAACCACCAAACTTGATGAACAAATATCAAGGTTAACTCAGTTGTCAAACAGAGGTGAGTCCTCACATAAATAATTTTCATAATGGAAAAATGAATGATTGGATTGGTTACAATAATAGAATTATTGGAGCATACATATAAAATGGTTGTTTGCAGTTTTTGTTTCGTTTGTTCAACTTGGTTCAATGTAGGAACTCCAGAAGGTAAATATAATGTCTGTCAAAATATTATCAAACAAATTTGGAATGTTTTCTTAATTGGATCGTTTTGCATTTGAGATCAATTTAAATGTTTCTGAATATGTCCCTTGTAGAAAAGTTTTATGAATTATTTTAAGTTATTTATTATCCCAATATTAGACTGTTTGCACGATGTGAATGAGGAAAATTATGTTTATACTTGCTTAACGTTTATTGAACAACTCCTTTAAAATTTAGCTATATGAAAAGGGTATGGATATACGATTGATTGTTGTGATATAGTGCAGTACTTTTTTTAATTCGATACTTAGTCAACTTCTGAAGCATGTCTCGTTTTAAATCAAAGCAATGCCTAATGTTGAATCTAACTCTTTTGCTGATATATTATGCGTCGTGAAACAGGTATAAGTATACACCATTGGTTTTTTGTAACAACCAACAGCTCTTTTAAAATGATGAATGTTGAGAGGAAGAAGGTAGTAAGGTCAGAGGCGAATATTATGCCCTTTTGTACGGGGTGATCTAATAATTTTTCGTACTTGTACTCTAAAACAAGTGAAAAGGTTTTAATAGCCCGTGACCGGTAGCCGTTAAAATCCCGCCCACCTTCTGTGCATATTCCTAATGCGTTGAAAATAGCCCTCTCTTCGTTTTATTGTCAGTTTTTAAAAATAATCTTGATATTTTTTTCAGTGTTTGCAGCGGCATGTGCAACGCGTCAAACTGTGCAGTCGGGTAATATAGTATTTTTCCCAGATATCAGGACATTTAATGGCATTACAGATACTGAATCATTCAAATCCTCAGGCTTCTTTACCTGTGAAGTATCCGGTACATATTTAATATCAGTCTTTATTCAGACAAATTCTCATGATGGTGGATTCAATATTATTAAAAACCGCACGATCTATTTGGCTGACGCATATATGTCTCTCACGGAAAACTACCAAACTGCTACAGCAATAATAATTGACAAGTTGAATGTTAATGATACCATTTCAATAACTACAAGGAGAACTATGGGCGTTTACGGAGGCTATGAGTCCTGTCTCACTATCGTACAAGTGCAGTAGCTATTTTTTCAACTGATTATTATTTTATAAGTATCTTACAGATTGACACACACTAGATCCTTCGTGTAAACGTGCTCCTTCTTGATAAAAATTGACGTCGTTATTTTGTATCTTATCGCGAAAAACACGAAGCAGTCATAACACTTACGTTCATACAACTTTAAACATTATATTGAAGTAACTTTTACGTACGTATAAGAATTGCTTGTAAGTTAGGCCACTGTTGATAATGCAAAAAAGGTTTTCCGCTTGTGAATACATGACAATCGCTGTAGCAACAAGAGCTTTTATTTGACCAACCAAAAAATACCTTCGTACAATAGACTGATTAACATATTATTTAACTTCAAACCCCGTTACAATAAAAAACACGACTTTACATCCATATCCTCCACCTGAGGCGGTGCTGGAAAGCTTTGTGTGTCGAGTATTGGGAACCCTCCCAGTATAGTACTGGTATGTAATTTCAAGTGACTTGTTAGTTGGAAATACTTCCATGAAGCTGTGTGGATCCAATTTATTATAAACAATGAATATCTGGACAACTGTTTCATATTATAATCATGATCGACCTTAGTGGTGTCTTGTAAGCCTGCCAGTAGCCGGACCTGCAGCAATAAAAAAAAATGCAACAAACATGATGATCACGTTGGATATCATCTGTTTCAAATCGAAATTTTAAGAATCTTTACAGTGCAGTTTTTGTGTGTGTAATTAATTCTTTGGTTTGTTAAAGACCCTCTTTGTAAACTTTGACAATTCTCTGCCACGCGACGTGCATACACTGATAACGAAACATCAATACAGTTTGAACCTATTTCGTTTAATTCAACTAGTGAGGCTTTAGTGGCTATGTATTCAACTAGTGATCAATTCTTCTGTTGATTTTTTTGTTTTTACATGGCTTTGAAAACTAATTAAAGATTTCACTATCAGATTTGTTTGTTGAATTTGATTAACTTTTGATTAACAAGAATTAACAATTTCCTGATAGTTGATAATCTCACTGCAAAATCCAGTCACCGGAGACATAAAAACGTGAAATATACGAGTATCTTAAAGTTGACTCAAATGCATTTTTGAATTAATGCAAATGTTTAATTTTTCACAATTGATAAAAATGTCATTGATATTAATATTTAATCTGTTTGCTAAATAATATCGATGAGTCTTAAAATTTAATTTAAAATATATAAAGCAATTAGAATCATTAATGATAATGCAAGACGTTAAGGATGGACATTGTATTCAGCAGGGCTGAAATGAATAAGTCATGTCTTTGTTAAGACATGACACACAAAAGGACGTACTATTCTTGAAATTGAATTGTTTATAGATTTTTTCCCAGATTTGGTGCCATACCAAATATAGTATATGAATATTCTTTATTTCTACGACAACAAAGGCAATCTGGAAGTCTAATTGCATAAAAAAGACTACACATTATTTTCAGTTGAGAACTGTTGATGGACAGAAGGCTGATTAACATGTTCAAGTCTGATAAGAAAAAAGCAAGTAACCGGAACAAGAGCCGAAAACTATGAGACTATTACAAATCCGGATTCAGACAAACATACATTTATGAACCAAAAACCGAAAACAAAAACTAAAAGTAAGTAATCCAACCCTATAAAAATCATGGGTGCAATCTGGAGGTCTAGACGAGTACTTGAAACGCGTCGAGTTCTTCCATGTACTTTCTAAGAAAAAGTCAATACCATCTTCAGTGGCCTATGATGACAAGGCGACTAAAGTATGCAAAATAACCAGTATTATTAATGAAATTAAGAACTGCCTTACAAAGTAATTTTAATTTACATAATAGTATGAATACAACTGAAGAACAATTTGAGAATAATATGTCTGCTTTTTGTTCAATAAGTATTTTTGAAACATAATTATCGATGAAAATCAATTGTCGTAAAATTCAGCAAGATGCCTGATGATTAAAAGTTAACACGCCAGGAACCAATACATATACGTCGGCTCTAAAAGGGTTGATTGATTGGATGTTAGATTTAAGCGATGAGTATTTCAGCTATATTCGGGATGAGACCAAGTTAAACAAACAAAGCAATTAGAAATGGTGGACCAAAGGGATAAATTTTGACTGCCACTGGGATAGTAAACGGTATAGTAGGGGCGGAAAATTACACCTTTTTTAGCATCTACAAAGAGCCTACTCTTATCGACAGCTATAAAAGGGGTCGTTATTACCAAATTGTTTAAACCAGATGTCGTCTTGGTTAGACCAGAACGAAACATTGTTATATTTTAAATAAAGAGCCTCGGCACGAGTGTGTGCCATGCAACACATTAATTAATCGCATTAATTCGCCACATTAAAACTTGAAATATCAAATAAAGCTAAACTTGTGATTATTCGAGCTTGTCCCTCTGTTTTGTGGACAAAACGGTATAACTCTGTTCAATAAATTGACTTTCGCACGTTACACGTATACAAAAATGTAATGCCACAGATATACACAATGCAATATCACACCCTTCATAGCGATAGGAAAAACAGGGTAAGATCAGTATAACACTGTCAGAGTAAAACGTACCAGGCTTGAGGTAGGTCTCACAATATTATGTCTGTATAGTATAGATGATAAGATTTTAACAAGTGAATAGTACCATTCTGTTGAGGATGTGGTAATTTAAATATGAAAGCCCAAAGCATCCTCAACAGAATGGTACTATTCATTTGTTCAAATCTTATCATCTATACTAAACAGACATAATATTGTAAGACCAACCTCAAGCCGTAACGTTTTATTCTGACCGTGTTATACTGATCTTACCGTGTTTTACCTATCGCTATGAAGGGTGTGTAGCAGCTGTACATAAAACTTTTGTATTATTACGTAAAAACTTTTCTAATTATAAGCCTCCTTTTAATTTTTTTTAAGACAGTAAATTTTAAAAGTTCTTCGTTTATGTCATCTATTGGTGGTGAGGATGTACGTATTTATTTTTTTAAAGTGTCATTTTATATTGTCTTAGCATTAATCAATTATTTTTATAAAGTAAGACAAAACAACCTACAAAAGATAATAAGAAACTTTAAGAATACATCAACAAATAATAAGTTTGTAAATTAGAGAAATAATAATGTATAAATGGCGATTTAAAATTCCACCGTTGTTTCCCCGCTTATTTAAGTCACGATTCAACCAATCGTTTTATCAGGTAGAAAGAACATAGCATTTCGTTTGTTGATCTAAATTACACCGTGTTGTTTGTACATACTATGGCCGTCGTCAAGGAAGCGCAGGATTTCGACATTTATTGACCGATAACATTAAGGTATTTAACCAGAAGTATTATTACCATTAAAGACGCGATGGATTCCATACAAAACGGAAACAATGTATTTATATCGCTGTAAACATTACATTCTGTTTTCAGTTATACAATGTCTTTAACATCTTATTCCAATTCTGTATAATGAATCAAATAATCAGCTTAAAAAAACAGAGTTTAAATTTACAGTAAATTTTCTATTTTTACCGGTTTCTGTTCGACCAGTCAATAGTTTTCAGGACTATTTCCTGCGACAAACTATTGCCTGGTAAGATCACAAATTTTTGCGGATTTTTTTTTTACATTTGCGTCCGGATTGGTCGAATTTAAAAAAAAATATTCGACGCTTACTATACGTCACTCAGCTATTAAAAAGTCAGCAGCGGACGACAAGATGGCCAGCAGGTTTGCTGCATCGTCGGAAGAAGATTTAGACAATATAACTGATAAAAAAGGATTCTAAAACGACAAGTGTTATAAAAGTAGAAGAGAGGACGATTATTTAAAGAGAAAGATGAAACATTGAAGTGCGTCGCGGAACTTGATTCAGCTGAAGGACGTGTAGCATTACTCCGACAGCCCATTTCTCAGACAAATAAAACGCATATATATATTTATCAAGACATGTTTTATAACAAACATCTGGATATGCATGTGATGTTGTAAAGGTCAATAGATGGGGATGCAACTGTGATAAGCTACTACTGACGCCTGCATACGCATCACAAGCAGGAACTGCTTTCTCTTCCGGAGTGTAGTGTTCACTCTCGTTTTGACTTGGTATTATATGTGTTTTTTGTATGTTGATCTATGTTGTGTCGTTTGTTTTTGTGATAATTTTATGCATACCGATTTTGTCTTGGCCTTTGCAGACATATGACATTCGATTGCCCCGTTGTTTCGCCTTTGCTTCTTTGTAACTGGAACAAGTAAATAATGTTTTTTTTATAATTGGAAGGTATAGTATAGGTGATAAGAACACCTTAATATTCAATTGTACTCAAAAGTCACTGAAGACCTTTATTGATTATGTCTATTTTTGTTGGTTTTTCTTTTTATTAACTTCTAGGATTCCAATGCCCATTTGGTACTTCTTTGCTTCTTATTTTAATATAGATACATGTATTTTAAAATACCCATTCCAACACTCAATCTACATCAGTGCGATGATTAAGAATTACTAATTTATTCAAACAGTTTCATCAATAAATAGAATCTCAAGTCGAAGAAAACTTTAAAACTGGAATTAAGTATTTCCTTTTGATTGAATATATTACACAAGAGCTACACAAATATACGTTTCGCCTGCCGGCACCATTGAAATTACCTTGTTATTCCCTTATACATTCATTAATCTATTAGCTATTACGAAAATAATCAAACATGAAGTCTTACATTCCCAAAAAAATACCAATCACTAAACTGAAAATCCAAGATGAAGCAAAAGATGAGGATGTAGCTGTAACAGTTACGCATATCAAGTTTCAAAAACCTTGGACTTCAAGTTCACATTTCAAGGTGCTGAGCTCATAAAGCTTTTACATTGACAATGAACTCGCTTCGCTATGGAGACAAAAATGGAGATACCCATAAAAAGTAAAGCGAAGCACGACATAATACGTTACCTACATGACTTTTACTGTACTGTGTAGTCCTTGTTATTGTGATTGTACGCGTACAAATTTTCATAAAGATACCACTTTTGGCTTTCAAATGTCTGCTTAAATGCAAAGGTACATGAACATGTAAAAACATGTGTGCCTGACATATCTACAGACTAAGACACTGGGAGAGATTTTTGTCCCATAACTTTTGCTGACGGGTTATAAAAAACATTTGTATTTAAATAGTTTTTGTACTCTTTGAAATCTAGCTAACTTTTACCAATCACATTTTGATAAGAGCGTCTCTGATGAGTTTTTCTAAAGTAAGAGCGTCAGACGCGATTTAAAATTTGCTGGCTTGACACTGTGTTAATTAGTTATTTAAAAAGTTGGTTGTTGTAAATTTGGTTTGAAGAAACCAGTCTTGGTTTTAATTTACACTATGTTTCATTTTATTGCAACAACTATTCAAAATGAAGAAAAACGTCAAGCAATCATTTCACTGTTTATTGTGCAAATGAAATTTGAAACATTAAAGAGTGCCAGTTACACGATGCGATTAAGTTACTGACTGCTGACCAAAAGTCGTCAAAAATCTCTCACGCCGGCGTTGTTCTCCCCTTTTAGTCTTATCAAACGAGCTTCAAGGTTCCTCCATTTTCGGCGCCTAGGGGCTGGAAGATCTCCTCTGTTCACAGAATCAATGGTCGTCTCTGTATTACATTACTCATCTTTTAAACATCTGATGAATTTCCAAAGAGACGGATGTCGAACCAAGACGGACTGGTTCCATGATCGATGAAAACCTGAAAACACATAAAACAAGTAAATCTGTAAACGTATGCTTACTAGTGATACCCCGCTCCACGATATTATACTTTGCTTAAAGGTAATCAGGAAGTAGATGACCTAGTAGCATAAAATCTCTATACACCATATGTTACTACAGGATATATTAAAGCTTGATGTAAAATGTCAGACCTCAACAGCTTAGAAAACTGCGACGGAAATTGTGTTACTGACGGACGGACAAGTGTAAACAGTATACCCCTCTTCTTCGAAGCGGGGTATAATAAAATGATCGATATACTTATAGCAAAATACAGATATATATTATGGCAACTTGTTTGAAGTCGTCAATTTGTAATAAAAAGTAATTCGTTCAACAAGGGGTTGAACTAAGTCGTGCTAAGGATACCCCCACTCGACCATTCAGAAAACAGGAAGTAGATGACAAAACTGACCTGGAATGGAGAGACACGTCACAACTCATCGTACTAAAGCCGTGTACCAAATTTGAAATCAATCCATTCAGTAGAAGCTGAGAAATTGTACCGGACGGACAGACAGACAAGGTGATTGCAATATAGCTCCCTCTCTTACGAGTGGGGGTATAATATATTAACGTTTACTTGAATAATTTAGGGACTATTCTTAACTTTCTTCAGTAAACTTGTTTACAAGATATTACTCACTTAAGTATAAAAACATATTTTAAATGTCAAGTCACAAAACGGAACACTTCTTTGATGAAAGATCGGCTCTAGAGGTACTAAAAAGGCACTTGTGTTTATCACTACATTTTGTGTTGTGTGATTGCAAACCTATTTCAAAGTTATTAGTTTTAATACAATTATATAAAGATACTAATATGTTTATAAGTACTAAATACGAGAATCGCACGACAAAAATGAGAAATTTGTAAATATATAGATATGAAATTGACTGGCGAATCGGAAATCGGTTGCTTCATAAAACGTGTGCTAAATGGTGTTTTTTGCAAAATAATAATTGAAAACAACTTCATAAATTAGTAAAATTCGGCTTCTCTGTGTTTAACTTGTATAATATGAGATATGAACCTGTGAGTGAATATTTTGGAATATTTTCGATATCTTTTGCTTTTATCCATTTAATAAATGCAAGGAAATTAATTTTCCCATTGACCCCTTATTTCTTTTCATTATTTCCAAGATCGTGGCTAAATAATCAGACATAAAAAATAAATTAAGTAAGATTTAATTGTCATTTATATGCCTTATACATGTAGTTTAACAACTGTTTTAATGTCATTCTTCCAATGAAAAAACAAGAGGAGTCTGGTTCCCATCAAATTTTTAAAACTAATTTATAAATGTATACATCATGTGGAATTTTTTTACGGAAGTAATTTAATGTATTTTTATTGGAAATCATTTTAGGAACATTTAATTACTTTTTTCATATAAGCTAATTGATTCAAATTCTTACTTTCAACGAAGTTGTTGCTCCTGTTGTCCATCTCCCTCTCAAAAACATTCCACATTGCAGGAGCGAAATTACCATCTAAATAGTTTCTTTGAACATAGTTGAAGAAATCATTCAGTGCTGGAAAGCGACGAATCGGGATTCTAGTTCAGTTGTAGTTGCGTTGACTGTTCAAGTTTTCTTAACCTATGTTCCAGCCAAAAATGATGATTGTATATGTCGCCAAAGGGCTTTGGTGAAATGAAAGCAGCATCCAATAAGTTGTGCCTGTGTATGATCTGTCTGTATGGCTGTAATAAGGACCTGTTCAAAGTCACAGATGATCCTCGTTGGTCTCCATCTATGGCCAGTTTCTTGTCTGATCTTTTGTTTGAGTACCTGTAAGATCTGCCTGTATTAGCCCACAGTCTTCCCAGTGACCAAGCAGCTAGCAAGAAGTACAACTCTATATCTGAATTTACCATGCACTGTGAACAATTGACTGTATGGTCCAGGACAGGTTCGAAATGTACCATCCATATAAATGTCCTTGCATCGTCTTAGTGAATTTAGATTCTCTGCAGTTGAAAAAATCAAAATACCCCAATCATTATCCTGGTGAATCAAAAACTCGTCCCCAGACCAGGTCTCACCCCAGATAATAGGGATGGGAACTAGCTCCTGTCTTTTACGGGTCATCGCACTCCTCCCGGATTGAAATAGAGGAACAGATTCAATGCCGCCTCCTCCCTGTTGATGTGCTCTTACGACAGCGTCGTATATTCTCTTAATAGGCAGGCTGGGGTCCTGTTGTACTTTTAGCAGGAGTCGTTGTTTAAATTCAGACTTGGCGATACCGACATCTTCGTGGGGATGGTTATGGTCGTTTGGCTCATTCAGGACCTTGATGTTTGCATTTTTGGCCTCCAAATCAAAGACATTAGTTTTAAGCGGGGCTCTTCAGCCTTCTCTCCAGCATCTCCAATAGATGATGCCCCGACGTTCTCTATTCCCCTGATACTTAAAACCCTGGTATACTAAAACTCGACCACCGCGATTCCCAGATATCACCAATGCAGGCATTTTTTCTACTTTACAAAGTAATTAAGCGTTTGTTTGTTCGGTATATATACCCAAATAAGATTTGCCATCTGTCAGTCTCTATAGTGAACTCTTTTAAGATCATGCAGAGGCTAACATTGTGACATGTCAACTTCAGCATCTTTTTTCAAAATATTCATACAGATGAGTATTTTTGACATGTCATTCATGGGACCGGAAAAACAAGTTTGTCTTTCTCAAGTCTGTCATTTTTTTAAGATAATACATGTATAGATACATGTTACTACATCACCTTCTAAGTTTTTAAATACGTAAAAATCATAAACATTAAATGAATTAAATAGTACTGTAAATGTATGTAAATTTGAAGTTTGATCACGTTTTTTTAGCTGTGACTAAATAATGCCCTAAAACAATTTATTTCTATACTCAAGTAATAATCCATTTTAATAATCATACCTTTCCACTTGAATGAGAGAAAACATTAAATGCGGGACATATAAGAAATATATTCAGTTTCGTAACAGACTTTATTTTTTAAATTAGTAAACAAATTAAATGGCATAATGGTTTACAATGTACCCCCTTTCCATGTCTTCGTGACTTTCTGTTTATTTCGGAAAATGGAGCGTACCTGCATCCTCCGGTTTCTTCATTTATTAAGGATTGCCGCTCCTGAATTTTTTTATATCAAATATTTTATGATTTGTGATTAAAATAAAAAATATAAAGTTCCAGACAGTAAATTTTGCTCAGCCTGACCGTGCGCGTTTCGTCTTATTAAGAATCATCCGATGCGCTCTACCAAAAAGATAAAAATGCCAAAAACACCATATGAATATGTGCATAAAAAATATGCCAAACAGATAATTGTACGGTTCGGCCATGGAAGAAAATAAAATTTAAAAAAGACGTTCCCTCAAGATAGCACCCCGTTCCAACATGACAATTATCTAGTTTTCTCAAGATAATTATAACATTCCCACAAGAAAGTTAGTTTGTTCTGCAAGGTTTCATATTGACCCGAAATACCAGAAGCCAGCCCTTTGGACCATATTCAATGTTATACTGTAACCACCCACCTACCCACCCACCCCCCGGTATTCCGAAATAAGAACAAAAAAAGACAACAACAAAACAAACAAACAAAACCAAAAACAAAAATTTAATACATTTCATAATATACAGCAAGAAAAATAAAATGATTGATTTTAAGGAATAAAAAGTCTACATATAGCCTCTTTTCAGTGGCGGATCCAAGGGGTGTTCCCGGGGTTGCCCCCCTTTCGTTCCTCTGGAAATTTCGTGTAGATGTTCGGCAAAATTGGTAAGGAACCCCCCCTCCCCCAAATTTTCAAAAATTTCTGGATCCGTCCCTGCTTTTAGAATGAATATAAAGTGCATTTTTGACCGGGTTACATAATGTGCAAACTCGGATTATAGTGATAAATATCGGGCGAAGGCGGACGGAGGTACTACCAGAGCCTATTTATTTAATACAAATACTTGTACGTTTATGTCATTGTCCGAGTAATGTGTTGTCGGAATAATGGGTTGTCGGAGCAATGGACTGTCGGAATAATGGGTTGTCGGAATAATGATCTGACCCCAGCTGAATTTAGTGCGTCTGATTTGAACAAAATGCTACGAAAATTCTACGATGAAGTTCGCAAATCAGAAAGAACATCATACCCTAGAAAGTCTTTGATCACTCCACATTTTGGCCTTCAAAAACATTTTTTGTTAACTAGACGAGAGGATATAATTAATAACGAGGAATATGCTACCGCAAATGACATGTTCAGTGCAGTTTTGGTTAAGTTGACCAAGGAAGGAAAAGGGGCTGCAACTCATAAACAGGTGATTTTACCAAGGGACTTACAAAACACTTTATGAACATGACAATTTCTGAAACGATAACCAGAATCTTTACAGAAAAGTGAGTTCTTTAAGTATTTATTTTACTTTTGTAATCGTGACCGTGAAAACTTGAGAGATGTGCAAAAGCAAGATTTTGAACTTGGCCGTGATGGAGAAGGAAGAAAATATGTAGCCGTCAAAGTGAGACGACAAACACAAAATCACAGAGGTGACAATCTTAAAGATGTGGACAGCACAGATGGGTGCATATATAAGCTACCAGGTATGTGCACATTTACTCGTTATGATGAAATTTTTGAAAACGATGTTTTTTACCTTGGTTTAGTGTATGCCAACACGCTAAAATAAAAGCTCCAGACGCGAGGTATCAGTGCTGTTTATTGAAGTTGTTGTTTTTTTCTTTTTTGCTCTCTGGTCGGGTTGTTTTCTCTCTGATATATTCCCATTTCCATTCTCTTTTTCGTATGTATACTCTACATGTATTTTACTGATGACATTGATGAAGATTCTTACATTATCGATACATATGTTGTCCAACAAAAATGCTGGATCATACTCATAATTCTGATTTACATGTAGTCATCGATCACATTGTTTAAAACGTCAGTACGATGTCAAGACCATTACGGTTATCACTTTAACTCTATATTGCATTTGGTAATTTTTAAATAAAATGTATTATGATGGACATTATGTATATTTCTATTTTCAGGTGATCCTAACTGTCCTGTAACTTCATTTACAAAGTATATGTGCAAACTAAATACTGGTAATGACAACTTTTTTCAAAGACCAAAGAATTTTCCTTTATTTCTGCTGGTGATGATGTTTGGTGTGAGAATGTCAAAGTATGAAAAACACTCTGGGGAGTATGATGGCAAATATAAGATTGATTGATTGATTGATGTTTAACGTCCAGCAAGCAATATTTCAGCTATATTCAGGACGTGAACAATTGTATAAATTGACGACGTTTAACAATTAGAAAGTTGACATAGAAACAACCCTGTCAAAATATAGTAAAACTGTAATCTCACACAATAGTATGAGGGTATATACACATAAAAATAACGTGATTAAAATAATAAAATATGAAATAACAGCATAGTTATGGTATGAGAGTATATTTTATTATACAAATTAATTTCCTTTAAGAACTGTAGAATTTTGTCGCCAGCGACAGTTGTAAACAAATTGAAGTAAGAATTCACAGTATAAAAACGTTCCCGAATGTGGGCCACGTCAACACAGTCCACCAAGACATGCTTGATTGTATATGGACTGTTACATGGCACACACTCGGGTCGTGGTTCACCATTTAAAATATAATCATGGGTCGTCTTGGTATATGACCAAGACGACACCGTGTTAAAACTACTTGGTCTCTACGACATGTAAAACTGTTAAAATTTGTATGGCGAATAAGTGGCTGCATCTCATGAAGTTTATTATGAATTTCGAGATCCCAACCACTCTGCCACAAACTATAAATATATTTTAAAATAAAGGACTTAAAATCAGTAAAAGGTAGTTTACAGTTGATGATGTCATTATTTAAAGGTTTCCTAGCTTCCCTGTCCACGACTGTGTTTCCATCGAATCCAGAAAAACACAACAACTTTACCCAAAGTTGTTAAGGACTTGTAAATTTGAATAATTTTTAAAATAAATGGATTTTTAACTTTGTTATTTTCAATGGCAAGAAGGCACGATAAAGAATCGGAGCATATAAGAAATTTATTCTCCACTGACGAGGCAACAATTTTTAGTGCAAGAAGAATGGCTTGGGCTTCTGCACTAAATACGGAAGAAGCAGAAGGAAGACGGCGAGTTTCAACTCCCTCTCCGAAGACAGCAGCTGAAGCGACTTTATCATCGTCCTTCGATCCATCCGTATAAATTGAGCTGTGATCAGGATAGCAAGATTTAATCTCTACAAAATGTTGCTGAATAATCAAGGGGTTTGTGTCAGATTTTTTATATTTTCGCAAATCATAAATAAATACTGGTTTAGGATTTAACCATGGAGGATTGTGAGGAATTTCAGTTGGGGCGATTTCATCTATACAGATACCAGAATTTTCCAAATGAGATTCAATTCTTAGGCCAAAAGGTTTAATTTTGTTTAGATGATTATCAAAAATTTGTTTATAAAACGGTTTGAAAACACAGTCATGAGCAGGATTGGTAGAATAAGCCTTAAGTTTTGTTGCATATTGCAAACCGAGCTTAATTCTTCTTTGATACAAAGAAGGCTCGTTTGCTTCTACATATAAACTATTGACAGGTGTGGTTCTAAAAGCTCCAAGACATAGTCGCAACCCTTGATGATGAACGGTATCAAGGATTTTGACATATGACTTGCGAGCTGAACCGTAAATAAAACAACCATAATCTAATTTCGATCGAACCAGCGATCTATATAGGTTCAATAATGTGTCGCGGTCCGCACCCCAGTCAGTGCTGGATACGACTTTTAAAATATCAAGGGCTTTAAGGCACTTAGATTTCAACATTTTGATATGGGGAAGAAAGTTGAGTTTAGAGTCGAATATCAAACCAAGAAAAGTAGTTTCTTTCACAATTTTTATAGGGTTGTTATACAATGTAAGTTCGGGATCAGGATGCATTTTTCTTTTGTTACAAAAATGCATACTGACAGTTTTGGAAGTGGAAAATTTAAATCCATTTTCCATTTCTCTATTCTATTTAAACATAACTGAAGTTGACGTTCAATATTATTCATGTTTTTTCCCCGATAACAAATGCGGAAATCGTCAACATAAAGAGAACCGTCTAAATTATCTTTTAGGACTCGAGCCAGACTATTAATTGTAATGCTAAATAAAGTTACAGATAAAATACTACCTTGGGGAACACCCATTTCTTGTTCAAAAGGATCAGATAATGTGGAATTCACCCGAACTTTAAATTCTCTGTTAGATAAAAAGTTTGAAATAAAGGTAGGAAGTCTACCTTTCAACCCCATATCAAAAAGATCTTTTAAAATACCATATTTCCATGTTGTGTCATATGATTTTTCTAAATCGAAAAAGATAGACACAACGTGTTCATTTTTGACAAAGGCGTTTCGAATGAACGTTTCAAAACGTACCCAATGGTCCAAGGTACTTCGTCCTTGTCGGAATCCGCACTGTATATTTGATAGAAGATTATTGGATTCAAGAAACCAGACAAGGCGATCATTTATCATCCTTTCCATGGTCTTACAGACACAACTTGTAAGGGCTATAGGCCAATAGTTAGACGCTTCTGTGTGATCCTTACCTGGTTTTGGAATAGGTACAACGGTAGCCATTTTCCAAATAGAAGGTAAGTCACCCGTTTCCCAAATATTAAGAAGATTTAAAAGACAATGTAAAGAAGACTGTGGGAGATGTTTAAGAAGTTGATAATGTATATCATCTGGGCCACATGCTGTATCGTGTGAGTTGTTGAGAGAAATTTTGAGTTGGTTTATTGTATTCTTCTAAGTTTTTGGACTGAAAATTAAGTTTAGATTTTTCTTTTTGAAATTTCACTCGCTGAAAATCGGGATGGTAATTTTCAGCAGAGGAGTGCTTTGCAAAAGTTTCTGCTAATTTGTTTGATATATCTGACTCCGATGTTAATATGTCTTGTCCATTCTTGAAATGATGCACATTTGCTTTACTATTTTTACCTTTAATTTTTCGAATCATATTCCAAATTTTGTTCATAGGGGTGTGGTTGCATAATTTTGAAACAAAGTTACGCCAGGATGTACGTCTTCTTTGTTTCGTTACCCTGCGAGCATTCGCTCGGAAAATGCGGAAATTATTGAGATTTTGTTGGGTTGGGTGTTTGTTGAAGCGTCGTTCGGCGTTTCTACGATCTGTAATAGCCACCTCACAGTTGTCATCGTACCATTGTTTGTTAGGATGTTTTGGATTTGTCGAGGTTTTGGGAATAGTCTCATCAGCAATTGCAATTAAGATTTCATTAAAGTTTAAAATAGGGTTAGAAATGCCTTCAAAAGTTTCCGAAAAGAGACGTTCTCTACATAGTTCTTCAAAGAGAGGCCAATTGGCCTTATTAAATTTATATCCAGAGATTCGTTCCGTTTTACAAGAATGTATAGACTGAAGAATTATGGGAAAATGATCACTGCCACAGAGATCGTCATGAACTTTCCATGAGAATTCGGGCAGGAGAGAAGGATCTGTTATTGTAAGATCAATTGCTGAATAAGAACCATTCCCAGGATGTAAATATGTATTGGACCATCGTTGAAAATGCACAAGTCTTCCTGTGACATCAAGCCTTAAACTTTCTTGCCTTTGTTATTTATTGTTTTACTCCCCCAAAGAGGGTTGTGTCCGTTGAAGTCCCCAAGTAAGATATATGGGGCCGGTAGCTGGTCAGTAAGGTGTTTCAACTGGTTTAAATTTAAAGATGAATTAGGAGCAACATATATAGAACATAAAGTTATTGTTTTATCTACGGATATCCTAACAGCAATAGCCTGAAGATCAGTGTTGAGACTTACTTGACTATGTAAAATTTGATCTTTCACGAGGATAGTAGAGCCGCCAGCAGCTCTACTATTCTCGTCAACATATGTGGAGTACATAGTATAATTTTTTAAGGATATCTTATCATTTTCCTTCAAGTGTGTTTCTTGAAGGCAAAATGCCACAGGAAGAAAAGCTTGCACAAGTAAAGTTACTTCAATTAAATTTACTTTCAAACCTCGACAATTCCATTGTATGATTGTGTCCATTATTTCGGGGGACGAATGGGGGAGATACTGATCTTACGTAGTGTTCGTCCTTGTCCGTCTCGGCTGGGAGACCTACTGTGCGATCCCGAACGAGAGGGCAATGTATGCATTGCATCCCCCCAAATGGTCTCGTCGTAAATGTTGTTTAAACTACCAAATCTATTATGGACCTGGACTGGGTCCCTAACAGATTTTGGAATACGATCGCTATTTGTAGCTCTCTTGGTTTTGGGATTTTTTTTTTCTGATTAGTTTTATTAGAAATGTTAGTTGAATTTTTGTTTGGGGTGCTTGAAGAAGTAGTTGATGGTTTACTTTGATTTGACGAAGAAGTAGAAGTTTGAGACGAGTCAGATTTCCGGGATGAAATAATTTTGTCAGTTGTTTCGACTGGAAGTCGTTCTGGTTCTTTTTTACCAATAGGCCGGGTGATCATGGTTTGCGTTCCAGATGTTACATAAGCACGTTTGGTCACACTGGTGTATGATGTGGCAAAAGATGATGGATTACTCGCCGACCTGTACTGACGACGAGCCTCAGGGTAGCTAATGTTTTTTCGATTTTTTATTTTTGAATGTCCTCATTTCTAAAGTGTTGACAGTCTTTTGAGGAGGACATGTGGGCTTCACCACAGTTAGCACATTTTGGAGTTTTAGTACAGGTAAAGCCCTCATGCCCTGGCTCTGCACATCTAAAACACATGAGTGATCCCCTACACTGTCCTTTTCCGTGTCCGAATTTCTGACATTTAAAGCAGCGCACAGGGTTGGGAATGTATGCGCTGACTTTAATGTTTTGGAGACGGATTTTGATAGATTGGGGGACAGTAGGGGTGTTGAAATTTAGAAGGAAGGTGTTCAGTTTAACCTGAACACCTTGTCTGTTGGCAATAAATCTTTTAACTTTTGTAATTCCATTAGGTTGCAATTCCGTGCAAATTTCCTCGTCAGTAAGTTCGGCGAGATCATCGTCACGATAATGAATGATTCCTTGACTTGAGTTTAATGTCCTATGGGGGGAGGCTGAAATTTCTAAATCTATGATTTTGGTTAATTTAAGTAAGTTCAAGGATTTGTGTTTTTTGTTGCATTCGATGAGAAGACCACCAGATTTCATCTTGGTGACATTCTTGACATCTCCTGCACAACCTTTTATCAATTTTTCAATAACGAATGGAGAGACTTTAGTTATTGGTTTACTAGGATCTTTGCTGGATAATACAATAAATCTTGACCAGAAGTCTTCATCAACCATTTCTTCAAGCGGTAAGTCATTTTTCCTTTATTTGGACCATTTTTTATTAGTGTTTCACAAGCCATGATGAGAAGAATGCGGTTCACCACCCTTGTCACCCACCCGCCACGGAGTGCCAATAAGGGCGATGCCTGGTCTCTGCGGATAACCAGCAGAAAGCATCAGGTGTTCCAAGGGTGGTATACTCAAATAGATGAATTTCGTCACGAACGCAAGCTTCGTGCCAGAGTTAACTGGCGAAACAACCGTTCGAAACTCTATCTACTTGATTGACCCATGAGCCACCGCCTTCTTAACAGCTTGTAACACTCTGGGGAATATGATGGCAAATATAAGTATAGACTGTGAACTTTCGAAGCGATATACAGTAAAACCTGAATAAACCAGCTACCAATGGGGCCGAACAATATGGCTGGTTTGGACAGTGGGTCTGTTTGTTCGGATTTGGAAAATCACCGGAAGTGAAGATGAAAAAAGGGGGTTTAAAAGACTACGGACACCTTTGATGCACACTCGTTTTATATGCAACGGAATACATGAAAGAAATGGAATAAAATGTATTATTTTTAATAAAAGTTATAATACACACTGATATTTTATTGATATATACGAGAGTAATAATTACTCAATAGTTTACCGCTAAATACATGTCAGGGGTTCCTTGTCTTTTCTCCCTTTTTCTTCGCACGATATCATTGCATTGCACCTGCATCACTGCTTTTGACAACTCCGGTATAGAAACACGTCACATTATGGGCATAAGTGGCCACAAATCTGAAAATGTTGTTCGTTTATATAGTAAAAGACTGAGTGAAAAAAAGAAAAGGGAAATCTCAGATGTTCTAAGTTCTGCTACACTTTGTATTGGTTGTCCTTTCGGCATAATAAGAAAGTACCAAAGAAAACCGACCGAACAACAAGAGCCAAAAACCAAGGGACAGTTACAAATCCGGATATAGGCAAACACAACACAAAAATCAAAAACATAAAACACAGAAAGAGAGTAACCCGAACCCAATAAAAACCATGGGTGCACTCAGGTGCTCCGGACGAGTAAGCAATGCCTGCCTCTAATTAGACACCCGTCGAGTTACTCATTGTCTTGTCTAGGGAAAAGTCAAATCCAGGAATAGGAAACACTACCTATGACTCAGCGAAAATGTCAGATCGTATTTTAGACACTGATTTCCCGTAACGATCAATTAAGTCGTGGTGCCGACCATAGAACTTCTGGAGAGATAACATCAACCTAGGAACAACAAACCCTTGTTTGAGTAGTTTAGCAGTCAACAGCAGTGATCGGTCTAGAAAATCTGAGTAACGATCGCAGGATCTAGAATAACGTATAAGTTGTGAAATGTACACACCATACGCTGGAGCTGCTGGAATGTTGCTGTCGATGAACGGGAAGTTGACAATTGGAAAGTTGAAGTCATCACGCTTGTCGTAGAGCCTAGTTTGTAGTTTTCCTGAGTCTATTTCTTGAAGTAGGTCTAAGTAAGAGGATGATCTTAGTGTATTGGTGGTGTCTTTAATTTCAAGCTCGCTAGAATAAATTGAATGTAAATAGTCACCAAATTTAGCATTGTTGAGGGACAAAACATCATCAATATAGCGGAATGTGAAATTAAAGGTCTGGGCCAGAGTCTTTTCTTTCTTCTTCAGTAGGCCTTCTAGGAACTCAGCCTCATAGGAGTACAAAAACAGGTCGACGAGGAGAGGAGCACAATTAGTACCCATTGGAATACCAACACTCTGTTGAAAAACATGTCCTCCAAACATGACGAATATGTTGTCAATTAGAAAATCTAACATGTGACAGATTTGGTCTTCAGTATATTTAGTATTAGCTTTGGAGTCATTGATGAGGAAGTAAGATCTGTCATGACTAATAAGCATGTATTTATATCGTCTCTTTCCGTTTTTCTTGAAAAAGCAGCGTTTTATAAGATCTTGTAGCCTGGTTTTAAGCTGCGTATGAGGGATAGCCGTATAGAGTGTCGAAAAATCAAATGTTTTAATGCTGTTACAATGGGAAAGAGATCCAGACCTCAAGATGTCTATCAGGTCTTTTGAATTTTTAAATATCCACATTTCATTTATTCCACTTCTGGAGTAGCAAATGTCACTGTATTTTTGAAGTCCCGTTTTTACTGTTGTTAAAATAGTTGTCAGGAGTTGCGATAGTGTTTTGGTAGTACACTTAGACGATCCTGCTATGAAACGCTGTTTGTATGGATTTTTGTGAAGTTTAGGAATCCTATACAATAAAGGGAGATCACAATCTTCGACTCTGATTTTGAGATCAAAGGATGCCAATACCGATTTGTGATTTTCAATAATCTCATCTTTTGAAAGCGCAGTGAATGTGTAAGTAGGATTGCCTAGTGAACTATCAATGCCTAACTCATTAATTAAACACTCTATGTAATGTTTTTTGCAGATAAAAATGATATTGTTAGGGGCCTTATCTGCTGGCACAACAACATATTTGTCATGAATGTCGGACAAAGTTTTAAGAGCATCAAGATTTCTGAAAATTTATGATGCTTTAGTACTCATAGACCTTCTTAAACGACTTATTCTTATTTGAATCAATGACCTCAAGGCCTTTACCCACTCGGACAAAGTATCAACCTCCTGGTCCTCTTGCTTTGCCCATTTTCTGGCATAGTCCTCTATTGAATCCATCAATAATGTAAAGTTATAATTCCAGTTGATGGATTTAGGTTCACGGTACTGAGGTCCTTTGGACAAAATATTAATAAAACACTTACTGACTGGATATTCGGGGAATAGTAAGTTTATTTTTCCCTCGGATACAACTATTGACGTCGGCTACGCCTCGGGGCAATATTTGCACCTCGGAAAAAATAAATTTACTATTCCCCTCATACCCAGTCAATAAGTATAAACTATCTAATTAATTGACCTGCGCATAACACTTTTTAAATTCGTAGCGTACGACAAAATTACACACTTTTAATGAATTAGACAGTCCAATATAATTTCTATGGAATAAAACAGTATCCTTCAGCAAACAGCTAGTGCATATAGAAAGTTGACAACATATAATGGGGAAGTTGTGTGTAAGGGCAGGCATCCTATTATTAAAGTATTTGCCATTAAGTAGAATAATGAATCATTAAAGCAAACGCCAAGTTTTGTTAAATTTCTTAGCGCATGCTTAGGGAAATTTTTTCAAATAAAAACTACTTTAAAACGTACTTAACTGAATTTCTAGTGCAAGTTTCGTTTTTCCTACTGAGATCCTATCCTGTAATCGACACGGGTAGCAACACGCGTTAAGTATTACCTCTGTTACTAACATCTTTCTAGAAGCCGAGGACGCTGTGGGCCTATTCTCTATTTCCCTTGGTCACACATATGGTTTTTCTCTTGTGACGAGAACTTTTTTTCTATACCGGTCAAGCGGTTTTAATATAATGCAAAAATTAGAGAAATTATATTTTTATACCCACTTGTACCTCTTATATGTGTGTCAGCTGTTGTTACTAATATTTGCGTGCACGTGAAGACCGCGCAGCTTTGTTTTCAAATATTAGACACTGGAGGTAAATAGAAGTGTTTAGTTTAATTTATCCTCTACGTACATTTAATATTAATTCCAATGACTGGGGGATCTCCGCATTCATTTCCTACTATAACAGTGCTGACAATGTTTAAAAGTGCGTAAAACACCAGTCAAACAAACACAACAGCTAATAACATTTAAAACATAAAGCCAATTAGATAATATTTACTTGACAACTGACTACTGTCGCCGCGAAAGCACTTTAGCGGAAAAACTCGAAGAAAGCTCGGGGATGATAGCAACATTAAATTTCATCACTTCTTTCCAAGTTCTTTGGCCTAGGGAATCTAATGGCAACTTGGCTTAATTGTTTAGAGTAACGGAAAATATCCGCACTTAACGAGGGTAAAAATTTCGCACTTAAGGTATTATTACAAAAAATTACAAAATACGAAGAAATGCTTTTAATTATGTTTTATTTTTACGGTCTTCTTTTTCTTCTCTTTCATTTCGATAAATTAAGTCCATTACTGGGTTGTTCCGGGGAGAAGGCCAAAACAACCCGCTCTTAATACCCCAAAATGTGTTCAGATTTTTCAAGGTGTAATCTCCGTTAAACCCAGTAAAACTATAATGCAAGGATTTAATTCGCTCGAATTTTTATGCCCAATTGCAAGATTAAATGCAAAACTAATATACGTAAATGAAACCTTTAAATCGTTCTTTATAATACAGAAAAATGTATAAAGCTGTATATTGTAATCTCCGTTAAACGTATTTTCCGTGAAAACAACAAAAACGACTGCGAAAAATCACGCGCTTCCATGGAGATATTGTACATCTGGGAGTGATGACCGGGTGAAAAGCAAGACAAAAGAAGGCAACTCAAACATTAGCACCTTAAATAATGGATGGCGAGATTCTACTGTCATAAAGCAACTTTCATTTCTATAATATATCGTATTCTAGAAAACAAAAACTTAATCGTACGAGTAGAATTCTACCAAAAAGGTAAAAAAACCTCGATAAGAACCCGTCAGTTGTAAATAAACATCGACTACAGTACTAAATTGCTGCTAAAATGACACTTTCAAACTATGTAAACGACTGCCATGTTTATATACAAAAATAATGATATTTCATAACACAATCAGCGTCCTCAGCTTATGAAATGTCCTTACGCTCTTTCATTCTCGAGGACTGAATTGATACATTTAACCACCCCCATCACACAACACACACACACACTTACAACAACATTCCCTTTTTGGACTTTCTTTTATGCAGTCGTTCAGCGATTCGAGAGTCCAGTATTAGCCATTAGCCCCAATATATTTTTTTTATCATGATTGCGATTGAAACCACGGTTAAAAAGATTCTTGTAAAATGATTACTGCAAGAACAACGCCAATTAATTCACACCATGACCCTCAAGCATGAAATTTTTCATGATCAAAGATCGTAATAATCACTGGTGTTAAACCGATAATCGTAATTGCAATTACCATTATCCCAAGATGTCGGAGGATCAAACAGGTAAAATTGTTTTTCTCCTGTATCTTTTTTCATAAACGATGGCGTCAGACCACACCCAGCCGCCAATTAGATCTCTATATTATTTACCTGTTTGCAAAACTGTGGTAAGGTACACGGTCTAAGTCCCGAGATATTTGGGTTCGAAAATTTTGGTAATTGCAATTACGATTATCGGTTTAACACCAGTGAATAATATCGTCGGGTTACTATTAGTTTCGGTTCTGTTATATATTTTTTTATTTCTTTCAAATGGTTCAATAATGATGTCGTTGAAGATTTCATTTCTTATTTTTGTTTACATCAGCGTCTAGAAGTGTGCGTTTCTATCAGGTCCGCGCGTTAAAAATAAAATATATGGAGAGCCATAACAGCATGTTTGAAGATACTTTTCGGCATTTTTATTTTGCCATTCTTATTCTTAATCTTACGAATAATTTTTTATCAAAGAAAACATTTATTATTACATGAATAGAATTTTGCATGTTCTTTATTAGTCTAAAAAACAACTTTCTGGTCACGACTAATCGCAACAGTACTAAAATTACATAAAATGTTTGTATGGTGCACGATTCCGCTGATTAGTATTATCGACCTGGGTTTTATGTTTTAGTTAATCAGAATTGCCGTCTTAATAAATTCATTCGTTCAATCAAATCGATTGTATTAATTGTATTGTACACAATTCATTGACGTCTGCTATACAAACATCGTGCGTATCAACAACAAATGTGAGAAACGTCATCTCTGCGATTCTAAATATTTGAAACTATAATTTCAGGATTATCAGCAAATTGATATCAAAATGCAGTATTAAATAAAAAAAAATATTAAGTGTAACATTACAACAATTACGAAATGAGCAGGTGCTCCAGTAGAAAAGTTATCCTCTATTTTTTCTGACCAAGGGAGATGTTTGTTTTATTCATGTAATAAAAAAATTAATGACTTTGATATACGGTTGCTATCAGGATTTATCAGCCAGAGAAAAATGTAATATTCACCGAGCGGCTGAGGTGAATATACATTTTTCAGGGCTACTAAATCCTGATAGCGAACTATATCAAAGTCATTAATTGTATAATGTATCCCCTACACAAAATGTTTAACACTAATAAGCGGAAATATTACCCTGCGAAATTTTTCACGTTTAAAGAACTCGGTAACATTAAAGAAATACAAAAGAGACACATTCCCCGCAAAGCAATACTTGATATTAAAAATATAAATACATTATCAAAATAAATAGATAAAATATACATATTGACATATAATATTTTTTTTTAAAATATGGCAACTTTTAAAACTGATGTAACCCCAATCATTTTCTCCAAAATATATGTTCCATATAAGTCATTAACATTTTCTATCCATACATGTATGCCGTCTCTTAACAGATTACTTTAAAATGTCTGGATATATTTCTCTACAGATTTTCAAACATTTTTAATGCATTTTCCATTATTTCCATACGAACATCCCAAATTTATGACTCCTGTCAAGTTTTTTTTTTTTTAAATTAACAATAGCGTATAGAAATCAGTACGCTTTCTTGCAAAAACCTTAACAGTTGGTTAAGTTTGAATGGTGTTTAACGTGCGGTACTTTCAGCAATTTTTCAGCTATCATGGCCTCAAGTTTTGTTTTTTTTTGGGGGGGGGGAGTGAGCCGGAGTACCAAAGAAAACCCCCGACATTTTGTAGGAAAACTGGCAATCATTGCCAATTAACATTTGAGTCATGTACACACAGTGAGACTCGAACCCGCAATCTAAGTGATTACAGACCAAGTGATCAACAGTAGACACACTACCTTAACCACTCGGCCATCGAGGCAACCGTTAAGTTATAAAATCATGAAGACATTGGCTTTCCGTCCCCTCATCTGGTCTCTATTTTTTTTCTGAAATCGGTATTTTCTGCAAATTGCTGGTTCTCCTTGGCATGTTAAATATTTTGTTAAATGAAAGACCTATTGATTATTTGCTACGTAGAAATGTAAAGTTCAAAGTAATTGCATTTCGATCCTAGTGATGAGACTCACTGCTTTTAAATTATTTTGTGATGTATAGCAATAAAAAAAATTAGAACCATGAAATCTAAAACGTCAAAGTTTGTTACGTTGTAAAACGTCACTGATAGCGTTGCTTTTTTTACAAGATCTGAACATTATCAAAATCAAGAAAGAATTTCAATTTTCAAATTTTTTGTTTTTCCTCATTCGCTAACTGTACAATGGGCGCTTTACCGTAGAAATGTTGATAATGCTATGATTCTTTCGAGAAAGGTCTCGGCAAGTCGCACATAAACGCCAAAAAAAAAAAGACGCACTTAAGAATGGCTTTCGTGTAACAAGGACTTTTGGCGATTCAAGCAGAAGAATGTCGCTCTGAGTATAGAACCCCAGCCTGAAGTAAAAAACCACAAAAACAACATCGAATAAAAAAAGAAAACAAACAAAAAAAAACCGATAGCAAAAAAGCTTCCCCGATTTATTTCTGGACACCAGCATTTTTTATGCGAACTTGTTTCTAAAATCCGTGGCGATACGTTTGTTAGGTCTTTGAATTAGAAACTTTCCTGGAGAATGGATTTTAGGTTTACTTGGTCTGGTCTTTTACTTCTTAGTCCAAAATAGTTACAGGGAAGGACGTCTTTGCCCGAAATTAAACAAAAAATGAATGCCATTTAAAGTAGTTTGATACGACACGGAAGAACCTTGATCTGACTGGCACCCTCTTAAAACAAAGACTAATCTGCCTTGTTATTATCTTATCACGCTTATTTGCGAAATGCCACCTTCGTATGTCCTGTACGCTTATGTGCGCATTGCCAAAAGTCAGTTGGCGCTCCTTTATTTGCGAAATACCGAAGGCACCGCTTAAGTGCAATATGCCAACATTCAGTTGGCGCTCGCTAATTGTTAACATATTTTATTCGTGATACTGAACATAAGTAATACATCGTATACAATGTTAGGATCCGGAAACAAGTCACAGACTTATATTAATCCGTTTTCAATAGATATTATAGTTACATTAATAATACTCAAATCAAAACTATAATACAACATAAGCAAATAAACTTGTATATTTTATAACAGTAGTGATATTTAAAATAAATTGTGGATACAGGAAAACACTGATGAATTTTTAGTGGAGAGATGAGGTTTTAATCATATCGCTTTGTACTAAGTATATATTCTTGAACTGTGTCTGAACAGGTAAATTGTTGACGATGATGCTAAGATGATGTTGGCGTTGTTGAATGAAAAGTGGGCAGTGTCATAGGTAGTGGATTGCTGTCTCAACCTCTCCACAATGACAAAGCAGTGAATCAACTATATTTTTAACGAACAAGTCGCGTTTTAGGGCGCAACACTCCAATTTGTAATCTAGAATGAAGTATTTGTGATATTCTCTTCCCGGCCAAATAATATTGTGGTTTTTGTTGGACCTTCCTCTGCGGTGTCTCGAAGGGTGAGACTGACACACTTATAAGTCATGGTCACAATTTTTTGGAGTTCAGAAAATCGCGATTTTAAATAAATATGCATAAATTTGCTTACATTTTGATGTGAATATGTGTTATTGCAATTTACAAGATAATTCACACAATCGGTTTTGTATAATTGTCTTCCTTTGTACGCCATGTGACGGTTTTTTTTTACGTGTCTACGGATAATTTACATTGAGCGGTCAGCCATTGTTTACAGCGGAAACTCGTCAAGGAGCCGCTGTTTACGTCACCAAAGTTCACGCAGTCAATGATGTATTGCAATAAAGGGAAGTAACTCGTACAAAAAGACGCTAGAAACAGCTGTTGAAGAAATGGAGGTATTGAAGTGGTAGTATATTCTTAATAAATTTGCCATCTTATTATATAGTACTACATACAGAATTTCGGCGATGAACATGTCCTTAAACTGCCGGTAATTTAGTTGAAACACCTGTTTATTTATTATTAAGGAATCATTTGTTTAGAGAAATAATGGCAAGATATTTTAACAGTACGATTCGTTTACACCGCCGAATGAAGGGAAATCGCAGAAAATTCGAGTATGTGCCCATATATACAGATTGGTAAGCATGCACGTCTTTATAAATTTATAAATACGGACTGTAGGGAGAGGAGGAGGGGTAATCATCCCGAATTCCCGATCCAAAAATTATAACATTCAGAATTCCTGGACATAAAATGTCACTTTCCCGAATTCCCTAGAAATTCACAATGTTAATAAAAAAAACTTGTCAACATGTTGTTAATATTGAAAAGTATATCAACCTGAAATTGCTATATACTAATTTGACATAATTTTCACACTATTTTATTATTACCAACGAACAACAAGTTCAGCATTGTAATTGGATATAAGATAAAATGACACTTAACCCATACTTATAAATATGTCTGTTTGCTGTTCCCCTACCAGTGAGCTGAGATGGGTAGGTAGGTATGATAAAATTTTAGTTTGTGCTCAAATAATGTTTGACATTTATTAAACAATAAAAATTAATTCCAGTAACTTTATATCCCGAATTTCATGCGAAAAATGTGTTCTTTCCGTGATCTCGTTTACGTTTTAATCCGGTTAAATTTTAACAAAATCTCGAATTCCCGTTCAAAGAAATGCCCAATCCAGGCGTCCCGAAAAATGTCCTCCTGACCCTCAGACTGATAATCATGCTCCTCTATATAAATTAAATTCATAAACAGAACAACTAAAGTTAGCCTCTTTTTTCGATTTTTTTATATATTCGAAATAATTCTATGAATGATTTTTTTATTTATTATTCTGTTCAATTCGGAGAATGTTATGTCCGCCACAAAAAACACTTGAAATTGCAACTATTTAGTAATTTGATACCTTTAATAGGGTTTTTAATTCCACTTCCACATTTTCGGCTTTATCATGGCATTGTTTCCTAAATCTAAACTACGGCTTCAGAATTGTTTTTTGGCATGTTATTTTAGTACTCGGGTTTACAAAAAAAAATCGATACATTTTACCTCTCGAGCGATTTTAAAAACTTGCACCTATTTGTATGCACGCCTTATAGGCGGAGTTGATTACTTAAAATAAGTACTAAACCAAAATCAAAATCCATGTTTTCTATCGAAAACCCCAAATATCATTTCAATCAAAATGTTAACTATTAGATGCAAACTGGCGCTAAGATTCATAAATTTCCATTCAGTGTTGATGGTGGAGCTGTGTACCCTCAAGAGTAACTGATAGATACCCACACATAAATAATAATGGATTGTCAGTTTTTTTACCTTAGGTATTGGGGTTTTCACCAGCTGCCTTTCCATAATAAAAAAAAGCCACAGTACATGTATAGCTGAAAAATTAATAAAAGGCACTAAACAATGTAAAGTCTCTTGAAATATATGTTTAGTTGAATGTGTGCATATTAACCATACAGAAGTGTTAGGTCTGTCTACATGTAGTTAATAAATATTATATGTTACTCTCTAAATAAAAACTAGTAAAATCAATTTAACAAAAATAACTCGTGTACAAGATAAATGATCATTTCAACACAACAAGAATGTCCTCTTTTTGACAGATAAAGCCATTAAATAGACCAGTCACAAAAAATTATTTTCAGTTATTCAATATTTCACACTTTTTCTCTCATGAATTCCCAAGACATCACTTAGGGGACACATACAGCGGTCATCTCCAGTGGAACAAGTAGTTGATTCACTCTGTAGTAGTTGCACCCGATGCACCAGTAACCAGCAGTAATCAGAAAAATCATGAATCGTCATTCATCCAGAAACTCCAATAATGTATCTGGAATCATGTCCTCTTGTACACCATTTGTGTCTGAGGTTAATCAATAAAGTTGTCTTGTCTTGTTTTGTTAAAAACAATCTGTTAATTATAATATATACTACAATCATGTTTTTTTCTGACTGAACTTTAAGTTCACATGGACTGTGATACAAAATGTTTTTTTTTTTCATTTTGCAATTATGTTTACACATATGTATGTAATATTACATGACTCATTTAAATGCATCATACTTTATTATAATTATACAAATTTACATGGTTATTCATTGTTTTATAACTTTAAATTTATACAAAATCTTACTGTATATGCCAGAAATTTCCAAGTTGACTAATGAAAACACAACTTGATAATTCAGCTAACTCTTTCTCAGCTATGATTAAAGGTGTATTTTTAATTTTAAATATCAAGTGCATGTCTAGACAAAACCTGAGATTGTTACTTATAGTAAAGTAAAAGTGTGAGCAGTAAACTTGGGGTTTACTTGGACACTGAATACTTTAGCAGGCCACGTTTAAATGTAGTAATGGGTGCCGAATTGACTTTTTTTGTAGGTGCCGATTTGACCAAGTGCCGATTTGACTTGCACCTCTATTATGAACGACCAGGATTCCCGACCCCCCCCCCCCCACTTTACCGAACTGTTTCCAAATAGTCACAATCATCATTCAGACCCTAGCTACTACACTGGATATAAACCATGAAATTACTCTGTATTTTTAATTTATCAACTAAAATTCATACTCAGATTGTAAACAAAAAAAATAATAAGCACGTGGGTCTGGTTCTTAGACAACTGCCGTGGCTGTGGTTTACGACTAACTACTTTGTTTGTTGATATTTAAAGACAGTTGACAACTGTTCTGTAATAGGGAAAATTTAAATAATTAACTTAAAATTACATACTCACGTCAGAACTGGCAAGAATGTACATATTTTCCTCAATCATTTGCAAAGAAGGTGTTTCATCAATATGGCACGAAATTGCGTAATCGGCAAATGGAACTCAAATCTGATTGGTTGACAAAAGATACGGAAACTGCCGACAATTTGTAAACAACAAGTTTCTCCCCACTATTTCTTGGAGGCAAAACATGGCGAAATTGAGAATGGGAAATCTCCGTTGAGGTCAGAAAAATCCGATATAAGTAGTAATGAGCATAACATTTACTAAAAGAAAGATTGGATTAGCTTGTAAATTCATTTTTACGCTTTTTGGTAACAAAATATAAAGCCATGAATACAATAACAGGCAAAATATATGCATTCTCCCGAAGGCACCGACGCTGACTTTGACTATAGCTTCGTGCATTCGGTTATCAAAGTCCAAGACCATACAGTTGACGGCACAAAATAATTTGAATAGATTGTTGTTCTAGTTCGAACAGGTGGAATGGTGGATCTATTATTAGTGTTGTAGCTGTAGATATCACTTAGTGAGTCCCGCATCAGGTCAGAAATGTATGGAGGGGTCAAACGATTTTACATTTTATAAAAGTCAGTCAGTCTATGAGAATCTCTTCGATCACTGAGTTCCAACCAGCCTGTCTCAGTATAAAGTTTTTTAAGGGTTCTCTGGTTACTATCCTGGCGGTCTCAACCTGTGTTATTTCCACTTTGTCTATAAGATTTTTTTCATTAGAATCCCATATTACATCCGCATATTCTAATATAGGTTATATAAATAATTTTCAATGTTCTTCGATCGAGGATAAATTAAAATTTTCGTAAGACATTTAGACGTCTATATGTTTTTTCTATTATGATTTCAATATAATTATTCCATGTACCATCATTTGAGATATATACTCCAAGATGTTTGTGACTGGATACTTCACTCACCAGTACGTCATACATATAAAGGTTCGAATGGTCTGGCGCTGGTTATGTGCGAAATGCCAAAGACATCGATTAGGTGTCATTCCAGAAAGTCAGTCACTGCTTGCTTAATTGCGACATGCCAACTTGAAGTGCTTGAAGTCCATGCTTAAGTGCGGACTGCCCACTTTTCCACTCTTAAGTGCGGTAATTTTAGCGCTTAAGTGCGGACATGTTGACCAAAATTTAGTGCATACTTGATATTTAACTTTATTGTAGGTAGATGGTCTGAATTTTTGTAAATATTGTATAATAAAATATTTTGCTGTTTCTACACTTTTTCAAACCCTAAGTGCTAGTTCTTGCAAGCAAAAACCACTTAATACACTAAACGTTTTAGTTTTATTTTTCCTTTCGGAATAGATCTGACATCAGTGCCGAAAGACATTTTCTCGTTTTTTTCATAGTACACATTCATTGTGTTTTATACATGTCCCCTTTTATGGCCATGTTATTTATTTATTTAACCTCTTTTTGTAATTAATTGACAGACATTTACCAATATGAACATTACAGTCACATAGAAGATTGAATATTGACTTGCCAGCACGCGTATCCATACATGTATTTTCTCATATATCCGACTACAGAATTTCTGATAGTACCCACATGACCTAAAAATATATATAATTTGGAAAAAGACTTCCTAGGACTACTATCATGACTATCTAAGAAATATTAAGAATCAAATGAATTCTGCTGAAATACAATAAAAGGTCTTCCAAATGAATATGGAATACGTTTTCAAATCTTAATTAAAATTAGATATAAATATCCAAAATTTTTACACGTCAGAACATTGTTTTTTTAATAAAGCCCTTAAATATATAAACGTGAATAAAGTAAAAAAAAAATAAATCCTTTAACAAGTTTAAGCTGTAGGTATTGTATTTCATACTTTCGTCTTCCAGTTTTTAGACAACCTGTTGCTATCCCGCCTCCTGTCTTCAAACATTCTCGCTTTCTGGTCACTACATTTCTTACGGGTGTTACTCTGGACATCCTGCCATTTCTTTTTCACATCACAATGTTCTGTTACCATTGAAACCAATATATTCAGTTCTTCCAAATACAAATTTTGTCATAATGCGTTTTATATAGACGCCTTACCTGGAGCGTTGCAGAGTTCCATTCTTAGTCGCAACAATTAAAATGTTTCCTCCTGTTTTGGTGAAACAATCGTATACGTGCACGTGGGAAAATCGTAAGTGTAATCGTATCGTAGACTTACGATTTAAGACAAGTTTTGTTAAACGGTCGCCTAGAATGTTCTTATTCAACTTATCTTACTTCTTCACTGGAAACGCGGTAATATCTCTATATCAGTGTTACGGTTGTGAAGGGACGAATTACTAACACATCCTAAAAATTTATCATCAAAACTAACACAAAATAAGGAATTCGTCTCGAAATGGGTTTTGTATTTCTTTCTATACTATGCATTTTTATTCCAGTTGCTATGACCGTTAGCCTTGCTGACGATTCAACCTCTTTAACTATAATATAATCAAGTCATACAGTTTAACGATATACGGACTGAACATGGTATTAACAATTCTGAGACACTCAAAAAGACAGGTATTTTTACTTGAGAGAGAGCGGGTTTATATGTTACCAGAGTATTTATCCAAACTGCTACACACTCGGCTGCATTTGAAATTTTGTAGAACAGCAGCAGAGTTGCTACTGGATACGTTTTAATCAATACTGGTTTTCAAACAATGACTGCTATTGCTATAGAACATCTGTCTCCTAACGACAAAGTATCAGTAATTGCTTACTGTATAGCGTTAACGGTTGAAGGTAGTCGCAAATCGTGTATTTCTAATTTACAAGTGTATTAATATGCTATCAAGTTTATTTGCAGTAGAACTTCGATAACTCAAACTAGATAGAATTTTTAAAACTATTAGAGCCCCTGAAGTCAATTTCTGGAAATTATCTGTTTCTTACAGTGACAGTTTTAGTAGGCCTGCCGGATGTATATTTGTTTAGGATCTAATATTGTGTTTAATGTATGTAAATATTTGTTAATTATAGGTAGTTAATTCGTTTTGCATAAAATTGTTTTAGATGTATTTTGTACATTGGTGTAAGTTCCTCGATTTCTCCAAAACCTGTTTTGTTGCATGCTGTTTATCTGCAATCTCAGTAAACACTAATCAGTCATGAGAGAATTGATATCTGTTAGTTTGTTAAGTTAAGTCGACATGGAGACTCGCTGAAAAATTCTGAGGTCAAAAAGTTAAATCGATTGATTTATACCCTTTTAGTGTGGCCTCAGTAAACATTTTAACACATGCTATATATTTACAACATTGTTGATTCTCTTATATATTAATATTTATGTGTTTTATCAACGTTCATTTTTAGATCGTATGTACATTTTGAAAATCAAAACGAACAATCTACTAATGGTTCAACAAATCATTGTCTCAGTCTATTGCTTTTGACAACTGGATAAAAAGTATTAAAATTTCATGTTGGAGTAGCCAGAATACTTATATAAACAAGGGATTATGTTTCATCTTATTTTATTATATTAGCCAAATTACAGGTAAAATGTGTTCGAATTAAAACAAAACATTTATAGAAGGAAAATATATTTATTTGCATGTGTTGGAATTGAAAGAAAAGATACATTTAAAGAAGGAAAATATATTTATTTGCATTAGCACTAAACAAAAAAAAAATAAATAGCACACAACATGTATACAGAATTGTAAAGTCATAACATGTCAATCAATATGCAGTAAATGTGATGCAGCATCAGCATACTGTACTGGTGTCATCTCATTATTTAACAAACGTGTCTTCAAAGTAGCAAGTCTGTTTTCCAGTTCCCTGTATTTTCTTTTCTTGAGAACACGTTTTCCACCAGCCCGGTATTGCAGTAAAGTACACGCATGGACAGCTTCTTCTTGGTTTAGCAGCTTAATCATGCTGAATATATTTGGGTGTGGAGACTCGACCAATTTTTTCAGTTTGCCATGCCACCCTTCAAAATGGTTTGTAGTTCTGGGACATTCTGTGGCATAGTGGTTCCAGAGATTTCTGTTGGTCTCCACCCAGTAGCTGGTAACATAATCAGTGAACGGAAGAGTAGGAATGTTGATATCCGCAGCATCGATTTCTTCAAGAGCATTAAACCATACATCCTCAACGCTGTTTGGTGGCAGTAGCGGTAGAACGGCAGCTCTTCGCACCAGTAGCTGAATGTTGTTGTTTTCTTTGTACGCTGTTTGTAAACCATGCTTCTGTTCGTTTCGCCAAATACACTGGGTATAATGAAAAAAAACAGCCTTTGATGTTGATATCTGGAAATATTTCAGCAACTGCGTTTCTTGCAGCAACCTCGTAGTCGAGAAACATAGTAGTTGGTTGAAGTAATATGTTGAATCGCTGGCAAATTTCTTTTAGTACAGTAAGTAGTCTGGTATATACATGTTGATCCTTTCCGGGTAGGAGACTGTAAACCAGTGGAAACATAGTTCCGTCAACCATAGCATGGAATGTGTACAGCTGGAAAAATAGTGCGGGACATGCATAGAATGTACCATCACAGTAGATAGTGTCTTCTGCTGTAAGATGTGTCAGGTTCTCACGAGTACTGAAGACCAGCATGCGTCCATTGGTGTTGTCATCTGCAAGGAGGAATGGTTGGCCAGTAGTTGTTTCTGCCCATTCAACATTTATTAAGATTTCTTCTACTGACATTGGTAGAGCTGGCAATGTCTTATGTCTTTCGTTGTACAGCTGGTCTTTGCACGAGTAGAAGGTTGGTATTTTTTCCACAAGTTGTTGCTTTTCAACATTCCATTCTCTGTTACGAAGTTTGACTATTTCTTCTTCATAAATTGTTGGAATTGGAGTAAGCTCTTTTCTGGCCCTGGTTTTCATGGACTGAAGAACATCATTGACTTTGAGCTGTGTTCTGTCTGGTTGGTGATTGTGGTTCCCACCTATTTTTGTTGGAATATTATTACGGGTATTTATAGTTGCTGGACAGTTACGGATGGAACACTGCCAGTAACATCTCTCTCCTCGCCTTGTCTTAACTTGAAACTTAAAACCATTATGTATCAAGTTCTGGTTGCCTAGTCTGTTTGTAGCAAATGTAACATCTAACTGTGCATTAGCCATGATAAACTGTTAATGATTGTATTAGCAAATACAAGGGTATTTATAACATAAAATTAGCTTGCAGTGAACACTGTTCAATGCTTAACAGATCTCAGATGTCAGCTTGGCCTCATCGGCAACAATGGACAATTTAGTCTAATTAATACTAATTATATCAAATAATAATTTATTAAATGAAATTAAGTAATCCAACATTTTCATGTTAAATAAATTTAAAAAAAAATATGAAGTAATCCAACATTTTCTAAATATTTTTATACTAAAATTAACAGATAAAATTACATTTTAAAAAGTTTACCTGGAAAATTAATTACTAAAACAACACATTACACAATAACAACATCTATTGTTCTGAGCATGTTGGAATAGCCAGAATAGGTAATTTTATAATGTTGGAATAGCCAGAAGACACCCATTATATATATAAATGATATTTTAAGTTTCTACAGTTGCTGAATTAATATATTATACGACATACTTGTTTTTCGCGTATTTACAAAATTATTAACTTACTCCCGACAATAGTATGTTTAGTTTCATGAAATTTCCATGAATGTAAAAATGACACACAATACAATAAAGAGACAGATTATATTACTTGATGTTAGTCTTATTGATCGTGTTGAGTGTAATACTTACAGTCCATGTAACGTATGTGACAAATTCGCTTCTCATACTTACATCTCCTATTTAACAAGTTAAATAATTTCGTTTGGCTATTTTAATGTGTTTCCAGTGTCAAATCATTTATTTTTGGTTGTCGAAATTAGTGTGCGGTCGTTTAAAGTTGGTAAACAATTAAGGGTGAACAGTAGTAAATGATTTGGCTGTAGTCAAAAACACTAACATTTCTGTGATTTGCATACCTTTCTAACATTGATCAGCATTTACCTGGACTAGGAAATTAATAAACTTTCATTTTCCATAAAAGAATATATGCCATATATATCCGTGACCAATTCCATTTTTCGCTAGTTAGAACATTTTGAGACGCTCCCAGTTTTACATGCAATTTCTAATGCAGTGAATGTACAAATACTACATTGTTTAAAAAGTTACCAAAATTTTATCTTGCAAGATCTGAGAAAAATTTTACCACTTTTTAAAACTTAATTTATGCAGGAGCTTACAGCTAAAATATTATACACATCTGACCACTATTGACCAAATCAGACCACAATGTAGTATTCAGTACTATACTTAATGTAGGGTACACAATCTGGTAACCTGTTACTGGTTCACATTTACTACTGTTATACCTTAATTAGTATTTATTCTATTTATAGATTTAATAGGACGATACTTTAACAGTTTCACCGTATTGGGACGGATTTGTTGTGAATCCGTCATTCAGAAAATCTGTGTCATGGTATGATTCGCGTTTACTTTAGGTTAAATTGTGTTCGTTTAAACGCTTTAGTGATAAAGACTTTTGGTATCGCCTAACCACCCCAATAGTGTACTCGTCCATGATATATAATCCGTTTTCGGCAGTGATTTGTAGAGTTGGAAAATTAAGGGTTGAAGAATTTTCAGTAGTGGTAGACAGCTCGAAAGAAGCTCGATTATAAAACAGAAGAAGTACGAAAGCGCAGAAAGGGTAAGTACAGACGAATAGCTCAGTATTCATTGTAGAAGTACAATAACCTTTCGATAAAGGTGCAGTGTGCTGAAGAGCAGCACGGGGTTCAGCATTGGTTAACTGTGTAGTGTTGAATGTTTTGGCGTGCTGAGAGGTAATTTCTAGCCGTATATTATTTTTATACCGAAGGTAGCACTGGGCTGAGGGGTTTCAGCAGTGGAAACTGGTGGGCGCCCAGACAATTTGGAAGCGTCGCTTTTATATCACAGCGTAACTTAAAAGCTTATTATCTGCTTAGAATCCGCTGTTGTAAAAAGCAGTATTTAAGCGACATGCATAATTACCGCTTAATTTTAACCTACATAATTAGCAATACTTTAACTCCACTTTTATCCAACTTAAACTATACTGATTTTCTAAGTAGAAAAAAGCGAGACTACAAGTAATTGATTATTCCTGCTTAAATCCAACTGATAAATATTAGTCATTCTTAATTTTATTACAAACCTACTTAATCCCTGCTGACTTATCTTAGTAAATTAAATTGAACGCTTTTTTCCAACTGAAAAAATTTAAAGCTGTGACAGGAAATACTTTTTCCCTACAGATTTAACTCTATATTATTTGTTGTCTGTTTTCCAATTATTTAGTGACTATCAAATCATAATATAATTAGTTATATTATTTTTATTTCAACCAAACTGCTTTTTAGCTTCACATATTAACAATTTACTATTGAAGAGCAGAAATAATTCACAAATGTCTAAGTAGGCAGTTTGAGTATTTTCTATCATAGAAAATGTTTGGAATTAATTATTAATACTTTAAATGAAGATTAGAGGACACTGATATTACACATGACAAAATTTAGTATGACCATGGCCTAATAACACTATTATTCTCAAAATATAAATAAAAAGACATTAAATTTACTTCTATGCTGTATGTTCTGCCAATTAATGGTACAATTGCGATGATGAATATTATAGCTTAAATATCAAATATTTTCATGCAATATTAAAAAAACAGAAATCATAAAAACACATTCACAATATAAAACAATGCTTGATACATTATACTACAAACTTATTTAGTAAACAGAAAACTGTTTACAAAGAAAAAGTATAATCATAGGGGAGATAACTCTAAAGGGGAGCCAACTCTACAATCTTTTGTCCACATTCAAAATACCACAATGGAAGCTTTACTTTCTAATAAATTTAATGTAACCATTTTTGTAATTGTTAACAAGCGATAAAAATAGTTGAGAACTATCTTCATATGAACAATAGAATAAATTGAACTTTTTACAACAGCATGTTTTAGTTTATGTAGAAGTGCTATATAACTGTTAAAAAGCAACATTTATAAACCAATGAATAAAATGGTATAGCTGTTGTTTTTTTTTTACTAGTGCATAATCAACACAATGAATATGATGATTATGAAGAAAGAACTATAAAATATATAAGATATAACTTTACTGATAAGATTCTCTAAAATATTTAATTTGTCAGTGGACAGTTTGGCTTCACCTACTAAAAATATTAAATGTCCAATTTTTTTTTCATTTTTTGGCAAACTGCTTTTCACAAAAAGAAGAAACAGTGCTTCTGCCTCTGATTTACAGTACATATATGTCTTCAGGGCACTTTTGAATGTTGACAGCAAGTAGAATATGGTGCTGAAAGTTATTTGTTCCCTTCAAATCTTCATAGAAACTAAAATCACTCCAAAACCAGACTTGTCAAAATGTTCTTTGTAAAGTTTTTCCGTCAAAACATCTTGATGTTATTATTCTTATTTTTCATTCCTTCTTGTCTTTGATGTACATTTTTTCCTGTTAAAACACAAAAACTAATATTGCAGAAAAAACTACAAAGAAAGAACATTCATAGCTATTATATAAAGTATAACGTTTGCAAATTCCACACAAAAATAGAATGTTGACATAGCAAAAACCTTTTATTTTGTTATTGGGAAATTTCTGTTACATGACAAGAGTTCATTTGTTTACAAAATGCATGTATCAATGAGCTACAATGCTTACTCGCTTACTCAAGCCACACTGGTGACCTGAGCAGAATCATTAGAATTATGCGCAACCTTAACTGCAGAGTATGTTCCTTAAAAGATCTGTAATTAGGACATTATATTTTAACAATTTCTTTGAATTATGTCCATTTGAAGAAGTTTAACACACTTTTATTTAGTACACTTAACTGAATACTCTAAAAATTATCTCCCCTTTCAGATGTTAACAGATTTTATAATTACACCCATATTCCCCCCTCTTTTTTAATTGTGTGGCTATTCATTTGTAGCTTGAATTCCCTTGACCTAATAATAATTTGTGTCACATTTAATTGAAATAGGCCCAGTATTTGCTATTTACCTTACTATTTTAATTACTATTGGTCTTCATACTGCATTTCAAAATTACTGACACCACTTCCCATATTTGTTGCACAATCTACATTGATAGTGTATTCTGCTAAATTATGCCAACAATTCTAATATTTCAGAGAAAACAATGTTATAAAGAAATTTTGAAAAAAAATGTCAAATTAAATATAAAATTTCCATTTAAAATGTATGACACGAAATGATTCTTTTGGCGACTAATATGAATGTGCATATTTCGGTACTTCTACGAATATTGTCTACGCAATGTGGACTATAGGTCACTAAGGTCAATAGTAAACATGTGTAAAAAGGTACTGCATCAACATTTGATATTTATCACAGATGAACACTATTTACACTGTGAACATATACGTAGGAAAATGTTGAAACTTAAAATATATTTACCTCAAGTTGCAGGCGGCAACGGGTGTCGTGCATTTCTTGGTTTCGAAATGGCGTGTGGTGACTATCTATACTTCTTTTCGACTTTTGTACTACTTTGTCTTCGAGACACATTGAAACCATCATTGTACGGGCCTTTTCTTGCTTTACTTTTGAACATATTTTGACCGTCGTTTGCCATTTTTGTTTTACTCCGGGTACTACACTTTGGATTGTACGGAAGTTCAACTGGTTACAAAGAAAGTATTTTGAAGGGTACCAGAGCAGGTATGTTTACAATCTCCACGTAAAGGATTCTGGGTATCCTACGTCAACCACAATCACCTCTGCAATACTATTGGTTGACATTATGAGAGATATCTCTCATGACTAATAAGCTTCGCGTACAAACGCAGTAATTTCAAAGTAAAACTGTATCAAAAGTATATAAATAGACTAAATGAAAATAAATAAGATCTCGTGTGTTATTTTACAAACATAGTTCTTTGTTTACAAACGTCACGGGCAGACGACAAATGTAGTCCCGCAGTAAATGAAGGATGACGTGTGGCAGAGGTTATATCTGGGAACCAGTTATCTTCTCAGTGCCGGAGAGTGGTATGTTTAATGTATTTATTTTTAATTTCTTTTTTTACTTATGTAATTATATTTTATGACAAATTGTTTGGACACATAATTGGGTAATTTTTTGTATATTTTTCGGCTGATGAAAATCTGTGTAAACTTGTGACGTCGATTTTCCAAAGCCCGCGCATAATTTGAATTATTCAAACATAGTCACATAGCTGCACAAGTTTTACGCTTTGGTTCAGTTAATTAAGTAAGTAGGATTGTTATTTACAGTCAACATATTTTATACATAACGAAGAAAACGACATACTGATGAAAGCAACATGACTTTTGTCATGATGATCTGGCATTATCGTTCATACGCATGTCACCGGTCATATATCTTTCAATGACCATTCTACCATTCAAATCTATGCATTAAGTGAAAACATACAAAAAACATGGCAAACAAAATACTATAGTGTTACTGAGCATTAAAGCCAAGCATTATAGGCAGAAACATAATTAAGAATACATGCACTAAAAACCATGGCATTTTTATAAGGAAATAATTAAGGGTATAAATTAAAACACTATTATTTAGCAGCAATATATATACAAATAAGCATAGCAATAAGCATATTATCTTAGTGCGTGATGCTGGGAGTCGTTAAAGTACAAATGAATTGGGAAATGCTGGCGAGACATATAAGTTATCAGATAACATGTTCCGAAAGATATGTTCTATAGAGGGATCGTTTAGACATGTTTGAGGGTATAGTTGTAAGTGCATGCATTATTAGATTTTGAATATTTGGGAATTTAACTGAGAAATCTAAATTACACTGTATTCAATTTGTATTGTGCTGAGAATTGTGTAGCTGATTTTTAGAATGGTCATATATTGCATATGTCTTCATTTATTATTTTGTAGACCAAGAATTCTAGAGGCCACCCTAACTATTGCTGTGAAAGAACCAATACAAGGAACAGCTACCAAACCTGCTCACCCATTCAGTCAAAACAACATAACCAGGGTAACAGAAATTCTTCTTGTATGTCCATGTGCAATAATGTTAATAAAAGAATAGCTATTCCTTTCATGTTTTACAAACCTGTAAATGACTGGCGTTATTTGATAAAATATCGTAAATTTTCTAGAAATATTTAAACACAAAGGTTACTTTAATTGTCAACACTGAGGTCGCCAGTTCAAGTGTCTCACTGCGGCAGGGTGTGCTCGACTCCAATTTTAATTGACAAGGATTGCCAGTTTTCCTACCTAAGGTCTGGTTTTATCCTGTTACTCTGGCTTCCTTCCCCAATATTTACAACATAAATATGTCTTAAGTTTTAATTCACGTGGACTGTTTTAGTTTTTTTATACCCCCCGCAAACTTGTTTGCGGGGGGGATATAGGAATCTCCCTGTCTGTCTGTCCGTCTGTCCACATCCCTTGTAAGCGCTTCTCCTCCTAAACCGCTTGACAGATTTTGATGAAACTTTACATGAAGGAAGTACATCATATGTAGATGTGCATGAAGAATTTTCGTCACGGTCGGATATTATTCAGGGGAGATCATTGGACTTAGACTTTTTAAATCTAGTATTCATTGTGAGACCTCGTAAGCGCAACTCCTCCTAAACCGCTTGACAGATTTTGATGAAACTTTACATGAAGGAAGTACATCATATGTAGATGTGCATGAAGAATTTTCGTCACGGTCGGATATTATTCAGGGGAGATCATTGGACTTAGACTTTTTAAATCTAGTATTCAGTGTGAGACCTCGTAAGCGCAACTCCTCCTAAACCGTTTGACAGATTTTGATGAAACTTTACATGAAGGAAGTACATCATATGTAGATGTGAAGCGGGCGTATCCCTTTGTGAGCGTGCTCACAGTCCACACTTGTTCTTGTTTTAATTTTGTAAATGTAGGTTTATGTTCAGTGTTTGCTTGTGAGATGAAACAATTTATATACATTTGTATTTGTAGTTTGTAAGCTGCTTAGATCTGGAAACAATAATTAAGTTTTTAAAGAGTAAACTTAAAGAAAGCACTTCGGATCATTGGTAAGTTGATGAAGTAATTATAATTATAGAACATCATTTTCATTGAACTATATTTTTATTAAATGTAACTAATACTAAAGACAGGAGAAAATTTTTTACTTGTATTCGTAAAGGAGCACACAAAATATCAAATAACGGTTGTTTACGCATATAACATACTCATTTATTAGGTTTTAAACTTTAATGCTTCTAAGAAGGGGAAGAAACTCATATTAGGAGAAGATAACTCAAATGAGTTTTTCTTGGACAAAACTCTATTAAACAAGTTTACATCTGCATGCTCATTGTGTTACAAATGTGTAAATTATATATATATGTCTCTTTTATTATATTTGTATAAATATCTTTAAATATTTAATACACGATTGTTTATTTTAGTATCGGGGCAAAATTTTTTAGCTATCTTTGGAAATGTTACATAATTCTTGGAAATATTTGTACATTAAATGAAAATCATTGTGATTTCAGAGTTATGTGCTGCATATGATAGTCCATCAAAAGAGAAATTAGGGAAGCGATGAGAGTGGAAAAGATAAGAAAAACTAAAACAGAAAGTCAATTAAAACTTTTATTTATGTTGTAAATATTTTGTAAATAGTTATTTTCATAATTATATTATGTTATGTTTAAAGGTTACAATTTGCAACTATAAATATGAATGCTCAAATAAACTTATATGATTGTATTTTTTTATCATTTTTTAATCCTTTTAAACAGAATGAAGCAAGAGCTACACAAAAACAAGTAAAAAAAAGACAGGTTTAGAAAATGACCAAATTTCAGTTTAACTCATGGAGCACAGGAATGCTGTTTTTAGCTCTAAAACAGTTTGACCTACACCAAATTTGAAATTTTTAATATCATGTATGCTTCAACTCCACATAGACAATTAAAATTTTATTTACACGTGAGAGGTTTACACTTATTAACAGACTTTTTAAATTTCCAGCTTAAAACGGGCTGACATCTCCAACTTAAAACACGCTGACATCTCCAACTTAAAACACGCTGACATCTTCAACTTAAAACACGCTGACATCTTCAACTTAAAGTACGCTGAGATCATACACTTAAAACACGCTAGTATAACCACCTAAAATCCTCTTTTGTACATTTACTATATTCCGCTTATTTACCGCTGACAACTAATTTGCATATTCCACTTCAAATCCGCTGTTTTGTACCGCTTAATCCCAACTTCACCTAATTTACATAATTCAGACGCTTCAGCCCAACTTATTTTACACTTCTTTACCTCTTATTGTCCTAATCACTGAACCAAATATGCAAATTAGTTTTAAAAAGCGGTATTTCAGCAGTTCATTAGGTAAATATAAGTTGATTAAAAGTAACGCTGATATACTGCTTTTATTCAACTTTAAATCAGCTATTATCAAGCTTTTTTATTAAAAATACCGCTGCAATCATACTTAAAGATAGCTTTTTCTCCACTTAAAATTGTCCTGGGGCTAGAAAAGTGATTCAGCAATTAGGCACCGTTGTGCTGACGAGCTATTTCAGCAGTGGTCTATAGTGCTGCTGTGCTGAGGGTGTTCAGCAGTGGGCATTGCAGTGCTGAGAAGGTGGGCTCAGCGTGCTGAGACTTGTAATAATAGTATTAAAGTTATAAAAACTTGTACCTTCTGAGTTTCTAGTTAAACCCGCTACCGTGCTATTATAGCTGACAGCATTGGAATCCGCAGATCAACTCCGGTACGATGTCGGTATATTTGAGTAACGTGGGGGTTGCACGTTACACGTATAAGTTAACGATTTAATCGTTCGTACATCGTCCGTACATCGTGCGTACATTGTCCGTTTATGGTATGGTATATCGTTTATTTCATCGTGTAGCGTATGGTTTAACGTTTTATTTGGCGTACATTGTTCCGTATATCGTGTAAGGTTTACCCCAGCGTTCATCGTATGGTTTATCGTTTTTTGTATCGTAAATCGTTTTGCGTTTTGTCTATCGTATATCGTATCGTTTTGTGTTTTATCTATTGTACATCGCATCGTGCATCGTATGGTATAACGTATCCTATATCGTATCGTACATCGTATCGTATAACGTTTTGTTTGGTTTTAAATTGTTTTACTTTTTTCCACATGATCAATTGTATCCCGGATGTTTATGTTTTGAAATCGGTCATTTTGACAACATGCAGACGGTGAAACAAGGACGACTCACCCTTTCGGTGCGGAATCTAATTTTGACTTACCGATCAGAGAATTTGTCGTATAAACAAATTAAGTGTATATTAGAAGAGACACATTTTGTGAAAACTTCAAAAGTTTCAATCTGGAAGTTTTTAAACCGGTACCACAAGAGTGGAAACATTCATAACAGACCACGCAATGTCGAAGGTAGAAGAACAATCAAGGACATTCATAAGAAAGTGATTGACTTTTGGTCGAGAGCAAACAGTGAGCGGACGTCTGCAGACCTCGTGCATAAATTGAGACACACATTTAATGTTTTTATTTCTAAGTCTGTCGGTTGGACAACACACAGGACCAAACAATACTGCCAGTTAATTAGCAAAGTTAATAGACAGAAGCGTGTCGAATATGCACTTCAGATGTTACGTACAAAAGAAACATTCTTCAATGTTGTGTTTGTTGAAGAGACCACAGTTGAAATGTGTTCAGATGGGAGGCAGTATTTGCAAGCCAGGAAACAGAAACCAAAGCATTCTTACAAGGTGTGTTGATACTTTACATACATACATGTACTTGTAAATAGTTGGTTGCACAATGCATGTTACACCTGTAGAATAAAATTCGTACATTTATCATCTCTTATCTAAAGCACTGCAATAATATATTTTTCAGTTATTTAATCAAAGGCAGGATAACACATGAAAAATGCATAACAAAACAAAAAGGCATGACTAAGGTGCAGATGTGACCTATACGGTTACGTGCATGTGTCAGGTGACCCTTATGAACCAATCCATTTCATATGGTAGGGATCTATCTGAAGAAAATATTGTATATGAGCACAAAAATAATATTGACCCCACTAAAATTTAAATGTTTATTTTTTAAGTAACTAAAAAAATTCCAGAATTTTTTTTTGCAATCTGAAACGCTGTACTAGTATTTAAATTGACAGTTTTGTGACGTCACATACACACGAGAGAAAGACTTTATTATTAACTGCATGGACACCCTTCAATGACCTATATATACATATATTTATATTTAGACATGAATTGTTCATTCATGCTTTAATAGTGACTAAACTCATTTCAGGTACATGTGTGGGCAGGAATTTCTTATCGTGGCAGAACAGACATATGCATATTTACTGGCATTATGGATTCAGTGATATATCAGAAGATTTTAGCTGACAACGTTTTACCTTTCGTTAGTAAAGTTTTTCCAGATGGATATCGTCTTTATCAGGTGAATATGTATTTTCATTTTTCACTTCATAAACTCTTTTTGTAGGGCATTCGATATGTGTTTAGAAAGTTTTAAGGAACAAAATAGTCTTCAGCAAAAAAGGAGAGAAATTTATGTCGATAGAAACTGAATCGATAACAGAAACATACAGCCAAAACAAACAAATAGTATATGCACACTCATACCAAGCAACCTGGATGCTATCATCAGAAAGGCAGCAAATACTGGTATTTGAACATTATTGGTAATTTTTTGTCAACATGGTTAATGTACATGTGATTCATAAAACTAGAATACGTGTAGCACATTAGGGTATACGTACCTATGTAAAGTTTTTAGATTCCTTTATTTGTTCATAAATATCCACTTACCAAAAATGTGAATAACTTAGAGTTTATATTTTTTCATATTTCAGGACAATGACAGCAAACACTGCAGCAAATCAACTAAGGAGTGGATGACTGTTAATAATGTGATTGATAAAGTCATGCAAACACCAGCGTCCTCTCCTGATCTTAATCCTATAGAGAACACCTGGTCGGCTATGAAGCAGTATTCACAGAATGTAGTAAAACCTAGGACAAAAGATGAATTGGTTGACGGCATTGTGCAGTTTTGGGAATCTTTAACTGCGAAAAAGTGTACAAGATATATTGACCATATAAATCGTGTATTACCACATGTTGTTTTGAATGAAGGTGCACCAACAAAGTTATAATTTGACATAAACCTTATCATACTTATGTTTATGCTGTGCATGCTTTTATTTGAAAAAAAACCATCTCACATTGTATCACATCCAAGGTCTGTCCCTTTTTAATGATTTTGAGCAGATATGAATATGCAGCTGTCATGGCTGTAATTGTTTTTGTAGGGGCAGCATCAACTGAATTGTTTTATTTTTGTTGTTACTTTTATTTAATAAAAGATGTGTTGTTGCCTTCGTTTTGTGTAATTGTTTTATTTTTAACAACACAGCTAGATGGGTTGGATGTTTTATTTCTTTTTATATAGATAAAGTGTAATCTCAAATAATAGTAAAACATGTATTTCAACTACACACATATCTGCATTTAATATCTCATCTTGTGCACAAAATAATGACTTGAAGAAAACATAGTAGTAAATAAAGCATGGTAATACAGACAATGGCGTAAGAACATTACAAATAAATAAATATTTTTCAGTTATAGACCCAGAATCAATGAATCAATCATGCACACTAACAACGCATTGATAATTACATAAATAAATTCACAAAGTTATCACACACACCTTGAAAGAGTCCATCACACAGACTACAAAATGTACACATGTACATAAACATGTTATTGACATCATCATTTATGATTTCGTATACCAGTGTTAATGCCAGTTATGCAGTTTTGTAGTGCAGAGTGTCCATATACATCACATATACAGTGTTCAATGGCATGTCGTCTCCTCGGTGATAGACCTAATCTTCCCTTTTTTCTTCAGAAGTGTCTGCCTGTAATTTCTTCTCCTGAATACAACAGTTTTACTAAATTCCAACCAAAGTTTTTGTCGGATACAGATTTATCTTTTACCTCTCTCAATTTATCCGGTTTTACTCTTACTTCAGTATTAGGCTCTGCTGATCTAAGGTCTGTTCAATTTCAAATATTGGACCAATAAAACATGATCCCACTGCATTTGGTTTTTTGCTGTTCATTATAGATGGCGCTACAGAGGTACTTGCTGCAGGTGTAGGGCTATCTTGTTGGGGTGCAGTGTTAGTTGGAATATGACTGTCTGGAAATACAAAAGGTTGAATGTTACTTGTTGTTTCAACAGAGTTTTGGAAGCTGGTTGTGGATGATATTGGTACTGCGTACATTGTAATAAACGTTTGGGCCAGAGTGGTGTTGAAAAATTCTGTGTCTGACAGGAAATCATCATGTGTTCTAGGCTGGGTTTGCTGCAGTATTAATCTTTGTAATTTAACTATTTCATCTAATTTTTTCTCGACTGAATTGCAGCTGTCAACTTGGCAACTAAAGTCGTTGGTGCTGGCCCTTATTTTACTGAAAAGGACTGATGGCTGTGTTTGCGTCTCCATGTGAGCGGTTTCGGTGGCATTACTTTTAAAGGATGGAGTTGGTGAGACTGGCTGGGAGACTTGTTTACACGTTGGGGATGAGTGGAGTGTATTATGAATTGGTGAGGCTGATATACGTATTTCACCCATATATTTAATCAATTCTTCTGAGGAAATAAATATCAGGACATCATCAGTCTGCATAAAGCGGATTGTTCTTCCAACACTGTTAATTTGCATTTCAAGTATTTCATGTTGATCAGTTGTTAAGTCTTCAATATAGTTGTGTTGTCTTCCTGGTTCTGAAGGATTATTGTAATCTCCACTGCCCTGGTATAGAACAGTAACTTTCCTGTCATTTAATCCTTAAATAGAACAAAAGAATTTTGGTTTATGTGTAATAAAGAATATATATAAATTACAGTTTTTAGACATGATTGTAAGTTATTTAGACTTATCTTTGCAAAACAGAGTTTAAAATTTCTGCCAATGATGAATCTTTGTGGAGTATCTAAACATTATTTGGATCTTTAATAAACGGGTAACGATATTCCGGAAACGGAACTGTTTAAGTGACAGGGAGCTGTCATTACTTGAGTTCGGGGAGACATTTTTATCAAATTACTATGTACACATTTTTTACCGACAATATTTTGCAAAAATCCTATGTGTAATAGACGTTTTTTAAAAGTAACATGGTAAAAAATGTAAAGAAAATTACTTACCTTTTTATCTTCAAGGTGACTGAAAAGGGTCTTCCAAACAGAATATTAGTGTTTAATTAATTCTCCACTTAATCCACTCCAACTTTTCACTAAATGCACTTCACACAATTATTAATTGCAATTGTTTGTAAACCCGGTTATTATTTATATAATATATGCATTATGGCACATAATGTACTGGCTTCCATTGGACACGCCCTATGATGTATGGTTTCAGATTCTCTGTACACGAATCTAATTTTAAAAACGGGTTAGTATAAAATACAATTTTGCATGCCTACTACGCAAATAAATGTATCATTTATATTTTAAATATAAAATATTTATGTAATATTGCTAAATTCTTTACAAATACAGAACCAAACGAACAAATCCAATAAATGCACAAACAAATCATTTAAATTTAAATGTATATTTTTACTAATGACCAGCCATAATTGAATCCTTCTTATGCAAATGAAAAAAAAAGAAAAAACAAAAACAAATAACAAAAAAAAATAGAAAACCCACAAAAATGGGTCCTTAGGTTATTCAGTTTCGAATTTTCATTTATTTATTAATACAAATGTTGTTTCAGAGAAAAGAAAACGAGAAAAAAGGACATAAAAACTATTTCCCTGACTTATTTTAACACTTCCAAGTTATGACCCAATAAATTGTTTTCTAAACTATTGAAACAGGTTGTTTATTCACTTTTCAAAGCCTAAATGTGATGTCAAACAACGTTTTGATCTTGTAAGCTTACAACCTGTGTAATTACAATTACAGTGGTGTTCATATATGGCTTCATCTATTACACATGTCAATAGTTAACATGAATTTCTCCAAGTTCATATACAAAAGAAATAATGTCTCCATTATCATTTAATTTGTGAAACATATAATTATGTATTTATATGTCTCTGATACATATTCAGGTTTACACAATTTTGGCATTTTAATTATTTATAAAGACAATCATTAAAATTCAAATACATTAAAAAACTTTAAGCTATACTTTTTTCATTAATATAACGTGAATGCAGTTGTTAAATTTGTAAAAAAAAGATTGCTGTATAATTAAGATAACTGTTACTGTTATGCAACAGTGCATCAAATTATTAAAGTTCTTAAGTTTCCGCGCGCTAATTTCAAGCCTATAATTATATTTTTTTGTGATGTTAAGTTTGCATAGTTCTGAACCCGGTGTTTTCTGGCTTTTTTAAAAAGAAATTATGAAATTGATTTTAACTTCAACACTAAGAAAAGATAGTGATAGGGGTAGAACGAATAATCGTAACCTCACCTTGTTTTGGCGAGGGCACGAATTTAGTCCCATTACTCATAATGTAGCAGAGCGGGAGTGAATCAACCACCGGCACTTTGATGTCAAAAAGTAGTTAGTTGCATATATAATCACCATGGTCAATCGTATATCTTTCGATAGCGTCACCATACGTGATGATAATATTGCCGTTTTAATAATCCGCTGTGCGTTGTGTATTTAATGTCATTCGTGTCTCAGTTTAATTACGCTTACTACATGAAAAACATTAAGAGCCCCGAAAATGGTGTGTTGCATCTTGTCTTTATGTAAGTTACTGGATTCTTACTACGGAATGGTGGTTGTTACAGTATGCTAGTTAACACGATTTTTCATAAATTAGGTCACATTATCCATATACGGGAAAATGATCAACATAGCATTTTCCACGTGCATTTTCAAAGACGGAAAGAAAATTTGGTTAGGTTCGCAATGTCTTAAGCTTTAAAACGTAAAAGAGATGTATATTATGTTTGAATTGTGTATAAATAAATCGAAGTTAGAATTTTTTGGCTACATTACGAGTAATAGGACTGAATTCTGCTGTTAATTCGACAAATCACAAAACTAACATCGGATTATAAATGCAGTAACTTCGGCCTGTGATATGGTATACTTATGATTTTATTTGCGATTTTTAATTTTTAATAAAGATTTTTGTTTTTGGAGTCTAGTACACACTGCCCGCAGTGAGAATCAAACCAGCAATCTCTGTTTACAGATCACGTGATCAATAGTAGACGAACTACCTTAACCACTCGGCCACCGAGGCCACTTTAATGAAGATCTATTTCGGATGGTAAGGGGGTACCAGTATGTAATACAGATATCTGTAAATTGAAACCATTTCTTTATCATCGGCTATTTGTATGACAAAAGGCAAAAATACTGGAAAAGAAACAAAAATACCGAGACAGAAGGGAAACATGTGATAAATACAAGGAACTAAAGTACATCCATTGTTTGTACATTTAATTACTGTATAAATATAACAATATTTAAGTGATAACGATATCAAAAAAATAATTTATCTCTTTTCTGTAATCCGGTAACACAATTACACATGCACTTTAAACTACATTATAAAACCATCTTTATCAGACACGTAGAAAGATTCAATAAAAAAACGACCATATATATATACCTGTGCAGTACACTGGTGGCGGCCACTCTGGCTACTTACTTGCAGACCTCGGGTGTACACAAATCTTTTTATTTTTTTTTTCATTTCTATTTATTTATTTATATATCTATTTTTCTTTATTTCATTTCTTTATATATTTATTTCTATATTTTATCATCATTTCACTTTTATTATTGTATTAGTTTTAATGTATTTTTTCCTAAATAACTCCAAAAAAAAGTAAATATGTACAAGTTTTAATAAAAGCCATTAGGCAGTAAGTCTGTGCGAGACAGTTTTACAGGAGTAAAGGCCGTTAAAAAACTCCAACAGTAAGTAAGTAACAAACGACGCACGAAACGATCGATGGACGAAACGATGTACGATACGATACAATAAACCATAAACTATACGATGCACGAAACCATGCACTATGTACCATACGATAAACGATACGATTAACCATACGATTCGGCAAACGATACACGCAACGATGCACCACACGTTGCTTTATACGATTTAATAAACGTTTAGATTGTATATCGTGTATCATTTCGTTTTTGGTGCATCGTCCGTCCATCGTGCGTAAATCGTTCGTACATCGTTCGTTTTGTTAACTTATACGTTCCGGGGACTGTAGGTACTTTAATCTCGAATTTCATAATTACACCCCATGATCTATCATAGACTTAAATATGTGTACATATCTTTTTTCGTAGGGGTTATTGTATCATTTGCCACATGATGGCAGGTCTAAAAGAGTCGATGAGTCGTTCCTATCCCATGTAAAATACGAACATCAACCGCACAAAAATATTTTTCCGAATGTAATCAATCACGCATTAAATTTTTGACATTTCTATATACTATAACAACAGTCCTTTCGTCATATGATATTTTTAAATGTTTATTTGTTCCATTTGTATCGTAAGAGAACATAAGGTTATTTAGGTTTAAGTCAGCTACTTCTATGTAAGAACAAAACATATGGCCATTGTTTTTAATTTATTGTATTGTCAGGAAGGACTTTTACACTATTGCTGTATTGTTCCCAAGATAGTGCACGCAATGCAAATAAATTGTGTCTTGTCAAAATGTACATATTACAAGCACTACGGAAGACCATTAAACTGTTTCTGTCCTAAGTAGGACTGAAATATTGGTTGCTGCATATTATTCAATAATCTATTAATTACGTAAAGCATCAAGACTGTAAAGGGTTTTCATTACATATATTGTGTTGAAAAATGTAGTGTATTTCATTTTTATCTGTTGATTATGCTGTACTTACTTTTTCTTATAAATTATTATAATATGTTTACTATTATTAAACAGGAGGTTGAAAAAATCTGTCCATCATCATTTTTATCAATCGTTATCTCATTGGATTGTTACTGTTGTGTTTGTTTTAAATGATAGTATTAACGAAATGTTAACCAGTTTACTCTTTAGGCTGAGGTTATTTCGTGACCGTATTTTAAGATATGGGGTCACATAATCTGTAAAAAAAAAATTTTTGTTATTCTTCTGGTATTTTTGTATTTTTTAACATGTAATGGATTTTTGTGTACAAATATCTTGTATTTATGTCTTGTCAAAAATGATAAATAATTATTTCATTTTCTTATGATGGTTACTGGTGACGGTTCTAATTCTTCGCCCCTCCCAGGATGCTATAGTAATAATGTTATGTGTATTGGCCCTTTTCCTGTTATTAATGGATCTGTTGTTTACACATTATCCTTTCCTGAAGAATATTTGCTACTGACACCCGACACAAAAATAGAAATACGCTATCAGACGGAAGAGTACACTTCGAGATTAAACTAAACAAATTAGAAACAAAATAAAGTTAAAACATTCTAATCAATTTCTGAATTTATATCTGCAAGTGATGAAAGTTAAATATCAACACATGAAATACACAAGAGAAACAGAAGAATTTAGATATTCTGTACTACCTAGTATGATAAGAATGTGTGTGTGAATTTTTAAAACAACTATATTTCCAAATAGGATAAAAGATGTAATAGACAGTTAAATAAGCAACAGAATCGCTTTATGAAAATCTTAATTGATATATTAGATGTTGCTGTAGTATGTCATTATTATTCTTTGTATTCAAGTGCTGAAATGAAATAATGCGTATAGGTTGGAAATTTATACTTATGTAGACTTGTAGCGTAGTCTTGTCGACATCTACAAAAGAAGTCTGTAGCTTGCACAGACCACGATATTCTCAGAACACGTCACTTACTATGGTCTGCGGTCAGGTTTTCTGTGTTTTGACATCACTCTTCCCAATCCGCCACCTGTGTATGTGCTAGACAACTTAAAAAAATATACCAATTATTAAGTTTGAACTTATAAAAATCGAATGGGTACTGGTAAATTAGAAAATTACAAAGAGTAATTAAACTTAGAAAAATTAAGACCAAACTTGAAAAACCTAAGGTTGTAGTTATCGGTCATCACCTTGCTGGTATGAAACATTATCAACTTAGATAATATACGATGTTATTTGTTTTGTGATATGCTTAACCATTTAATAAATATCTGTTGCACTTAGGAGAAGGGTGTAGATTTAGTCATTCAACTGAAGTAACTGTCATATACAATGATCTTTGTCATTTTGCTTTTTTTATCGGGTTGTTGTTATGGATTTCTATTTGACAGTACACCCCAATCTGCAACAACACGTGCTTCACTAATGGATGATGATCATTTTAATGAGTTAATGAAGTTATTACATGCAGAAAGACAGTCTCGCATTCATCTCGAAAACTTTGTCAAACAACTACAACAAGACATGATCATAGCCAAACAAGAAATCTATGCACAGTTTATGGGCTACGTAAATGGGACAGTTACTGCACTGATCAATGACAATGCGATTCTGGAAGAAAAGAACAAAATACTACAAGCAAAATTCAACTCGGTGACACATGAATTCGATCAGTTAAAGCATAATTATACTGTGATTGAAGAAAGAGCTGTGCAGTTAGAGAGAGATGTCTCGTCCATTAAGCAGTTAAAAACGATAACCGACCTACAGTGTATTTTTAAATTGACGAATGAAACGGAACAGATATCTCAAAATTTACAAATGACATACAATCAATTATACTCTGTTATAAACGAGGCGAACGCTAGAAAACAAGATTTTATTGCTCTTTACAATAAAGTGGAGGCGACGGAGAAACAGTTGGAACTTAGGACCGCGGTGTTGACACAGGAGTTGTATAATGTATCTCTAAAAGGTAAAACAATACTTAGTAATTTGAATAGTGCAAAACATATAACACTTTTTGTTTTGTTAATTAATAGTTAACTTGAAGTGCAGAAATGATCTTCTCTTCTTTTACTTCCACAATACTGGTATAGCAGTAAGAAAGTTATTTATTATAATATGTTGTAAACTACAATTCACATTGTAAAATCAGATAGGCTTACATATTATATCCCACTTGTAAAGTTTATAGTGCTTCGAAATTCAATTTCCCGACTGTGTGCCGTCGTATTAGATACATTATTTTGTTATATGCTCTTTCTGCAATGACCAATTTTACTCACAAATAAGGCTATAATACATTAATCTGCGGGGTTTTTTTACTTTACATGTGAATGCTTTTGTTTTATTTAAGAAGTATTTGAATGGTGCCCTCATGTCAAACATGAAGTATATGTTCAAAATTCAAGACGAAATCAAATTAAGATAGAACGAATCATTTTAATCAACTTATGTGCAGAAAACTTTGAAGCGACTTAATGTACTCATTTTACTGACATCCAAAAAATACGTCTTTAATGTAAAAACAGAGGTAAATTTTCAGAACACTCCTTACTCTCTAGTCAGCGACCAGGTTTTGAGTAAGCTGACACACCTAGCAAACACATAGACATCCTAACACACATTCACAAACACCTAAATGAGAGATTGTTTGTTTGTCAATTTGCTAAATGGAAATTTTCTAAATTCGCACAATTTCGAATACGTCAGTCAACATTTTTGGTCCATTTTTGTGAGAAAACCTATGTTTTAAAATACTCATTTGCAAGAACAATAAGTTTGGCATCTCCACACCACAATTTATTTTATGTTTGGAATAAAAATAAACAAATTTAAGAACAATACATTCCTTTTTAATAATCAGAGCATTTGCTGGAAGAAAGCCAAAATGTGACAACTACCAGACTTGATCAGCAGATTTCCATGCTAAACAAGATGTCAAACAGAGGTGAGTCCGTCCATAATTTTAAAATAAAACTTAAATAATTGGATTGATAGCAATAATAGGTACAATTAGACAGTTACGTTTAATAAAGATATGCGAACAGTTAATACAATTGTTTCCATAGATGCCAAGTAGTGTAGACACATGTATACATTCAGTAAAATATACGATTTATAATTATCACAAGCGTGTCACATCTTGCAATACAAGATCGATTATGACAATAATAAATATGTAGTAAACACCAAATATTTTTGAAGTTGAATGTAGGGTTTTCACTGTGTATGGTATAGGTTTCATTTTTGAATCTTTATCAGGTGTGTTAGTTTTTTAGCGATGCATTTGTCCTTATTACGAGCATTGTGCATTTTATACAACGTGTTTTTATATCATGCTGTTTCAAGAGTTTCCAAGAAAGTTAACGATTTGTTACTTTTCAATGTGAAAGAGAGGCACAAAACAGATTAAGTATGATGAAATATGATATTTATGGTATGGTTATTTTTACCCTTAAAGGCGATAACTGCTAGTAGACCTTTGCAATTTACACGTACAGTTTTGAAGATACTTTGTTTATTAATATGGAAACATATTTATGTTATATTTACCTACTAATACATAATGTACTTATTTACCTCACAAATATCAAATGATTAAAATTAAATTCCAACATAATTTGTATTTGAAACTGTTTTTAGTAGCATAAAAAGATTGCCGTTTTGCATCTTAAGATAATATTAAACACGATTTGACGTGTTAAAGTCGAAATTATAGCACTAGAAAACAAGTTATAAATAAGATCTGTTTAATTTTTAATATATTTATATCAATCTGCATATCTAGACAAGTTAAGGGTGAAATTTGTTGCAATTTGAAATAGACACCACAGTTTGGTTGATTTAAGTTTGAATATATTTATATCAATCTGCATAACAATACAAGTTAAGGGAGAAATTAGTTACAATTTGAAATAGACACCACAGTTTTGTAGAAAACTGACGTCACCATCTCGATAGAGTTCTACATACACTTCTTTGACCTATGGCTTTCAAATCATTCAGATACTTATAAATTTGTTGTTTCTTTACTTGTTTTCATTATTAATAGTTGCTCACTCCTTTAGATTACTAATCAATCGATTACATTCTTGAATACTATGAGAATTATATGATTGAACTTCTAATTTCTTTTAGAAGTAAAGATTAGTATAAGCACAATATTATTAAATATTGATTGCAATATTATACATTAGCCTCCCACTAAAGCTTGTAAAATGTATTATTTATATAATATTATTTGCATCCGTTTTTGCTTAAAAAGATTTCATTTTGGATATTGTTTTCAATTAATATTAAAATATTTACTCAATTATCAGAATTGTACACATTTTAAACAACTTTTATCATTGTTTGCTAACCCGCAGTACTCCTCATCCTAAGACAAGTAATGCAATAAAAATAAAAATTTCTAAACAGGTTATAAAGGAAATAGTTTTTTGTCGCTATATTATGGCGTCTAGATTTTATAAAGAGGAAGCCGTAGTACTAGGAAACACCGGCCTTTTGTTGGAAAACTGGCAATCCTTACGAATTAAAATTGAAGTCGAGCACACCATGTCCTCAGTGAAACTCGAACCCGCACCCTCAGTGTTGACAGACCACGTGTTCAATAGTAGACGAACTACCTTAACTTCTTGAGCCACCAAGGCCAACATATAGGAAATATACCTTAAATATCAAACACCGTCTACTCAATCAATTGAACTCCTATATAACAACGGGTTTTGAATTTAAATTTACCATCCAGCGTTAAACCTTAAGAATATGTGTATTTAACCGTTTAAAAGGAATGCAACGGACTCTTGTAAGTTATCCAATGTCCGTCATAGGTGCCTGTAAAGATAACTCACCTTCTCGGACATTAATTTGACAGAGGAATTTTGATAGTTCTGTTTTCTTTTCCAGTTTTTGCAGTGGCGTGTGCTTCACCATCTAGTCAAACTGTGAATCAGTGGTGTACCATTGCCTTCCCAGTTATTAAAACAATCAGTGGCATTACAGATATTGCATCATTCCAATCTTCTGGGCTGTTTAAGTGTGAAATGTCCGGTACATATTTGATTGCAGTCTACATCGTGACTGCATCTGATGATGGAGGATTCTCTATTGCAAAAAACGGAATAAATTTGGCTAGTGCATTTATGTCACGCACGGCAAATTATCAAACTTCTACAGCAATACTCGTAGAGAAATTGAATGCTAATGATACTATTCGTATATATTCTAGGAGAAACATGGTAGTTTATGGAGATTACGAGTCCTGTCTCACCATCTTACAAGTGCAGTAGTAATAAGTATCAACTTAGGATTTCTTAAGGACTGAATATGCTGCTTTGATTTTGTAATGTATATTTAAAACTACCATTCTTTGTTGACCGATAAACGAACATGATAACATTCTTCTAGCGAAAAGTCGAGCTACCCCTAATTCGATACATCAGCATGTAACGTCATGTTCTTTGTTAATTCTCTTTACGGTAGCCATTCTAATAAATTATTTTCTTGCAATTAATAACATGTGTATACTGTTTGAAAGACGCATGGACTAACCAAGGTGACCTAATGGCCAAAGCTTTTTTAGCTTAATAGATGCGACAAGTTCTACTGTGTGTTGAAATAAAAGAATTTGGCACTGTCTGTATGAGATCCAGTCACGAATAGCCAATACCAGCGGGAAGCCGTCTTTTGTTCACTTTGACCTGAAACAACTAGTCTTCTGGCAAAATAATCTTTGTTTAAAAAAACAAATCTCATTGTAAACAACAATTCTGCATTTGCTATTGAAACTATCATCAGGCGACAAATGAGCGTGTTAGTTGTTTACAAATTGAATGGTCAAACACAATTGTATTTTAAATTTTTGAAAACTAAAAAGCAAATCTTGAATACATCATCTCCCTTAAAGTCCATTCAGAAATTATTCATTGGCATGACGATGATCTGCCTGAACTTATATTTGGTCTTAATTTGTTCAGAAATGAATAATTGCCAACATACATCGTGTTTAGGTAAAACTGGGATCAAATAATTTAAAGTCTCAATCAATTAAAATTTAGCTGAACATTGTAAGCCCATATATACTAAAACCTGCGATTTGCTTGAATGTTCTTATTCTCTATCCGCAAGTTTGACAATGGAAAGGGACATTGCAGAGACACCTAGGTTTGTTTTAAATGTGCAAAAAAGGTCATAAAGGCACTATAACTGCGAGGTATTAACTGCAGTGAAGCTCATCTTTCTCGAAAGAGCCTATGTCGCTCACCTGATTTTATAGGCAATGATGATGGCATTTCCCTGATGTTAAAGTAAGTCCTGTAATTTTCCAAACAATATTACTAGAAAGCTTTGTTTCCATTGGTTAACCGGTTGTATAGAGAAGATTTTTTCATTTGCCCATAGGATCCTATGTTAAACTAAGTCCTGCGGCGGTGGCGGCCATTTTGAATTTTCAATTGCCATAAAAAACATAAACTTTATAGAGGACCATTCAAACAATATTGCTAGTAAGTTTTTGTTTCCATTGAGTAACCGGTTTCAGAGAAGAAGCCTTTAAAAACTTTTTCCTACAGGGTCCTATGTTAAAGTAAGTCCTGCGGTAGCGGCCATTTTGGATTTCCAATTGCCATAAAAAACACAAACTTTGTAGAGGACCATCCAAACAATATTGCTAGTAAGTTTTGTTTTGATTGGTTAAACGGTTTCAGAGAAGAAGCCCTTTTAAACTTTTGTTCTCATAGGATCCAATGTTAAACAAAGTCCTGCGGTGGTGGCCATTTTGAATTTCCTATAGGGATAAAAAACACAAACTTTAAAGAGGACCATCGAAACAATATTGCTAGTAAGTTTTGTTTCCATTGGTTGACCGGTTTCAGAGAAGAAGCCTTTAAAACTTTTTCCCATAGGGTCCCATGTTAAATTAAGTCCTGCGGTGGCAGCCATTTTGAATTTCCAATTGCCATAAAAACACAAACTTTATAGAGGACCATCCAAACAATATTGCTAGTAAGTTTTGTTTTGATTGGTTAAACAGTTTCAGAGAAGAAGCCCTTTTAAACTTTTTTCCTATAGGGTCCTATGTTAAACTAAGTCTTGAGTTGGCAGCCATATTGGTTTACCAATAAAAAAAACCACAAACTTTGTAAAGGTCCATCCAATGAACATTATGGCCAAGTTTGGTTTCAATTGGCTTAGCGGTATCAGAGAAGTAGATGAAAATGTAAAAAGTTTACAGACGCCGACGACGACGACGACGGACGCAAAGTGATAACAATAGCTCACATGACCCTTTGGGTCAGGTGAGCTAAAAAAATAATTTCCCCTATCCTGAGACACATTGTCTTTTCAGATAAACAAATAATCCTTGCTCCCTGCTTCATCGTCGTATTACAGCGTGATTACTAAATATCAGATACAGCCAAAACGCATATTCAGCTGGTACACTGATAACAAATACGGTACCGTTAAACTATTGAAAAAATCATATGAATCTTAACAAATATTTACAACTCCATTAACTTCCACAACAAGCATAGAAATCTAGATGATAAAAACTTGATAAGCTGTGCGCCCGGTGAATAACCAACCCCATTTATTGGATCTTAAAATAGAAAACCCTGTATATACTGGCAAAATAGTTTCCAAACAATTCACCTATTTGGAAGCTATAATGGATATCATAATATAATTGTCGCTTTTGTCGCGATTAATTCTCATGAGGTGAGGTTAGTAGTTAAAGCCTATGTTTGTTGTATAGGTCTCCAAGAATACAAACGTCTAAAGTATTGTGACAACCATATAATATATCTATCCAGCGGATTTCTGAAACATCAGAATACAAGGTTAATATCAAATACGTCTACAAATTAAGCACAACACTGTTAGAATTAGAATTTTAACACTGTCAAATGTTTGCTTACCCTCAGCGGGATTTGAACTCACACCGTTGTGACACTGTGGCACCAATTTGCCTACACTATGTCCAGCGGTCAAGACCCCTGGGCCAAATCCGCTATATATACTGACCTTCAAGCTGTCAGTGTTAAATATTTGGAAGACCAACGAATTACTCTTGGTTAATATTCCTCTAAAATCAAATACCGTAAAAGTTTTTTTAGCAGTTTATTTAATTTTCGCTATTTAAAAGGAGTAGAGCCACGAAGCGCGATATCGGCCCTACGAATTTCGAAAAATATAAACAAGTATAATTAACTTCTGATTTATGTAGTTTGAAAGATGCACCTTGAAGTTTAGAACAGTGTATTCAAAATATAAATATGACGACGTCATTGTTTATTGTAAGCTCCGGAACTTGCTCGGATTTCCGAAAAATGAACTTTCACCCAGTTTGTTTAATGTGACCGCACGTTCTGACCATTGATATTGTTTTTATTTGTTTTTCTTAAACATTTTACTTCATTTTTCATAAAAAAAATTATGATGGTCAGAGAATGCGGCCAAGACTTAACAGTTATCTGGTAAAGGAATTCAGGAAAATGGAGGTTTACTTTCTATCAGGAAAAAATGTTGAATATACATATAAATACAGAAGAATAAATAATTCAAACAAAGAAGAATGTAATTAAACATCATTAACTAGACTTCTCAGCCAAATATTCTTTATGGAAATAATATATAACTGACTTTACTCTACACTACAGAATATATAATATATATTTAACACATTCGATTAAAAAATACAATCATAAAAAAAATAATAAACAGGAAATAGAATAAAAAGAGAAACAGAGAATTAGGCAATTAGTAGAAAAATTATACAATGAAAAAAAAAGAAGAATGCAGGTCGACGGAAATTTAATGCCAGAAGATAACAGACGACAATTAAAATAATGCTGATGGAGACAAACGTTCCGATGTGAGAACATTCATGAGCAGATTTATTGTTATCTTTTAGAGTGTATATGTATTGAGAAGGTAAGATTTTCTTACAAATCATCTATCTTCTTCACGGCAATTTGTGGAAATTCTTTAAGGAATGAAAATTATTAAATTGGAGAGATATGTACATGTATCGTCCATTATTATGTTTATAGGCTACGTTAGTCGTTTGTCTACACTCACAAAACTTAAAATTATTCTCAGAATGTAGGAACCTCCCCCCCCCCCAAAGCTACCGGCTATTTGACCTTTATTCTTCAATATTAGGAATTTATAAAACAAATTAAATTATTTCCATTTAAAGTATGCAGGAAAATGTCCACCCATTTTCATTCTAGATTTAAGATTTGTAAGACAGAAAAGACTGCCACAGATGCTAACAATGCACACACAAACATGACAAATGTATGATTAAACTTGCTATGATAATGAGTAGGATTTAAGTTTATGTGTTGTCCGTCTTGTTTTGCATTAAACAAAGCAATGAATGTTTTCTATATTTAAAATGTACAATACATTTAATCTTTCTTTGTGTTGAACAAGAAGTAGAAAATGACATCATTGCAAAAATATGTATATTCAATGGAAAATGCGCTATTATAAATTCTTTAAAAAATTGTAAGTGATATTTTATTGTAATTTAATTAATATGCTAAAAGTTACTTCCAAAATACTAATTATTATTATTGTGTTTTAATCTTGACAGTTAATAGGAAACATCGTATTTGAAACCTCCGGAATCGAAATCATATTTACTCCCGGTGATTTTCGTAATTTATTTGCTTTGTACTGGTTTCCGCCAGTATTAACTCGATGGGGTATTGACAAAGATAAGTCAGGCGGGAACCAGCCTAGGCGGTTTTGATTATTCCCCTTTGACAAAAAATGTCACGTAAAATATTTCAGGACGATTCCTGATGCAAATATCAATTAAATTGTTCTATCTATTCCCGATCTGGATTATAATTACGCCACTTCACCAAATATCCGCGCGAAATATTGCCAATAATATTTTTAAGGGACAAAACTTGAAATGTAAACGCAAAATGCGTCTAAGCGTTCGTTGGTCGGTGCATCGTACTACACTTGTTACGTTCGCCAACTGGGCGATCTAGACACAGGCATTTGGTCGCCCAACACAAATTCTACTCGCATTGGCGACTGGGCGACTGTTAAGTTTCATCCCTGTTAGTACCCAAAGAAATAAAATTGTTGAAAAAAGACATTATGCACCATTAGATACACCGGATGTAAAACGTAGGAGAAAAAATCCAAATGCAAGTCCGCAATCAGCCGCACTCCCAATACCCAGTTCAGCCAGTAGCCGTGCATACTGTTTCTTATGCACAAAGCCAGGCCCAAAACTCATAGTAGTACCCAAAGATGTTCGTTATCGAGTTTTTATTGAGATGGAGGAAATTATTCCATCTAAAACTAGATGCTGTCCGGGTCACTTGCAAGATGGTTTGATGACTGCCGACGCATTACAAAATATTTCAAAATTATCAGACAGCGTCTTTGTGAATCGCTCAACAATCACAAAATTAATAAAAGGTCTTCGTGCAATTGCTCTTAAAACTAAATCGAATAGAATAAACTTTGACAGTCTTAATACATTATCAAATTCTGACTACATTGAATTAACAGGAATAACGAAGGACAACTTTGATGATATTTGTAATTGCATTTGAAACTCTATTCGAAACACCCCTGTCAGGACCAAGCGTACTAACATTAGAATATTTCTTTTTAAATTAAAATCAGAAATGTCCAACAAGTTGATGTCTACCTTTTTTAATATTTCTACATCTAGTTTAAGGAGGGCTTTACCATCTGCCAGAGTAGCTTTAATGCAATCATTTATTCCAGACAACTTGGGGATACATCATATTTCCAGATCATCTATTATAGAAAAACACACAAGACCTTTAGCCCAGTCATTGTTCAGCACAATGAGAGCTGACCAGGCCATCATTGTACTAGATGGAACTTACATATATATTCAAAAAAGCAGCAATTTTAAGTTCCAAAGACAATCGTTTAGCGTACACAAATGGAGGCCACTGGTAAAGCCTATGGTAGTTGTAAGCACCACAGGATATTTTATTACCATTCTTGGACCTTACTTGGCAGACTGAAAAAAAATGATGCCGCAATATTACAACATATGCTGAAAACAAATGTTGAACACATACATGAATGGAGTGAAGAAGACGACATCTTCGTAGTGGACAGAGGTTTTCGAGATGCCCTTGATCTCTTTGAAGAACTTGGAATCAATGCAAAGAGGAAAAAAAAACAGTTATCAACCGAAGATGCAAACGCAAGCCGTCTTGTCACAAAGGTGAACAAAGTTTGTAAATTGTATAACTATAAAACATGGGTGGAAATGGGGTATATGTCAAAGAATCAACTCTATATGTAAGTAAAAGTAACCAAAGGCGAGGTGCAGTTAGCTTCTTGACCTGGAGATGAGTTCTTACAAGGGGATCGGTCGCCGAGTGGTTAGGTAGCCAGTCACCTCATATTGATCACGTGGCCTGTTAACACTGCTGGCAGGGTGTACTCGACTCCAACCATAATTGACAAGAATTGCAGGTTTTCCTGTCGAAGGTCAGGCGTTTTTTCCGGGTACTCCCGACTACCTCCACCAATAAAAAACAAGACGCAAAGATAAAGCTGAAAAATTGCTGGTGGCTTAAACAAGGGTGTATACATTCTTAAATATTGATCTATATTACGTAACGAAAAAATTTCAATTGAAACAAGTGTCCATTTTGAAACTTTATTGTAATTTTTGTCTGTACTGCATACACATAAACAGGTACAGTAAATAAACCATAAGCAAATAATTAAAATACTCAACATTGTTTTTTTATTACCGGATGTATAATCGTTAATTTTTTATGAACATTTTTAAAACCCCGCAACATTAAGTGGCATTGTTTTAAATGTATTAAACATCAATTTTCACAGATATTGTGTTTCCATCATAACCACCCCCCCCCCCCTACCCCCCACTGAGGAACAATTATTAACATGTTAACCAATTTTTTAACTTTGAACAACTGTTTAATACTGATACTTTAAATAACGGCTAAGTTTAATTTTTCAGCACAATTCATTTCATTTAATTGTTGAGTTTAACTGACTGGAAATTGAAATTTTTTCAGTGGCGAAATTATAACATGGAACAAAAGCTGTTTTAGTTCATCGGTATATGAACTCATATCAAACTTTGTATTTTTAGACGTAAAGATGATATGGCCGTTTCCCTCCCCTGTTGTTTGTTTGCCCTCGTATACAAAGAGTGTCAAGGTAGGAAAACCTCTTATAAATAGACGACATTAAGGTTCTTCTTTCTGTAAAGTATACCAAGCAAACATGCATTAGTCTTTGTTTTTTTTAATTTGTTCGTTATTTCTACTTTAGGTTTCATTTGTTTACAAATCACTAATAATATTCTAACATGCCAAACAACTACGGTAAATTATTTTGCACTTAGACAAGCTTAACTATGTAAGTTGTATAAAACACACTGATGATGAAGACTTTTGGTATCGCCCGAAACCTCTTATAATATTCAAGTGAACTCTTCCACCTAGTATAAATACGACCGAAGATCGGCATTTTCAGTCAGTCTTTGGTTGGGTACTCAGAGCGTTAAAAGGTCGCTTAGATTTGTATCAATCGGAATTGGAAGGGCGCATGGTTGTGTTTGGATATCACTGCACAGCCTAAATAATGCTAAGGGTAATTAACAGACACTGAGAGCTTATTGTAAGGGAGCTAGACATCTAGAGGCGCATTGCTAAGGCGCATGATAATAGGTGAATTGATTAAGCAAATTACCTGAGTGTTAAAACTAACGTTCTCCTTTTTGAACATCAGTTATAATTAGCATGATTTTGGCATGGATAAAGATTTGACAAAGTGTTAGTATCTGATATGGACGCGTTACGCACTACAGTAAATGAGATAAGCGAACTTCGAGCATCGATTGATAGAATTGAGGAATCAGTTCATTCAACACCAATGTATTCAGGTCGAAAACAGGAGGAAAGGAGGTCAATCAGCGTTTTGTCAACTGTTAAACAGTCGTCCAAGGATTCAGGAATTGGTGGAAGTAACATCGATACTCCAGACATCCGCTTTAGGCTGACAGAGGAGAACAGAGACCCCATTCAACAAAAACTTAATTTTGCCGGCTTATTGGAACATGATTGGGAAAACACGATGCCAAAATCTCGCGTAAGAGAGTACAGCAGAGACCAATCAAAAGCTGGTCGTTCAGATCTGATAAGAAGACACTCTGTTGTCACCAAGTCTGATGAGCCAAGAGGAAAAGAAATGGTAATGAAACCAGCTACTTACGATTTCAGATCTCATTTTGAATCTATAGTTGAAATCAATTACTTGTCCTATCAGCAAAAAGGGTTGTACCTTGCTGCAACATTAAGAGGACCGGCGCAAGGCGTGTTGGGTAATTTACAAGGCGATAACAAGCATGATTATGATCATTTAGTTGTCGCACTTAAAGGCAGTTTTTCTCCACTCAACCAAACAGAGCTATATCGAGCAACACTTAGGTACGGGAAGTTTAAAGCGACAGGGACTATTCCGGAATTAGGTGGGAGTATAAGGCGCCTAAAACACTTGGCGTATCCATCGGCACCAAAGGAAATAAGAGACTTTAGCAAAGGACTATTTCATTGATGCTCTGTCAGATTTCGACATGCTTTTAAGGATACAACAATCGAGGCCCATGTACCTGAATGATGCAATACGGTTGGCAATAGAGATCGAGGCATTCACCTGCGCTGAAAGGCAAAGGTATGGAGAAAAGGGCTATGCGCGTCCTGCACAGACATTCGACACACCAAAGATAGATAACCAAATAGACAAAGATGATATAGTACGTGTTGGTTCAAATAATGAAGCAGGATTGTATATTGAGGCAGCAGTTAACGGCAGGATGTTGGTAGATACCGGCGCCACTGTAACCCTTATTTCCCAGAAATCGTACAAACGTATCGCAGAAAAGGTTAGACCCGAACTACGAAAAGGACATCAAGAAATGTTAGCATCTCAAGTTACACCGCTGGAAGTCAGTGGAATGGCCGACGTTAACATAAGTATAGCTGACCTAGCGTTTCCATGCAAAGCCATTGTAGCTAATATTGGATATTCCACTTGCCAATATCCAGCATAAAGGTCTAAAGTGGAAAACCATTTGAAACCTGCAAAAGTGTCAATGGAATCGTCCACTCTGGGAAGTGGGTATGCGTCTGTGGCACTGAGTGCATTAAGACGACGATAATCTACACAGAAGCGGAACAAACCGTCTTTGTTACGAACTAAAACCACCCCCGACGACCATGGCCCGTGCGATGGTTCGACTATACCCCGCTTTAACATAGATTCGACTTGCTCATAAATTATTTCTACCATCTTTGCGGAAATCTTCCAGGTTGTTGTTGAACAGGTTTTGCATTACCTTTTAGTATCTTATGTTTAACCAAACTTGTCTTTCCTTAATCTTCGTCGTCCTTCGCAAATACATCGATATTATTTAGAAGCAAGTCTCGGAGTTTTCTGGCTTGTTCAGAGTTCAATTCGCCCGTCGATCTTTCAAACAGCTGTTGTACAGTATCAGGTAACTCCATGTTCGTGCTTTCAATAGATGCATCTTCCAAGGTCTCAACAGGATACAGATTTCCTACCACAGTACTTTTATATATCTTTTGACGTGGTCAGATGGATTCAACAATCTGATTGAAACATGTTCAGATGACTTTACTAGTGTCCATGCCACTAATGCAACCCCCTTTTTAGAAAACGATGGGACGGTATGGCTCTATTATTGCATCAATCGGTTCTATATATGCTCCCTTTCTTTCAACACGTTCCTGGCAGATTATTTCGCTGCGTGGTGGTATGGTGACGCCTTCTGAAACAGAGACTCTGTAACAGCCAAGCTGTCCTTTCAATAAGAGTGGCAAATTCTTAGTTCTCAAAATAAGTTAACTGGTATGAACAATTACAATACCTCCATGTTCCCGGAGAAAATCGGTGTCCAACGGTGCCATCAACACCAATATTAGCTACAATGGCATTGCATGGAAACGCTAGGTCAGCTATACTTATGTTAACGTCGGCCATTCCACAGACTTCCAGCGGTGTAACTTGAGATGCTAACATTTCTTGATGTCCTTTTCGTAGTTCGGGTCTAACCTTTTCTGCGATACGTTTGTACGATTTCTGGGAAAAAAGGGTTACAGTGGCGCCGGTATCTACCAACATCCTGCCGTTAACTGCTGCCTCAATATACAATCCTGCTTCATTATTTGAACCAACACGTACTATATCATCTTTGTCTATTTGGTTATCTATCTTTGGTGTGTCGAATGTCTGTGCAGGACGCGCATAGCCCTTTTCTCCATACTTTTGCCTTTCAGCGCAGATGAATGCCTCGATCTCTATTGCCAACCGTATTGCATCATTCAGGTACATGGGCCTCGATTGTTGTATCCTTAAAAGCATGTCGAAATCTGACAGAGCATCAATGAAATAGTCCTTTGCTAAAGTCTCTTATTTCCTTTGGTGTCGATGGATACGCCAAGTGTTTTAGGCGCCTTATACTCCCACCTAATTCCGGAATAGTCCCTGTCGCTTTAAACTTCCCGTACCTAAGTGTTGCTCGATATAGCTCTGTTTGGTTGAGTGGAGAAAAACTGCCTTTAAGTGCGACAACTAAATGATCATAATCATGCTTGTTATTGCCTTGTAAATTACCCAACACGCCTTGCGCCGGTCCTCTTAATGTTGCAGCAAGGTACAACCCTTTTTGCTGATAGGACAAGTAATTGATTTCAACTATAGATTCAAAATGAGATCTGAAATCGTAAGTAGCTGGTTTCATTACCATTTCTTTTCCTCTTGGCTCATCAGACTTGGTGACAACAGAGTGTCTTCTTATCAGATCTGAACGACCAGCTTTTGATTGGTCTCTGCTGTACTCTCTTACGCGAGATTTTGGCATCGTGTTTTCCCAATCATGTTCCAATAAGCCGGCAAAATTAAGTTTTTGTTGAATGGGGTCTCTGTTCTTCTCTGTCAGCCTAAAGCGGATGTCTGGAGTATCGATGTTACTTCCACCAATTCCTGAATCCTTGGACGACTGTTTAACAGTTGACAAAACGCTGATTAACCTCCTTTCCTCCTGTTTTCGACCTGAATACATTGGTGTTGAATGAACTGATTCCTCAATTCTATCAATCGATGCTCGAAGTTCGCTTATCTCATTTACTGTAGTGCGTAACGCGTCCATATCAGATACTAACACTTTGTCAAATCTTTATCCATGCCAAAATCATGCTAATTATAACTGATGTTCAAAAAGGAGAACGTTAGTTTTAACACTCAGGTAATTTTCTTAATCAATGAACCTATTATCATGCGCCTTAGCAATGCGCCTCTAGATGTCTAGCTCCCTTACAATAAGCTCTCAGTGTCTGTTAATTACCCTTAGCATTATTTAGGCTGTGCGGTGATATCCAAACACAACCATGCGCCCTTCCAATTCCGATTGATACAAATCCAAGCGACCTTTTAACGCTCTGAGTACCCAACCAAAGACTGACTGAAAATGCCGATCTTCGGTCGTATTTATACTAGGTGGAAGAGTTCACTTGAATATTATAAGGGGTTTCGGGCGATACCAAAAGTCTTCATCATCAGTGTGTTTTATACAACTTACATAGTTAAGCTTGTCTAAGTGCAAAATAATTTACCGTAGTTGTTTGGCATGTTAGAATATTATTAGTGATTTGTAAACAAATGAAACCTAAAGTAGAAATAACGAACAAATTAAAAAAAACAAAGACTAATGCATGTTTGCTTGATATACTTTACAGAAAGAAGAACCTTAATGTCGTCTATTTATAAGAGGTTTTCCTACCTTGACACTCTTTGTATACGAGGGAAAACAAACAACAGGGGAGGGAAACGGCCATATTATCTTTACATCTAAAAATACAAAGTTTGATATGAGTTCATATACCGATGAACTAAAACAGCTTTTGTTCCATGTTATAATTTCGCCACTGAAAAAATTTCAATTTCCAGTCAGTTAAACTCAACAATTAAATGAAATGAATTGTGCTGAAAAATTAAACTTAGCCGTTATTTAAAGTATCAGTATTAAACAGTTGTTCAAAGTTAAAAAATTGGTTAACATGTTAATAATTGTTACTCAGTGGGGGGTAGGGGGGTGGTTATGATGGAAACACAATATCTGTGAAAATTGATGTTTAATACATTTAAAACAATGCCACTTAATGTTGCGGGGTTTTAAAAATGTTCATAAAAAATTAACGATTATACATCCGGTAATAAAAAAACAATGTTGAGTATTTTAATTATTTGCTTATGGTTTATTTACTGTACCTGTTTATGTGTATGCAGTACAGACAAAAATTACAATAAAGTTTCAAAATGGACACTTGTTTCAATTGAAATTTTTTCGTTACGTAATATAGATCAATATTTAAGAATGTATACACCCTTGTTTAAGCCACCAGCAATTTTTCAGCTTTATCTTTGCGTCTTGTTTCTTATTGGTGGAGGTAGTCGGGAGTACCCGGAAAAAACGCCTGACCTTCGACAGGAAAACCTGCAATTCTTGTCAATTATGGTTGGAGTCGAGTACACCCTGCCAGCAGTGTTGACAGGCCACGTGATCAATATGAGGTGACTGGCTACCTAACCACTCGGCGACCGATCCCCTTGTAAGAACTCATCTCCAGGTCAAGAAGCTAACTGCACCTCGCCTTTGGTTACTTTTACTTACATATAGAGTTGATTCTTTGACATATACCCCATTTCCACCCATGTTTTATAGTTATACAATTTACAAACTTTGTTCACCTTTGTGACAAGACGGCTTGCGTTTGCATCTTCGGTTGATAACTGTTTTTTTTCCTCTTTGCATTGATTCCAAGTTCTTCAAAGAGATCAAGGGCATCTCGAAAACCTCTGTCCACTACGAAGATGTCGTCTTCTTCACTCCATTCATGTATGTGTTCAACATTTGTTTTCAGCATATGTTGTAATATTGCGGCATCATTTTTTTTTCAGTCTGCCAAGTAAGGTCCAAGAACGGTAATAAAATATCCTGTGGTGCTTACAACTACCATAGGCTTTACCAGTGGCCTCCCTTTGTCTACGCTAAACGATTGTCTTTGGAACTTAAAATTGCTGCTTTTTTGAATATATATGTAAGTTCCATCTAGTACAATGATGGCCTGGTCAGCTCTCATTGTGCTGAACAATGACTGGGCTAAAGGACTTGTGTGTTTTTCTATAATAGATGATCTGGAAATATGTTGAATAGGTCCTGATTGAAATCTGTTGCTTAATTTAAAACAGATCGCTGGTTTAATCCAAACTAGATTGTAGGTATTTAATGTACGATTTTTCTCATAAGTCATATGTCAAGATCCTTAAGGTAGAACATCATCAGGGATCGCCTATAGCTATATATATGCTTGACCTTATGCAACTACACCTGTACAGATTTTGTATTTTGACGTCATGCATTTGTTATATAATAGAAGGGATAAGCTCACTTTAAAATAAATGCAACCACATTTAAAGTCATTGTACCAGTTTTACAAATGGCTGTTTCAAACCTCTTTACGAAAACTTTTTCCAAAAGCCATATAATTCAACCTTTAGCATAGGAATTAAATTTCGTAATGGAAATTATGGTGCGCATGTTATTTAAGTTCGTATGACCATGTGCCATCAAGTGATACCGCTCACGCCGCTGGACAAGTTCTCAGTTTCTCGCTTGGACTATACTGTGAGGCTTCAGATACTCCACCCACAGCTGGCGAACTCGTCCCCAAATGACAGATAGGGATGACCCCTCGTTGTGGTTGTCAAGTCATAATATAATACCGAAAGCCTGACCGTGGGTAATGTGTGTGGAGAGTGCCACGCTTCTAGTACAATACAGCAATATCGTATAAACAATACTCGGATACTCAAGAATACTGCTATATTTACTTGTGAGAGAACATATTTCTGCCTTATCAACGTATTTATCCAAAACTGGTACACATTCATCACAATTTGTAATATTGCATTGCTACTCGATTCATTTCTATCTTTCTATCAATAATGATTACCAGACATTGACTATCACTATAGGATCTTTGCCATAAACGACAGGTGACACTCATGACTCATCTTGTAACAGCATTAGGGGTTCAAGGTAGCCTGAATCGTGTTTTTCTATTCACAAGCAAAACAAATTACTAGTACCACTTATGATGTTATTACAAAGATGTTTAGGTCAAGAAAAACATCGTTTTACTCGAATCCATTATTGCAAAGATTTCTGCACGAAGAACTGCATCTGAACAGATAATGCGTATAAATGAATTTGCGCATCAGAAAATGACTAGATATTTGGTTTCATTGGGATTTTATACTACAAATTACCGCAATTGCTACTGAAATATAATTATTTCAAAATGAGGTCACATAGTATGGCTTTGATGGCAATCCTGCATGTCTTGTTTCATTAACGTACAAATGTAAAAATCGTTTGTTTGGGTTTCATCATGGACTCACCATAAGTGTCAATATAATTCTAAAAACACTGTTAAGACACAAATCATGTTATTTCATGTATTGCTTTCATATGACACTATCTTGTTTGTGTGATATTTTAAATGTTTGTGTATTTGTTTGTTTGAATGATGTTTAACGCAACTTTCAGCAAGCTTTGGTAGGGAAACTGGCAGACCTTATCATTGAGGAATGGAGTCTATTTCACCCTGCCCGCAATGAGTCTCGACCGAACACGCAATCTCAGACCACGTGGTCAATATTATAAGAACTATCTTAACCTTAATCACTCAGCCACAGAGGTCCCGATATTTTAATTGCCATAAAAGTTAATTGACTATGTTTAGAAAAACCATTGCAGTTGTTTTGAACATTTTGTTGTATAATAAGTATTTACAAAGAAAAGGAAAAGAAAAAATTTTGAGCCACAATTACATTATGTTTAACACAAGTTTGAACAAAAAGTTTATCCAAATTAACATTTCGCCAAAAAATATTATGAGTAGTTCATCTGTTCTCATCCTAATTATACTCGCTGAAGTAACAATCCATCAAACAAATAAAGCTCACATGCTAGGTTTCAAAGAAAATCTAACATTATTTGATAAACTGCACTAAATGTTTGCTGTAACTTATTGTATTTTAAATATGTAAAAATGAAGCTAACAAAAAACTGCCTAGCGTTCTGTTCGTAAATCCTCATCTCATTTCATTGTAAAAATTGTGTCTGTTTAAAATATTTATATTATGTCAACGGTAATTGGGTCAGCTCATGTTAGGTTATTTCATTTTAAGAGAAAGACTTGGCTAATTGCAAAATTATGTGTCATTGTTCTTGTTTTTCTCCAACAAAACGTTCAGCTAAATGCGAAGATTTTACAATCATGTATTACTATTGTTTCGTATATATCTGGCCCCTGTTTCACGAAAAGTCACACGAATTATCATCATATGATTAACTGATAGTTGTAGTTGGTACAGATGTTCGACTAGTCTCACTTCTTACAACTTTTTATGAATAAAGACCTGACCAGATGTAACAGAAATTACAGAAAAATTAAAGACGTGCATGATTAACAAAAAACATCATTCAAATCGGCAAAGAATTTAAAAGTAAAAAATATTATTTTGTTGTTTCCTTTAACCCTTGTCCGATCTAAAAAACGATAATAGGTAAATTTTATACAAAATAATTTTGTGTTAAATATACTAACATTTGAATCTCAATTAATATAGTGTGGCTTGTATGAAGCGTTATCGTCATAGATGGTATCAATTGCTATGTGTTTTATTATGTGCTGAGTGTTTATAGTAAATATGTCGGTTTTGCGTTTGAGAAAGGCGTTAATTCATTTTATATTCCCTTAAACTGCCGCCTATACATTGAATAGAATTAATGTGTGGTCAGTTAGATATATCTACATTTAACCCCTGACCTCAAAATAGTTATAGTGATGGAAAACACTAGAACATTTGTTTCAAGCTGTATATATTTGACAAATAATTAAATTTTATTTGTAACGAGATAAACGCTACTAAACAAAAAATTGCATTGCTGTTTTTAATAAAGTAGACAATGTAGGTACATATTGCAATTAAGACTAGATTACTGACAAAATTGTTTCCAAACAAACTATTACGTTAACGCAATTCGTTTTTTAAACAATCTCAGTAGTTCTCTATTAGTAAAATGAGCATAGTGTTTGTTATAGTTACAGGCAGCAGATCATTGGATGGTTCACATTTACACTTATAAAGTTGGGTCCAGACCTGACTTCAAGACACAATTTAAGATCATAAATAGTTATTATAGAAGTGTTCCCCTTGAGATCGCCTTAAAACGATTCCTGACGAATGTTTTTATACCTCATAAGAACTCCACCCTAGAACAATTTAGAACAGATATGCATCGGAAGAATATAAAACGGACTCTACTATAGAATAGATGTTGGCCAGAGCTTCTCTATGACCGTTGATATTTTTTTTTTTTGTTTGAAACTTCTTACGGCATTTCTCGTTTCACGATAATAATTTCGTTAGGATTCCAATTTTTCCAACTTGGAATTCCCAGGATTATAAAACATACTTTGAACGCCTTTTGGAAAAAAACTTTGATACGTAATTTATTTTATTCATGGGACCGTGTATTCTTCGAGTGATTTAACTGCTTACATGTTCAGTTAGCATGTTTCAGCCAATTGTTCTAAAAATGCAAGTATTTTGAAATTGTTGTGTCATTAGACTGATTTTGTACCACAGGTTAGTATCAAAATTTACATTTTGCAAACATTAATGAATCCAAGTTCATCTGTTGTCATGAATATTGCTGCAATATTGTTCGCTAGAAGTACTACTACGATATGTCAGTCATGATAAGCCTTATCATGCGGTTATGTTTAGAATATTTCATTATAATATAAGAGACATCGGCGTTTTTGTTGAGTTTAAGATCTGTCTAACTATCTTACAAAAACATTTTCTATTATATTTAAAAGCATCATACTTATTTAAATTGCGTTTGATGGAAATATCTAAACTCTCATTTACCACAGTTACGTCGTCCTGCTAATGCATGTTGTCCTTACTTACCATTTTGAGTTTCCATCCTTCAAAAACTTTTTGTCACCCATAAAAAAAAATCTGACGCTCATCACACAGAAAATATAAGAACACTACATGTAATAAAAGGTCTTGAAGGGTCTTGTTTTAGGTGATAATTGTCTCTATTTCAGTTCTATCAAAAAGCATTTGGGCATAACGGAAGACGTGCTACATTTTTCCAGTGTTTATTTTTTTTCAATTTTGTTTTTTTTTATTTGATAAAGACATGCACTACAATTCGCACATTTTAGATTTCTGACTGCAAATAAAGTCCCCAAGCTTTACTTCTACAAAATTAAAGGATACAAAGGATTTATGATATTTAATTTAGACGTTTTCAGATATGTATTACTAATTTCTAATCTACTGATTTCATCTCTTTCTTTCTATATAATATATATTGTTGTACTGAACAAATCGATTGCTTTAATGAATATAACATTGAAATGTTTAATGATAGACCAATAAACTGTAATAGAATAAATTGTATTTCTAGAGTTGTCAAAACTACTCCCCGTAGTGCCTCAATATTGAAACGAAAAATGCAACTCTTATTATTGTAGGAATTATTATTATTGTATCTGTATGATAGAGAGACAAGAATTGTAACTACCAAATACGTAAAAACTTCCGATCAGTGATATTACATCACCTATTACCAACGGTTTTACCACTGTCACTGATGTTGTCTGATAATAGTTAGTTAGTGATGAATAGACTTCTGCTATCGATTCAGTATTCTTGTGTACAGTAAAGTGAGCATTATTAGCGTTGGTCATTATGAACACTGATATGAGATACAATCCTGGTTTTTCACATTTAAATGATCCAGTGTTTCGTATTGCATCCAGGTCAAATATTCCAATTGCTGTCTGAATATCTTGAAATCTGACGACATTATTCACAGTGTCAGTGTTACATGATGTTAAAACGGCTGCAAGACATGAAAAATAACATGGTACATTATAATTTCCAAAACTAATCATTACAAATAGTGATACTTACACATGTGCATGCTGTTCTTACTTCTGCGTTTTTATGGTTATACGGAGGTTATAAAACACACATACAGATACTATTGACACTCATTGCAAGCAAAATATAACAATTACATATACATGCAATTACACTTTACAAATTTGTACATGCTGTAAAAGTAATAATTTAATTTGAAAATATAAAGAACTTCACAACTGCATGTTTTTATGCTTTTTATTGAAACAAAATGTTTGCAAAACACATTCATATATAATATAAAAAAACAAGTATAAAGCGAAAAAAAAATATTTTGCCAACTTGTTTTAAAATAAAACATTCTGCATTACATTTTTTGCGATTAATCGTATTTAGTAGCATATGACAACGGCTCTGTAAATGAACTTTGACTGAGGGAGAGGAAAATAGTTCTTATTTTGATATTTGACTGCGCCAAACTGTAGCATAGACAGTGGATTTATTATTCAATGGAATTTTAATATTGGAGCTGTATTTAAAAAGCAGTTTCATATAGAATTTATAAATAAATTTATTCAGATAATTTATTAAATTAAAATAATTTTTTTATCTGATTGTTCAAAGCCTATTTCTGGACTATTTTATGGGTGTAAGGGAGTTTCCATGAGTACCCTTCGGATTTTCTAAATTTGCAAAAAATTTTATCTGACATGGCACCCCGAAAATTTAATGTGATATACGTGAAATTATTCCGGTCGTTTTGAGGGGTATCTCATTACTCAACGAAACTTGGTGCCTAAGTGAGAGCAAAAAATGTCAATAGTTTCCCCTATACAAAAATAATTAAGAGGCCGTTGTCAAGTTGAAGTGTTGATTTTTTACTTTGTTGTCTAAAAGTTTGTATGTCAATGATGTTATTAGTTCAGCCACTGCAGCTATAATGCTGTAACTTTCACTTTATTCTGTCAGATAACAGTAAACAATTAAAAAATACATCTTTCTGTCTAAATTTTACTCAAAAACATTAAAATTTATGGTTTTAAACAGTAAGTTACATGGCCTTGAATGGCATAAAATTGTCATATTTCCTTGTAGACAGAAACAACAAAGAATTTAAGAAAAAATTGCTAAATTACTCAATGGAAAACAGAAGCGAAAACTAATTGAGTTATTAAACACTATTGCAACCAAATAAATTTAACTTTGAACAAAACCAAAAAAAAAAAAATACCTGTGTGTACTTCAACCCTTTAGAACAGCAAAACATAGCGCATGGGAAATCAGCGAGAAAAGGTTATATATGATATTGCTCACAAATGTACTTTCAACCAAATCCATGATACTGTTTACCCAAAAAGCATGCAAAGCCAGTAAAATATGGTTTGTATTTTATTTATATCATTAATTTTTGTCTGAAAAACTGATCCAGTAGCAACAGATAGAGTCGGGTCATAATCTAGCACGCACTTTTCCCCCCAAACAAATTATGATTGCATGACCATTTCTACAAGATGTATTTAAATCCAGCATTTTTCCTCAAATGCTTAATTTTACCAAGGGGAAACACTTGTAATCAACATTCATATTTCTACCTTTTAGCAATTAACAAAATAGACACTAATAAAATTTAAACCTTGTCAACCAAGGGAGATAATTGTAGGCACTGAAGAATGTAAACAAACTATAAAATGAAGCTTTTATTGTAAATATATGAAATTGATCCATATTTAAAGAACAAAATTAGAAGATAATAATCCGATTCCTATTTTAGAAATACAATCACAGAAATGTCTTCATGAGATTACAAAGATAGCTTAAACATTGTTTGTGGGGGGGGGGGTGCACATGTAGATGGAAAAAAGCCAGGATATGCGCATATATATATAAAAGTGACATATCAGTAGGTGGAGTGGTTTCATTTGGTAACCATGGACCTTGTACACAATAAATGCACTCGGTTACTAATTTTAAAAACATGTTTTTTTGCTTTCACCATTTATTTCATATTCTTGTATTGATGTTTACTTGTTTACAATATATGGTTACAACATCATAGCATTATGACGTCACAGTTTGCATGATGTCATAAAGGGTACTTCAAAACTCCTGGCTGTGTAAATCTCTTTTTTAAGAAACTTCTTTGGAAATATTGCTATTAACCTATTAATAATCAGTTGAATTTTAGTAAATACAAATGTACACCCATTTCTGAACCATAATTATTTGATTTATATATTGAGTACTGTTTAAGAATGTTTGATTGTGAAATTAATACAAAAATTAGAAAGTAAATGTAAAAATTTGTTCTAAAAGATAAGTAATGTGCCCATTTTTCTTCTTAAAAAGGTAAAATTTTTATAACTTTGGAATTCAGTATTGATATTATTTAAAGATATAGCCTTCCTATGGTTTATTATGACATATATATAGGTTGCGAAAGCGAAAACTTATCATCCAGCTATAGATATAATGACACATGAAAATTGTTGATTTTTTTTAAAATCAAGTGTTGAGTTGAACAATTGAAAGCGTTAAAGTTTGTTCATAAAACAGGTTGAAACGGCTTTATTTTATTTCGGAATGAGATGAAACTTGGTAGATATGCTCGTAATATGGGGAACAAAAATAAAATACAGTAAAAAGTGTGAAAATTGAAAATTTTGTTTTCAATTTGACAACGGCTCTGTAAATGAACTTTGACTGAGGGAGAGGAAAATAGTTCTTATTTTGATATTTGACTGCGCCAAACTGTAGCATAGACAGTGGATTTATTATTCAATGGAATTTTAATATTGGAGCTGTATTTAAAAAGCAGTTTCATATAGAATTTATAAATAAATTTATTCAGATAATTTATTAAATGTATTGGGTATTTTTTTATCTGATTGTTCAAAGCCTATTTCTGGACTATTTTATGGGTGCAAGGGAGTTTCCATGAGTACCCTTCGGATTTTCTAAATTTGCAAAAAATTTTATCTGACATGGCACCCCGAAAATTTAATGTGATATACGTGAAATTATTCCGGTCGTTTTGAGGGGTATCTCATTACTCAACGAAACTTGGTGCCTAAGTGAGAGCAAAAAATGTCAGTAGTTTCCCCTATACAAAAATAATTAAGAGGCCGTTGTCATATGTGCCAACCTACGAGAAAGTTTTGGTTTGATCTTGCGTTACATTAAAATAAATAAACCAAACTTATGGAATTGGTCCAGTACAATGCTAACATTTGAAACAGATACGGTCAGTTTATTTGGCATAAAAACAGATAATACATTATTCTCGTGGATGTAACTCATTATATTTTAATTGACTATGACCAATACATTGTGTGCTTAAGTAAATAAACATAAGATCCAAGTCCATTTCTGAGGTTTCACTGCTAATTACTAATCTACTAATTTCTTTTCTTTCTCAATTTAATGCAGTATCATTGATTGATTGAAAGTTAGTTTAACGTCTAGCGGCTAGCAATATTTCAGGACGAGAACAAGTAACTGACACGTTGACACAAATTATTATACACACATACAATTTTGGAAACTTTGTTACCCACACGCGTAATAAATTTTACCAGTTATAAATAAAAATAATACAAATGTACTAAACATGTGAAATTTTAATGCGCGAAAACAGAGTATTTAAAAATATTGCATCTTGTGACAGTTATTTCTTAAATAGTCAACTTCGCAAATATTTTTTTTTTAAAAGTTTCGTTTAATAACTTCCATAATCTGATTACACGATACAAGTTGAAAATAATAATACGAAATTTGTTAATTTAATTCATATTTATCGATAAAATTCCAACTATTATTCGTAGAAAATCACAAATGAGGTCGCCTAAATGAAGACCATCTTACCTTTAAAATACTGGGACCATACTGGGACGGTTTCGGGTGCTCGACGCACAGAGCACATCATCGCGTCCCCGAGTCGCGGATAGGGGAGACCCTCTCTTTGGGGGGGTTGTCAGGTCAAACTACGGAAATCCTGGCCGTAGACAATAGTGGGTAACGTGTTTGGAGAGTGCCACGCTCCTAGCACGATAAAGATCCCTTTTGTAGATTTCGAAAAAGAGTAGGTTCATTGTAGCCGCTACAAAAGGCAAAATTCTCTGACCCTACCCAATACTCAGACTTTTCCAGTGGAAGTCAAATTTTTTTTCCCTGTGTCCCATCTCACCCCTTTTTCAATTGATGTATTGTTTGTTAATTTGTTTCCGTCCTGAATATAGCTGAAATACTAATCGCTGTACGTAAAACAAACATCCAATCAATCAATCAACCATTAAACTATCCCCAAGCAACATTCTGCAAAGTAGAAATCTTTAAACTGGTGAACTACTTGTTAAACAAGACAAGTTTTACTTAGACCAGGAATAAAAAGCGTAATCTTGCCAGTACCTCGTCTTATAATACAACCTTCTGTTATTGACCCTTTCGCGTTGTTTTCGTTGCTGTCAAGTGGTCTCTAGTATCGACATCAAGTGACAAGATGGGTTTATTCCTCAAATGCCAATATTATTTTGATGAACCGACAATTTACATGTAAAATTGTGTTGGCATTTGAGGAAAAAGGTCTAATTGTAATTAAAAATAAATGTGCACTATTATATAAACAATTTTCTAAATTGATTTTATAGGTACATTAGGGAGAGGTCTTTTTTGTTTGTTTTTTTTTTATTTTTGTCTCTGTTTAATTGATTCAATTTTTAGTTTGATGTTTTTATTTTATTTATTTTATGACTTTCTATAACAAACTGAAAAAAAGATGTCGGTTTCTTTCTACCCAGTACTCTGTGACGTAGTCGGTAAATCTCTCTGTGTTGATGTCTGTGTCTGCGTCATTCATGTCTTCAAGAGCTGAGAACCATACGTCTTTTACTTCGTCGTTTATTATCATTGGTAGTATTACAGCACGTCGCACCAGGCTGTTTATATCTTCATTTTTGCTGTAGGGTACTTGGATCCGACCTCCTGGGGTTTTCGCCATATGCACTTGGTTTAGTGAAAGAAGCAGCCTTTTTTATGATACATGGAAACACTAAAGATGATGCGTTTTGAACGGATGTCTCATAATCTAAGAAGATTGTCTCTGGGCTGAGTCGTATTTGGTGTTGCCGACAGAAGTCTTTGAGAAATGTGAAGAAATGGGTAAATATATATATTAGTCTATACCAAAAGTAACGCATAAACAAGCGGGTACATGGCAACATCAACGAAGGCATGTGAAGTGTACAGTTGGTAAAATGCTAACGGACATTGTAGAAAGTTCCATCACCATAAACTGTAAGTGCTGCGGTAAGATGGGTCAGGTTGAAATATAGTGCTGAATACAAGTTTTCTTTTTGGTCTCTGTCATCAAAGAATAAGAAGTTGTCCCCAGTTGTTGTCTCTCTACGGTCCCTCTAAGTTGATGTCTTCTCTCGTAGCTGGTAATTGAGGCATATTCTTTTCACGTTTGTTATACCGGGAGGTCTTACATGTGGTGAATGTTGACACACTCTGTACAAGTTTTTCCGCGTTTTAGTCCCATTCTCGGTTGCATAGGCCAACTAGCTCATCGCCATTTTAATACTTTGTCCACATTTAGCTGTATCTGGTCGTACGGGTGGTTGTGCTGACCTTGAATTTTTACAGGAATTCTGTTCACTGTGTTTATGGTGACCTTGCAGGCAGACTTGACATATCTCCAGTAGCATCTGTTACCTCGCTCAGTCTTTACTTTGAATTTAAAGTTGTTCTAAACTAAGTTTACGTTCCCAAGTCTGTTCCGTACAAACTGTATATTCAAATAAGCATAAGCCATACTTAAAACTGATACAATTACTAGTTTGTGCCACCCTTTTATTCAATATGGCTTGCATGGAACTGTGTTCACTCAGTGTCAGCTTGGGCATTTCAACTTAACATCATTATGTCGGGTACATAGTATTAACGAGTTGTAACCTCCTATTAAATATTTAATCAAAGCTCACATAAATAACAGGTTTATAACTCTTATAACTTATTAATATTAATATATTCATTTTTCATATTGAACATATTAAAAAGAAATTAAAACACAATTAAAAAGAAATTACATGAATGCTTAGCATTTGGCTTCAATTTTGGGGGAATCAAAATTATTTATTTAAAAATTTAATTATTTATTTATGTTTTTATTTATTTAGATTTCATTTTATTGTATTGCTTTATTTATTATTTATTAGTAAACAACTTATATATTTAATTCTAACTATCAATTTTATACTTTGATACTTAATAATAACCTAATTTGTTTGTAAACACATTGTAATTGTATAAACTTCTATTGAAATAATTTTGTTTGCATTCGAGGAACACCTACAATACAAAATTTTGGCATTCGAAGAAGACCCCACAGGATGGCAGACCTCCATAAGTGCATTTTGTAAACTGTAAATTCAATGTAGAAACTTAACCGTTGAAAATATAATATAACATCAAGAGGCATTAAAGTATAACATATCATATTTTCATTTTTATCATAGTTTCCCTTTAAAGATTAAATGTTGTAGTGAACATTGGAGTCTTTTCAACCTAAGTCTAATCTTAATTCTAATTTTTCACTCTAATTTAAAATTGTGTACTACGTGATGAAATTCAAAATAATTTCTTTTTTATTAATGAACAATTGTTTCAACATATTTAATTATTAATGCGTCAACATGCAGTGATATTTTTTTTAATATTTACTTAGCTTAAAAAATAAAAAAGGTTTAACATTACACATTGACACTACATGTTTTCTTACCATGAATAAGGTCAAACAATATAAACATTGCAAGTTGACAGATCATGACTTTTCGATTAAACCTTTTTAAATTTTCTATATTATTTGTTAGAGATAAACATTCTCAAAGAGGTAAACCCTATATGTTTCAAAAACCTGTCGTGAAATGTCTAAATTTAATCCTAATTGCATAGAAAACATTTTACAAAAAACCTTTCAATATATTAATAATTAGCCAAGGTCGAAAATTAGGACATGTTGTTGACTTCAGAAAGTTGAAAACAAATAAGCATTACAAGTTGGCAGGTTAAGACTTTATGAATAAAAACTTTAAACTTTCTGCATTATTTGATAGATATTAAAATTCTAAGAGATGTTAGTCTTATAAAATATAGCTAAAACATTTCCGCGTTATTATTAATAAAAGATTTTAGGTACAAATATCATTAGTATATCTTAAAATAAGGACGCGACGCTTTCTTTTTCTGCCTTGACGAATGTCAAACAATAAAAATGTTATTTTGAATTTCCTGTATTGTTTCTGCTTGAAAAATCTAGCATGCGACATGTTTTTGACATGTTTCATAACATGCTGACAGGTTACGACTTTGCGATACATATTTTTTTACTTTCTGGGGATTCTGACCTATAGGAAATTATAACATTATAATCATTACAAGTTTACAGGTTATAACTTGGCGACATAGATTTTTGTTATTGTTTTGTATTATTTTGAGATAGCATATGAAAACATTACAAGAGGACGTATTTTAACGGCAATAAATACCGTTCGTTTGAATTTCCTCTATTAATTTGTAGAGATAACATTCTTAGAGAGATCATTTCTAAAACATATCGCTAAAAATGTTGCAACATGTCTAAATTTACTCTTAATTGTTAATAAAACGTTTTGAACAAAAAGTAATTTCACTAACTTAATAAATAAGTAACAAAGGTCAAAAGTTAGTATGCAATGCTTTTTTTTATCTTATGAAGGCTTAATAAAGTACATATATCATGCTGGCAAGTCAATACTTTTCGCTAACTATTTGTATGAATTTTCTTTTTTTTTTTTGGTAAAGATATTCATTCTAAAAAAAATAACTACTAGAAAATATTGATGCAACTTGTCGTGATATGTCTTGTTTACTCGTTATTACAAATACAAATTGTATGAAGAAAAATCATTTCAATGTCTTTATAAATAACAAAAGGTCAAAAGATAGAACGTGACATTTTTTCTACTTTGAGTAAATTCTAACATTATAATCATTACAAGTTAACAGGTTATAACTTTGCGATAAAATAGTTCAGTTTTGTTTTGTATTATTTGCCAGCGATTGACATTCTAAGCAATATAAATACTATCAAATGTTGATAGAACTCGTTTTAATGTATTCGTAATTATTAATAGAACATTTTAGGAAGAAAAATAGCAAAGGTACGTGACCATGACCTTGGGAACACTGTCATAAGGTCTTTAGTGAAGACCGCATGACTCTACAAGTTCTTGAATTATGTATGAAAACAAGTAATCAATTCATTAAATGGAGATAACTGATATAAAATGAAGTCATGTAAATTCCTCCAAACGGCCAAAGTTGCGTCTCAAAAACGAAGACATCTTTTCCTTAATAACGTTTTATCATTTTTGTACAGTTTGAAAGGAGTAGCGATAACAAGCAGATGTTAAAATCTAGAACGTGACATTGACCTTTGACTTTGTGTCCATTCTCAAGGCTTTTGTATCTTCTGGTTCTTGAGATATATTTGCATATCACTTATGTCGCAGTGTGATTGGCTATGCTTGTTACTGCTATGATCAAACTCGTCTGATTTCTATATTTATTATAATATTTTCTGAAACATATAATATTAACACACATTCAGGAGCATAAGCCTGACAAACAACTGTACATCAAGTAGTTCGATATTATTCATGATACAATAATTATGTAAATCCCGCTGAAAGCTAATGCTATAAATGATTAAAAATAATATTCTGGGATTAATAAATTTTGTATTACTCAAAATTCCAATATAATAAATGTAAGTTTGTAAAAAGTTTATCCGAAAATCACATATTATTAATAAGAATATATTTCTTACTTAAACATGTACGGAAGTATTAAAAATAATTAAGAATACACTATACCTGCAAAACGGTAGATATTACTCTTCCGTAAATATGTGACATGGCAAATGAAATAATTTCGAGTGCAACTATTTATACTAATTTATTTTGTGACACGCATGCAGTGCTCGTGTTAGTATATCGCGGGAAACTTATATTCATTCATATATGTATTCAGTCTTCGTAGTAAAGTATAGTCCGTATTCTAGTCTATGTCGTCGTAGTAAAATATAGTCTATTCTATTCTGTCGAATGATATGACGAATGTTACATGTAAATAAATGAAATGAAAATGACGAATGCAGTAATAAAAACAAGTAATGTAGTTTTTAATACTACATGTATATATAAATTTAGTTACACAAATGTTTCCTGGTGAAACATTATATAAATGTTAACAGCACCCGGTGAAACTTATAATTTTTCTGGAATGAGAGATCACTCTAATTAGATGTCATTAGATCCCTTCAACATACATTAAACAGTTGTGCAAGGATATATCACACTTGTATATACTTTATATATGTTTTGTGTCGATGTTTGTATGCTACAGGAGTAGCAATAACAAGTTTTTTAGTAATATGGTAGATAACGCCATGTGGGAAAAGGACGCAGTCAGTCAGGATAAACAGGTCAAGCACAATGGGTGACCGATATATGATACACAATATGAAAGAGACATGTCGCAAAGTAAAAAACCTGACACGGAAGAAAGTTGGCTAAGAAAAGAGAAAGTAAAAATATAGGGCTAATTGTTTAAGACAATTAGAAGGTCTTTCCCAAATTCGTGTTAGAAAGTAATTTTAATTCCTCTGTTGTTTTTAATTGACAACATAGATAATTTTTCAGGCAGAATATACTTTTTTGAGGGTCAGAGTGGAAAAATATGTGGTGGTTAAGGACTGTTGTGGTCGTTGGCAGTGACAAAATGAACACTTTCGGTTGTAAAATGACATACAGTATACCGATTCCAAACAAAAATGGTTGCTAAGGACGTTAAAAAACTTATTAAAAACCGATTAACCGAAACGCACCAAGGGCTATAAGTTCGAAACGGTTCAACTAACTGTTGTACTCATCTACCAAACGAAGATCTCGATAGTGTGGAATATTTATTTTCTGCTTCTATCATTTACGGTTTTCGAGTTGTAGTAATAACAAGATTGGATGCGTACGTGAAGGTCATTTCTGAATTTTGACCTTGAGACCATCTTTTAGGTCATGTCAAAGGATAATCAATGATCAAAACTCTACGTTAGTAAGTTTTGGTAATAAATGGAATGCTTGAAACATTCAAGATTCTTTTTGGCCAAGTTATCCCTTAAAGTTGTCTCAAAGTTTCTAAACATTTCCCATTTTTTCAGTTCTCTTGTATATTTGTGGACTTACAGTCATAACAAGGTTTTCGGTGTTGGTGAAAAGAACTCCCGAAACATAAATCCTGCGTGGCATTGCGTTAACTCTAAATATTCATTGGATACCCAGAACTTATTTCGAAGCATCAAGATTCCTATCGCATACTATTTTACGGCATGGTTTTGAAAAAAGGGTGGAAAAAAATGAATCGTCCAAAGGAAAACAATAAGGTCTTCCATGGAAATAGGAAAAAAACTTAATAATCACAGGAAAATGGAACATTTAATGATCCCCACCACGTTGCATTGTTTTTAATATTCAGCAAAACATTTTTCTGAATTCAAATCAGCCTGTAGAAACAGCTGATCATGATAACAGTCCATCTCAGAAGACAATTTGTACAACTCAAAAACTACAAATGTGATTGTGCTCAAAATTATACTTGATCTTCATTTGATATGTAAAAGTAAAACAATTAAACAATAAGGAAAAAGGGAATCTCAAAGGTTTGTTTTAACATTGATAAAATGTGACAATTAAGACACAGTATTCGTTATTTTTCATGAAAATCTTGGAATTCAGTGTACCATTTTTAACGACATTGTATTTAACATTGCTAATTGCTGTATAAATCTGTAAGTTAAAATCATTTCAATCATTTTAGTAATTAGCACCTTTGGTTTTAATACAGCAAAATATGTAACAAAGTGCATGTTGATTTAACTAGAAACATAATTTACACACTGTCTAAACTCACTAAATGTTCATTATTGTATGAAGTTTGCTAAAAAATATATTTTGTGGTAGAAAAAAAATACATTTAATTTGTACTTCAAATTATGAAAATAGAGTTTACCCCATTTTTATCAGCTACCATTGAAAAATTTGAAGTTTCATATGCATACCCCTTCTAAGCTAAACATTATTATGTTGATAAAGTGACATAAATATCCCTTTAGGACAGCATTTTTAAATCAATACATCCTTTAAGATAAATATGTTATAATTTGGCTAATTTGGTTAAATTTTTTTGTTTTGTAATATAGCAAAATATGCAACAGTGCATGTTGGCTTCACTCGACAATAATTACATACCATTAGAACGCAATTCTGTTCATTATTTTATCAATTTTGACAAAAAAGTTAGCTTTTAATGGTACAAAGTACATATGATTTGTAATAGAAGTTTAATAATAGAGTTTAACCCGTTTTTATTATTCATCATTGACAATGTGATGTTCCATACATATATATATATAGAAAAAAGTACTGATACATGTATCTTGATACAGGGGTATAAATCTGCCATTAGGTCAAGATTTTATTTGAAAATACATAAAAATTTACATTCTTGTGTTTTTATATACTTTTTTAAATATTCGATATAGAACAGAGTGAAAAAAAATCATAAATCTATGGCTCTCTAATTTTGACGTAATATTTCAACCGCTTGACCGGTGTGGAAAATATAGTTCTCGTCACTAGTGAATATGTTGTTCTCAGCAGTTAATTGGTTTAAAATAATAGCGTCATAATAAAAACTCATGACGTAATAAACAAAACTCTTTCCATTTACAGCGTATTCAAGTCATGAACGTAAATTTGAGGTTGGGAGAATTTGTACTTCATTTCGCAAATTTACTACTTTTTAAAATTAGAGAAACAGAATCTTACATCAGTACTCTTGGATTATTGCTCGGACTTAAAATTCCATAATTTAACTATCTCGATTGGAGAAATCCGATAATCCACTCGTACCAATGTACGATCCTATATTTCTATGTATCAAATCGAACGCATATTCTGTTTGATAGGCATTTTTATTACTGTTATTGTCTACTTCAAACTTTTACAGTTTTTATGTTATTTTATAACAGCAGTGATGGTGGACATTTTGAAAATGGCTACCTATAATGATGTGACTTTGGTCTTCAATTAGACGTATTGACTTGATGATCACTCTAAACCTATTTACTTTAAGTACATATACTAACTATATTATCTCTAACCGTTTGCAGGTTTTAAGCCAAAAAACTGTTAACCGAAACGTGTCAAGGACAGTAGTTGAGAAACAGTTCATCGAACATTTTCGGATCCACATAGCAAATAAAGGGTTCTATGATCGGAGTATTTTTCTCATTTATTGTTCGCTTTAAGTGGGAAAGACCTAAATATTCATACCAATAACTATAGGTCTTTTCAACCTTTCAGCAAACTTCTTACCGGAAAATAGATTTAGGCGGATGTAGGCAAGAGATTGCTTAACATCATATGAATTTAAATGTGCGGAACTTGAAAGTTTCAGTCTTACAGATTGTTTAAATATTTATACATCCCTAACTCTGTAACATAGACTGTACAACGCACATAACATAGCATTTACTTATTAGGAAAATTTCCGCGAGTTTTATTTAGATCAAATATTATTAACGAAAACTTAAATTAATAGGCCATACGTGAAAACAAATTCCGCTTTGTTTGATTTGGATGCGCGAAAAAGTTTCTGAACAATTTTCAAATTTACCTATACTATACAGGGAAACAGATCAATAAGCTGGATATACAGTAGCAACTGCGAAAGAAAATTATGAGGAAAATACATAATAAGCTTGCTTCTTGCGATCTTCATCATACAAACGCGAGACACTGTTTAACACGGAACAAGTTGAGAAATATGTTTATTTGAAAAGTCAATGCAGATTTTATCTCGTGAAACTAGTTAAGACGACCACAAAATGTAATCATCAACAACTTTAGTTTCCCAAGAGGTTTTACGCCTCTTTTATCAATTCATGGCTTCCAGTTTTATAAGGTATGTAGGCAAAGAATAAAAAAAGTAACTCACATTCTTAGGCAAACAACTGACAATCTTTGTCAAATATGTTTAGATTCGAGAACATCTTGTCGCAATATTGCAGCTACCAATATTACTTTTTGCATTATACTATGGGTTCCCACATTCTTAGGCAAACAACTGACAATCCTTGTCAAATATGTTTAGATTCGAGAACATCTTGTCGCAAGATTGCAGTTACCAATATTACTTTTTGCATTATACTATGGGTTCCCTACCAACATCCTGAGACCAAATATTAATATAATTATCTGATATTTTTTCAATCATTATAAGATTGTACTGTACTATATTCATTGGAGTGGTGTTGGACACATTAATCGTTATGGGAAATCCTTCTCTCAAATGCAATCGGACATTTTCGCTAAGTCATTAGTAATCTTTCCTATCCCTGTATTTGACTTTTTCCTAGACATGACAACAAGTAACTTGACACATGCAGTGTTTGCTCGTCCAGCGTACCAGATTCCACCCATGGTTTTTATTGTGTTTTGGGTACTCACTTTCTGTTTTTGTATTTTGATTTTGATCTGCGTTGTTTATTTGTATATGTTCGTTTATATTCGGATTTGTAATTGTACCTTGATTTTTAGCTCTTGCTGTTCGCTCGGTTTCCTTGCTATTTTTCTTATTGATATATCATATCAAGCAGAGGATGAAATAACTTTCTACAGTCACATCCATGTTTCATTTCAAAGGGCAAACACATACATTTAATTTGTGTTTGTTATACCCCTTGCCAGTTGAAAAAGTTGGGGGTATATGAGACATTTAAGATTACCTCCAAAAAGACGCGCTACACTTTTTGAAATATAATCCTAGAATTATTTGTGTGCTTAAATTAACAATTATTAGTAATATTATTCAAAAAAAGTTCTATTATACTGTTCATAAAGAGAGTGCCATTAACATTTATTCTTAACAAAAAGGTGTGACAACCTTTTGCTTGTTGCTTTTACACGCATTTACACGAGAAGATCGCGTATCAAATTCGACAACGTAAAAATACTAATTGATGGTGCATTATCTTACCTCTGTTTTCCATTTTATTCAATTCCTGCTCAAATTGTACAGTCTGTTGCTGTAGTTTGGAGGAAATAACATTTTGGCTTTCTTTCAACAAGTTGAACTGTCTTGTACAGTTTTGTTCTGTAGCCTCCGCTTTAAATAAAATAACATCGTGTGAATCATGCACCTATCATTGCTCAATACTTCAGAACTATATACAGAGTATATTTTACTTATTTATTTAGTGCTACAATTAGTCTTTTAAATGCTATTTGTCCACGAAACAAAAGGTAATCCACAGTATTTTGTGTCATTGTGCATTGAATTTCTATTTTAATAGTATAGTAATGCAATATTTGAAGATGTCTTTATCAAACAGTTGCAGGAAAACTCTTTACCACTATTTCGTGATAGCCGATTATCCGCCGATTTGTCCGAACCTATTCTTGTTTATTAAAGAATAATCTTATATTTAGTGGTCGCAGTGACGAAGCAGAATGGAACTCTACTTGTACTGGCGTAAGCGGAACACATGCATGATTTTCTAGTGTGTTGAATGTATCTGAAGCCTTCTTCCATGATACATTTTGCGAATATTTGGTATTTGGTATTTATATATCTTAATAATTTCTGTAAAATTTCAAACTGGAACAGGTTCACACCACTCAGCTGATAACCGCGTCCCCAGGACATACCCTCTCGTTGCGGGGTTGCCAGATTATAATTAGTGGGAATGTAATGATTGAAGAATGAGCTAAAGCACCATTCGATTGATTTATAATTTTTTTACGTCAAGTGATTAATGCTTCGTCGAGTTACTCAGTAAATAAACACTAAAAAAACTTTCCCTTACCCCTTATAAATTTACGCTAGCAAAAAATGTAGAAAGTAACTAACTAATGACCAGACATTTTACAAACAACAATATTTTTTTGAGCTTCAAAGGCAAAGTCACTGGTCAAGACTCCGATGTTACTCGTATAGAAATCAATAAACGTCGTCATCATTGTTGCATTCCTAATTGACGAAACAGTGAATGTTTAAGCGGAGATACATGAAAAATGTTGTATTTTTCAATAAAACTAAGGAAGAGGTTTGTTATGTGATTCCGATGACCACGAATGGTAAATTTGTAGCCAGCTTGACAAGAGTTCAATGCTGGCCAAAAAGATTCTATCAAACTGACGTTTTTAATAGTTGTACAATCCAAAGATTTTTCAATTGAAAAGATTGTTCGGGTGGTTAAATTTCATTACATTTTTATTAACTAATATATTATATTTTGATATAGCGTAAAATAAAAACCTTAATTAAATTGTTATTGTCACTGTCAAAATTATTCAACGATTACCATAATGCATATTCGTTTCTTAATTCTTTCGATTGAAAAACATTTTGGGACAATATTAGAACGGAGAAACAAAGAAATTTCAACTATTTTTTTCAGATACTAAAACAATTAATTAATATTATGTCTAGACCATTTATCTTATATTCACGCCGTTGGTTGAATAATGTCAAAGGAGTGTTACATAAAAGTTATAACAAAATACTGAACACCACGGACACTGTCAAAAATGAAAAATCTACAAATCAACGCTCAACACAACGAAAACACTCGAAAACTGAGAACAAAATTATAGGAACTACAGCAATGGTTCTGTTTTTGGCTTTTAGCTCATTGTTTGCAATTGATAAACTTCGCCATCAGTTAACACTTTTCAACGTGAAACCGAAGTCTTGTAAAAAAAATAGGTACTTGAAAGTGTTTAAATGAATCCACATTACAATCGTTTTCCATTATAATCATGGACACGTATTTTGATATTGTGAAACCGCGTGGATAAATTATGGTTTCTCTTGAACAATGAACGATGAACAATGGGAAACGACAAACAAATGTCGTGTACAGTCTGTTAAGAATATGAAATACTTGCAAGACTGTGCAAATCTCAGCAATCAGGCAATTAGATTTCTCTACAAATGAACAAGATCACTGTTTAGAAAATTGTAGTTTTTTTTAAATTTGAGCTGTTTGTTTTAACTGCGTAAGTCACAGAAGAACATAGAGTAAACCAACTTAGAAGGATATTTTGGAATACAAAATGGGCCAAAACATTATGTTAGACCTTACACTTAAGGTAATAATAGCCTTTGCTCAAAATACTTAAACAAAACTTTTTGTGAAAATCATTCCAAAAGTAAATACAGCCGATTATAAATCGTGGCCTTGATTTAACCACGAACCAAGTGTCTACAGATATCGAAGGGAAAGGTATGTAGAATCTTTTGTTCTTGAAAGAGATCGTTTTTGGGAGGGAACACTTTATGTTTTGGGCAAAGATTTCATATAACACTAATTGTAATCATCTGACCTAATTTTACAGCCTAATAGTACCGAGATTACAACTTTTCACCTCGCATTCGGCTTGGTATCTAGAATTGGAACCAGACATAGCAGCAAGATAGCGTCAGGCTACATGTTGCGAACGTATGCCGTGACGGTAATAATCACAACACCTCTATGAATAATTGATCAATACAAAGTTCAGACTTTACCCAAATCAGGCACTTAAGTTACGAGGTAGTCGGAAGCATCACGAAACGTTCGCAATATTGCCGCACAATGTTAATTAGCTTAGCTAGATCCTTCTGCAAGCGTGAAATATCATTTCTAAAATAAAGTATCCATTGGTAAAACGTGTGCGGGCACCCACCAAACCTGTTGTTTGTTTAATGAGGCTATTGAAGCAGAAATGAAGACATGACCTAATTTTCTTAAACAATTGAGTAAACGATTGTAAAATATCAACAATGTTAAACTTCAGTAATCTCTATGTTTACAAACCATTAGTCGAAATTTCCTTTTGTATTTCAAAAAACGTCAGGTTCTGACTAGCTGCAAGGGACGTGCTTCTGTTTTCCAAATTTTGTTCAGTAGATTGTACTCTTTGAAAAAGCGCAATGAAATCTTGCTTTCTTGCTTCAGCGTCGCTTTTAATCGAATTTATTTCATTATGAGCGTTTTGCATTTCTTCTTCAAAATGCTTTGTAGCCTGTATCTGTTGATAAAGTGCAATTAAATCTTGCTTTCGTGCTTCAGCTTCGTTTTTAATAGCATTAACTTCGTTGTTTGTAGCTTGTATCTCATTTTCAAAATAATTTGTAACGTTCTGAAAGTCAAGAGCAATTTTATATTGTTTTAGTGAAGTCATCTCCAGTTCTAGTTGCTGAAGCTTTTCTTTCGTGGTTCTGTAGTCTCCTTTTAATGATTCGTAATTACTCTTAAGCTCTAAAAGTTCACTTTTCAGAATGATTGTTTCGTTAGAAAGCAAATCGCTAGTGCTAGACATAGTAAGTTGGCTATTTCAATTCCGACAGGAACAGCGTGCTACTTCCTGTTTTAAGGCCAACAGCTCCTGTGAAACGGCTTCTTCCATTTTTAACCGCGAACGCCTTTCTTCTGTTAGTAATTCCATCAACATATTGTATCTCTTGTCCTCAAATGTTCCGCCAGAGGGCATTGTTGTACCACTATCCAGTAAAAAGCCATCACAATGACCCAAACAGACAAAAAATATTAAAAACACTACAGTCATCCTATTTGCATACATATAGGTCAATGGACAGCACAAATGAACTATTGAACTTTGATTTGAATATGATAAACTCATTTCTAAATATAACGATTATATCAATTGATAGCTAGTAAATTTCTGCATCGCTCCTAGATACACAATAATGTTATGATAATCGAGTTAGAGCACAATAAATTCCCGAATAACATGTTATACTTTACACAAGTACGAGTTCTAAACATTATTTTATACATTTATATTATCGAGATACGAATCCCCCCAAAACGCATGGCTTACATAGTATGTCACTGATTTGTGTTGTTGTATGATATGTATAATAAATACTTTATTTCTACATTTAGGTATACAGACCAATAAAGACCGGTACTATAATTTTATCACTCCTAAAACAGTCAAGTACCTTCAAAATATGTATGTCTGACACGACATAGTACACTACACCATGTTTTGGTGAGGGTGTTTTGCCTGACAAATAAAACCATATTTAACTATATGCACTTTTAAACTGATTTAATCACGTGTTCTTAACAATAATATTAAGGCAAATCAATGAACTTACCATTAAGAACCAAACTTTACGTTATCAAAAAATGGATTTGTTTTTATTGAGGTATATTTTTTTTATTTCACGCGGAACTCTCTTATACCATTGTTTAGTGAATTATTAACAACAACGATATCCAGTCATCGATTTTGCAATATAAATCTGAACAATTGTATGTTGAAGGAAACAAAAACCCGTTTCAAAATTTTTTTTTAAATATTTACAGTTCCCGTGATACTCAATTAAGAAAATAACAGTTTTTTTAACTACAAAAATAAGATTTTGATTGCGCAAGTAACATATACAAAATCAGCATTAAACAAAGTTTAAATATTGTTGTAATTAAAAAAAATTGCATCCACATAAATAACGTGTGTAATAGATTATGAACTAATTCCCTTTCTTGACGCTGACCATACTGCGAGATTTTCCCAGTTCACGACCCAGAGAGCTTTCACGCGCATCCAGTAGGTGATAAAGAAGCCACTTATCAACTACCCATGATAAAATAGGTTTATTGTATCTGCTACAAACTGCTGCATGTTCTGTATCTTACAATAATTCATACTCTCCATAATTGTATTCTGTAAAATATTGCTTACTGGTCTTTAGGCAAACATTTTAAAAATCAATCAACATGACCCTGTTGGCCTTCAGATTTTAACGTAACTATGTTAGAGAAGATTATTATTGGTGTTATAAATCGTGTCAGTAAAAAAGACCTTCTGGATACTAAAATAGAGAAAATAAGAAATATATATTACATTTGAACCGATGAATCTAGTTTATTGATTAGACAATCAATGTTATCTCAGCATTATCTTACCGCTCAACGTTTTCGTGTATTTGGAGAAAACACTTAAGTAATGTATACTTTATTGGCTGGGGAGGTGGAATAATGATATAATGGAAGGAAAGATTAACGATATAAAATTAAAATTGTAAATTTTAGTTTGCCACTTTCATGCCTAAAAATCAAAGACATTTATGCATAATTGTTGGTATTGTGAAAGAGATTTATCAAGATAGGTCATGCTTCTATTTTTTAATTTTCTTTAAATACTTAATATCCGAGCAAAATTGTCCATTTCGTATAACCTAACGTGGTATTTCAGCAGTGACTGATTGTTGACGTCACAATTATAAGTATTTATGACGTTCTTCCTCAAACAACAAGTAACGACACTAATAATTGTGAATTGCAAATATTATTTTGACTATTGATTAAATATTGTTTTTATTATTTCTTTTTACAATATTGAATTTAAAATATAAGAATTGTTTTCAATTGCTGGTTAGACTATTGGATATAGACGACTTTGGGTTGGTTTACGCTGTATATAGACCGCTTCGCAAGCAATTGAAAACAATCCTTAAATATCCCCACGTTCCAGTTGAAAAGGCGGGAAAAAACAACATCCTTAATATTTATCGTCAATATGATAACAACCAGGTGGGCGTTTTAATTGAGTTTTTTGTATTTTCTTCTGTTATTTATTTATTTCAGTTGATATAACCTGTACGTTGGTGATGATACAACCATCTTAACTGGACGAGTAATACTGTTTTAGCTATTATCACTGAACATGGTATAAACAATACTTCACATTTTTGGTACCTTGTACAATCTTATATGCTGTTACTTTTATGACGCTTCGACGATCGAAGCCATTTGGGATTTATAATAAAAGTTTATTTAAAAACAAAATATTATATATTAAATAACAGCGAAAATGTACCTTTTTTAATGTAAATCGTCTTCTGTTGAAGAAAAAACCCAATTGTATCCTTAAACATGGAAGTTTCAAGGTAAAAAATTGCGAAGCACCAAATTCAATATCGATGGAGCTTGTATATTGGTTTTAATGATGTGTGGATGTGGAAGTTGATAAGTGAATTAAAATAAGAAAACTAGCATTCACGGTAATGTCACTTTGATGCCATTGAAATGAATATCATTGGGATTTTGGACGATGGAAATCAAAATGAATATCAACGGATTTTGACGATGTCTTGACTGAAGAATGCATGATGATGATGCAGTTCTTGCCGGTACATGTTTCTTAACTTTTAGTGCGCTTGAGATCACATTTCTTGTTTGTTGTTTTGTGCATTGAGACACTTTTATAGAGGACACAACAAAATCATACAGCATTTGTGAACTGTGACTGACATTATTGGCCAGAACCTCCCCCCTTTTTCCGTGCCTTCTGTCGCTGATATTTGAGTAGAGATGTTTCTTGATTTCATTCCCTTTTGTTATTTAAACAAATATATTACACATCATTTTTATTTACGTCGTTTAAAACATGTTCGGGTTAGACATTGTTGCACTTTGTTAGTTTTTCAATGAAGCGGAACGAAGGCGGCCATGATGATTTGTTTTCCCAGGGGCCCCAAACGGGATACAAATAAGGCTGTCTATTTTAAAAAGGGAAAATGCATTTTATTCCCTTTTCCCTTGTAAACCTCAACTGTAAGCATTTATTTTATAATACTGCAAAAACTGTAGCCATTATTAACTTTTATTCAACAAACAAATATATATACAGCAAAATTTCACATCATAAACACTAAATACAAGCTCACTTTATAAAATGTGTACATTTGCACAATTTCGGGAAAGTTCCCGAAACAAATAAAAATCTAACAGTTTGCTTACTCTTGAGAATCATACAATTTAAAATGTTTCGGGAAATATCCCGAAAAATCTTATCGCATGCATATATCACTACATTTCTTTAAAATTTTAAAGAGAAAAAAATGTTTTCGGAAAGTTCCCGAAACAAGTCAAAATCTAACACTTTTCTAACTCTTGACAATCATACCATTTAAAATGTTTCGGGAAATATCCCGAAAAATCTTATCAAATATATCACTATTTTTCTACAACATTTTTAAGGAAAAAATCGTTTTTAAGAAAGTTCCCGAAGCAAGTCAAAATCCAAGGCTTTGCTGACTCTTGACAATCATAACATTTAAAACACTTTCGGAAAGTACATGAAATTAATCTTGTCAAATGTATCACTACATTTCTACAAATTGTGACTAAAGATAATAGTTTCAGGCAAGTCAAAATCAAACATTTAACCTACCCTTGACACACGTACCATTTAACACTTCTGGAAATTTTCCAAATAAATCTTATCTAATATATCATATTTCTTGAAAATTAGAAAAAAAGTGGTTTCAGAATGGTTCCGACTCATATGTTTCTTGCATAACCTTAAAAACTTAGCATATAGAATTTCAGAAAAATTAGAAAAAAGTAAAAGGCTACTTTATTTCATTATGTTTCTTACAGACTTACAATAGGTAGGGAAATGCAAAATAATAACTTTCATACATTTTCTTTTGAAGATGCAATTTTTGTCATACAATACATATGATTGTTGAAAATAACACAACTGTCACAATGTTAGGTAAAAATTGTCTGAAACATTGAAACAAATTCACAAATCACTCAACAAGTATTTTACTCAGTTTTAAAATAGTTTAGTATGGAAGCCCAAAGGAGCATTTCTTTTATATTATAAAAATCTATGTACAGAATTTGTGATGAAGAATAAAATAAAATACCTAAAACTTAAACCCTTGATTAAAAATACATTAAAAAATGTGACAGTGGTGGGGACTACATTGTAATTAAAAGAAAATATACACAACATATAGACACAATACAACTTTTTTGACCGGAACTAAGACTTAGAAGACCTTATAAGTTTTAGTGTGGAATCAGACTTTTTTAACCTCCATAGTAATTAAAAATCTGATCAAAATAAACAGGTGTGGACACAGAAAATTTCTGGCCTGCATTCTGCATCAGTAATGAAAAAAAAATTCATGCCAATATGTATAAACCTCTAAATGGTCATCATTTAAAATATGAAATGCAAGGTTACAGAGAAACGGACCTAAATCAAAAACTTAAATGTAGTCATTGTAAAATTGAGGTCAAGGTCAGGTGACAACTGCAAATTGCAACCTATATACCAAATATTGTCATCCTACCATTCATACATGTAGTTACAATAGGAACTGCACTAGGCCAATTATGCATTTACATTCTACATGTTTTTTGAAACAAATATTTTGGAAATAACTGCATAGAAGTACCCCAAAACATTAAAAGAAAAATAATGGTATGCAACTTAAATCTATCCCACATGTATGATAGTTGATACATGTATATTTCTGGAAATGTTATTACTTTCAATTTAATGTGCTGTGGTATATTTTAGATATACAATGTTAGTTTGCCATGGGATACACCTGGTCACCTGGTTTAAAAATAAACTGAGATAAAATTTACAACTGACAACAGGCAGCAGCAGACGGATCAAATTGTCGGTACTAAAAACCACCCACTGGCAAAAAAAACCCAAAAATATCAAATACAGACTTTATAAAGTCAAAGGATTTTCAAATGTTCTAATGAATTTGCAGAAAAAAAGGTAATTGATAGGAATCATGGTCAGGAAAATGCAAAAAATCAATAAATGCACCTTTTCAATACATGTTGTCTGATAAAAAAATGTAATATGCAGTAAGTTTTTTGTCACCTGCATGATCAAGCTAGTTAACATTGCAGTAATGTAGTGAATGCACATCAACATGTGTAATGTGTACATACATGAGGTATTTGATATATATATACAGTAGTCAGTAATAACATATAAATAAAAAATCTACAAACTAGACACAAAACTTCCTGGCTATACAATAGAGTATTTGTGTTTCCATGTAAATGGTTTTCATTCTGTTGGTCTACACTACAGCATGCTTCAGTCATTTTAACATACTTCTTTCTACCTCTCATAGTACAGTTTATATTTTATATCTGAAATCATAAATATTATAATATATAACTGCTTCCGAATTCCTAAGGCCTGGAATTCAAGTCTCGGACTTGAGTTCGAGTTTTTTCTCAATTACCACATGGCAAATTTAAAATTCTCAAGTTTTTATTGACTAAAACAAAGATTTAATCTCAACTCAGCCAAGAGTTTTGCAGAAATTGGGGTTTGCATATTACCATAGCAGTGTATGTTAATGTTGTACCATTAGACAATTCAAATGTAACTTCCTTCATTTGCTTTGTAAACTAACTAGAATCTAACCACTTATACTTTTAACTGACACTAGCTACAATAATGTAGCTCCTTTTTGTTTCTTTTTATATGGACGGATAAAATAATGTAGCTCCTTTTTTTCTAATAGACGGAGGTATAAAGAGATATCAGAATGTCAAGTGTTAATGCTGCCGTTTCTTGAAACCATACATGTCTTGGCATTTAGTGACATTTGTTGCAGGCAAGTCAAAAACTGTTTTATTAAATTATTCTGATTCAAGCTTAAAATGACTTAATTTTGCATAAATAATACTAGTTTTACATTGAGCACTCAACACTGTTTAAAATAAACTAATAAGACATCTGAAGTCTGATATAATTGAGCAAGTATTGAGTGTCTTCTTTCACTTGCACAGGTACTTTGCCATGGCAATTAAATCAAATGATGCAGAACAAAACAATGTATCATTTGCACTGTAAAAAAGCCACATTTTCCTGTTGGAATCCAAATAAAATATGTGAACAGACAGTGTGTTCTACATGTACAGTATGTTGTTTAAAGATAGGTATTATAAATTAATTATTGCATTACATGTTGAAGTAATGAAAGAAATACATTTATTAAACCACAAAAACCTACCTGAGAAACTCTGTGTTGGTTTATCAGCTGTGTTCATCATGTTATTAGAAGTCTCTTGTAATTCCATAATTGTCCTGTAAACAACAATAACAACAATGTATTAATTTTTTTTGCTTTGTTTCCTCATCTCTTAATTTAAAACATACAACAACTGGTTACAATTACCAATAACTAACCATGAACATATATTTATACACAGACCATTTGTGAACCCAACTGTAAAATCAAAATACATAAATGTTATCATGGCAAATTCATTTCCTGTTTATTAGCTTATTTATTAGCTGTTGTTGTTACTAGTGTTTCGTCATGTTCGTACTAGCGTAACATAAAGGCTAGAAAAAAATAACAATTATCTTTCACTATATGAATAAAAAAAAAGAAAATTATACATATATGTTCTGCTATCAGTTTTGCAATTAACAGTTTCACTCTTTAGTTATAGTTTTTAGGTTAGACAACAATAACAGAAAATTTCCCCAAAAATTATCATTTAAGGGCAATGCCTATTATAAGGAGTGGTCAGACGACTATTTGTTTTGTAAGCAACCATTTAAGCAATTTACTATGTCAATCTTATAGTTTTCAAGTTATATTGTAAAAACTTAAAATTTTGTCAACAATAATAATTTAAGGGCAATAACTCCTACAAGAAGTCATTAAATAACTTCGGACAAATAGGAAATTTGTTAGAGCTTAATGCACTGATCAATTTATGTTAACATGGTTAATGCCAATGGTTTTCTCTGTAGCAATTATTTTTTCTGATGTATTGACCAAAAACTTGTGTTGACACATTTGGAATCTTTGAAAATATGGTATCAATATTGTGGGAGGAGTCTACGATTAGAAAAAGAGAAAAGAAACTGTTACAGAGAGAGAGTGATTTTAACACATCTTTGCTATAACATTTGGAATAATAAAAATTGGAATTATACCTCTCGCATCTTAATTAATATAAAATTAAGAACATTACATAATGTAAATGAGACAACCAATAACCCTTTTGTCTTATTTTTATGTAATAAAACAATTACAGTCTTTTGTATCAGTTGATATAAGTTTTAATTGGCTGAAAAATTAATATTCATCTCTGACTTAGGTGTTGGACAATATTAATATTTGAGTCTATTAAAACTTATAACAACCTCTAAAAAGACAATAATTGAATAATATGTTAAACTGTATCTTTCCATACAAAATCAGTTTGGATAAGAATAAACAGATTTTCTTTTTCTAATTTATTACAGAAGTTAAATTAATGTACAAAATGTTAAACATAAACATGTGTTGTTCAAGATTTGACCTTGTATTAGAAAGAACTAGTTATAACTAAAAAAAACCTGTGAGCAATGCTCACCATTGATACCCCCCCCCCCCGCTCACAATTACTTTGAAAATTCAGGTGTTCTTCATTATGAACTTGAAACTTTATCTAGTTAAACGTGAAGGCGGAGTTGCATATAAAACATGTAACCCTCCCCCATCCCCCAAAGAATGGTATCCCTAATGTCAATGACAAAGTCCATGTTTTTCTATGGGAAACCTCCAATAATATTCTGATCATAATGTTTAATATCCGGTGCACATGGCAATATGTGACCAAGATTCTGTGTAAGTTTCAATAAATTCCATTCAGTGGTGTAGGAGGAGTTGCAAATAAAAGATGGGTATCCCCTTATGTCATGTATGTCCATGACAAAGTCCATGTTTTTCTATGGGAAACCCCAAATATCATTCCAATCAAAATGTTAAATATCTCCTGCACAATGGCACTATGTGACAAGGATTCTGTGTAAGTTTCAACAAATTCCATTCAGTGGTGTAGGAGGAGTTGCACATAAGAGATGAGGACCCCCTTAGGTCAATGACAAAGTCCATGTTTTTCTATGGGAAACCCCAAATATCATTCCAATCAAAATGTTTAATATCTCCTGCACAATGGCACTACGTGACAAGGATTCTGTGTAAGTTTCATTAAATTCCATTCAGTGGTGTAGGAGGAGTTGCAAATAAGAGAAAGTGAAACGGACGGACAGATGGATGGACGGACGGACGGACACCATGATCACTATATACCCCCCGCTTTTCAAGCGGGGGTATAATAATTTGTGTATATTAAATCGTAATACTTCTTTCTTCTGGGGAAAATGGTAATGCATACAAGAAAAGGAAATTCTAATATGACGTATTTCAAACACTTAAGAAACAAACGTCTATTGAAATATTCAATAAAATACGGCTGTTCCAGCCATTTCAAAAATCATACGCCTCTGCTGATGTTTTTGCTGGCCTTTTTTTATTATTCCTATATTACCTTTGTATTCGAAAATCCAATAGAAAAAATGTTCCAACATGAACATGTCCATATTCTGTACAGTGCCTTTATTGTTTACATGTCACAAAATCTTCCTTGAGTTTTGCTAGGTTGTGTTTTCAGTTTTCTGTTTAACTAACCTTAAAAAATATATATGTAAAACTACTTTTGTGGTAATAAAGAAATAAATATACAACATGGGGAGGTAACTAAGGATACTTTTAGGTACAGGTCTCTGGACGGAGATTTGAAAACCCACGTGCACCCTATTCATATATTTTAGGATGTTTTAAATGGGACCCAATCAAATACTGAATTATTAAATCAGACCTATTCATATATATTTTATTACTGCACATCCCCATTGACAAAATAGTACACTAACTACCAAAATGATCAAGTGTTGTTAATGGAACACTTTGTTTTGTAAAATAATTGTGGTCTACATTGACAATTTCGAAATCTCAAACTCTCGCAAATTCGACGAGAACAGGGCGTGGGGAGGGTAAGAGATATTGCTGTGATGTAATTGTATATTAAAATTGCCTAATGTTTATTCGTTAATTGCTTATTATTACCCGACACTTTACATTGATGAAAGGTAAAAATGAAAGACTAATAAAAGACCGACATAATAAGCCACGAAAAAGTAAATTTAAATAATGATTTTTATATGAAAATTAGATTTTAAAAACAGTTTTTTTTTATCAAAATAAGACGTCTAAATCAGTAAAAATCAGTGGTAAAAATGCAAGAGCAAACAGAAGGAAAATAAATATCTTTATTATAAGAGAAAGTCACAGATATTGATTTTTATTTATTTTAAGAGTTAAACATTTTATTTTAAACAATTTTTAAAATGCAATTTATATTTGGATACTTATAGAATGAAATAAAACATACGTAGATCGTATATGAAGTCCTTTAAACTAACATAAATTAAACTAGAGGCTCCCAGGAGCCTGTAATCGCTCACCTGGAATCCAAATGACTTAAACTATATTTAAATTTTTGAAATTAACAGTTTCAGTCTAGTTGTTATAGCTTTTAAGTTACTGTGCAAAAACTATACATTTCTTCAAAAAATTTGTTAAATACAATAACTCCTATAAGGTGCCATCCACAATTTCAGAAAATTAAATGGTTTTTAGGCATTGTCCTTTAGGGATCTTTAGAAATTTACAGTTTTACTCTACTAATAGGTGTGTTATAGACTAATTTATAATAAAAAAACTGTTCATATGTCCAAATTCATAATGAAAGGGCAATAACTCCTATAAAGAGTCATCTTGCAATTTTTGGACTAAGCAATCATTTGTAGGGCTTCTATTGCTGATCATTTGTGCAATTTACAGTTTTAATCTAGCTACTATAGTTTTCAAGTTACAGGACAAAAATGGAAAATTTCATAAAATTGTCATTTAAGGGCAATAACCCCTATAAGGAGTCATCTGACAATTTCAGACCAATTAAATGAATTGTAGGGCTTTTTTTGCTGATCATTTTTGCAATTTATTATTTCACTCTAGCTGTTATGGTTTTTAAGTTACAGGACAAAAACGGAAAATTTCATAAAAAATTGCAATTTAAGGGCAATAACTCCTATAAGGAGTCATCTGACAATTTCAGACCAATCAAGTGAATTGTAGGGTCTTTATTGCTGATCATTTGTGCAATTTACAGTTTCAATCTAGCTGCTATAGTTTTCAAGTTACAGGACAAAAATGGAAAATTTCATAAAAAAATTGCCATTTAAGGGCAATAACTCCTATAAGGAGTCATCTGACAATTTCAGACTAATACAGTGAATTGTAGGGCTTGTATTGTTGATCATTTTTGCTATTTACAGTTTTACTCTAGATGTTATAGTTTTAAAGTTACAGGACAAAAACGGACAATTTCATAAAAAATTACCATTTAAGGGCAATAACTCATATAAGGAGTCATCTGACAATTTCAGACCAATCAAGTGAATTGTAGGGTCTTTATTGCTGATCATTTGTGCAATTTACAGTTTCAATCTAGCTGCTATAGTTTTCAAGTTACAGGACAAAAACGGAAAATTTCATAAAAAATTGCCATTTAAGGGCAATAACTCCTATAAGGAGTCATCTGACAATTTCAGACCAATCAAGTGAATTGTAGGGTCTTTATTGCTGATCATTTGTGCAATTTACAGTTTCAATCTAGCTGCTATAGTTTTCAAGTTACAGGACAAAAATGGAAAATTTCATAAAAAAATTGCCATTTAAGGGCAATAACTCCTATAAGGAGTCATCTGACAATTTCAGACTAATACAGTGAATTGTAGGGCTTGTATTGTTGATCATTTTTGCTATTTACAGTTTTACTCTAGATGTTATAGTTTTAAAGTTACAGGACAAAAACGGACAATTTCATAAAAAATTACCATTTAAGGGCAATAACTCATATAAGGAGTCATCTGACAATTTCAGACCAATCAAGTGAATTGTAGGGTCTTTATTGCTGATCATTTGTGCAATTTACAGTTTCAATCTAGCTGCTATAGTTTTCAAGTTACAGGACAAAAACGGAAAATTTCATAAAAAATTGCCATTTAAGGGCAATAACTCCTATAAGGAGTCATCTGACAATTTCAGACTAATACATTGAATTGTAGGGCTTGTATTGTTGATCTTTTTTGCTCTTTACAGTTTTACTCTAGCTGTTATAGTTTTAAAGTTACAGGACAAAAACGGAAAATTTCATAAAAAATTACCATTTAAGGGCAATAACTCATATAAGGAATCATTTGACAATTTCAGACCAATCAAGTGAATTGTAGGGTCTTTATTGCTGATCATTTGTGCAATTTACAGTTTCAATCTAGCTGCTATAGTTTTCAAGTTACAGGACAAAAACGGAAAATTTCATAAAAAATTACCATTTAAGGGCAATAACTCATATAAGGAGTCATCTGACAATTTCAGACCAATCAAGTGAATTGTAGGGCTTTCATTGCTGATCATTTTTGCCATTTACAGTTTCACTCTACCTCGTATATTTTTCAGGTTATATTGTAAATACCAAAAATTTTGTCAAAAATCTTCAAAAAAGGGCAATAACTCCTACAAGAAGCCAATACACAACTTCGCACTAATAGCAACTATTGTAGACCTTAATGTGCTGATCAATTTGAAGTAACGGTTTTCTCTATAGCTATTATAGTTTTTTAGATAATGATCAAAAACCTGTGTTGACCCCCATGTTCTATTTTTAGTAACAGCGGCCATATTTGTCTGTTGATCAACACCCTGGGTACAAACTTGAAACTAGGAACCCTAAGGATGATTGTGGCCAAGTTTGAAAAAAATTGGCCAAGTGGTTTCAGAGGAGAAGATTTTTGAAAAAGTTTACGACGGACGACAGACGACGGACGCCAAGTGATAGCAATAGCTCACCTGGACCTTCGGTCCAGGTGAGCTAAAAAGCTAATAAGTAAACGAAATTTTGAAAAATGTAATAATTAAATACAATGAAAAATAATTCAATTTTAATTAAGCAGCAGTTTATATAATTTAAAGAAACACAAAATTTTAATATTTCATAAATTGTTTTGCAAATATACGGGTCTTCCTCTATGAAAAATTTATTTTTTTGTTTTATTTTAAAAAATTCGGAAAACATTAGATAGGTTCTTAACAATATTTATGCACATGAATGTTATTTTTCTGTTTTTTTCTTTTGGAATACGGGTAATTGGAATTCTTTTGAAACAATTTTCACTATGGTAAAAATATTTCAATGGAAATTGTAATTTGTGGGTATTCTTTCTTGGATATTCTGACGAAGCTCCACAGAAAAACATGATAACTGTCGATCTTACACCCCACAGAACCATGTGACTATGAGATTTCGAAAAGGTCAATAGGCTTAACATGCTCAATATAAGAATTGAGGCATGGATATATTTACTAGATAATTTACAACTATACCCATTGATATATTTTTCAATGAAAAAGGCTACCCTTTCATATATTTTCAAAAGGTAAAAAAATGACCCATTCGACCCCCCCCCCCCCCCCTTGTGATATGGTGTCTAGTCGTTTCGTACCATGTTCATTTCGTACCATGACCATTTCGTACCCAAATTTACCATTTTGTACCAAGATTTTGCCAGTTCGTACCATATGCGATTTCGACATTGACCGTTTCGTACCATATATATGATTTAATTGTGTTACTTGTTTATTTTAATATTTCAAATACCAGTATTTATAAGCATGTTAATTTATGAGTTTTATTAAAAATAATAATTTAACAAAATACAGAACTAGCTTGCTATAGATCTTTGATGTTCATTGGAATGTGAATGATAAAAGGAAAATGCGGTTTGGTAGTTAAAACAATGATTTTCAATTGTCCTTGTATAGAAGGGATATGTCCAAGCCAACATAGAAAATCCTCTTTGACATTTGGGCCCAGTATATACAGAATTAAATCTCCATCGGCCGTTTGCTCCGACTCAGCGCCCGCAATGTTTATGAGCCGAACAATCATACTTGTTATATTATAAGATAACACTTTGTGACAATTCAAGTTTAAAATTCATATATTTAATTTTATGTATCATTCATTATCTATCTTGTTATTGCATATAATATGTACTATATATTGTTGTTGTGCATCATTTTAATTGTAGCTATGATAACAAATAAAAAATAAAAAATAACCTTTATGTCTATCATTCTATTAAAAATAAATATTGGATCCAAACCTAAAAATAGTACATAACATCAACCATTAACAATTAAGATGTGGTACGAAATGGACATGGTACGAAACAGACATGGTACGAAATGGTTTTTTATGGTACGTAATGGCAGGTACGAAACGACTATAAACCTGTGATATTATACAATTAATGACTTTGATATAGGTCGCTATCAGGATTTATCAGCCAGAGAAAATGTAAACACCATCTCACTTGATCCGAAAAACAGAGGATGTTTTTTCTACTGGAGCCCCTGTTTACATTTTGTAATTGTTGTTACCCTTAATACTTTTATTTAATACTGCATTCTGATATCAATTTGCTGGTAATCCTGAAATTACAGTTGCAAATATTTAGAAGAGTATAAATGAATCAATATATCGCAGAGCCGACGTTTCTCCCATTTGTTGTTGTCACGCACGATGTAGAATTAATACAATCGATTTGATTGGACAAATGAATTTGTTAAGACGGCTATTCTGATTGGCTAAAACATAAAAACCAGGTCGATATCGTATTCCGCTTGACTACAATGCAGCGGAATCGTGCAGCGTACAAACATTTAATGTAATTTTAGTGCTGTTGCGATTTATCGTGACCCAAAAGTTGTTTTTAAACCAATCAAAAACACGCAAAATTATATTCATGTAATAAATATTAATGATAACCAAAAAATTAAAAAAGGTAAACATAATAACAATATTGTATATTTGTTTAACTTAAGCACTGTCTACATGCATTGACATAAGGAAATGCAATAAAACGCAAAAAGTAACTATTACTTCGTCTTCATTTACTTCAATCTTAAAAAGTCTTCAATCTTAACTGTTGTGTCCCCTTAATGGCCTTATAAAAGGCTTATTGGCATATTTATGACACATGAGGTCACACATATTCATCGTAATTTAGATTTTAATGTACAGTTGATTCAATCTTGATTTGTGTTTGACTTACTTCTATTAATTTCTGAACTAAAATAGTAGAGACGTAAATACAAAGTGCAGATAACTCCCGATAAGTATGTTCGCGCATGACTGAACTTTTTCACTGCTTGGGTGGTGTTGCTTTACGGCCTTCAGTTGAAAGGAAAACAATAGGAGAGTATCAAATGTAGTTTATGAATATTCATGAGGGATTACATCACATTTACCGTGTATCTGCTACAGTTTGTGTCCGTGATTAGGTTGGGAAAACCAGAATTCAAAATTGTGTTGATCGTTTAAAGTTAGTTATTTGCACAGTAAATTAATGAAACTTCTACAGAACAATATTTTATACATCTTTTAAAAGATTTTCTAATAAAAATAAATTAAAACCACCGTGTTCATATTTTAAAAAAGTTATAAATGTCCTACCCCATTGTGTCATGACGCAGTTACCTCCCATGTAATACATGATCAAATACGGTAAATAACCTGGTCTCCTGGTGCAATATTTTTCAGTGACGCAAGCTTCACTTCAAATATAACACCAGGTCAGGACCTCCGATATAAGCATTTTCATTGTTGATAATATGACGCCATTTAATATCACATACACATAACAATCTTTTTTAAAATCTAGGAATACCTTTTCTTAATAAAATTTAAATATAAATTATTTTTAAACCTCACGTTTAAATTATGAAATCATAATGTAAACTCAGCTGAGAAATGTAAACATTGAACGTCACAATGAGAATGACGTCATAATACGTTCGGTCTTCTTGAACTTATCTTTAATACGAAATGATTAGTCTAGAGAATACCCGAAAGTCAAATTTCAACGCTGTCACCGTTGAAATCCAATGCTCCTGACCTGACTAACCTGGTCCCCTGGTGCAATATTTTTCATTTACGCAAGCTTCACTTTCAAATATAACCCCAGGTCACCACCAGTTTACTACTCAGTTTGATTGGTTGTTTAAAACGCCATGTTTTAGCCAACTTTTCGCGCGTTTTGTTCCTCGGGAAATTTCTGTCAGAATACAATTTAAATAAAGTAGCTACCTGCTTCTTGTTTTCCAGCTTTCGAGTTAAACTCACCATTCCCGTAGAGTTATTTCCACAAACATTCTTTTTATTTGAATTTGATTACCGGACGCCGGACGTTACGTCATAATGCTTTGCATCGGAATGACGTCAGTTACAGTTAATACTCACGTAAATTTTGAGGCGTTCCGAATGTTTCAAACCGGTCAAAATTTTGACCGGATTCATTGCTGGTGACCTGACTGTATATTCGAACCGGAAGTCCGCTTACGGTATTGAGAATATTTAGTCAGGATCCCAGACTACTGACCTGACGTTATAGCCGAAGGCCGCTTAGGCTCATGAGGATATCATCGTCAGGGTACCAGAATAATACGGTAAATCACTCTTCAATGTGAAAACACAAAAAGACTGCTTTTGTATGTGACAATCTTGCAGACAGATTGAGACAATATTTTTGTCAAACTACTTGCTATTAAATCATTTTGAGTTAATATTTATGTAGGTTAAGTTCATTTTAATCAAGCCAAATATTAATTTCAATTTATATTACAATTTTAGAATTTTTTATATATAATTGTTTTGTGGAAACAGTTTTGTGTCAAGATCGAATTTTTTGAAAAGAATAAAATGTAAATTTCTTTTACATACAAATAGATATTTTAAAAATTAAACTGTTTTTCAAAGTGTCACGAATTCCACTTTAAAATGATGTGTTGTATTTAAATTTTGCAAGACTTTTAAAATTTTATTTTGCGTCCCTAAAAATAGACCAAACAATAAATCACTGGCACTTGTCGCACACAGAATTATTTGAAATACTGTTACACTACCGCCTGTGGCCTGGGCTAAGCAAGTATCTTCGCCTTACCGGTGTATCCAGTTGCCATACTGGGTTCCAAAATTTACATATTATAATTCTGCATATGGACCGGTACCAGTTAAAATGCGGCGATTTACAGCATGAGACTTGGCGAAAAGCAGACGAAAGTGATTTTGACCAAGTGTAATGAAAATCGTGAGTAGAATTTTTATCAATATTTGTGTTATTTTCCCATATTCTCGTTATTTGACAGTGACAGGATTCTTTTGTAGCTATCTCAAAATGAGTAATCACATCGTAGCCCTAGCTGACAGTACGACAGCTGTAGCTGCTGAAAAGTAGGGCCATTGACCTTTTCGAATAGTCAGAACACTGAAAATTCATTTTATTTATTTGCTGTTTCTACTGTTATCTGCTTTGGGAAAAAAAAATGTTAACCTGTGAATGGACCCACCTCTAGATAGCTCCCCCCCATGACCATGTACCTCCCTTAAAGGGGCGGGTAACCGCGATTTACATGTATGACTCGCACATGCAGTATATGCTTACCACAAACTTTCAGTGAGAAAATACTTATTTCCAATGCATTAAAAACCATAAAAAACAATGTTTTGCAACATATTTTGACCTTATTATTGTGACGTTCCAGTTTTATTTTTGGGTTCACACAATTGTTCATTTGACAGATAATATTATTGTCTGGAAATTCAACAATCGGACGTGCACAATGCGAGTATTCAGTGTCAATTGTCATTCCTTTGAACGCCTGGTGTGATTGACTTAATTGACAGGTGGGTGGCCCCGTGAATCAAAAGCAACACACCTATTACAATCCAATCAATAGGTGTGGCGGGAAAAACTTAACGATGGGAGGAGCATTCCTTCATAGACTTGAAATCACGTGTTAATACATCTTCTACATAACTGCAATAAAACTATGCACTTTTCTGGGTTGCAATAATTTTCTTTAACAAAATAAAAAAGAAATAATCTTAATTAGGCTATTTTATTTTCGATCCTACGACTGAAATTTGGAAAATGCTTATCATAAAACATGTGGGTAAAATATTCCCGTGAAGGTCGTTTCCGTAACAAACAACACATTTTCCCATGGTAATTATTACAAATTACATGTGTACCTTTTCCAATTAACACCAGTCACCTGAACAGGAAGCTTCTCAGTGGGACTTTTTTTTATTATAGGTATATATAATCACTCAATTATCCGTAACTGATAACGGTCACCTTATTGAAATCAGTGCTCACACACATCAGAGAATATAATTACATGTACAAGTCATTTACATTGCACGTATATTCGTTGACACCACATTAAAAATCACTTTTATCTAACCGGAATCCAGGTGTAGTATCTTGCATCCGGTGAACAGGTAATTAATTTCCTTGGAGCAAAAAGTAGGAAAGAAATTTATACTAACAATTTTATTAGCAGCTTATTAACCACAGTTCATTAGTTAACACTGTTTGTGTATATTATTAAATTAGGATTTTTAAAAACACACTTTTATTCGAAAAAAGTTTGCAAAGTCTGTATATCTGATACATGTTTTTAATATCCCTTTTTATTTAATGGGAGTTTCACCTACGTAGGTGCCAATTAATTGTTTATTGAAGGAATAGTGTGACAGATTTATGTTATGGCTTGTATACCAACTACAGTCTTACATGTAAACTAGAGTTACCGAACATGTAACCGGTAGGTGGCGCGCATATGGAAAGACGTGAATTGAGAAGAACCATGCGTCCCTAAAACATAAGGACAGATTCACACTAAGTTAAACACTTACAAATACTAATTTTTTCAGCAGACTGTTGTATTATGAAATAAACTACCAACCACTGTTGTTCTGCAGCCTGATCCTGATCATTTCAGACAGGCTTTGAACAATCTAAACATAGCCTAGATATATAGCAAAACACTCATGACTGTTTTTAACTCCTTATCAATTCCATCTCTAATTTTAATTAAATTTCCCAATTTTTATTCAATAACAATAGTTCCTATAGATGTCTTCCTGTCATCTTTAACTTTTATCTTTTTTTTTTTGCACTGCCACACACCTTCTAGTTATACACAAAAGGGGAGTCTAGCAGTATTTATTATAGGATTTAACACCGTTTTCAATGGATTTATCGGTATATCAACAAGACCAACTCACTCACAAACAATGATATGTTTGTGAGTGAGTTGGTCTTTTTGATATACAGATAAATCCATTGAAAACTATGTTTAATCTCTAAAAGTCTTTAAAATTGCATTAAGGAATTAATTTATCAACTAATATTTCTTGTGTATTTGGTAGCGGGATTGACTGAACGTATGAATATTTTGTTTATTTTTACGTGCGATTATTCCATAAACCATTTTCTGATTTTTATAAACACAATTAAGTTTTATATCAATCAGTATAACCTATAACCTTATTTTCTGTATCGAACACAAGGAAAGTTTTAAATTTAGCAAATCATTTATGATAATTCATCAAACAAATAATTTATAAGCTGATCGCTACTTTCGATATTGAAAGCCGCCATCTTTGTTTACATTGGTTACGGTGAAAATAGTTCGGTCAACGTCATTTATCCAAATATAAATTAAGTCAACTTCATTTATCAAAAAATAAATTTTGTTGAAAACCTCTACCGGAAGTAATCTCAACCAATGAAATAAATGTATTTCTAAATATGCAAATCATATTAGAATTATAGATATATGAAATAGAATGCTTTCAACCAATTAGCAGATCATTAGATATATTGATTTATATATTAATTTATAGTCCATTCTTATATTATGGAATTTCTTAGTTCTAATTTAAGTATTTAAGGATTGTTTTCAATTGCTGGTTAGATTATTGGATATAAACGACTTTGGGTCGATTTACACTGAATAAACCGCGCAGCGGTTTATGTTGCAGCGTAAATCGATCCAAAGTCTTTTATATCCAAAAATCTAACCAACAATTGAAAACAAACCTTATATTTTAAATTCTATAGTAAAAATGAAGTAACATGAATAATATTTTACAAGTAATCAAATAATATTTGCAATTCACAATTTTAGTGTCGTCACTTGTTGTTTGCGAAAGAATTCATGTATAGTCAACATCATCAATACATCTTATTATGACGTCACAATCAGTCACGTGCTGAAAAACCAAGTTAGGTTATACGAAATAACCAACTTTGCTCATGTATAGAGTATTTAAACGAAATTAAAATATTAAAAATATAATTTCTATTGAATCAAAACCATGACAAAATTACAAACTTCAAAGCCCCAGAAAATGTACTAATCTCACATGGGAGAGGGGTGGGTAACTAATGGTACAATTTTAGGTACAGATTTGTGGGTAAATGCGCCCTATGTATATACTTTCAGGAGTTATAAAACGGGACCTAATCATATATTTTAATTTCTAAACCAGACCTATTCATAAATTTAATTACTTACCCACCCTCCAGTAGGAGGCGGGTCATTAAGTAATGTATTCACTTTGGCAAAATTTTGTCCGTCACAGATTTTGTGTGAAACCGTTTTTATCCGAAAACCACAATATTAAGAGCTCAAACTTGCAGGGATTATTGGTCCAATTTAGTACAATAAACGAACAGCGTTCTTTTTTTGATTAATTTAATTATTAATGAGATATTCACTAATTAAGGTTTCTTTTCTTTGTTCAATGCTGTGTGCACTGTTCTATAAATAACCAACGTTGTCGATCGGTAACAGGTATAATTTTAAAAGATAGTGAAAAGGTGTAGATTATAAATTATCTATTGTATTACACTTTTATAAAATATATTAACTTTTTTATTAATTAAATTATTACAGAGATATTCCCTAATTAATGTTTCTTTGTTCATTGATGTGCACACTGTTCTATAAATAGCTTACACAGCTACAGATGCAGTTTAGATAGATAACACAGAGGATTTAAATATACCCACATGGTTTTGAATGCCAATTTATTATATTGAGGAGGGGGGAATAATTTAATAAAAAAAATCTCAGATTTTATCTATCCTTCACGTTTGTTTATTTTTTAATTAAATAATTTTTCTTATTGTTGATAATTTCCGTGTCGAATCAGGATTAAAACAATGTCGGGTGTACTTTTCAGCATATTATTGTCATTGGGAACAAATGGCTGAATGAAGAAAAGTTTCTGTCAGAAATAATATAACAAGATGTTGAAGTTTTTTGCTGCAAGTGGCAAAATATTGACAGATTGAAAAAAAATAAAAAGCCCTTGAATCCTACGTGTACACCCATGATCTTGACTTTGCATTTGGTAATATATTGTTCAACATTTGTGCTAGAAAACAAATTTGGCAGGCGGGTGAGTCGTATTCGTGTGAATACATTCCTCTAGTTTATTGTACATTCACATTGACACAACAGTCTAAAAATAAATCCACATCTTTAATCAACATGTTGACACATGTCTTAAGACATAAAATGTATTTGTTTTCTTGTCTTTTAGAATTTCTTCTCCCATTGTTAATTTAAGAAATAATTCATGGATACCATACTTTATTGTCGTTTTAACATGGGTGGGCATTATATTCTTGAATATTTTTCTCCGAGCGATAGCGAGGGGTAAAATATCATGAATATAATGCTCACCCATGTTAAAACGACAATAAAGTATGGTATCCATGAATTATTTCGATTCTGATTATGACAAATACGATCATCTGTACAGTGAAGCGGCATATAAATGTGCGCTAGTGAATGGCTGCCATAATGTAGAAAGGTGGAAACATAATTTAATGGCTGAATAATGAATCATGCAAATCGCAGAATTCAGACTTAAAATAACAACTCTATTAACAGTAACGATGATTATGGTTTAAAAAATTGAGTTGTTTTCAATTAAATTTAAACGACTTCAACCAATAACTTGCGCATGTGCGAACTAAATTTATTGGAATTTTAACACGGCTTTGTTTACATAGCGAATGCAGGACGTCATATTAGAATTTCTCACAACTGAAAAATTTCAAAAATTTTTGTGCATTCCTTTCAACTAATTAACATTCATTTATTATCACTGCATAATGCATGTTTCATCCATGTAGCCATACATACTATAGGGATTTGGTTTCAGCAAGTGATTTTATTGGAGCACTTAATTTGTTACTAGTCACTCTGCTTTCGATGAGAATTTATGAATTCTCCCTCCCCATGGGTTTGGTACAGATAGTACTATATAATTGTTTTAAACTTAAAAATACAAAAATAAACACAAAAGTAGTAAATGTTTCATGTTATCATAAAAATGCTTTAAATTGCAAATAGCTGTAACCAAATAATAAAATTTAATTTATTAAAACAGTCACCAGTGATCTACTGAAGAAGCCTTGAAGGCTCCCAGAAAGCTAATAAGGTGGCTACACCCATCACCATGAAATGATCCAATACTATACCACATACAGATACAGACAAATCATTCAAACAAAACTACTCCTTGACATTATGACAGAATTTCCATATCCAGCATAATTTTCTGATAAGTTTCAGAATAGATTTTAAAAGTTTATTAATAGACTTGGATTATTACCTACATGTATAGTTTAGCATATTTAGAGGTCTGGGTTTCCTCCATGTACTCAGACTTCCTTGCCCAATATAAATTGGATGTGGCGATATAGCAGCAGAAAAACTGCTGAAAGTGGTGTTAAACACCATTCACACAAACAAGTCATTTTGATTAGGTTAATTTGCAAACATAATCAATTTACACATAGCTAGATTAAATAATCGAGTAATAATTTAATCAGTGCTAAAAACTTAATGATTGCATCCACTTGACAGTAATGTTGCTGTAAGACAATGATAATCTGTTTTTATCATGAATAACAGATCATGAATAGGTTTTGATCTTCATTAAGGAAGGACTTATCCTGATCCTGATTAATTTAACACTGGAAGTCATCAGAACACTTAAAGATTAAAGATTTTTCTGTTTAACAAATTAAACAAAATTTTTTGTCATAGCTTATTCAAAGCAAATTCTAAAATTTTATTGACTTCTATTGAGGGGTTTTCAAACATGAAAATATTACAAGACCCCATATACTCTTAGTTCTAGTGACCAAGAAATGCATTAATTAATTTTTAAGATTAAGATACTTAAAAGTGCAGACAACAATATTTGTACCATTTTGCAACAAGTAAATATATTTACCCAACTCTAGTGCTTAGTGTACATGCATCTTCTATAATCTGTATAACATGAGTAATAAACTGCATGAACTTTACTTGAACTTTAATGGGAACTTGAAATAAGATAACAGATCTGTTGCTGTCAATCAAATTGTTGAAAAGTTACAACTTTCAGAAATGTGAACATTATATTCAGTAATCCAATATACCACTTGATTACAAGTGAAGGAATTAAGATTTAAGATTCCATGTAACAAGATTTTAATAGAAGGTGAGTTAATAATAATTGATCTGTCCATTGGAAATTTTACACTAGTGTAATTTAACCACAGGAAATAATACACTAGTGTAAGGAAGTAATACACTGGTGGAAAGACGACACTGTTACATACACATGTATAAATAATTTTAATAATAATAATTTTAATAAGGAAACATGCAAATTTATTTTTTGTGTGGGATTTATGCACATTTTTGAGTTGAAGTTATATTGTATAAAATATTACTTCTAATGATTTTTTTTTCAGATACTAGTATCAACCCAACATGTATGGTAAACATGGTAAAGGAGTATGCAAGTATAGGCACATCCATGCCATGGAAGCATAGTCATGACTAAGGTAATAACTGTTATTTATTATACTAGTATGTCTCCCATCTACTTGTATGCTGTTTTTCTGTCTGCCAGACACACAACTCGTATGCTTGCTTATGCACAGTACCTATTTTTTCACAGACTGATTTAAATACATGCATTTCTGAAGGAGTTTTGAAATTTGCTTTCTTATCTTGAAGTTGCAGACATTTTTTGTTTTGTTTTACTGTTTGTCTTTTCTGATATCCAAAGTGTGAAATGTTAAAACATCCCTGCCATGAATATATGAACCATTCATGAACTGTTAATGAATATAAGGCTAAATCAGTTCATACAATTATGAACTGTATTCATGTATTTACATTTTTTTAACCCCTTAAAATTCATTGCAAGAGGCAGTCTGTGCCATAAACATTTTTGACTACTTCTTCAGACTTAGACCTGCTAGGTATCACTAGTCCAAACTTTATTTGACTAGTTTTAAAAAAAAACAACTACAAGTTAAAAAGTCAAGATTTTGTATAATTTTTTCATTTTACTGAATTTACGTGATTTTATGACAATATAAAACCAGTGAAAAGATTCTATTTTAAGCCCCAATTTTTTAGCTTTTGCTATCACTTGGCATCTGTCGTTCGTCGTAAACTTTTTCAAAAATCTTCTCCTCTGAAACCACTGGGCCAATTTTTTTCAAACTTAGCCACAATCATCCTTAGGGTTCCTAGTTTCAAATTTGTACCCAGGGTGTTGATCAACAAACAAAGATGGCCGCTGTTACTAAAAATAGAACATGGTTGTCAACACATGTTTTTGATCATAACTCAAAATTATTATAGCTATAGAGAAAACCATTACTTCAAATTGATCAGCACATTAAGTCTACAATAGTTGCTATTAGTGTGAAGTTTTGTATTGGCTTCTTGTAGGAGTTATTGCCCTTGAATGACGATTTTTGACAAACTTTTTGGTATTTACAATATAACTTGAAAACTATAAGAGCAAGAGTGAAACTGTAAATAGCAAAAATGATCAGCAATAAAGGCCCTACAATTCACTTAGCTTGTCTGAAATTGTCAGATGACTCCTTTTATGAGTTGTTGTCCTTAAATGGCAATTTTTTATGAAATTTTTCCGTTTTTGTCCTGCAACTTAAAAACTATAACAGGTAGAGTTAAACTTTACATAGCAAAAATGATCAGCAATAAAAACCCTACAATTCACTTAATTGGTCTGAAATTGTCAGATGACTCCTTATAGGAGTTATTGCCCTTAAATGACAATTTTTTAATGAAATTTTTCATTTTGGTCCTGTAACTTGAAAACTAGAGCAGCTAGATTGAAACTGTAAATTGCACAAATGATCAGCAAAGCAAGGCCTACAAATGATTGCTTAGTCCAAAATTGCAAGATGACTCTTTATAGGAGTTATTGCCCTTTAATTATGAATTTAGACAAATGATCAGTTTTTGTATTATAAATTAGTCTGTAACACACCTAGAGTGAAACTTTTAATTTCTAAATGACAATTAAGGACAAGGCCTAAAAACCATTTAATTTTCAGAAATTGTCTGATGTCACCTTATAGGAGTTTTGTACTTAACTAAAATTTTTGAAGAAATGTTTAGTTTTTGCACAGTACCTTTAACAACTAGACTGAAACTGTAAAAGGACAAGGTAGGGTAAGGGCAATTTTTGGCCCCCTCTTGAAAATAACTCATCTTTGCAGTAATTTGAGCATACAGACATAGCATTAAAAATATGGTCTTATTTTGGTGCTATCATGCGCATGCGCGATACACTTCACGTGCTTCCATGCTTGCCAAATCTATAGGCTATTTTCAATTCAGCTTTAATTTGAAGATGGTTTCAGTAAATTAACTTCTGTTCTGCTCATCAAATATTCACCAAATGTTAACACAAGATGTATAGATACCTGTTACAGGCAGGTTCTGGTTTAAATAAATAAAGAAAAACTTTATCTCGCAAAAAGAATGCTTTTCTCATGCAAAAATTTTTGCTTTTTAGAATTACAAGCTTTTAAACATAACTTGGTAATCACTATTTCTTCGTCAAATTTTATCACAATATACAAATTGATAGAAGATACAGGCAGAAGGTAATATTAAATAAGGGCTGTCTGGGTTAAAAGTTTTTTTTCTGTTGATAAAAAAACTGTTAAACAAGTCATAAAAATATAGATTTGTCAGAATTACCTCCCTTGTTAAGATTGAATTTTCATTATGTTTGCCTATACCGAACTCGTTATATCAAAAACTTTGTGTTTAAACAATTAATAAGGAGATTTGATATTAAGGTTATAAGTCTGTCGTAGTATTTAATAATTTTATTGAAATTATGAGTTAATAATGAAAGATATTAATGTTAATTTTACCATCAGTGCAATATCTATTCTGAGATTTCCAGAAAAAAACGGAGGATGGTGTCCTGCATCCCATCAAGTCAAACAAATTATTTTTGTGTGACCTTATTTCAAAGGTGCGCTTAAATTCTGTTCAGATGTCCTACCATGCAGAGTTACAACAGAAGTAACCTTATCCCCAAACATTAACGTAGTGATATGAATTCTAGTCAAGGTCAGGTGACACCTACCAAACTTGCATGTACTATTCGTCAGCAAACTATATAACAAATATGTCATGTTACAATGCGTGGTTACTGAGAAACTGACAGAACTCAAATAATTTTAACGTAGTCCCCTAACTGTGAAATTGATATTTAAACTTGACATTCGTATATTACGATTCATGAAGCGGGAGATTGGGCATGCATAAAACCTGGTTTAACCCATCATTTCTTTTGAAATGCCTGTACCAAGTCAGGGCCATTGCTGTAATTACTACATTTTTTTGTTGTTGGTTCTGTAGTTTGCCGGTTTCTTGGACTTTGATTTATTACAGTTTCTATGATACTATGATACCCATTTCTCTGGCGGGATAACGTACCACTGGCCTGCTGAAGCTCGAAAATCTAAATCGGATTGCACTATGTTCAAGGTAACATTGTGTCCAAATCCGCGAAAAATCGGTCAACATTCAAAACATAATTAACTTGAAATACGAATGTCACAGTAGCAGTAAAAAGTACTGAAATTATTGTATCTTTTTTGCAAGGTTAGGAGAAAATAAATACTGAATTGTAACCATAAAATTATTCACTAGATAGGACACACATTTTTATAACACATCTGATGTAGGACGGCAACTTTTTGTATTTTAGGGAGATCTGACATAGCCCATTTTACACCTGATAATTTGAAATGCACCGGTCCCAACCCCCCAATTAATATTGACCGGTCGTTTATCTACTTTTACACATCGTCCGAAATCCACGTCCGGTCGCGTTCTCGCTGTGCCACCACTTGCCGGTCGCGTTCTCGCTTTGCTACCACCACCGCTACCACCACCAAGTGGTAGCAAAGCGAGAACGCGACCGGACGTGGGTTTCCGACGATGACTTTTACAAGTTTAAAGAATATGCTCGCGCTGGCATATGCTTAACTGAAATTTTTTCCAATTTTTTTACAAAGTACACCTGTGAGAGAAATGGGATGAAAATTGGAAACATCTGATATTGACCCCTTATTTTTATAAATAGGAATAACATGAAATCATATTTCAAAATGTATGGTAGTTTGCCCTCGTGTAGAGACTTATTGAATAGTAAGTTTAATGGATTCATCAATACAGCTGAAATATGTTTTAGTATAATTTGTGCTATACCATTAGGACCACTGGGGTTTGTTATATTTAAAATATTTATTAGGTCCCCGCCACTTTGTGGCGGACGCCCTATAGTGATCAGTCTGTCCGACCGTGCGTCGGTCTGAATTAATCGTGTCCGGGCTGTAACTTTTATATCTTTTGAGGTAGGCTTTTGATATTTGGAATGTGGGTAGATAATATCAAGCCGATATGTCGCATACCATGGTTGATGACCTTTGACCTTGACCTCAAGGACGGCCGGTCCCACAAAGATGGGTACCATCTTAGAACGAATAATCGTTCCCTCGCTTTTTTTGGCGAGGGTACGAATTTAGGCCCATGACTCGTAATGTTGCAGAGCGGGAGTAAATCATTCTCGGCACTTTGATGTCCAAAAAGAAGTTGCATACACAATCAGACGTGATCGATCTTGATATTTTTCGAAAATGTCACAATTTTTTTTATTGGTTTCGTGTTTAAAATCAATCGTTATTAATAAGTGATGATAGTTATTGGCGTTTTTAATAACCCGCTGTGCGTTGTGTATAATTGACATTCGTGTCTCTTTTTGATTATGTTTACCACATGAAAAACATTGAGAAACCCGAAACTAAATGGCGTGTTGCATCTTGGGTAATAAATATGTAAATTACTTGTACAACATCGAATGCCAGCGCGAGCATATTCTTTAAACTTGTAAAAGTCATCGTCGGAAACCCACGTCCGGTCGCGTTCTCGCTTTGCTTCCACTTGGTGGTGGTAGCGGTGGTGGTAGCAAAACGAGAACGCGACCGGACGTGGGTTTCCGACGATGACTTTTACAAGTTTAAAGAATATGCTCGCGCTGGCATTCGATGTTGTTACACCAATATATGTTTAAAACGTTTCCTGTTAATAAAAGCAAGCAAAATAGAAAATAAACATAGACCATCGGGATTCGAACCATCGATTCGCGGTGTATAATATTCACAAGATACGGGTTAAGCAAAACACCACATACAGACAGACATTTTCATTCAAAAGCAACTTATTTATGCGTCATACAAGGCCGTAAACAAAAGGGGTGCACCGATTTCACGTGTACTCCTAGTCCGAGAATCCTCTGCTGCCTACAGCACTGTCATTTTGCAGACGTTATATATTTGTTAATAGATTAGTAGTTTTTATAACATCTTTAATTATTGCGTTTAAAAATAATGGTATAAATTAACAGTTATTGAGACATATCGAGATGTGATCGCTGAAGATGTTTTACTATAATAAAAATGACTTCTAGACCAGTCTTATCAGTTTGTTGTTCGAGTGAATACAAACGAAACAATATTAAATTCTTTTAAATTCTTACGTTTAATTCGTCGGAACGTGTGTTTCGCGCATGTCATACGTTTCGTCCACTTTCGGTATTAGTTTAGACACATGATTTTTTCAACCTTTACGTACCAATTGTGTTCTTTAAAATATTATATTTTTGGACACTTCACTATCATTTATCATACAAACTTTCTTAAATATGTGACAAATGAAAGTAGACTTAAAAAAAAAACTGTGTTAGCACTACCTCAAAATTTCCATTAGCCAATGTGGCTAATACATCCAAATTTTACTTAGCCACATTTGAAATTTGTTAGCCACAACATTTCAGCAAAATTTGTGTGTGCAAAATATGGAAGCTGTAAATTTAAATGACTTGTATAGAAAAGGGGGAATATGTGATGAGCAACACTAAAATTTGGGATTAATTCCATTCATAGGTCACAACCAGGTCTTTTACAACTGTTCTTCATTTGAAGAATTTAGATTTAGTGCTGAGGTTCAACTTTTAAATGAAAACATTTAACCAGATGATAATAGAGTAACCGTAAGAACGAAAGCATTGAAAGCTGGCGTTTCGCCATGCTTGACAAAATTAAACTGGAATTAAGATCAATTACTGCAATGGGAACCAGTTCGGTATTGAGTAAAATCGAAAACAAATTCGGACAAGGGTAATGTTTTTACGGAATAGACAATTACGCATTGAAATTTCCCGGATATATATCGTTACCGCTCCGAACTTTATCTCAAAGATTTATTTTAGATTTCGACAGTCAACATTTTACTTTCGCTTTCACTTCGCCAACGTGGCGAACGAGAATGAATAACACTTCGCCACATTAAAGTTTAATTCTCATTGGCGACTGTGGCGACCTATTAGCGCTAACACAGAAAAACCAACAAAAAAGAAAAACGTCCGGACTCGAACCAGCGTTTCGCGATCTATAATGCTTATAATGCTTATAATCTGCGAGCTAACCAATTACGCCATATACGCACAAACGTTTTCTTTCGAAAATAAGACCTATATATATATATGCGTCAACTTGCTGACGTGATATATTTGCTGATAGATTACACCAGTTTTAATACCATTTATAATTATAACGTAAAAAAAATTAAAAAGGTGTAACTTTAACATCTATTTAGACATATTAAGGTGTTATCTCTGAAGATTTTTTCATGAATAACAATGTCTGGAACAGTCTTTTCATTTTTTTTTTACGCGTGTGTATTCAAACCAGTTAAACAAAGCGAATATTCTTTACATTACTTCTAACTTTCTCTGATGTTTGTCAGTCCGGTGATTCCGCGCATATTATACGTATCTTCCACATTCGCTAAATATTATTGTGGTAATTTTATTTATTTCAATATGTGAACTAATTGCGTTCTTTAAATATTCTATTTCCAGACGATTAAGTCTGCAACTTAATTTTTTCACAGCTTTGCCTCTTTAAATATGATTAAAAAAGGCTACGCTTTGAAAGACACGATCTTTCATGACTTAAATAATCAATCTGGAATAGAAATTATATCAATGCCTGATAGATGTATTTTATTATCAAAATTTAGCTGTTTCATCACTGTTAAACGTTTAAATTGTTACATATTAAAATATTTACTTAATTTATCCCTATATTGATTTTTTTTACACATTTCTATCTAAGTTTGTCAACAATTTTAACAATTACTAGCATAAATGGATGTATATGCAGATTCGGAAATGCAAGTCCGGTCCGGGTGTAGGATTACATACTATGCTGAACAATACAAAAATCACGCGAATTTGGGGACAAAATATTAATTTTTTAATATGAGCGGACGCGTGTACCACAAATATATTTTAAATATTAAACACTGTTTTTGCAACAAATAATACAGTCAAATATCTTCGTGGTACACGCGTCCGCTCATATTTAAAATGGTGTTCGAAATCACGAAAACGTACCGATTTTCACAGGCCACTACAATTGGCCTATTTTAGTAAGGTGCATATAATAATTTTACATGATAAGAAAAGAAAGTTATATTGATTTTCTGTAAGAAGGGATACTGTACCTTTGAAAAAACATTATGATCTACAGATTGTAGTCATTTCATTTTTAGCGAAAATAAGGGGCCAGTGACAGTAGGTTATCCTACCTTGTCCTTTCAAAAATTTAAATATAGTTTTAGTCATTTGAGTTCCAGGTGAGCGATAACAGGCTCTTGGGAGCCTCTAGTTTAATTAAAGTACAGAAGTCGATTTCACAAAAGGTTGTTTGTGTAAAATCTATCGTAAGTGCTGACATCGCAATGGATTTCCTTTTGATCTTGCAACACTTACGATAAATTTTTACACTTCCGACTTTTTGTGAAAAGCACTGCAGATTTAAAATTAAATAAGGACAGATCCTAGATGTAAGCACATTTTTTAAAGCTTACTTAGTACCTGTGAAATTTAGTAAAGTCCTAAAGTGAGCTTCTCTAATCACAATTTGATAGTTATATGTGCATGTTGTTGTTATAAACTTTTAACATTTTTATCTTCTTTTCTAGAACCTATGGGCTCATCTCCATCAAATTTAATATGTAGTTTCCTGGATCGAAAGGGAATAAAGTTTCTTCAAATGGAGGACCATACACTTTACAAATGGAAAATTATTAAGAAATTGTTAAATACTATATGTTAAAATAAAAATAAACTCCATATTTTTAGGTACTTTTGTGCTAATTTCAATTTCTGAGAATTTCAACAAAAGCCATGGTAAAAAGAATTCAAATTTGTTCAAATTAATGGCTGTTCCTTCTTCATTGAGGAGATAATAGGAAATAGGAATAGTTTTCTTATTTGACTTCTAGGTTTACATGTTTATATAAATTTAAAACTTCTCAAATTTAATGAGAATCTGTGAAAACTTTCAACTCAGTTTCAAAATACATATTATAATAAATGGTACAGAAACCATGGCAACAGTTTTTAATTTTTAAGTGATTTTGTTGATTTTATAAGCATACATAAATTTGGTCCTATTTCTATTCTTCATAGTACAACCATAGATATAATACAATGTACAGTCTGTGTTTGATTCAGGTAGGTTATTAATGGTTAAAAAATCTCAATACCTGTAATCATTTTGTATTAACTTGAAAATGTTGTTATTTTTTTGTCAGATTGAATGTAAAAAGGCAAAGAAATAATAATGGAAAGATGTATGCCAAAGGCAGCTACTTGTGGGAAAAAATATATAAAGACTTGATTTGACACAGGCAAAGGAACATTGGTACATGTTTTTGATTGTATTATTCAAAACAGATCGTTGAAACAAGGTACATGCACTGCTATATGTTTATAGAATAAATATAGCAGACCAACTGAAACCTTTCCTGTATAAGAGGCTATACCCACAGTATAACATTTTGTCCCCACCAGATAATATTTTGTGAGCACAATAATTATTTCATGCAAACAACTTTTTAAGTTGTTTGCATGAAATAATTATATTTTGTGTGCAACGTAATATTTTTATTTTTTACATGTACACAAATGGTCTTAGAAATAGAATTAAATTTATATAAGAAATTTATAGCTACATATGCATGTGATATGTTTAAATATCAGGTATTTTGGCATATTTTCAATAAATAAAAACAAAATATATTTTTACAGGTGATTGTAACAGTGAGGAAGAGAAAAAGTGTGGCAAAAGGTATTTTTAATAATATGTTTTATTTTTCGATCACTGGGATAAATTATCCACTTTAGTGATTTATATTTTTAAGAATCCTTTCTTAACATCTACCGTACGCTTTGTACATTTTAGTCCTATCTCAGTTAACAGAGAGAATTTTAATTACACTAATTATTCGAAGAAGAAGGGGTATACTTGGTCCGTAACATAACTTTCGTTACATTTTTCTTCTTACCACAACCACTGAAAATTTTGAAAATATGTGACATTACCATGTGGTCCTATATTGCAATTACCGATTTCAGGTCCGTTGCATATTTACTTCCTGTTTACCGACTCAGTCAATTAAATGATGTGTATAGCTGGGGTATACTGAGAGAGCAGTAGCTCACAGGTTACTAGTTTTGGAATGGATAATCCTTTGCTTTATTTTCAAGCAAAGCTAGCTCACATTTTAAGCATAGGGCCCTAGAAAAAAATGGGTGTTTAAATATTCCTGCTGAAAAAAATATGTTCGATTGTTGGAATTTTTTTTTTTTTTTGTATGTCCTGACTACAAAATTTCAGTAGACATATTTTCTGTTCGTTTGTCCGTCAATTCAACTGTGCATCCCACATTAGGTTTTCCATTGCTGGAACCTTTAACTGCCCATAATCATGAAACTTGATATATATACACAGTTACAACATGATGAGACTTCTTCACTGACAAATTTCGTTAAGGCTGTGCCAAATATTTCATACTTGACTGAAGAGAGATTGGGTGTGGCCAAGGCACATTTTCTTGTTGTTTTTTTTGTTTGTTGTTGTTTTGTTTTGTTTTTGTTTTTTGTAATAATAGATTAAATTATAACTCTTTACAACAGTTTTATAGCTATTTTATCGAGTATTGTACTTATGCTTTATGCACTTTGTTACAGATAAGAAAGGAACAAAAACAAAGAAAACAAGGAAGGATACCAACAACAAAAAGAAAAAGTAAAGTTATATTCTTGTTATGAATTAGAGGACTATTTTTCAAACTTTTGTGGCGGTACCATTTGATTTTTCTAAACATTTTTCAAAGACATTAGTGAAATATTTGTTAAACTATTTGTTTGTAATTTTTGGTGAGCAGACCATTATTGAAATCTTAATTTAGATATATATCTTACATATTTATGGAATATATTAATCACTTTCCATTTGCTGTACATAGCTGAAGCATCGAAAAATATTACTTGCAGTAACTTTCAGTCATGTAGCATTAAATTTTGTGGTTTGAAATATAGCAGTAAGGCAGACAAGGTTGTATTCACTTTGATATAGCTTTTTTCTGAACATCTTAAGACAAGAAGTTTTTTGCATTTAATTTTGTGAATTAAGACTTTATTAAATACTACATTTAAGGGTAAATTTCCTCAAACAAAAAAATTGTTGATTAGTTATTTTGTTTTAGAGATCTGTGGTGAACAGTATTTGTCTCACCTGTGATGATAGTTACTGGAGACGAAACATATATATATGGGAATCAAGTGGGGGGTGGTATTAAAACTTGACATTTTGCTTGATATCTTTGTAAGCTAAAGCCCTAGGTCCATCACATTTGGTCCAAAGATGCGTTCTTACCAATCAGTCTCCTGTCACCTGATCTTGACCTCTTTTTCACGGTCCAGAACCTATGTATATAGATTGCTGATGAATTAGTACATGAATATCTGGTAGGTGTTACCTGACCTTGACCTCTTCAGGGTCCAGTGGCTATGTTAAAGTTTTTTGGCTTAGTGCAGTTTCTATGTAACTTTGAATGATAGGATGACAATGTTTGGTATATAGGTTGCAGTTGTCACCTGACCTTGACCTCAATTTTACAATGACTACATTTAAGTTTTTGATTTAGGTCAGTTTCTCTGTAACCTAGCATTTCATATTTTAAATGATGACCATTTAGAGGTTTATACATATTGGCATGAATTTTTTTTTCATTACTGATGCAGAATGCAGGCCAGAAATTTTCTGTGTCCACACCTGTTTATTTTGATCAGATTTTTAATTACTATGGAGGTTAAAAAAGTCTGATTCCACACTAAAACTTATAAGGTCTTCTAAGTCTTAGTTCCGGTCAAAAAAGTTGTATTGTGTCTATATGTTGTGTATATTTTCTTTTAATTACAATGTAGTCACCACCACTGTCACATTTTTTAATGTATTTTTAATCAAGGGTTTAAGTTTTAGGTATTTTATTTTATTCTTCATCACAAATTCTGTACATAGATTTTTATAATATAAAAGAAATGCTCCTTTGGGCTTCCATACTAAACTATTTTAAAACTGAGTAAAATACTTGTTGAGTGATTTGTGAATTTGTTTCTATGTTTCAGACAATTTTTACCTAACATTGTGACAGTTGTGTTATTTTCAACAATCATATGTATTGTATGACAAAAATTGCATCTTCAAAAGAAAATGTATGAAAGTTATTATTTTGCATTTCCCTACCTATTGTAAGTCTGTAAGAAACATAATGAAATAAAGTAGCCTTTTACTTTTTTCTAATTTTTCTGAAATTCTATATGCTAAGTTTTTAAGGTTATGCAAGAAACATATGAGTCGGAACCATTCTGAAACCACTTTTTTTCTAATTTTCAAGAAATATGATATATTAGATAAGATTTATTTGGAAAATTTCCAGAAGTGTTAAATGGTACGTGTGTCAAGGGTAGGTTAAATGTTTGATTTTGACTTGCCTGAAACTATTATCTTTACTCAAAATTTGTAGAAATGTAGTGATACATTTGACAAGATTAATTTCATGTACTTTCCGAAAGTGTTTTAAATGTTATGATTGTCAAGAGTCAGCAAAACCTTGGATTTTGACTTGCTTCGGGAACTTTCTTAAAAACGATTTTTTCCTTAAAAATGTTGTAGAAAAATAGTGATATATTTGATAAGATTTTTCGGGATATTTCCCGAAACATTTTAAATGGTATGATTGTCAAGAGTTAGAAAAGTGTTAGATTTTGACTTGTTTCTGGAACTTTCCGAAAACATTTTTTTCTCTTTAACATTTTGTAGAAATGTACATGTAGTGATATATTTGTTAGGATTTTTTCGGGATTTTCCCGAAACATTTTAAATGGTATGATTGTCAAGAGTAAGCAAACTGTTTGATTTTTACATGTTTCGGGATTTTTCCCGAAATGTTTTATTCTTAAAATTTTGTAGAAATGTAGCGATATATTTGAAAAGATTGTTCGGGATTTTTTCCAAAACATTTTAAATAGTATAATTGTCAAGAGTAAGCAAACTGTAGGATTTTGACTTGTTTCGGGATTTTTCCCGAAATATTTTATTCTTAAAATTTTGTAGAAATGTAGCGATATATTTGAAAAGATTGTTCGGGATTTTTCCCGAAACATTTTAAATGGTATGATTGTCAAGAGTAGGCAAACTGTTTGATTTTTACATGTTTCGGGAACTTTCCCGAAACATTTTTTTCTCTTTAAAATTTTAAAGAAATGTAGTGATATATGCGATAAGATTTTTCGGGATATTTCCCGAAACATTTTAAATTGTATGATTCTTAAGAGTAAGCAAACTGTTAGATTTTTATTTGTTTCGGGAACTTTCCCGAAATTGTGCAAATGTACACATTTTATAAAGTGAGCTTGTATTTAGTGTTTATGATGTGAAATTTTGTTGTATATATATTTGTTTGTTGAATAAAAGTTAATAATGGCTACAGTTTTTGCAGTATTATAAAATAAATGCTTACAGTTGAGGTTTACAAGGGAAAAGGGAATAAAATGCATTTTCCCTTTTTAAAATAGACAGCCTTAAATATGCTTTATGTATACGGCTGTAGACGTATACATAGCCTGATATATACGGCTTGCTAACCAATCATAATGCAAGGTTTTTATGTGAGCTATGATATTATACGATATAACGTTCGGTAGTGCTAGTCACATAACTAGTTCTTATGCCGTTAATATTCATTTGTTCTATGAAGTAATCTCTATTTTACCGTTAAAATGGTAATTTTCTTTAAGTTACAAAAAAATAATTAAAATTGTATACAGGTTATAGAGGAAATATTTTGGTTTTTGCTATATCCTTTTACAAGGAGGAAGCCGGAATACACGGGGAAAACAACGACCTTTGATAGGAAAGCTGGCTATCCTTGTCAATTAAGATTTGAGTCAAGAAAACCCTGCCCGCACTAAGACTCAAACCCTAAACCTCAGTGTTGACACACCACGTAATTAATAGTAGACGAACTACCTTTACCACTCAGCCACCGGGGCCATTAAATAGAAAATATACCTTAAATATCAAACAGCGTCTAAAAATCACTTGAACTACTATATAACAACAGGTTTGAAACTTTACCATTCAGTGTTAACCCCAAAGAATACGTACCCATTTAACACCCAGTCTCTGAGAAAACCATGCAATTTCCTTAAAATAAGTCCACAAGGCAGGTTTATCGATTTTATTGAAACTTTGCAGGCTGAACAGGGTTTATGTGAGAAATCTATACTAGGTTGAAAAAGATTTTGGGTGTTGCTTTTATTGTAAAACAGCGCCATCTATAAAATACATAAAAATGGCGTTGGAATCATGAAAAAACAAGCGCGTTTCGTTGATTTATTTTGAAAAAGTTCAGCAGAGTTTCATACAATTGTTTATGGAATTAAGCGGTCTTAAGGTGCTTCTTCTAAAAACAAAAACAAAATTGTTTGCCAGTTTTTTTGTTTTCTTATACAAAATCGAAATCTAAATGATTGGAATTGGACAAAAAAGAAAACCTGGATTTCTATGCATAATCAAATGAAATTATCCTTTGAATTATAGCTTTTACTTACAACATATTTTCCCCATGATCCTTTCTACCTACTGTATGATTTTTTTGCTGGGCATATATTGCATGTTGCCATAGCAACCATTCTAAAATACGATTAATTCCACAAAAATTTTGACTTTCTTCATAGGAATTCTCTATTGATTAATCTCTATAAGCATAATTTAGGTTCAATATATATTAATGAATTGAAAATAAACAAAACACTTGCATATTTATTTATATTTTAACCTAAAATGAATAAATTACAGGTTATTTTCATCATATTTTTATTCATTTATGTGTTTTCCAAAGATTCCGACTAAATATAAGATTTGATGGATGTTGCAATAAGGTAGTTATGTGAAAGTACAACCCTTCTTTATATATTCACTTCTGTAACAGCTGTAGAAACAGAATGGACAACATTATTTGCTGTATAAATATATATAAATAATAAACTGAAATAAAAGTCAGTGTTTTAGCATCACCTCGAATTACCTCCCATTTTTAAACTTTCATTTTCTGTAAACCAAAAACAAACGAGTGGAACTGAAAAACCAAGTGAATTATTGTTTTTTGTACAAATTTGACTATCATTCTTGTGGACTTATAACATTTAAACCAATCCCTCAGCCTTCACACAACATTATCCTAATGTTAGAAAGACAATGAGTGAAGATCACTTGGATTTTGGCATCGCTCTCCTTACATTAATTGATGACGACGTCAAAAAAGGTTGTTATCAAAAATGTGAAGCAATTTATAAAATAATTTGTGAGGGTGAAAAGATCATCATATGAGTAAGTAAGTGTCAAGCTTAAAAAACAAAGAAACCCAGATGGAACTAGAAAGTTGTGCCAAGTGAATAGCTATCGTGCAATCAAAATCTAAATACGCAGTCTCTTTGGCATATTCACTATGAAGTAAGCAACCATAGAATCATCTGCCGAGTCCAAAAAATCGTGGATAACTGTGGTTGATGTTTCAGATGGTCCTGATTTTCTGAACATCATTGAAATTGTGGAGTGCTGAGAAAGAAATGAACAGATTGAACAAAGAAAAATAATGGAATGGATGCCATAAGAATCAAATTTCCATTTTTAATCCTAATACTGCACACATTCTTTTAAAGAATCCACATATGAACAGACCCTTAATTTGAATGAATTTTTAATAAATTTATAGATATATATTGTTCGATTTTTATTAGCTTAGAAAGCTTTCTTGGACTAGAGGTCCATGTCAGCTTTTGTCATCACTGAATTTAAATTTAATGAAATTGATGAGAATTATGTTAATAAACTTCTAAACAAAGTAAATATAAAAAAGCTACAGGAAAAGATGGCATTTCACCGAAATTGTTAAAATTGGCGAAACCCATAATTGTTAAACCTATAACTAGATTAAAAAACAAAAGCATAACCTCATCTGTGTTTCCCGATAAACTTAAGGAAGCTCAAGTAGTACCATGCCACAAGAAAAATAATGCCCTTGATCAAACTAATAACAGACCAGTTAGCATACTTCCTTTTATCTCTAAATTTTTTGAAAGAACAATTTGCGATCAATTAGTTAATTATTCTGAGGTCAGGATATGGATGTCAAACTGTTTTATTAACAATTATTGAAGACTGGAAAAAAGCTCTTGATGAAAATAAATACGTAGCAGCTATCCTAATGGACTTGTCTAAGGCTTTCTATTGCCTACCTCACAATCTACCCATGAATAAATTGAAGTCATATGGTCTGTCAAATGATAGTCTGACACTTCTAAATAACTATTTAGCTAATAGAAAACTTTGTGTAAAAATAGGAAATAATTTAAGTGAATGGGATAAAATTTATAAAGGTGTCCCACAGAGCTCAATTTTAGGATCTGCTTTATTCAATATTTTCTTAAACGATATATTTTACTTTATAAATGACAGTTCTTTATACAACTATGCTGATGACAACACCATTTCTAATTCTGGCTACAACATAGAACAATTAATAAATATTGTGGAAACTGACAGTCTAAATTTAATTCAACGGTTTATAGATAATCAAATGGAAGCTAATCCCAATAAATGTCAGGCAATAGGTATAGGAAATAAAACACACGATAAAAATGTAACTTTTAATTTAAATAATAATATAATTAAATGTGAAAACGAAGTAAAACTATTAGGCGTAACAATTGACTATCAATTAAAATTTGACACACATGTAACAAACATTTGCAAAAAGGCATCAAGACAGCTAAATGTACTTAAGAGGCGAGGAAAATACCTTAATAAATTACGAAAATTAACAATAATACCATTCTTTTATTCTCTCAAACTTTAATTTTTGCCCAGTCACATGGCACTTCTGCAGTGAACAAAACACCAGAAAGATGGAAAAAATTCAGGACAGGGCTTTAAAATTTATTTATAATAATGATAACACAAACTCATACGAAGAACTACTTGAAAAATCAAAACTCCCGTCCCTTAAAATCAGAACAGTAAGAACTATTGTTTTAGAAACTTTAAAATTATTAACAAACTGAGTCCAGTCTATTTGCAAGAAATAAAATCACACAAATATTCTTTTAGGCATCACAACACAGCAATACTTCCTAGTGTCAGGACGACAAGGTATGGTACAAAATCTTTTCGATATTTTTCTGCTAAAGCCTGGAATGACCTGCCTGATCATTTTAGGAACGAATCTTCATTTCAACAATTTAAAAATTTAATTAACTCATGGGATGCAAGTCATGCCACTGCTCTGCATGTGCTTTATAAATTATTTATTCTCTACATGTAGTGCTGCATTTATATTTAGAGTTAAAGCTCCTGTCTTAATATAGTGCTAATCTTTCTATCTCTCTCAGTATGAATATCTACCTTTTTCGACAGCTATTGATGTGTTCAATACCATGGTAATAGTATCTAATAATAATATAATATTAAGTCAAAAGTTGTTTTTAGTCTATGCTTTTATGCTCTTTTATTTTATTTTAATTGTCTTAACCTGGCTTAATCATTGGAATTTTGACTCACTAGATGCTTATCAATGCCTGCTTTTATACTTTCTAAATTATTTTAACCTGCTGCTTTTTACTCGCTAGTTGCTTAGCTACACGACCTGTGCTGTTTTTATGTATATTGCTTTTAACATGTATGTATGTATATTTTAATATGGTGTCTCTGTTGTTGTCTATGTATGTATGTCGGTTTTAAAAGCTCTGTAGAGCTTGTGTTTGCTGTTATCGATACAAAGACTAAATAAAGCTTTTTGTCTTTGTCTTGTCTGTGCATCCATCATCATTGTCGCAGTCTAATATATTTTCCTGAAATCGTCTCCTAAACTGCTGAAAGGATTTAATTTATTCTTGACCAGTAACATCAAGGTGCCTTCTTTCAAATGTGTGTTTGTTAAGTTTGACGGGGTCAAATAATTACCGACTCGGGTCCGCCCGGACCCTAATGTTAATATTTTGGGTCCTCTTTCGATCGATTTTTGTCTATAACTATAAGTCCGTGTATTCTGGTACTCTGACGATGATATCATCTTTAGCATAAGCGGCTTTCAGATATAACGTCGGGTCAAGAGCATTGGGTATCAATAGTGACAGCGTTGAAATTTGATGTAGAATATTCTCTAGCTATAGACTAATCATTTTGTAATATAGATAATTTCAAGAAGACCAAAAGTATTATGACGCTCCCTTTATGGCGTTCAATGTTTAATTTTCTCAGCTTTTTTACATTTCAGTTTTCATAAATTAATAGTTAAGTTAAAATATAATTTAAATTTTTTAAAGAAAAAGTATTCTCATTTCTAACAAAAGATTGATATGTGATATTAAATGGGGCCATATTATCAACCAATTAAAATGCTTCTATGGAAGGTCCTGACCTGAAGTTATATTTAAAGTGTAGCTTGCGTAAATGAAAAATAATGTAACAGGAGATCAGGTTATAGGTTCGGGGTGGAACATAATATCAGTAATTCCACTGTAAACTCCTGTGTAGGCTACTTTTTTCATAAATTTAATAGCCCCATACCCATAAATTGTATAGTTTACAGGTCCGATTTTCTGAGTTAAAGCCACTGATTACTTTGGTCCGCATATCTTATTCAATTTTTGCATAGCCCTGGAGCCCTTAAGTTTACAGTTTACAGGTCGACTTTTCATATTAATTTTATGGCCAGATCTATGAAATGTACAGTTTAAGGGTCTGCTATTTTCTGTCATTTAAAAGCTTAGGAAGTTGAACACATATGTATAGAGACATGACTGCGGAAATGATCAAAATATGTGCAGAAATAGAGTTTTAAGAGATAATGATACTCATTGGACTATTAGATAATACAGACATTGATCTTAGGTAAAGACTATAAAGGCCATCGATTTAAGACTCGCATTGAAGGTTCCATGCATGTTTACAAAGATCAACGATGCGATCACGTTCCTTTCCTATTTCCGTACAAATTATGGTGACACTTAGAGTTTATGCCACTGACAGCGTCCATATTGTTAATGGTGTAATGGATCCTCTTGTCTTCTTGGACTCCTTTCTGAAGTGTAAACAAGTTATGAAGTCCACCAAGGCATTGAACTTTATTGTCACTTACGATATTTTTTTTTCATTTTTAAGGTCCCCATTTTGAAACGCCACTTGGGGAACATAAAAATTTTAAAGTGGTAGCTAGTCAGAATTGGCAAAGAAAGTTGGAACATAAAATAAAATACTTTAATTTATTTTGAAAGTCAGTAGTGTGTTCGCACATTTATTTAATATGTAAACTAGTTGCATTTACAACCGTCGCCAAACAAAATTTACATAGGGGAAGTATTAATTGTTCCTGTTAACATGTATAACCCATATGTCGCATAGCATGTAGTGTAATCATTTTAAATTGTAATATTATAATAATAATAATTAAATAATAAATCGCCTATATTTATCTAGTATTTCCGAGTATTGACACCAATTACTGTATTTAATAATCACTATTTGAACCCATATAAAGCATATATTCAAATTTAAGTTTTTGTGTAGAACGTACTTGAATATTCATATTTAAAAAATTAAAAATAAAGAAAGAAAAACGACCCGAATACGTTAATTGGGCCGACCCATTCTTATACGGGCGGACCATAAATTACAGAGACACCGGACTCAAAATGTTAATTGTGTGTATTCGGCCGGATACGTAAATTGAGGGAACCTATAATTATACGACACCGGTCAAACAAATGGCTGCAATCGGCAAAAAATAGAACATTGTGGCCAAAACAGCTTTTTGCAAATATCTCAAAAATTACAAAAATGCTACATTTATCTAAAATCTTGGAAGGATAAACTTGTTTAGAAAGCTAATATTGACCTGTGTGCACTTTTTAAAAATGATCTAAGAACTAATGTTGGAGTTTGTGTGTTGATTTTTCCCATTTTTGCATTTAAATCAGTGTTAAAGCCCATATGTCAGAAATTGTTCAATAAATTAAATTCCAATATGGTAGGAATCATCATCTAGGTTCTTCCAATCATGTTTTTGTTTTTTGTAGTGTATTGGAAAAAAAGCAGATTTGGTTAAAATGTAACATGGGCTTTGTTGGTATTTGCATACCTTTAAAACAGTTTTCTGAAACCTGGCAGTGTACATTTGTTTAAAATGGGCTTTTTACAATATTGGCCTATAACTTAACAATCATAGCAGATAGAGAAAATTGTTATTGATAAAAGTTTACCTAGTTATGGCCTACAACAGTTAAATTATAATGTATTTCGATAAACAAATAATTTTAAGAGCTCAGCAACCTAAATAAGGAAAAAACACAGGCAAATTAACTCCCGTTATAAAAGTAAAAAACAGAGAATATTTATGAATTGTTATGACTCATATGTCTCATAAACCAACAGTATAGGAAAAAATTAGCATTTTCATAAGCTTCAATTTATTTGAAAGAACCAATAAATATTGAAGTAAATAGTATATGTAATATCCTCAACAGAATATTGGACATATTTGTTGTGCAAAGTTTAGTTTTTTATAGATTAAAATGACAGTCTGCAGTTTAATTAACTCAGACTATACAAGAATGGTGTAATATTATGAAATGTTTTTGTAAAATAAATTATACCTGGCTCTAAAATCAATATTTTGTTGGAAAAAATGAAAAAGGGGCAACTTTGCGGTATGCTCACATATACATGACATCGTTTGCCCAGCAATTTCATGCCATCAATTAATAACACTATTAGGGTACTATAAGAGAGAACCAGTGAAATAAGAAAATATTCACTGAAGCGCATCCTACAGTGATTTTGAATGAGTGCATATTTTGGCTTTTTCTAGATATGGGTTTTAGAGGATTATCTCCCCTTATTTTCTCATTTTGTCCGAAAACATAATTGTGTTTTTTTCATTGAAAGATAAAACACAATTGTACCTTATGCAAGACATAATATGTTTTCTTTGTAAATAGTTGTCTCCGTTGAAACTTTTAGCTGTCAAAAATGTGACATTTTCATGAAAAAGCGTAAAAAGCAGGAAAACTGGTTCTCGGTACTTAACAGGCCATTGCAAAAAAGGTTTGAATATCTGAGGAAATATTTTGTATAGGTGTAGGACCACCATTGTTTTTTTACTCTTCGGCTATATTAAAATTTGATAATTTTGACTTATCCTAGAAAATTTACCTTTATTTCAAATTAAGTGACACTTCCGTCCCATATAAAAATGCAGTGGGTGAACATTCTGTCAAATTTGCACAAGATGTTTCATGGCATATAAGAACTAACGCTCAACCTGAAGTCCACCTGGTCTAAAATAAACGCAAGTAGTCAAAAGAAAAGTTAATACAAATGGGACATTTGTTCGTGATGAAAACAATAATTTTTTTCCTGGATTTAAAATGACTGCTATTAACTTTGACAGTGATCATCAAGATTTGCTTGGATTTAGAATTACGGATATGTGCTGTCAGTCATTTTCAGTTCTTACTTTGATTTAGAATGAGTGATGTTCACTGTTGCAGTTCTTCTCAGTCATCAACTGTTCTTACCTTGGTTTAGTATGACTGATGTTCACTGCAACAGTCATTAACAGGGATCATCAGTATTTACCTTGATTTAGAATAACTGATATTTGCTTTTTATATTAAAATAAACATTAAAAATGAAGTTTTTAAAATGTCACAACTAGTTATCAGGTATTGTTTCAAGTCGATACGAGTACATCGGGAACATATAAAAAATTTATACATTTCGGTGTGGTAATAAGCAAAGTAAAGAAGCTCTTTCATGCCCTTTTTAACTGACATTGTCCTTGGGAACTTGCTCATATATGGGTAGTTTATATATACGCTTAATTTGAAATAAATAATAAAATAGAACACTGAACAGTTTTTGTTTTGTTTGTTTGAATGTTATTAAATGCCACTTTCAGCAATTTTTCAGCTATATCATGGCGTCCAGTTTTTATTGTGAAAGGAGTATGAGGAGGAAATACTGACCTTCGGTAGGAAAACTGGCAATCATTATCAATTAAACTTGGCGTCTAGCGCAGCCTGCCCGCAGACTGAAACCCCAAACCTCAGTGTTTACAGACCACGTGATCAATAGTAGACGAACTATCGTAACCACACAGGCTCCTAAAAACTGAGCCGATATACTGAAGTGTGTATACACACATGTATTTCTAAAAATACGATGGCTTTTTTTCTGTGTTAATCTATGTTTATTTGTAATTAAACCGCAACTTGATGCATTTTTTTTAACTTAGAATATGACCGTTTGCATCCAAATTGATTTGGAATTATAACATTTATCCAGAATATTACCTAGAATGTCTAATGACATTTTATCAAACTGATGAAATATATGATCTGCAATTCTGTCCCATTACCCTAAATGAAGCAGCTAGTTGTAATTCAAAACAATAGTAGAAGGTTGGAAGTTTTTTCCTGGTACACCAGCTTCTTCCCAAAAAAACTACATGCCATGATAAAGCTAAACAATTTCTGGAAGTAGGTTTAACACAACAAACAAACAAAAAATAAGACAAAAGAAAATTGAAATTAATGTGATAATCTGTATCAGGATTTGAAACTATGAACATAAGCAACATGCATGAACATTAATACATTTTATCGTTTATTCCGGTACACATACCTTATAAATCCGACAGAATGAGATATTTGTTTACATGTAATAAAAAGTGTGACTAGTGTGCTGCATGATAAATTTTTAATACCCCTAACATCTTTACATGAACAGTGTATTATTAAAAACATTATCCATGTCCATTTTGAAGGTGAATGTTTCCTTAAAATCAGTAGTTTTAACATGGTAACCAAAATGTAAAAATGTTCACTAAATTCTGGTTAAGTCTTGAATGTGATAATGTTTTGAAGATTACATACATAAATACATGATACATGTATAATGTAAATGTCAATCTCAATTCGTTGTACAATTCAAATCACATATAATCCAATTAAATGAACAAATCGGTTGATTGTAATATTTTCAAATTGACATTATTCTTCTATGACTGACAGATCTGTCCCGTAGTAAAACTATCTCCTTTCTTCCTTAGTTCAGCCCCCTCTTTCTCAGTCATTTTTTTCATTTCGACTTAGTACGTGGGGATTACAGAAATTTAAATTGTTTTTAATTTGTAATTATCATTTTAACACTGGTTTCACATACCACACAGATCTCCCTCTTCTTTATCTGCCATTTTTAATAACGTTCGTTCAACACGTGGAAGTATTCCTATGCAAATTGATATCATATTCCTCAGTTCATTCTGGAAAACAAACAGTTCCTGCTTTCATCGCTCCTACAATTTCGTTTCTTTTTGAGATCCGAAGGGAATCTGTTCAACATACAAAAATTCGACGATTTTTTTGCGCTGACATTTTTTGTTTACATGTAAACACTAGCGACAGTTACGATAAATTTCATTGGCTGATTTTAACACCGGTCACCACCAGATGGCGATTGTAACGTGCTATCAATAACAAGAAGCAAAACACTAATTCAATATTAATACACACTTCGCGGACAATATGATTGTTTTGTGTGGGACCCTTTCATAAACGATGACATAATAGAATGGAATAGGTACAACTAAGAGCTGCTAGGTACGTCACTGACCATCTTAACTTCAACTAACCCAGATGTACAAAATATCATATGAAGTAGTAGGTATCAGTCATATTTTACCACCTTTTGGAAAATCCTTTAATATGCATCCCCGCTTTCTACCTACTTCCTCAAGTTGGATGTTATTGAAATGATAATATAAGTATACATTTAAGCAGTGAGTATTCTATTGAATATTATAGTTCTTAAAAACCCAAATGAATCAGACACAAATTATTTCAGTAGATGCAGCACACTATCCCCCATTGTTTGTGGAAATTTCAAACTAGATATCACATTTATGGTTATTTATGGTTATTTTTTTATAATAATTTCTGTCTTTATTAACTCTAAATTTCCATAATATTTAAAATAAAAATAAGTCTTATACCTTTATTATAACTTCAATTTATTAATGGTTGAAATAAAACGTTTTCGCATAAATTGATTGGCAAAAATAATGAAAATGAAATTTTTTACAAGGATGTCATGGATGTAATTGGACCAACAAACACCATTTTTGTCAATTTTTGACCAGTTATTTCCCAATGGTCAACAATAATTCAGAAACCAATATTTTACTTTCCGTCACTAAAACGCATACCAATTGCTTGACATTATATAAAATTCAGAAAATTTCATTGCACAGAATTTTGGTAATCTTTTATTTTATAGTCCTTTTATTCTCTTCTTTTTATAATCTATTTAACATTTCAGTGCTCAATCCATCAAAAATAAGCTCTAAAACCCTATTTTTTAAAATTATGATCACTTGTATAATAAACTAACTAAATGGCAAATTTAAAGAAAATTTATGCATCCCTTTAATATAAATCAGAACAACATAAAATATACATAATGGGTCAATATTTTAACAATATGAAGACGAGCAAAAAATTCAAGTTCATTGATTCTACGAAACGAATAAAAGGTTTTCCACTTTTTGCTAGTAAACTTATCTGTATAAATGACCTGGAAATTTTACCGCTACATACATATTTTGCAATATTAACGAAAATATGAAGGAAAAAAATCTATTCTGATATCTTTTGAAATAAAAAAGTTCATGAACTAAGACGTTAAGAGATATAAATTATATTAGTGACTGCCCTTTTTATCTTTGCATATATTATGCATACAAAACTGCGCACATATTAGGATAAATCATTTCATATACATGGAAAATGAAAACAAAATCCGGAAATCAGATTTTATCTTGAGCTCTAATATTGTAACCTTGACAATGCTGAAGGTCAACAATGAACAACAGCGAAGATGCTATATCAATATTGATACATTGCTATCAATAATAAATATTTTCGATTTAAGTGAGAAAACTCTTACAATGATAGAAGACTTGTAATGGATAAACTAACATCGAACTGTAACGGAAGTAAAATTCGGCCTAATAACTTTTTTTTCCTTCTTATTAATTTTATTCAACAATGCGCTTGTTACAATTATACTTAGGTGTCCAAGCATCACTTAAGTGTCCCTGTGAAACTCTTTTAATTGCCAGGGCAACAATAAAAAAAATAAGGAAATTTATAATTAATTTTACAACATATATGTATCTTCTAAAACAAGTTTTTTTCTATGTTTTGTAATAAAATACTACTCTTCAATTTTTTATTTTCTTTCATTCTCTTAGAATATTCTGTAGTAAATACATTAAAAATATCAACATTTTTTCTTTTCTGTTCCGATACATAGTATGATTTATATAAGCTAAATACTAAAATAGTTAAAAAATAATTAAAGTCCCAATAATTTCTATCATGAATTTTATATCCCATTACCAAATGTTTTAAAGTAATTTGTACTTCAAAATTGATTTTTAACAGCACACACTGTAATTTTATCCAGAAATTATACAGGAAATTACAAGATATGAAAAAGTGATAATAATCTTCCTCTACATTACAACAATTACACATATTATTATCAGTAATTTTCCATTTATACAGTAAAGATTTTGTTGGTATTATATATAAAAGTAGTTTCCACCTAAATATTTTTAATTTGTTTTCGTCTAAATAATTAAAAATAAAAGTATATATTTCATTTAAATTATAATTATTTTCAATACAGAAATATTTGACCCAATAATTAACACCTATTGGTATTACAAATATATTGTCTCTTAAAACATTGTATATTGTCTTGGTTGTCAAAGAATTGACGTCAGTCTGTGTATAAGACCAGTATAAAAGAGTTTTTTTTATATTAACTTGTGTTTTCTTAGATTGCTCAGATACTAAGCATAGGTTCCAATTTTTAGGTATTGCTTTTCTTAGTTTACAAAATTCTATTAAATAATTCCCTTTGTGTTTAAGTTTTTTAAGTATTAAATCTATTGACAGCACTCCATTTTCATCAATAACATCATTCACATACAAAATATCACTATCAATCCAATTATTAAAAATCAGACTGTTATTTTCCAATTTAATGAATTTATTTCCCCATAAAATTTGTTTTCTAATTTCTCTAAAATTTGTAGGTTTTAGTGTTTGTCCACCCACACTTTCTACCCAGCACTCTATAATAGTTCTGTAAAAGTCGGGAATATTTCTGAAATGTGCTAGAGATTTACAATTATCAATATTCATTCGGAAAATCAACCAGTTTTTACCAAACTTGTTTAGATATATGTTTGGAATTACTTTCCAATTTGCAAGACCTCCCTTAACCAGTCTACTGACCCAAGAAGCCTTTAAGGACTTGAAGTAACAGCTCACGTCCAACATTTTAAGACCCCCCTTTTCATACTCCCTTATCACTGTTTTTCTTTTAACTTTATCTTTCTTACCATCCCAAACGAAGTTGTAACATTGCCGTTCTATTTCTTTTAGGTACTGTTGTGGAACATTTGTTGAACTTGCTAAGAACGTAAACTTCGGAATTAATTAACGCTTTAATAATAAGAATTTTACCCAACATTGACAAATTTCTTTTTTTCCATCTTCCAAATTGTGTTTTCATATTTTCAATTTTCTTATCCCAGTTTAAATACTCGCACTGAGCCTTATTATTCCCAAAATATACGCCCAAAACTTTTACTGGATTTTCAGTCCATTTAATTCCCCCTATTTTGTGTTTACAGTTTTTCAATTGTCCCACCCAAATACCCTCAGTTTTGTTTCTATTTACAACAAGACCAGAGAAAGTTCCAAAAATTTCTATTTCATTTAATGCACTTGTTATTTCTGTTTTAGAACTGACAAATAAAGTTGTGTCGTCTGCTAATTGAGAAATTTTTATACTATGTGTCTTTCCGTCTAGTTTAATTTGTATACCCTTTATGTCTTTATTCCCTCGAAGTCTTAAAGCCATTATTTCAGCAGAAATTACAAATAAAAGAGCCGATAGAGGGCACCCTTGTCTAATACCTCTAAAATTTTGAAAACTTCAGAAATCCACCCATTATTCATGACACAGGTTTGTATTTTGCTGTAAAGTGTCTCAACCCATCTAATGAAAGAAGCATTAAATCCAAAATGTTTCAAAGTATTAAACATAAAATCCCATTCCAAAGTATCAAAAGCCTTGCTGAAGTCAACAAAAACAATTGCCCCTTCTATTTTATATAATTCTGCATAATCTATCACATCCTGAATTTGCCTCAAATTAAACCCAATGAATCTTTTTTTAATATATCCCGTTTGATCTTCATTAATAATGTTTGGCAACACCGTTTTTAATCGCTGTGCTAAGACATGTGAAAGTAGTTAATAAGGAAATCGGACGATAATTATTTAAAGAAAATGGATCATCTTTTTTAAAAAGTAGTGAAAGTACGCTGGTTCTTTGTGAAACAGGTTTTTCATTATAACTTTTATTTAATACACGAACTAATATGTCCTTTATTTATTCCCAAAACGTTCTATAAAACTCGACAGTTAATCCGTCTAAACCCGGAGATTTATTTAACTTCATAACATTGATTGATTCAGTACATTCTTTAACAGATAATAAACCATCACAGACTGTTTTATCTTTATTATCCATTGTTTTTTCTAGATCAGTTTCAAAAATATAATTTTGCAACAGCGTTTTATCAGGATTGCTCGATGTATATAGTGTTTTGTAATAATCTTTTATCATCATTAAAATTTTCTTTTGATCTGAAACAACAACTCCGTTTTCATTTACCAATTTATTTATCGATTTTTTCACCTGTCTTTGCTTTTCTAGTCCCAAAAAGAATGCATTATTTTTCTCACCTAATTCGACCCACTTTTCTCTTGCCCTAATTTGTGCCCCACGTGCTTTTTGCTTATACAGTTCATCTAATTGAGACGTTAAATTGTCGATCTCCCGGTTATGAATGTTAGAGTTTCCATCCGAAGTATCCCTAAGTTTCATTTTTTCTTCTAACATTCTTTCTGTTTTTTTGTTTTAACTCCTTTGTAACTTTTGACTTAGCTCTACAATAGCCTATAGTTGCCTCTTTTATTTCTATTTTAAGAGTGTCCCATAACAAACGACAATCTAATCCATTATTACTAAATTTAATATTAAATTTGTCGAGCAAACGATTGATTAAATTTTGATATTTTTCGTCTTGTAGAATAGAGTTATTAATTTTCCAATATCCATTTCCCTTTTCTGCGACTCCAATCTGAAAATTACAAAATATTCCCTGATGGTCTGTATATCCGATTAAGGCTGGTTTTATTTTTGAACTGTTTACCCTGCAAAGAAATTCATTTCCAATCAATATGATATCTATTCTACTTGCTTGTGAGTTGTCTTTACGACGCCAGGTAAACTGTTGTGTTTTATCATTCAGGTGTCTCCAAATATCTATTAAATTATTAGATTTCAAAAGTGTTTTTAAACTTGTTACTGGGCGAATTTTTATTATCTTGTCATTGACACTTTTTCTATCAATGATTTGAAGTGTTTCGTTGAAATCTGCCCCCAATATTGGAACACCAATAGCATGCTCCTTTAGGAATACATTGACTTTTTTAAAGAAAGAATTTCTTGTTGTTTTACAATTAGGAGCATAAATACACACTAACGAAAATATCATATCGTCTATTTGTACATTTAGCATAACTAGCCTGCCTTCTTCGTCATTATACTTATTAATGATATCATATTATATTGACCGTTCAATTAAAATTGCAACCCCCCTACTTGCCGTAGTACCATGACTACAAAAAAAATTATAATTAGAATCCTTTTCAATTGTTTCCCGTAAACCTTCATCTAAGTGTGTTTCTTGTAAAAATATTATTGATCCTCTATGTCTTTTAATCCATTCTATAACCCTTAAACATTTATCTTTTGTATGCATACCATTTACATTGAGCGAACACAATGTAATAGTCTTATTGTTATACATAGTAATAAATAAATATATATATTAAACTGTACAGTTTGACTACAATATACAATAACATTACAAATAAAGTTTATCGCAATTTTATGAAATATACAAAACTGGTATATTTTTAATCTAAAAATATCTGCCTTGACTTTGTCCCAATTAATAACATGTAGAGTGACTTTTCGTCTCCACACATGGTTAATAACAGTTTTAAATATTACGGGGTAGAATGGGGTACATATAAAAAAGTAAAAACTTACGGAGTAGAATCGGAAAAATATATTAAAACAGTTTTAAGGTTGTAGGGTAGAATCAGACAAACCAAAGAGATTCTGATCTGAACTAAGATAGATTTAAGACCGAATAATCGTACCTTTTTGGCGTTAATCCAACAAATCACAAAACTAACATCGGATTATAACGGCAGTAAAATTCGGTCTTATAACAGTTTACCTTACGGGGGAGAATCTGGAACTAAAACATGAAATATTTATGGGGTATTATAGAGAGGACTTTACTGACGGTTCGAGCTGACTCTGTAGAAGAAAGCTATTTATTTGTTTGTTTGTTGTGATATATGTTTCACGTCGAAATCAACTACAAGATGAACTTTTTATGCGTTGTGGAAATGGGTAAAACAAAATTAGCCAAACACTGCATTAAAAACTTACTTTATTGTTTTTTGTTTTTTTTTTCTTTCTTTGCGCCTACAAAGAAAGAGCCCGTTTGCAATCTTGTAATGTGTGATAGTACATGTAGCTCTCCGTCTCATGCACACAAACATTGCATTGAATTCAATACACGTCAAATGATATTATTTTGTTATGTTGCAATACATTTAAACCGTTTTGAGAGAGCGTGAATGCAAACTGCCAGCATAAAATGATATTTGAAAATGATTATATAATTTGTTTGAGAATATCAAAGACATTTTATATGATCTCTTATATTGCTTTTCATATCAAATGCCATTCAAGGTAACTTTTAATGTACAACTTAATTGTGTACAACGTAATATTCATCAGTTGTTTGCAGTTCTAACATAACATGCTAGTTAACTTGTAAAGCAGAGATTCTGACTGCTTTCAGTTAACTTCGAGCAGAGAATTTGACAACCCAAGTTAACTTGGGCTGTTCTTTTGACAATTTTTTATACAATACATTTCTGTCCACTGGACATTTTTGTTCTTTTGACAATTTCTGTCCACTGGACTTTTTTTCTTTTGACAATTTCTGTCCTGTGGACAATTTTTTTCTTTTAATAATTTTGTCACGTAACGAGTTTGTCAACAGAACATTTTTGTTCCGACAATTTTGTCACGTTACAAGTTTGTCCACTGGATATTTTTTATTTTGGAAATTTATGTCCACTTTGTCAACTTGCAAACCTTTCGACTAACACTTTAAACCACTTTAAACTTTTACTTTTTTAAATGTTTTTTGACAATTTATTTAAGATAAGACGAAAAACGCGTCTTGCGTGTTAAATTGTACAAACATTGTATCTTTAATAACAGCCTCTGCTTTAAAAAATAACATGGCGTGAAGCATGCATTTACCATTTCGCGATACTAAGTAACTAATAACTATATAATTTAATAGTACAGTGCAGTACCTTTCTCATCTTTTTCACGTAACTGTAGATAATGCACAACATACCACCATTTTTTGGTCATTAAATATATATATTTATTGTATAGGCAATGAAACATAGTCAGACAACACCTGTATCTGTAAGCTTAATTTTGCTGCTCAATATTTGTGAAGTATATTATAGCCTCTTTTTTGTAGGTCAGAGAAGCCAGACAATATATTTGTATGTGGATAATCCATTTCATTAGCGTTCACGGTTTTGCTTTATGTACCTATCCAAATCTAACGTCCGTTAGGTGGTGACGAGTAATAATATTACGAGTTTGCCTTAAAGATACAGGAAATTCTTTACAGCTTTTCCAGTGCTATTTCTGGATATGATCTCATTATAATATCATATTCAGATCCGTCGCGTTAGCTTGGCAGGATGGGTTTTCTTGCTAAACATAACATCACGCATTTTCGATCTGCTTGCGTAAGCGGATCACAAGAATTCTAGTGTGATGAACGTATCATTAGACTTGTTCCATTTACATTTTAGGAATATTTATCTTCCTGTATCAATAAAAGTTATTTTAAAGATCGAGCTGAGAATTGTCTCAACTCCAGCAGCTGCTTGACGCGTTTCTTGGTGGTGGGAATGTTGTGTTGCCATGTTATAATACCAATATTCAGGTCGCGAACAATAGTAGGTAACATTTTAGAAAATGTCATGCTCTTTGCACGAGAGTAGACAAATTGAAGTCGCTAAATAATGCAAAAATTATTCTTATATTTTTTCCATTGCAGTTTTGTCACCATTTACCTAATTAGTTCCCCAAATGATTTATTTGTTTACTTGTTCTCGTCCTGACTAGAGCTGAAATACTGCCCGCTGACGTTAATCAATTGAATGATTAATTGTTGCTTTATATCGAGTGAGCAATATATCAGCCCTATTTAGGACGTGAACTGCTTAACAGTCTAAATAATAAATAACAATATAGACCACACTCAACAAGTAAGACTGACGTTTTTAATTGTTGAAAAATCAAACGATGCTTTAATCTCTAAGGGTTTTTGTTTATATTAATTTCTTTGCAGTTTTGAAATTAAACTAATATTTATCTTTTAACTAAGTTAAAACAAACATGATTTGATTTGTATTTTGTAATGTAAAAAAGTTTTTCTAACGATTACAATAATTCATTGTAGGTAAACTCCTCCGCCTGCTTCATAACTTGTATGCCTTAATTATCTTTTCTGAATTCTTCTGGCTAATAAACATTCAAGAGGTACTATTAGAACCGAGAAACCATTAAACTCAAATAATTATTGTTTAAGATACGAGTGCATCTTACATATATTAAATATAATGTCAAGACTTTTATTTAATAATCAAAACTTTATACGCTTAAGAACCAATCTTTATCCTGTTGTCATATCTTATATTTAGTCGTTAGATTATTTTAATTACTTAAATACCTTTACATTTGCTACGAATATAAATTGATATCTGATTAAATATTTACAGCTTGTTTCTTTGATGACATATAGTTTATATCTGTATGTTAGGCGGATAAATTGACATATATGTTGGTTGAGTTGTTTCGCTCAATGTCAAGATCAGTGGGGTAGATGCAAGCATGAATTTATGATTATTCAATGAAAGAATGTCATCTTTATAGCAAAACGCCAAATTGAAGGAGAGGGCTAACCTTTTGTCCTTGTTTTTAAGAATTCCTTGAATAAATTCAACCTTAAACGTAAAGAGGAACAAGTCAGCAGAAAATGAAGCACAGTTGGTACCGATATGAATGCCCGCATTCTTTTAATCTTTGAGCTTATTATGTGGTACATTAATATATAGAGTTGAAACATCAAACATTCTAATGATATTGCATGAAGAGAGTGACCTGTACTGCAGGTTCTCTAACAGATCTTTAGTAATGAGTATCCACATCTGATTCACGCTACCTCTAGAGTAGCTTGTTTCACAGTGTCTCTAATGAGCCAATTATATAACGTAGTTCATAAGAACACTTGCGTTGCAGCTGAATTGTCATTACCTAACTCCTTTATCAAGCAGTTAATATAATGCATTTTGCATACAACTACAATGTTTTTAAGGGTCTCTTCTGGTAGTATAGTAGAGTGTTTGTCATAAAGATGTTCTTCGACATGAAATTCTTTGAGCACGAATTTAGGACGAGTGCGGAATGTCATAAACTGAGAGGTCATAACTTCAATGTAGGTCAGCGTAGATCTGTTGTTTCCTTTTCTGTTTAAAATATAGTTTATTTGGATTCCCTTTTTTGTATGCGAATCTAGCCGATTAGTCCGATATACTATGAACATATTTTACGTAAAAGGGTGCAACACATTCTTCGCAATACTCTGGCATATAAGTACTAAAATGTCAACTGCGATTTACCCTATCATACGAATGTTTTTTCTGATCTTTGTACGTTAAAAGAAGGCTTAAACTAGTCTGCAGCTACGAATGGTATGAATATTAAAATGAAATTCACAAGACTTAGAATTACTGCATATGTCATGGAATATCAACATTTGATTTTAGCACGTTAAGTGAATGATATTCTGAAGCCTGTGCAAAGAAAATCACATAGTGCCAATTTATTATACAAACACACAATAACGTCGAATAATACATGACCTCATAGAGTAAGGCGTACCTCTCGTTTTCTTCTTTGAAATTGCTAAAGCGGTATCATACAGGTTATAGTTGATGGCTATCTCCCTTTACCACTCGCGATTTTTTTACTGTGATTCTGTTTGAAAAATAGAAAAAAACTACACATGCTTGTACATAGATTTATCAGTTGCTAAACTTTATCAATACGATGTCATGTATTCATGTATAAAATAAAGAATAAAAACTATGAATATGTTTTAATTTTTTTTACTCCGACTCTGTTTGAAAAATAGAATAAAACTACACATGCTTGTCCATAGATTTATCAGTTGCTAAACTTTATCAATACGATGTCATGTATTCATGTATACCTGCAATAGTCTAAAAAGATTCATGACTTTAGATGAATTTATTCCTGGCAAAGTATTCGTCAGTAATCAGTTATTAGTCAGGCCAAGCGTTGCATTTACGGTAATACTGTAATTCAATTATTTTTAAAATGCTAGAAGAGACATATTGTCGTTTGTATTGACTATGAGTCCTGTCTAGATATCTTACATGTGCAATTATATTTAATTATATTTTAAAGCATCGGTTAATATTTATTTAAATTGCATTTTATGGAAATCAAAACATTCGTTTTTAGCCATGTTAATTATTATTTCGTGGTACTGTTCTTTTATATGTCATTCAACCCACAACGGTATAAACCTAATCTCAACATTTGCGATTAAAACCAGAGTCCTCTTACATGCAGCAGACTTCGCCATTGATTGATTGATTGATTGATTGATTGATTGATTGATTGATTGATCGCTAACATTCCGCTATAACAATGTATCCACAGATCATTAAACTAGAAACATGAACGTACATTCTTCTGGGATATGTGTTGCTAAACTTGATCTACAAATACACACAGTCGTGGCTACCATGTAAAGTATCATGTATCATGTAAAGTAACAATTCGAATTCTAGACATCCATGTTCATTACGGTATCACGTGGTTAACTTAAATATAAGAATATTACGAGAAAATGTATTTTTAAAACTAGTTGGTTAATGATGAATAGCCTTCTGCAATAATGGCACCGTTCTTATTTACAACAAACCTACCTTGGTTTGTGGGAGTTAGTATATACACTGATATAAGATACAAACCAGGCTTTTCACATCTAAATGTTCCAGAATTTCGTATTGTATCTAGGTCATTTATTCCTATGGCCGTTTTAATAGTGCTAAATCTGATTACATTATTCACAGTGCCAACATAACATGATGTCAAAGTGGCTGCAAAATATGAAATATAACTTATATATGACCTTAGGCAATAATATATTAATTGTACAGTTTTCGAAACTAATTACAAATAGTTATGTAGTCACGCTGTCTTTACCGATTTGAGCTTCCATGGTTAAAGATTTTATAACAGACATAGAAAATACCTTGTGACACTCGGTACATGCAAAATATACAAACACTAAATGTAAGTATTCTGACTAAGTTCATGTTGTAAAAGCAATACTCGATGTTTGGAAATATGAATTATTTAACAACTGCATTAAATAACCATCACTTTGTTTTTAAGCTTTTTATGTAAGCTATGGCTTTCATAAATAGCCAATAAGCAAATATATAATAAATGACAATAAACATTTCGAAGACATTAATCTAAAAGCATTTGCAGTAAATCCGTTTGTGATTAACTGTTGTTAATAGCATACTTTTCAGAATTGCAAGAGATTTTGGGTTAAATTTCCGATTTAATCAACCTAAATAATTATGTTTGGGAATTGATTCATGTTTCGAGAATCCTGTAAAAAAATCCGGTATCGTAGAAATAACGTAGGAGTCGTAACATAATGTTTCATCGAAAATACAGCATTGAATAAATTGTGTCACGGTACCATCGTTTTCGTCTAAACTTAAGTACTATATACCCGTATTATAATTTCAAAGAATATTCAGTCAGGTTCGGAGTATTACATTTTAAGGAATTTTAGGAATTCTTCTTTTTTAAAAATATAGGAAAAATCTGTGTTTTATTTGTCTATTATACGCACTTTTCTTGGGTAAAATAAATATAACTTTTTATAAAGCTTATTGTATAGTTTATCTCGTTCATAAAAAGAATAGCTGAATGCGACCACAAAAGTCAGTAATCATAAACTACTTAATTTTCTTCTAGGTTTTAAGCAACTTTGATAACATTCAACAGTATTTTGGCATCAGGTAGGAAACCAGGAAAATTAAACAGCCATACACTGACTTAAGCAGAACATTTACAATCATTTTTCACTTTTTTAAGAGTCGAATAATATATGTCGCTATACTGCCTTGAACTGGAAGTAATAACGCTCCAATTATCAGTTGTCTGTTGCTTGGTTTGTTTGTTTTGTTTTGGTTTTTTCTTTTTTTTCATTTTTTTTTTTTTTTTTTGGTTTTCATTTTTAACGCCACTTCAGTAATTTTTCAGCTTTATCGTGGCGTCAGATCTTTAACTGTGACGAAGACGGAGTACCCGGTGAAAACACCCAGACTTTCGTCAGACATGTGATCAATAGAAGATCACTAACTACATGTACCTCAACCGCTCAGCTTAGTCCCTTTAGTATAATGACTTTTACTAAGGATTACACGTACCATACCTACTTACATCCCGAGATCAAAAATAAAAATTTAATTTGTTGATACCTTGTAATCCAGGATACGATTGCAGGCGCATTATCTTTAAGGCAATAGTGTTTGATACAATAAATATATAAGGGATAGTATAAAATACTTTTTATAGTTCTATCTATGTTTCACCCCACATGTCAGACAAAATTTTTACTTTGTGTTATATTTGCCGTGGTGCTACTCAGCTACCAGCTAAGGTATAGCGTAATCTATTTAAATATATTTTATACACATGCAAGTGAACAATATTGAAAGTATTCATCGTTTTTGTTATTTTGCGTGGGAGGGGTTTTCGACTAACGTCGATAGTCTGATATTTGAATTGATGAATTAAACATAAATAATGGATAACTTTACAATTCAAACAAAATATATGTGCTTTTGTTTATGTTGAGAGTACTTTTAAATTTACTCACAACAAAAAGGTTTGAAATCAAATACATTCAAATAGTCCTTACTTTGTGACGAATGACGTCTTCTTGTGGTCTTCTGGTTTGATGCTGATTTGCCAGTAGGCGCTGTTGGCATCAAGTTTCGGGTACCACTCCTGCTCTAATTTATCAGAGTTTTGATTTAGCTAAGTTAAATTTTGGCTTCTTTTTAGCAAGTCAAACTTTCTCGTACAATTATGGTCGTGTGCCTTTGCTTTAAAAAAAACGCTGTCCAAAATAAAAAGGGAAATTCTACTGATTCCCTTTTCCTGGCGAAAGTGAAAAGTGCATCCCTTATGAGAGTGCATTTTTATAATTCTACATATAAACCATGAAAGAAATCACAAAATTTGATCTTTTGTCGTAAATTTGTATATAAAATGTATGACATGATGAGAAAAACATGGGAGAAATTTCTCCAATCAGTTTGATTTTAACTGTTTAGTATTAAAATCGTGGGAGAAATTTCTTCCATCGTTCTGATGTTAACTCTTTAGAAACACAATCATGGGAGAAATTTCTCCCATCTGTTTGATTGAAACTCGAAGTATTAAAAGCATGGGAGAAATTTCTCCCATTGGTTTGATATTGCAATCATGGGAGAAATTTCTCCCATCGGTTTGATTTTAATTTTTAATATTGCAATCATGGGAGAAATTTCCTCCATCGGTTTGATTTTAGCTATTCAGCATTACAATCATGGGAGAAATTTCTCCCATAGGATTGATTGTAATTTTTATTATATTAATCATAGAAGAAATTTCCCAAATAGGTTCCTTCAAGATTTTACACTGTATACTCCATGTTGTTTATTTTCTGAAAAATAAAAGAGATACAATGTTTTTAAAATGTTTGTTAAAATTTCAGTATTGTATCATTTATCTTTGCCGAGGAAAATGTGACCGTGAAAATGCATTAGTTATATGGACGGCTAAAAGTTGACGAAGTCGGTTAACAAGAAGGAGTCTGAAAGGTCTGAAAATAAATACCATAAAATGGCATAATGATACAAGGATACTGACAAAATTTAAGTATTGCATCATTTATTTGTGAGAAAAATGTGATGGAAAATGAATTGTTGATATGGTCGGCTGAAAATTGACAGGAAATCTGAATGGTAGAGGTCTGAAAATGGACCTCACAATATGTCATGATCATAAAAAGCTAATTACAAATTTCAGTATTCTATCATTGATCATTGCTGAGAAAAATGTGACGGAAAATAGTTACGGACGGCTGAAATTTGACTAAGTCGATTAAGAGGTAGTAAAATTCTGAAAAGTCTGAAAATAAATCCCATAATATGGCATGATCATACAAGGCCACTGACAAAATTTCAGTATGGTATAACTTACCATTGTTGAGAAAATGTGACTGAAAATGCCCACCGTAACACTGACACAGACCGAAAACTATACCCTTATCCCCTTCAAGAGATGTAGAGTGTTCAAACAAATTTTAACTATTGGATTAAAAATAAGTATTAACATAAGCTGTTAAACTGATTGCATACATTAACAATTTCTCAATTAGGTAGGAACACTAATAACTAATATATAAATGTTGTAAACTTGACTCACCAAAATGATGATGCGCTTTCCTTGTACTACGCTAGGCCAAACATTGGACAGCGAGATGATTTTGCTTCTGTCTGTTATTGTCACCCGCGTTTTGCAATTACAATCTGTAGGTAAATATACCAATACAGATTTAGATGTTATCAACATTTTCCTACATTAAATTTCAAAACTCGTTTCTTCTCAGTTTGTCCCATAATCTGAATAATTGTTCCACTGAGAATTCCTCGCGTAAGGAAACACAATTCTAATATGACGTCCTGCGTTAGCTATGTAAACAAAGCCGTGTCAAAATTCCCATAAGTTTAGTTCGCACATGTGTAAGCAGTTTGTTTTGTTTTAATGTAAAAACTGACTTAAAAATTCATTTTTTATGTGTTATCCATAATTATCGTTATTGTTAATAATGCAGTTATTTTTAGTCTGAATTCTGAGATTTATATGATTTAAACTACCCCGATACATTATTTTTTTTTAACATTTCTACATTCCAATTAATATGACGTCACAATTAGAATTCCGATGTCATGTTACGCTCAAATGAAAATTCCAAACTGGAAAAATGTAATTCCGTTAAGATTTCTCACTATTTTTGTTTAAAAGGTACGTATATTCAATAAAATAACGAGAATATATGTTTATGTCAATTTTATTTGCTGTAACATTCTGTTTTGGGATATATCTTATTGAAAGCGTCCTCCTAGAGCCGCTTCGAAATTTTAAAACAATTGTTAGACATATAAGAATCGAAATAGATTATTGCAATTGGGCTCTATGCGAATAAGAACATGGTCAGACCTTATAATATTTGTCTTCATTTTATACCTCGCTTTCGATGGGTATAAAATATTGACAAATATAAGGTCTGACAATTTCGCATAGAGCCCGCTCGCAAAAATCTATTTCTTAAATTTACATGATTCACAATTATTCATCTATACTATTCGTTAAATAACTGAAAAGAATTAAAACGGTAGTAATCAAAAATCGCTTGCTGTTAAATATCAACATAAACTGTACATATTTTAACAATTTAATCTATACGTTCTAATGAAGGGCAAGATTGCAATTAACACCTTCCCACGAGGTCAGTAGACTATAGTATTAAAGTTTTATTACCGCTTTGATGATGATTTTTATTTAATGTTCATAGTTCAATGCTATAGGGTCATCGTGGCGATGACGTTTTCTGTGCGAAATTTAATGCCCTGAAATTTAGTATACTACAACAACAGTAATGATAATACGAATATTTCGTTCATGAGTCGAATGAATATTAATGTTCGAAATTACCAGAACAAGTAATAGACAACCATATAAATTAATTAGCAGTAAAACTTTCTTTGTCTAGTATTGAAACGTTTACAAATATTGTTGCCTAAAATATTTAGAGCTGTTAGGTTCCTTTTTTGTAAAAAAGGATGCATATGGTATCATTTAATTAAGAGCCTTGAGCATATACATTTATTTCATTGAACTTTGTATTGAATATTTAGGTTGGACAATCGACAATAATAGATAATTCATCGTCTACCAGTTAATGTGTACAAAAGCAATATTTTGACAAAAAAACCAAAAAACTTCAATAGTGTTTACATTTCGAATGAAAAGAAAAGTTCCTGGGACATTTGAATGTAACATGAACTTCACTTACGATAAAATTGGAACGATGGCCTTTTCAAATATGATTCTGTATTATATTTTATTTCATATCAATGATGTAACAATCTATTCCATTGGATGAATTGCAGTCAGTATTGTAAGCTACAGTAGCAGTTACAGCTGTAACGGTGATATAGTCTGATCAAAAAGATTATTCGAGTTTCCATGTACCTCAAAACATGCATGTACATGTATAGAAAAGTTCACTTTGTGAACTATTAAACTTATTTGTTTTCTAATGTATGGTGGCATGATATCTGCCACCACATATCACTTAATTAAGTCGACATATTTTCGGAAATATGTCAACATGCTACATAATTTAGTCAACATAATACTGAATTAAGTCATCATAATCAGATTAGAAAAAGAGGGAAAATGCGCTGTTTGAACAGAATGTGCCATCTACTTTTCCATTTATTTATCGTGCAAGTAGACATAATTATGAATTAAGTGGACATAATTATGAATTAAGTGGATATAATTTTCTGATTAAGTCGACATAATTTTCTGATTAAGTCAACTTAATTTTCTGTTTAAGTCGACATAAGTTTTTGATTATGTCGACATAATTAAGTCCACATAATCTGTCTGATTATTAAGTCGACATAATTATCTACCATTTAACTTGAACGGGGGGGGGCTTGGTTTAGAAGTTAAAATTCCAAGACCTCAATGAGAGAATCATGGCAGAAATGAGACCCGAGCCAGCAGTATGTCGTGGCTCGTATAGAGGTTAAGCCCTCTTAAATCATGTTTCATGAAAATCCATTGAGGGGTTTAGGAGTTGTGGACAAGAGATGGGTACCTTTAGGTGTAACGGAAGGACGGACGGACAGACACCCCTATCACTATATACGCCCAAATTTTCAAGCGGGGGGTGTAAAAAGGGAACTTGAAGCTATATTTTTGTATTATAGAATAATCCTATGCACACACTTTGCATCCGTCGTCATATTGTGTCCATGGTGAGCTAGCTGCGTCTCTAATTGTAAATATCTTCATACAATATTAATTGATCAGAGTGGTGACCAATCTAATGTTATAACTAATATGCATTTATATAGGAGGTTATTTTTCAAGTTTATATTTGTTAAGGTACAATTCCTATTTTGTGATTTTAATATTCAAATCCAACTGAGAGCGTCGATTATCTTTTCTAAAGATAGTACTTAATTGTTTATTCGGTGGTTGAAAAATGGCATACTGCATGGAAATTACTCTTTAGCAGGCACGTGTTCTTGTTCAGCAGCGGGATAATCACTTTCATGTACCTTGGACATTGATATATGGACCTTTTTGACCAGAAGAATTCTGATTTTGAATCTTTTACGGACGCCATGGTGGTTCCACTCCAATGTTGGTAAACTTTTCATTCCTGATTTACTAAAGAGTGACCGAGCCAGGATTTAGCGCACCATCAGTTATAATGAGAGCCCCAGCACTGAATTTATTAAGTAATCGTTAAATTTTAAATGATTTTGAACCCTATAAATAATTCATCGGACGCTTTTTAGTAAATCAGGGGTGGTAACCCAAGGCTAAAACCACCATGGCATTCGTAACAGCCTGAGAATCAAACAAAAAAAACCGGCCGCCAAAATTGCCATAACACTTGTGAAAAAAATAATTGAAAATCACAATTTGGTCCGATTTTCATGAGGGTTTCTTTTAGTATAATTTTTTAATTTATGTGCTGTAACGGGAGGGGACTTCTTTTGTGTTGGGTATCCCCTACACAGGATTACTAGTTATATATGTTTTCTTTTTTTTATAAATCCCATAATATGGCATGATCATACAAGGCCACTGACAAAATTTCAGTATGGTATAACTTACCATTGTTGAGAAAATGTGACTGAAAATGCCCACCGTAACACTGACACAGACCGAAAACTATACCCTTATCCCCTTCAAGAGATGTAGAGTGTTCAAACAAATTTTAACTATTGGATTAAAAATAAGTATTAACATAAGCTGTTAAACTGATTGCATACATTAACAATTTCTCAATTAGGTAGGAACACTAATAACTAATATATAAATGTTGTAAACTTGACTCACCAAAATGATGATGCGCTTTCCTTGTACTACGCTAGGCCAAACATTGGACAGCGAGATGATTTTGCTTCTGTCTGTTATTGTCACCCGCGTTTTGCAATTACAATCTGTAGGTAAATATACCAATACAGATTTAGATGTTATCAACATTTTCCTACATTAAATTTCAAAACTCGTTTCTTCTCAGTTTGTCCCATAATCTGAATAATTGTTCCACTGAGAATTCCTCGCGTAAGGAAACACAATTCTAATATGACGTCCTGCGTTAGCTATGTAAACAAAGCCGTGTCAAAATTCCCATAAGTTTAGTTCGCACATGTGTAAGCAGTTTGTTTTGTTTTAATGTAAAAACTGACTTAAAAATTCATTTTTTATGTGTTATCCATAATTATCGTTATTGTTAATAATGCAGTTATTTTTAGTCTGAATTCTGAGATTTATATGATTTAAACTACCCCGATACATTATTTTTTTTTAACATTTCTACATTCCAATTAATATGACGTCACAATTAGAATTCCGATGTCATGTTACGCTCAAATGAAAATTCCAAACTGGAAAAATGTAATTCCGTTAAGATTTCTCACTATTTTTGTTTAAAAGGTACGTATATTCAATAAAATAACGAGAATATATGTTTATGTCAATTTTATTTGCTGTAACATTCTGTTTTGGGATATATCTTATTGAAAGCGTCCTCCTAGAGCCGCTTCGAAATTTTAAAACAATTGTTAGACATATAAGAATCGAAATAGATTATTGCAATTGGGCTCTATGCGAATAAGAACATGGTCAGACCTTATAATATTTGTCTTCATTTTATACCTCGCTTTCGATGGGTATAAAATATTGACAAATATAAGGTCTGACAATTTCGCATAGAGCCCGCTCGCAAAAATCTATTTCTTAAATTTACATGATTCACAATTATTCATCTATACTATTCGTTAAATAACTGAAAAGAATTAAAACGGTAGTAATCAAAAATCGCTTGCTGTTAAATATCAACATAAACTGTACATATTTTAACAATTTAATCTATACGTTCTAATGAAGGGCAAGATTGCAATTAACACCTTCCCACGAGGTCAGTAGACTATAGTATTAAAGTTTTATTACCGCTTTGATGATGATTTTTATTTAATGTTCATAGTTCAATGCTATAGGGTCATCGTGGCGATGACGTTTTCTGTGCGAAATTTAATGCCCTGAAATTTAGTATACTACAACAACAGTAATGATAATACGAATATTTCGTTCATGAGTCGAATGAATATTAATGTTCGAAATTACCAGAACAAGTAATAGACAACCATATAAATTAATTAGCAGTAAAACTTTCTTTGTCTAGTATTGAAACGTTTACAAATATTGTTGCCTAAAATATTTAGAGCTGTTAGGTTCCTTTTTTGTAAAAAAGGATGCATATGGTATCATTTAATTAAGAGCCTTGAGCATATACATTTATTTCATTGAACTTTGTATTGAATATTTAGGTTGGACAATCGACAATAATAGATAATTCATCGTCTACCAGTTAATGTGTACAAAAGCAATATTTTGACAAAAAAACCAAAAAACTTCAATAGTGTTTACATTTCGAATGAAAAGAAAAGTTCCTGGGACATTTGAATGTAACATGAACTTCACTTACGATAAAATTGGAACGATGGCCTTTTCAAATATGATTCTGTATTATATTTTATTTCATATCAATGATGTAACAATCTATTCCATTGGATGAATTGCAGTCAGTATTGTAAGCTACAGTAGCAGTTACAGCTGTAACGGTGATATAGTCTGATCAAAAAGATTATTCGAGTTTCCATGTACCTCAAAACATGCATGTACATGTATAGAAAAGTTCACTTTGTGAACTATTAAACTTATTTGTTTTCTAATGTATGGTGGCATGATATCTGCCACCACATATCACTTAATTAAGTCGACATATTTTCGGAAATATGTCAACATGCTACATAATTTAGTCAACATAATACTGAATTAAGTCATCATAATCAGATTAGAAAAAGAGGGAAAATGCGCTGTTTGAACAGAATGTGCCATCTACTTTTCCATTTATTTATCGTGCAAGTAGACATAATTATGAATTAAGTGGACATAATTATGAATTAAGTGGATATAATTTTCTGATTAAGTCGACATAATTTTCTGATTAAGTCAACTTAATTTTCTTTTTAAGTCGACATAAGTTTTTGATTATGTCGACATAATTAAGTCCACATAATCTGTCTGATTATTAAGTCGACATAATTATCTACCATTTAACTTGAACGGGGGGGGGGCTTGGTTTAGAAGTTAAAATTCCAAGACCTCAATGAGAGAATCATGGCAGAAATGAGACCCGAGCCAGCAGTATGTCGTGGCTCGTATAGAGGTTAAGCCCTCTTAAATCATGTTTCATGAAAATCCATTGAGGGGTTTAGGAGTTGTGGACAAGAGATGGGTACCTTTAGGTGTAACGGAAGGACGGACGGACAGACACCCCTATCACTATATACGCCCAAATTTTCAAGCGGGGGGTGTAAAAAGGGAACTTGAAGCTATATTTTTGTATTATAGAATAATCCTATGCACACACTTTGCATCCGTCGTCATATTGTGTCCATGGTGAGCTAGCTGCGTCTCTAATTGTAAATATCTTCATACAATATTAATTGATCAGAGTGGTGACCAATCTAATGTTATAACTAATATGCATTTATATAGGAGGTTATTTTTCAAGTTTATATTTGTTAAGGTACAATTCCTATTTTGTGATTTTAATATTCAAATCCAACTGAGAGCGTCGATTATCTTTTCTAAAGATAGTACTTAATTGTTTATTCGGTGGTTGAAAAATGGCATACTGCATGGAAATTACTCTTTAGCAGGCACGTGTTCTTGTTCAGCAGCGGGATAATCACTTTCATGTACCTTGGACATTGATATATGGACCTTTTTGACCAGAAGAATTCTGATTTTGAATCTTTTACGGACGCCATGGTGGTTCCACTCCAATGTTGGTAAACTTTTCATTCCTGATTTACTAAAGAGTGACCGAGCCAGGATTTAGCGCACCATCAGTTATAATGAGAGCCCCAGCACTGAATTTATTAAGTAATCGTTAAATTTTAAATGATTTTGAACCCTATAAATAATTCATCGGACGCTTTTTAGTAAATCAGGGGTGGTAACCCAAGGCTAAAACCACCATGGCATTCGTAACAGCCTGAGAATCAAACAAAAAAAACCGGCCGCCAAAATTGCCATAACACTTGTGAAAAAAATAATTGAAAATCACAATTTGGTCCGATTTTCATGAGGGTTTCTTTTAGTATAATTTTTTAATTTATGTGCTGTAACGGGAGGGGACTTCTTTTGTGTTGGGTATCCCCTACACAGGATTACTAGTTATATATGTTTTCTTTTTTTTATAAATCCCATAATATGGCATGATCATACAAGGCCACTGACAAAATTTCAGTATGGTATAACTTACCATTGTTGAGAAAATGTGACTGAAAATGCCCACCGTAACACTGACACAGACCGAAAACTATACCCTTATCCCCTTCAAGAGATGTAGAGTGTTCAAACAAATTTTAACTATTGGATTAAAAATAAGTATTAACATAAGCTGTTAAACTGATTGCATACATTAACAATTTCTCAATTAGGTAGGAACACTAATAACTAATATATAAATGTTGTAAACTTGACTCACCAAAATGATGATGCGCTTTCCTTGTACTACGCTAGGCCAAACATTGGACAGCGAGATGATTTTGCTTCTGTCTGTTATTGTCACCCGCGTTTTGCAATTACAATCTGTAGGTAAATATACCAATACAGATTTAGATGTTATCAACATTTTCCTACATTAAATTTCAAAACTCGTTTCTTCTCAGTTTGTCCCATAATCTGAATAATTGTTCCACTGAGAATTCCTCGCGTAAGGAAACACAATTCTAATATGACGTCCTGCGTTAGCTATGTAAACAAAGCCGTGTCAAAATTCCCATAAGTTTAGTTCGCACATGTGTAAGCAGTTTGTTTTGTTTTAATGTAAAAACTGACTTAAAAATTCATTTTTTATGTGTTATCCATAATTATCGTTATTGTTAATAATGCAGTTATTTTTAGTCTGAATTCTGAGATTTATATGATTTAAACTACCCCGATACATTATTTTTTTTTAACATTTCTACATTCCAATTAATATGACGTCACAATTAGAATTCCGATGTCATGTTACGCTCAAATGAAAATTCCAAACTGGAAAAATGTAATTCCGTTAAGATTTCTCACTATTTTTGTTTAAAAGGTACGTATATTCAATAAAATAACGAGAATATATGTTTATGTCAATTTTATTTGCTGTAACATTCTGTTTTGGGATATATCTTATTGAAAGCGTCCTCCTAGAGCCGCTTCGAAATTTTAAAACAATTGTTAGACATATAAGAATCGAAATAGATTATTGCAATTGGGCTCTATGCGAATAAGAACATGGTCAGACCTTATAATATTTGTCTTCATTTTATACCTCGCTTTCGATGGGTATAAAATATTGACAAATATAAGGTCTGACAATTTCGCATAGAGCCCGCTCGCAAAAATCTATTTCTTAAATTTACATGATTCACAATTATTCATCTATACTATTCGTTAAATAACTGAAAAGAATTAAAACGGTAGTAATCAAAAATCGCTTGCTGTTAAATATCAACATAAACTGTACATATTTTAACAATTTAATCTATACGTTCTAATGAAGGGCAAGATTGCAATTAACACCTTCCCACGAGGTCAGTAGACTATAGTATTAAAGTTTTATTACCGCTTTGATGATGATTTTTATTTAATGTTCATAGTTCAATGCTATAGGGTCATCGTGGCGATGACGTTTTCTGTGCGAAATTTAATGCCCTGAAATTTAGTATACTACAACAACAGTAATGATAATACGAATATTTCGTTCATGAGTCGAATGAATATTAATGTTCGAAATTACCAGAACAAGTAATAGACAACCATATAAATTAATTAGCAGTAAAACTTTCTTTGTCTAGTATTGAAACGTTTACAAATATTGTTGCCTAAAATATTTAGAGCTGTTAGGTTCCTTTTTTGTAAAAAAGGATGCATATGGTATCATTTAATTAAGAGCCTTGAGCATATACATTTATTTCATTGAACTTTGTATTGAATATTTAGGTTGGACAATCGACAATAATAGATAATTCATCGTCTACCAGTTAATGTGTACAAAAGCAATATTTTGACAAAAAAACCAAAAAACTTCAATAGTGTTTACATTTCGAATGAAAAGAAAAGTTCCTGGGACATTTGAATGTAACATGAACTTCACTTACGATAAAATTGGAACGATGGCCTTTTCAAATATGATTCTGTATTATATTTTATTTCATATCAATGATGTAACAATCTATTCCATTGGATGAATTGCAGTCAGTATTGTAAGCTACAGTAGCAGTTACAGCTGTAACGGTGATATAGTCTGATCAAAAAGATTATTCGAGTTTCCATGTACCTCAAAACATGCATGTACATGTATAGAAAAGTTCACTTTGTGAACTATTAAACTTATTTGTTTTCTAATGTATGGTGGCATGATATCTGCCACCACATATCACTTAATTAAGTCGACATATTTTCGGAAATATGTCAACATGCTACATAATTTAGTCAACATAATACTGAATTAAGTCATCATAATCAGATTAGAAAAAGAGGGAAAATGCGCTGTTTGAACAGAATGTGCCATCTACTTTTCCATTTATTTATCGTGCAAGTAGACATAATTATGAATTAAGTGGACATAATTATGAATTAAGTGGATATAATTTTCTGATTAAGTCGACATAATTTTCTGATTAAGTCAACTTAATTTTCTGTTTAAGTCGACATAAGTTTTTGATTATGTCGACATAATTAAGTCCACATAATCTGTCTGATTATTAAGTCGACATAATTATCTACCATTTAACTTGAACGGGGGGGGGGGGGGGGCTTGGTTTAGAAGTTAAAATTCCAAGACCTCAATGAGAGAATCATGGCAGAAATGAGACCCGAGCCAGCAGTATGTCGTGGCTCGTATAGAGGTTAAGCCCTCTTAAATCATGTTTCATGAAAATCCATTGAGGGGTTTAGGAGTTGTGGACAAGAGATGGGTACCTTTAGGTGTAACGGAAGGACGGACGGACAGACACCCCTATCACTATATACGCCCAAATTTTCAAGCGGGGGGTGTAAAAAGGGAACTTGAAGCTATATTTTTGTATTATAGAATAATCCTATGCACACACTTTGCATCCGTCGTCAAATTGTGTCCATGGTGAGCTAGCTGCGTCTCTAATTGTAAATATCTTCATACAATATTAATTGATCAGAGTGGTGACCAATCTAATGTTATAACTAATATGCATTTATATAGGAGGTTATTTTTCAAGTTTATATTTGTTAAGGTACAATTCCTATTTTGTGATTTTAATATTCAAATCCAACTGAGAGCGTCGATTATCTTTTCTAAAGATAGTACTTAATTGTTTATTCGGTGGTTGAAAAATGGCATACTGCATGGAAATTACTCTTTAGCAGGCACGTGTTCTTGTTCAGCAGCGGGATAATCACTTTCATGTACCTTGGACATTGATATATGGACCTTTTTGACCAGAAGAATTCTGATTTTGAATCTTTTACGGACGCCATGGTGGTTCCACTCCAATGTTGGTAAACTTTTCATTCCTGATTTACTAAAGAGTGACCGAGCCAGGATTTAGCGCACCATCAGTTATAATGAGAGCCCCAGCACTGAATTTATTAAGTAATCGTTAAATTTTAAATGATTTTGAACCCTATAAATAATTCATCGGACGCTTTTTAGTAAATCAGGGGTGGTAACCCAAGGCTAAAACCACCATGGCATTCGTAACAGCCTGAGAATCAAACAAAAAAAACCGGCCGCCAAAATTGCCATAACACTTGTGAAAAAAATAATTGAAAATCACAATTTGGTCCGATTTTCATGAGGGTTTCTTTTAGTATAATTTTTTAATTTATGTGCTGTAACGGGAGGGGACTTCTTTTGTGTTGGGTATCCCCTACACAGGATTACTAGTTATATATGTTTTCTTTTTTTCTCAGTTTTGTTTCCCGTAGTTTAAAGAGGTCTTATTTGTGTTAAAATCTAACACCACGTATAGGTAACTCGCGTACGGTTACCATACAATACAAAACTTATAAGTTTCACATAATCATGCTAATTAACGGCTCACAGAGGTGAAATTTAATCAGTTACGGCAAAATAGCATGGCAGGCTATTTTGCCGGTTACGGCAAAATAGCAACAGCCAAGAAAAAAATCTTTATTTTTATGACACGTAGCGATATAAAATATAATTTTTTTTCAAAGTTAGCATTATTTTGTATGGCAGCAAGTTTTCTTCAGAATATTTTTTTCTTCTGTAGTAGGTATGATTATGTCCCCCTGTTTAACTATTTTTGATAATTATTATTTTGGTTCAGAGTATTTAATTTATTTCATTTTCGCTTTATTTTGGAATGGTTAATGTTTTCATATCATTTATTTTTGACATATATAAAGGTTAATTTGCATTTTGTTCATTGTGACTAGACCTTTTAAATTGATGGTCAATATCTTCAAGTAATTTTCAGTTTTATATTCAATGATTTAAGAGGGCTTAACCTCTATACAAGCCACGACATTCTGCTGGCTCGGGTCTCATTTCTGCCATGATTCTCTCATTGGAATTTCAACTTCTAAACTAAGCCCCCCCCCCCTTTCAAGTTAAATGGTAGATAATTATGTCGACTTAATAATCAGACAGATTATGTGGACTTAATTATGTCGACATAATCAAAAACTTATGTCGACTGAAACAGAAAATTAAGTTGACTTAATCATAAAATTATGTCGACTTAAATCATAAAATTATGTCGACTTAATCAGAAAATTATGTCCACTTAATTCATAATTATGTCTACTTGCACGATAAATAAGTGGAAAAGTAGATGGCACATTATTATGGTGGCATATATCTGCCACCACATATCACTTAATTAGGTCGACATATTTTCGGAAATATGTCAACATGCTACATAATTAAGTCAACATAATACTGAATTAAGTCATCATTATCAGATTAGAAAAAAGAGGGGAAATGCGCTGTTTGAACAGAATGTGCCATCTACTTGTCCACTTATTTATCGTGCAAGTAGACATAATTATGAATTAAGTGGACATAATTTTCTGATTAAGTCTACATAATTTTATGATTAAGTCAACTTAATTTCTGTTTAAGTCGACATAAGTTTTTAATTATGTCGACATAATTAAGTCCACATAATCTGTCTGATTATTAAGTCGACATAACTATCTACCATTTAACTTGAAAAGGGGGGGGGGGCTTGGTTTAGAAGTTGAAAGGGGTAGGCTCAATAAGGGTCAAAAATGGCCCCATTTTAAATTTGAACGATATTTGGACAGAAATGTGTCAGTGACATTTACTTTTTCGAAAAACAAAAATTTTCCCGATTATACTCATGGCCTTGGAATATGACGTCATCAAATTCAGGTTGCCTAATTAACGAAAAGTAGCAAAAAGGAAAGGTTTCGTAAACCAGAAGTAAATTGAAGACTGTATTGTGCAAAGAAAGAAATTGAAATGATCAGTCTAACAAATTTACAAATCTTTAATACATAAATTTATTTATGAAGATAAGTCTTATCAATTATTTTACTATTAAAAAGCCGTTGCCATAGAAACAAAAAAACGAACTTGTGATGTCGTAATTTTGTACACAAAATACGATCATATCTACAAGAAACTTGTCTGTAGTTTGCATACTCGGTTTAAAGTTTGATTTTAAATATTCAGAACCATTGTAATAATCAATTTAGTGTAAAATTAAGCATGGCATGATACCTTTTATTGTGGTGTTTTTAATGGACATCAAAATATATAATTCATGATAGAGTGAGTACACAAAAAAAAATGTTTATTCAAAACATATATTTCAAAACTCTAGCTCAGAATTCATGCCTGCTTCTTTCTGACATCTGGTAAATATCTTTAATAGATAATATATGTTAATTAAGTATACCAGATTTCAATAAAGACAGTTTCTTAGTTTTAAAGTGACAATACAGTCCCGTAGCATACCCAGCAGTTGAAAACGTGGATACTTTTAGTAAAAATAGTATCATACTCGGAAGCAATATAAACAGCTAAATGTAAGTATATACACCGTGCACTCTTTACAAAGTAGTAAAGGTATAATATCATGCTAGTACAAACAAAATAGTATTGCTAAATGTAATTTTCACTCATGTAATACCGTTTGATAGGAATTTAGAATCAAAATGCCGATATTTGACAAAAATCACAGATTTTTTGGAAAATTTTGTTAACAATTAAAATTAACAACAAATAGTGAAAATAAGTAGTAACATTATTTTCATACCATATTTTGTATTGATAAACATTTTGGTGATTTGGTAAAATCAACTTAATGTTTACAGATTTTTATGAGACAATTTACCTGTTGATAACAAAATATTTCGGAAAACAAAAAGTATGGTCGGAAACATATCATTTAGAATTGTTTCACAGTTAAATATGACATTATTGTTCGTTTTCATTTTCATCAGTGTCAGATTCATCTATCATTTCTGGAATCGCAGAGGCATCACATACATGAAGGCCCCAGTTTGTTACACCATACGAAGACAGACCTCTGTGTCTTGCATAACCTAAGTACCATAACACAGCAGCAATGTGTGAACAAACACCAACCACCCGAGCACCTGCTCTACACTTACAGTACCAGGCAATTATATTTGAAGCACTGAACTTGATCCATAAAAGATAGGATTTCGAAGATACATGTCGACTTTGAAGTCTAACTCGAAGAAGGTGGTCTTCTTCTTTATGGATTTGTATCTGACAATCACCATCCATGTATTCTTGAATATAGCTGGTACTCATTTTTAACTGGTATACGCCACATGTAATGTTACGAAGTTGCTCCTCGTCCAGTAAAGGAAAATCATCGATAGCTAAATCGTCAGTGTTAATCCATTTAGCTGTTCTCCGTTCTAAATTGTTTTCCTCAACCCAAGCTTTCAGTTCGTTGACTTGCTTTGATAAATACATCATTTTTGCTGCAAGTTCTTGATCATGGTAACTTTCTCCTTGAAGAAAAAGATAATGTATATGTGTATATATTTTGCATAGTAGTATATAGTGTATAGTTCCGTTTCGATGAATAACGTGGAGATAAAAGGAAATATATGAAATGATTATGTGGAGTTGATACCATAACGTAACACTGAATTTGCTCTTCCCTAATAATTTCTAACGTCTACCCTTTATATACATTTGATGAGTTGTATGTATACTTGTTATCGTCATGAATATAAAACTGCTTGCTGGACGGGAAATAGTCATTAGAATCCGTGTTGCCACTTTTGGTATGGATTCTGGCTGATCGCATTTTTAAATTGAATAACGAGAGACCGAGAGATTAGTGTAACTTGCAAAGATTTATATTTAATATATGTACAATACTTGGTAATGGCAGAGGCATTATTTTTTAAAAAAGTGTGCACTGTTGGTGTGCCTGACGCTTATGTGGGAACACATTTTTAATAATATATACCTGATGAGAGTGGTGGGAAAAACTTGTTACAAATGCCACATACTATTCGAACATATTCACCAATGTGCGGAACTTGGTTTGTGGGTAGCACATGGTCTAAATACTTCCACTGTTTTATTCTGGAATTTGCGGACTCAACCACCCAGCGAATCTGCGAATGTATAAAACACCATGCAATTAGTTAATTATTGTTTATACTTAGGCGAGTAACATCAACACTAAGTTTGAACGGTATCTATAGAATTTAGTTCAGATACAATATGCCCCTCCAACCTTAAATTTCAAGTGAGAAACTTAAATTTATTTGACTACTTCAAATATATTTGGGTTATATGAAGATTTTGTCAACAATTTATATAAAACTGTCAAAATATGAAATGAGCCGTTAATTGAAAAACTTCTAATAGATTCCGGAAATTAAAAGTTAACGACGACTCCACCTATACGCGTCTTCGTATCCTATTCTATAATGTGCTTTTGTAATGAAATTTAGTGTAGTGCCAGTAATGTATTGTTAAGTTATTATTGTTGCTTAAAATATGTTGGATATACATATTAGCTGTAACTGTGATACCTATGACTTACTACCTAGACCACTCGACTACCGGCCCCTCTTTTTTAATGCATTGCAAAATTGCTAACAGTATTAGAGAAAGTATCATATTGGAGAAAATAGGATAAATTGCCTGAACAAAACACTAAGACTTTTACCTTCGTTACAAGCCTGCTGTCATTAGCATCCTGTGTTGACATTTGTTTTTCCCCTTTCTTTATAAACTTTGGCATTTCGGCTTTTATACCAAGTTCTTCTAGGAGTTCAATTGAGTCTCGAAAGCCCCTATCAACAACGAAAATGTCTTCCTGTTCAACCCAATTTTCAATATCTTCCACATTTGTTTTCAGCATATGTGTTAAAATAGATGCATCGTTGTTTTTCGAGTCGGCTAAGTATGGACCACAAGCTGTCAAAAAATATCCATCCGTTGAAACAATGATCATCATTTTCACCAAGGGACGTCCCTTATGAACACTATACGACCTTCGTTGAAAGTTAAAATTATTGCTTTTCTGAATATAAATATAAGTTCCGTCTAAAACTAGTATAGCTTGTGTTTCTCCTAGATTTCCAAGCAGTGATTGTGCCATTGGTCTTGTGTGTTTTTCAATTATTTCCTGTCTAGATACATGCTGAAGGCCTATATGTTGTGGAACAAAATTATTAGAAAGTGCAATTCTAACAGATGCTATGGCTCGTCGGATGCTAGATTTGGTTATAGAAAAGATTGTGGAGAGCAGTTTATTAGATATTCCAGACCGGAGTTTCATGAGAAATATTCCCAAAGACATGCGGCTAGTGCGAGCTGGTGTATTACGTACATATTCCTTTGTGTATTGAAAGAGCGAATCGAAAGCGGGTTTGTTCAGACCTGTTAAACTTACATAATCTTCATCGCGTAATGTTCTAGAACTGTCAAAGTCAATCCTCATGTTCTCGCTTCTCAATGCATATTCCCGCACTCGTTTTAACAAATCAAGAATCGCTGACCGATTTACAAAAGTGGTGTCATTTGTTGGGACATTAAAAAGAGAACCGGGAATGAAATGACCATCGTCTATGTGACATGGACAACAACGACTTCCTGCCGGAATGACAATTTCATGACTTATAAATGTTGAACATCTGGTTGATGCAGGAACAACAATCAACTTCGGACCTGGTTTTTTGCAGACAAAACAATATGCATGACTCTTTGAGGTACTTGGAATTGGAAGAACAACTGACGGTGGACTTGTTAAACATGTTGAAACTTTTTGTCGCTTTGGGGTTTCATGTGCATTGTTCTCAGTTTGGTAATGGTTTGAAGATGATGATGAACATCTGGCTTTATAGTATAAGTGACGGCATTTGTTGCATAAAATATCACTTGGACTAGCATTCAGCATAAATTTGTTATACAAAACTTTTCTAATTTCTTTAGTTTCACATTTTTTTCTGTCATTTGGTTTAGTCCTTTTTTTACATAAAATACAACAGTAATTCTTTGGACCTTTTCCTGGCATTCTGAAAAAAGATAATTAAAAGCATAAAGACTGATCGATTACCGGTAACGCACACAATTTTTCCGACTTAAAATATGACAGAGTTTTTAAGCAAATATAGATTTTAACTCGTGCATAAAGCTGAAAGAGACATTTACTCACTATGAAATAATTATTTTTTTTTTTTTAAATACCCGTACATTTTCAAGGATATATACCTTTATATCGCTGCGTGATATACTGTGCCAAAATAGCTCATTCGGTTAACGCGCTGACTTCGGTGCATGATGACAGACGTTCGAACCTAGGTTGGATAATTTAATTTTCGTTATATGTTGTTGCTCTGTTTTTTTTTATCTTGTTTTTAGATTGACTAATCTGATGTAAGCAATGTAACGACATAAGTATGTAAAAATAACTGGATTATATAGCTGCCACACATGGTTATATGTAGGCAAACGTAAAGATGTCCAGATGCAAAAATAAAAAATACTGATATAAACTGGTATTTTTGCATACCTTTTGCATGACAATGATACGAAAAAATTCCAATGAAGAAAAAATATTTAACAAAATCTTAAAAAAAAACTTCAAAAAATATTTTGTTTTTTCTTGTTTTCGATCCTATATAACACGCTTAGACCAACGCGCTTACCGATTGAGCTAAGCGGGACTGTTTACCTTTTTGGTTAATTAGTTGTATATTAAGCTCGAATAATGACAAAATATGAAAGTTTATACCTTTTTTTCATGAATATATACATTTTGCAATGAACATTATCATCAAAATATTATAACAGCAGATTTAATACTTTCAAAACTGATAAATAATACGCTGTTCACGTTTGTGTTTAATAATTCTTGCACAACTTTTTTAAAGCAGCAGACGACAATCTCTCACTGACGTAACGATTTTATAACAGTATATATTTATTTTTGCTGCAACGTTTTATGATTAATATTTTATGTAAAATACGACATACAGTAATGTTTGTAACCTTAAGCACTTTCCCGCAATGCTTGGATAAATCTAAACTCTCGAGCATCAAAATGTTGATACCTCATAGTCTTTAATATGAAGATATGTAGGAAGATAGGAAAAATATATTACAGAAATTATATATTATACTTACGTCAGGCTTTTAGCTGTATATTAAGTAAATTATCACAAAGGAAGGTCCATTTTCCAAGATAATAGAAAATTCCAAATTGTCGGAAAATATAACAGAAGAATCTTGTTTGATCGCAGTAATTTCTTGAGTAGTCGTGTGTAGGCATAAACCAACAAGTATGAGGCCACTTACGATCCCAGGTGTGGACACTGTTCACATTATGTTCTTTTATTGATTTACTTCTCATAAAAATAAGCTCGATTTGTTATACGTGTTATTTCCTGATTTACATGCTTCTGCTTAAGTTTTATCATTTCTCGATTTTTTTTTGTGGGATTGTCAATGTCTTGTTCAAATCTTTACTTACAAACATAATATTTCTTGTTTTATGTTGTGCATGGGACAATATTCATTCTTAACAGATTTAAAATGTTAAAGAAACGTTCATTATAAACTGGTTAATTCATTGTGACTTTAAATATTACCTTTTAAGTTCTCTCTTGAATGATATATTCTACTATTTTTTGGTACATGCTGAAAATCAGAAAATAATCTGGAAGAAATGTTTCATTTTCGATGTGGCCGCAGTTTTCGATCCAGATAATTTTAATTGTTTTATGTTTTATGTTAGAACAGATATTTATTTCAGGGAAATTTTTTTAGATCGCGTGCTGCGGCCACAATGAATTTTGACGAATTCGATATAAAATAGCGACAAAACCGCCCGTTTTGGCATTACGTCCACGATTTCGGCTATTATATTATATTAATTACGTCATCAAAATAACATTTATACCACAGGTGGTAAAGTTTGACATATATTGATGCATAAGCACCGTAAAAGTAATAAATTTGTATTTATTTAATTTTTGTCAATTCATAGGGCCGATATCGACATATTGTGGTCCTACTCCTTTCAAGACCTCAATGAGAGAATCATGGCAGAAATGAGACACGAGCCAGCAGTATGTCGTGGCTCGTATAGAGGTTAAGCCCTCTTAAATCATTGATCAATATAAAACTGAAAATTAGCCTTTTGTTACCAAATTTGGCGGCCAGTTTTTTTAATATGATTCTCAGGCTGTTACGAATGCCATGGTGGTTTAGCCTTGGGTTACCAATTTTGGCGGCCAGTTTTTTTTAATATGATTCTCATGCTGTTACGAATGCCATGGTGGTTTTAGCCTTGGGTTACCAATTTTGGCGGCCATTTTTTTTAAATATGATTCTCAGGCTGTTACGAATGCCATGGTGGTTTTAGCCTTGGGTTACCACCCCTGATTTACTAAAACGCGTCCGATAAATTATTTAAAGGGTTCAAAATCATTTAAAATTTAACGATTACTTCATAAATTCAATGCTGGGGCTCTCATTACAACTGATGGTGCGCTAAATCCTGGCTCGGTCACTATTTAGTAAATCAGGAATGAAAAGTTTACCAACATTGGAGTTGAACCACCATGGCTTCCGTAAAAGATTCAAAATCAGAATTCTTCTGGTCAAAAAGGTCCATATCAATGTCCAAGGTAACATGAAAGTGTTTATGCCGCTGCTAAACAGGAACAGGTGCCTGCTAAAGAGTAATGTCCATGCAGTATGCCATTTTTCAACCACCGAATAAACAATTAAGTACTATCTTTAAAAAAGATAATCGACGCTGTCTGACAGTAGTTGGATTTGAATATTAAAATCACAAAATAGGAATTGTACCTTAACAAATATAAACTTGAAAAATAACCTCCTATTTAAATGCATATTAGTTATAACATTAGATTGGTCACCACTCTGATCAATTAATATTGTATGAAGCTATTTACAATTACAGACGCAGCTAGTTCACCATGGACGCAATATGACGACGGATGATAAGTGCATGTGTGCATAGGATTATTCTATAATACAAAAAAATATAGTTTCAAGTTTCCTTTTTATGCCCCCGCTTGAAAATTTGGGGGTATATAGTGATAGGGGTGTCTGTCCGTCCGACCTTCCCTTACACCTAAGGGTACTCATCTCTTGTCCGCAACTCCTCCTAAACCCCTCAATGGATTTTCATGAAACTTTCACACAATCTTTGTGACATAATGTAGATGTGCATCTACTATTTTAAAATTTGATTTGATTGATTTTTGGGGTTTCCCATAGCAAAACAAGGATTTAGCCATTACACAACAAAGGGGTACCCATCTCTTATCCGCAACGCCTTCTAAACCCTTCAATGGATTTTCATGAAACATGATTTAAGAGGGCTTAACCTCTATACTAGTCACGACATACTGCTGGCTCGGGTCTCATTTCTGCCATGATTCTCTGATTGAGGTCTTGAAATTTCAACTTCTAAACCAAGCCCCCCTTTCAAGTTAAATAGTAGATAATTATGTCGACTTAATCAGAAAATTATGTCCACTTAATTCAATATTATATCTACTTGCACGATAAATAAGTGGAAAAGTAGATGGCACATTCTGTTCAAACAGCGCATTTTCCCTCTTTTTTCTAATCTGATATTGATGACTTAATTCAATATTATGTTGACTTAATTATGTAGCATGTTGACATATTTCCGAAAATATGTCGACTTAATTAAGTGATATGTGGTGGCAGATATATGCCACCATACATTCTGTTCAAACAGCGCATTTTCCCTCTTTTTTCTAATCTGATTATGATGACTTAATTCAGTATTATGTTGACTTAATTATGTAGCATGTTGACATATTTCCGAAAATATGTAGACTTAATTAAGTGATATGTGGTGGCAGATATATGCCACCATACTAATGTGTTCAATGAAATAAAAAGTAAAACTATGCGTGTATGTCCGTATCAGAAATACGGTCATACACACAAGTTACTATTGCACAAATAAACTGTACATTTCTTTATTACTCGTATGATATATCATAAATCAAACTGTACATATACATGCGTATGCGTCAAAACAGATACCTTCGATATTCATCTGTAAAATACGACAATTTGGTTTCCGTTCTCTGCCAAGTCATCAGAAATTGTCCGGATGAAATGTTGCTTTATATCTCGTTTTGAAAAAAAACAACTGTGTTGACGGACTGGACAAATTAGGTCAGGCGCTTTTATAGCATTCACATAGAATTCCTTGATTAAATAACCAGCATTTGACCAATGCGATCGTTCACTTCCTCCTGTATTGTGCATTATTTTGAAAATGCTTTATGTTTCCTGGTTCCATCTTAAACTCGGTGCACATATTACGTTTATAAAGAACCTTTATATAAAGAGATGAATCAAACACAAATCTCTTCATTTAAATCAACGTTTAAAGACAGCACATTGAAATGAAATGCACAGAAAAAACACAACAAGAGTGTAACTTTTTAAATTATAGATTTTATATTTACAGCCATGATGAACGTACACATTCTTTTATAGGAAATTTGTGGTAATCTTTATGTCACGGGGTAGCTACTGGTTTTTAATTTCATCAACACTAATGTTCCTATATGCATATTTATTATATAAATATTTCCAATATAATAATTATTAATTCATGTCCATTCACTTTCATTCTATTTTCATATCGAGGTACCTCAACTTTCACTGAACTTGCAAACACATAAAATTAAGGCATGACATTATTTATTTTTGACTGCGGCAGAAACATGACCAGGTGGTAGACAAAAACCAAATATTCTAATGATGTGTCTGACACGCCACGGGTCATTTAAACTTTAATTGATAGATACTGTCCGTTATTCTTATCAACCAATTACTAACTATTGGGTTCATGACTTTTGTAATAAATTATGAACAATTAAAATTATGTGATTTAACGTTTGCATTGCCAGCTATTAGTTTTTCTTAATAATATTGACTATTGTGTGTCGTGGAATTAAATATAGTTAATCATATCCGATTTAAAATATCATGTTTATGTGATTCTAAAGGGTGTGTGTGTGTGTGTGTGTGTAAAAAATAAGCAGAAAAAATTGTACTTCTGGACGGCAATAACGTGCATTACATACTTCTAAATAACACTCATCTTATTTTCGCATATGAATTTTAGGATTATAAATAACATTACAGATTCAATGATTCAATATTTGGGAATAAATAGGCAATATGTGTTTTTAATATCAAGACTTTGTCTGGCTGAAAAATTTACTGTTCCGTATTTTATACATATTTCTAGAATAAATAAAATATTTAAACTAATATAACTCAATATTTAAAGAAAAATTTAATCGTATACATTAAAAAAAATCTCATTTAATTTTTAATGTACGTAATTCAGTTCAAGAATATCATATGCGGTCTTTTGTCAATTTTGATTTCATTTTGTAAAGATGGAACTTTAACTTGTATTTTAAGTTTTTAAAGCCAAAGATGTTCAATATTTAATAAAGAATCAATATCTTATGCCTTCTTTATTGTAAAGAAATGTATTTTTTAATTTTTATTTCTTTTTGTAATTTTTTCTTTAAATTTAACTTCATGACGATATGCACTACTTTTATATGACGAGTGTGTAAAATGAAACAAAAACTCAAATTATAAAACTAGCCTTGCCAATATTTTAAACATAAAACAAAAAAATGTATTTAATCAGAAAAGAAATATTTTTCGATGGCTTAAGATAGCAAATAAATAAAAAATGGATATGAATGTAATGAATGTATTTTTAAATGTCTTAAAGGCAGTTCTCCTATGTCCATCTGCGATTTATAACGTTTCTTTTGCAACCTGATGACAAATCTGTTAAATGTTGACCCCTAGTTCGTACCCGCTATGGGATAATAAAAACGATCATACTAGTTTTAATTGGCTTGCACAAAATCACAAAAATTAATTGTGAGACTCTATATGATGGTTTTCTTTACGTAATAAAATAAGTAACCTCAAGCATGTTAAGAAATATATTATTATATTATTCGATAGTATACTAACGCAATATTTTTTTTCATTTTAAAGGCGATTATTTAACGCCTACATATCAAATCGGAGGTTCAAGTAAAAAACTTAATTTTGGTTAGATTGAAAGAATTTTATTTATTTTTTTCATTTCTGATCAAATTGCCAAAAAGTGGTCCAAAACCAAATTGTGTTTCCGTGAAGTAAGGATACTATATCCAGATTTTTTTTTTTTGGGGTGGGGGTGGGGAGGGGGTAGGTGGGACTGCGCCGTGTGTGTCCACAACCAATTAACTATAGCTAGTAGTGGATTTATAGTTCTTTGTGGGATGCTATTCAACTATTGTATAAATGGCAAACAGCTAATTAAATGTTGTACGGGACAGGCGCATACTTTCCGATTGTCTAGCTCATCCTATACATGTTTGATTTGGTTAAAAAGACAATAGAAAAGAGTAATTTAGTTTAAATTGAAGTGTGCAACCACTGTAATTGCGTTGTCGCGTCGTGATGCAAGGTGCGGGTCAGGGAACGGACGTCGTGGCATCACCTGGAACTCCACAAACGATTTCTGATCGTGCATGTACATTATTTGAGGGAACATGAAAAAAAAACTAAATATCTCTGGCTGTTTCCGTGGCTGTCTGAAATCGGCTACAGCAATAGACAAAATGCATGCGGCAATCCTGACGTCGTGATGTAACGCGCTGAAGTATGCTCCTGAAACGATCAGCTACTTTTACCTGTAGCTCTAAGATGGCCGAGCCAGCGATCAACCATTGACTTATGAACTCCATATTGCTGTGCGATGAGAATTTGCTATTGACCCTTAAAACTCAGACGCACGACATAAAACGCGGAAAAATTATTCATTAAACAACGAAAAGAATCAATTAGGGTATAACATGAAAAAAACGTATTTCCCAGTCAAAGAAATTCTGTCCAGTATAACTTTATAAAGCGATCATTAGAAGCGCGAACATGAGGTTCATATTGATCAGACTATTGCCTTTTGATAAATAATAATGCTTAATTCATTTATAATTTTCTAATATATGTTTTGTTTATGTATGAATATTTTGTTGTGTATGTGTTGCTAAATCCAGGGTTTTTTATATGCAATAAATATTATTATTATTGTATAAAACCCCGAATGCATGTCAATCACATCCAGATCGTCTCCATAAAGAGTTTAGAGGCTTTTTGTACCCCGTCGTTGTTTTTTGCCGTTTTAAACTTTTTGGTGAAATCAAATGAAATAAACATGTTAAAGAGTTAAATCGATGAAATCACATGTTGATGCACACTATATATAATTTATCAAAACTGAATTCACCTATAATCCCATTTTAAAGGTCACACAGGTTCCCGGAGCCCTGTGCCTGAAGGGTTCCAAATGTCATTAAACAGCATCTATGCAATACAGAACGTAATGTAAGGTTTTGGAAAATTGTAAAACGAAAACAAATCTCCTTATCATATAGCATGAAATACAAATACAGAACTTTGTGTATGAACAACATGTGTTTTCCTTCCAAATATCATTACAATACGTATTCCAGTTTGAAACTTCAATACACGGGCTAGAGAGTTTGTTTTAGTTATATGATTGATATAAATGTATGTTGAGGTCAACGCTTGAAAAGCGAATACAAAAAAAATAGTAATACTATGTTGGAATGCCAGCACACATTCGCCCAAAATCCCAATATCTCATGGAATGTATTTCATTGAAATCGGTATAAATTTAATTATGCCATGGAAAAAAAATCGTTGAAATCAGACAAAGTTGGCTGGTAAATGACAGCGTTTACAAAATGGCTGCTTTTGCATCAATGGTTTTACTCCAAAATGTTCAGGATAGTCAACCGTATCAGTATACCAATTTCTACCATTTTTTTATTGAAATCGCTTACAGAGATCTGAGAAATGTCATTCTATTTTTAGCGACGACTTTTTTTTAAATGGCGACCCTTTTTACAAATTGTTTTAGTTCATTGCACAACTTCAGGTCAGCACCAACATACTCACAAAGCTTCTTGTTTGTTGATCAGACATTACATCTGTAAGAAAAAGGTGTGGACAAGATTGATGTGTAAAGAAAAAAAAAAGAGTAAGAACCAGTGCTGATTGTGATTGCAAGCAAGACACAAAAATTCCCCTCCCGTCTACAAACATAGTCTGTCATATGACAATCTTAGTTTGTGCATTTAAATCTACCTACATATAAAACATTTCGTTGAAATTGACAAAGCTGACATTAGGGGGGTTGGGGGCGATTTTTTTACAAAATAGCGGTGTTTGCGTCCAATTTTTTTCGGCGAAAATGCTCAGGATAATCAACTGTATCAATTTACCAATTTCTATTGATTGATTGATTGGATGTTTGCTTTACGTCCAGCGAGCAGTATTTCAGCTATATTCCGGACGGGAACAAGTAAACAAACAATAAATTAATGGAAAAAGAGGTGGGAAGGGACACTCGGAACAAAGTTTTGACTGCCACTGGAAAAGTATGGAGTATTGGGTAGGGTCGGAGAATTTAGCCTTTGGTAGCGGCTACAACGAGCCTACTCTTTTTCGAAATCTACAGAAGGGGTCTTTTTCGTGCAAGGAGCATGGCACTCTCCAAACACGTTACCCACTATGGTCCGCGGCCAGGCTTTCCGTATTATGACCTGACAACCCCCCAACGAGAGGGTCTCCACTATCCGCCACCCGGGTACGCGCTGGGCTGCTCTGTGGGTCGAGCACTGGGAACCATCCCAGTATGGTCCCAGCCAATTTCTATTGAAATCACTTCAGCCTTTCCCGAGATCTGACAAACTGCTCTTTTCTCAACTGCGGCCATTTTGAAAAATCTAAAACCGATGTGCACAACTAGACAGATCTCTCGACTTGGTCTACAAAAATCCCGGCCAAACTCAATTACCAGAAAGATGAAAAACTATTTATGATCTCATGGATCGTGAGTGGCTCTCAAACGACCCCGGTGGACCCTCCAGTTCAGACATCCATTCGCTGCATCTTTATCTACATGGAAACAGAGTTTTGGGCAAATTGCATGCATTTTTCAATATAGGTGGCTATCTTTGATACAAAATGGCGGCAATAGAAATTCAATATGCATGTAAGTGTTCTGCAAATCATATTCTACTCATATACCAATTTTAATTGAAAATTCATATATATTTTTTATTTTTATTTTTTTTTTCATTTTCAAAATTGCCGTCATTTCAAGATGGTAGCCATTATCAAATTTTCATTTTCAGACGGCCGCCATAATCTAATTATTATTTTTATGACCATTCGCGTCAGCATAAGCTACCTGAAAAACCAAGTTTCGTGCAAATCGGGTCACTTTGGATATTTTGGCGACCATCTTGGATTCAAAATCACCGCCATAGAAATTCAACACGTGCCTCATATGGTGCGGTATAACATACTCCACTTATATACCAACTTTTATTAAAATCCATACTCTTTTGGATATTTTTCATTTTCAAAACGAAGCGGCCACTTGAGATGGTCGCTATCATCGAAATTAAACTTGTATGACTAACTTCATTCACAACAGGGGCATGCAGTGCCGAGTGGTTAAGGTAGTTCGTCTACTATTGATCACATGGTCTGTCAATACTGAGATTGCGGGTTCAAGTCTCACTGCACTCCAATCTTAATTGACAAGGAATGCCAGTTTTCTCCGGGTACTCTGGGTTTCACCCTAAAAAAACTGGACGCCATGATATAGCTGAAAAATTGCTGAAAGTGGGGTTAAACATCATATTCATTGAAACAAACAAACAAAAAACAAATCATTCGCAACATATCATTTTTGATAAAAACCGTTCGTGCAAAATCCATTGACTTTTGGATTTTTAAGGAATTTTTTTCATTATCAAAATTTTTTAATTAGCATGCATTATTCAAGTTGGTGACGTTTCGTATCGATCCAATGTACGGTCTCTTAGAAAATGGTAGGACAAAATATGTGGAAGAAAATAAAATAATATGAAAACGAAACAACGCAAAAACAATATGTCTCCGCAAACTTAGTTTTGGAGCGATTATAATACGAAACTGGGCAAAAACAATAACTCCTCCGACAATTTCGTGGTTGGTGACTTAATAAAGATAAGAAACCAGACAAAAACAATAAATCGCCGAAAACTGTGTTTTGGGCGACTTAATTACCATTCAAGAGGTGGGGCAATAATATTCGTCATTTTAAGACAATGTATACAGATTCCATCAGTAGTTTATCCGTACTTTCGTTTTAATATGTAATAACCTGCTACGATTGCTGCAATTTATTATTCTCAACCTGTGACATTCAGAAAGTTGTTATATTATTTAAATTTCATTTGTAAAACGTTGTACGAAACGATGTATCATGAATTGTTTGTTTGCTTGTTTATTGTCAAACGCTACTTTCAGCAATTTTTCAGCATATATAATGGCGTCCAGTTTTTATTGGGGAAGGAAGCCGGAGAAAACCCCCGACCTTCTGTAGGAAAACTGTATTGTACGCTAATAAAAACGGAAAGCGTTGCGATATACGATATAATAAACGATAAACCCATACAATGCATGCAGGAGAAAACAATACTAAAGTGTTGTTACTAACAGGCTTAATCTGTATTGGCCATGTATTGATTTGAGGTGGCTGTATTTGTCCCGAGACCCGTAGGGTCGAGGTTCAATACAGCCGACATCGAGTCAATACAAGGCAAATACAGAATTAGCCAGTTCGTAACATGTGTATTAAATAAACCAAACAGTCTGTATAGCTGGATTGTATGAGCAGAATTATTAGCCAGTCAAACAGGAGCACATAACAATACACTACAACACCACCAATTACGACAAATCATCAATATACCAAATATCAACACACTCACATTTTAAATAGCAAAGAAAAATGCGAGAAAATAATGTAACATTAGCAAAACAATATCCCCCACGACATTTGTGTCACATAGGAAAAAAATAAAGAAAAGTTGGGTATCTGGCAAACAGTGTCTGGATAGCCGCAACTGTCAATAGTATATTCTGTTATAAATACTATTTATCGTACCTGCTTCATATTCACTCTAGTCCTTCTACCAGAACTTTGCAAATAAACTATCAATTTCACTACATGAAGCGTCATGACAGTCCTTCTCGTAACCAAGAACTAACTTACTGATCCGGAAGACTGGAGGTGAGATCGTAACCAGGCAATATGACTTTCCGTATTGCCCTGCAGGCCGAACGAATAAAGTTATTACCCTTGTTAAAAAAATTTAGTAATCAATATATTAATCATTCCGATTTTAGCTTATTAGGCCCGAATTTTACGTATTATTTAATAATATACGTTATACGCTACAAAACGATTTACGTTAAACCATATACGAACAGTATACGCATAATGTACGAATGCAATAAATACACGATATACGAACGATAATATCCTTAATTTATGCGTTCCAGGGACTGTAGCGCGCAGTTTGAAAATCGAACTAACAAATTATAATCGTACCACGCTTGTAAAAAAGTGCAAAGGAGGCGTTTATAAACATGATGAAGTTTAAAAGTGTATTGACCAAAACTTTCTGTTTCCTCTGTACGACGGTGATTAAGTGAAGCTGAGAAGTGGCAGATCGTTGGAATGCGTAATAGTGGACAGAGCTTGCGTCCGATAGCATAACACTTTGGCATTCACTTTAGTATTGTATCCCGGCTCTGAAGCGTCATCAAGATGATGGAACTAGCCAGGAACGTCCTAGGTCAGGGCGATCACCAAAAACATCTGAAAGGGAGGATAGAGCACTCGTTTGTGTAGCCAAACGCCAACTGTTTGCCACTGCATTATATCTTTGTGACGATTGGAATATTGCAACCAGAGTCGCTGTTCGAACAGTTAACAGGCGCCTAAACAATGCAAGGTTGAGATCTCGTCGTCCCTTGAAACGTCCACTGTTGACACAGAGACATCGCCAAGCATGTTCATAGTGGGCACGATATCACCGCCATTGGTATATTCGAATCTGGCGACGAGTACACAGGACCGACGAAGCAGATACCTTCTTCATCATATTGATGGGCGCATGCGCGTTTGAAGACAACGAGGCACTGCTTACAATCAGAACAACATCCTAGGCACTACAGCGTTTGGAATGGTGTTACAGTGTGGGGAGGCTTTTCATACGACTGTAAACTGAATCTGTATGTGGTTGATGGGACAATGACAGGAAATGACGCCATTAACGCTATTATTGTGGTACATTCTGATAATCATGAACATGGTAACAAACCCATCTTTATGTATGACAACGCAAGACCTCACCGAGCTGCAATTGTACCTGATGTTATCGAAAGGGAAGCTATTGAGCATCTCTATGGCTATCCATATCACCCGATATGAATCCAATTGAACATTTGTGGGATATAATTGGCCGTAAAAGCAATAATAGAGCACCTGCTTGTCAAAATGTCCAAGAACTACGTGTTGCCATTCAAAATGAATGGCAGAATTTACCACATGCTACACTTGTACCAGAAGCGTGGTGGTTACACGACTTACTGAGTATTTTTGCGTTTTTTGTATGTTTCATTTGTAATTAACGTTCAATAAATTGTCATTTTTTTAAAACATGAATCTCTGGGTAATAATAGGGTGTTGCTTAACTTATGGAAAAGTGTATGTATAAAAAGATAGCACTTTTCATTGAACAATATATCATTGGGTAGCTGAGGTAAACCACAGCGACGTGCTCCATAACATCACTAGATCAAACGAAATGCCTATATGTTGTTCAATAAACCAATAAAACAGGCGTCTTGCAACAGTGATAATAAATGGTAATGAATGTGTTGGTAGGAATGCCCAAAAATGTTAGTATAAGGTGCGATTCTGTCATTGTGTCAGCAAGAGAGGAAATAAACAGGAAGAGTTCTAGAAGACAAGAAAACAAATTCATTGTATGTTCTAAGATGTCGCTTAAATTTTCTGTATTGTTTTTTTTATAAACATTATGGTAGTAAATGGACTGTTTTGTCTAGGTGGACGTACAATCATAAAATATTTGAATAAGTTAGGATTAAGATTACTTAAAAACCTTTAGCGTCTCTTGTACAATTTTATTATGTACACTGAATATTTTAAACAACAGTAGATGGAGATAAGAGCACAAACATGGCTTTATTTAAGAAATATAATTAAAATAGCTGAAAATAATTATGATACAAATTTTAAAGTTTAATTCATATAGTAGTGTATAGAAATATTGACAGTTGTCAATATACTTAAATATACTTAAATTGGCATCGATACAGACATCAATAATGATGAATCCCAGTATTTCAATGTTAATATCACTTGCATTTATCTGAATATAGAGTTATTCTGGTTCATTCGAGAAAACTACAAGCATCTGATTAGGCTTATCCGCATCTAACATTTGGATTATTGATTATATTTATTGTGTGTGTTTAATGAGCTACATGACACTGGTGCCTAAGTGGTGGAAGTATATTAAGAATTCGGTTACCTTGGCCAAAATACTCTTGGGACTTGCATCATACATCTTTAATTCTTTCGTTAAAAAGAAAAATGGTTGAACAGTTCTGTTTAAGCTGTTAAAATTTGAGGTATTTACATCTCATGCCAGCTGGGGTAAACAATTACTTAAATATTCCGGGCATAACCCAGTTTGCATGTTGTAAAAACGTCATTTTACGATATTTCGTCTGTAAGGTATCACATCACGTTTCAAAGCATAAGGCTGGTCTGTTCGAGTTGAATTTATCTATCAGAATATTGTTCAAGGCATCCATCCCAAACTTCACATGCGTATTCGAGGACAGGTCTGATAAAAGTCAGATAAATGTTTGATAATGTATGCTTTGACAACATAAACTTCAGTTTTCGGAGGGCATTTACCGCTTTAGCAATTTGGTCAATATTTTCCCATTAAAAGAAAAAGTTAAGCCTAAGTGTTTATGGCTATTTACAATTTCTACTATCTGGTCATTAAATTGTAAATTCATATAAGAAACATCATTGTTAGAAATAATGAGCTATTTGTCTATCATTTTTAAATCGTAATTAATCTCTTTTATTAGTAACTCGAAGTTACCCCTAGTCATTTTTATAACCAGTAGTACGCGTAGTGTTGATGACGACTATAATGACGACAATGTCTCGTTTTTTGTCGCTGATGAGACATGAAGCTATGAATGTAGCCGAGTACACCCTGCCAGTAGTAAGACTAGAACACAAAACCTCAGTGTTGACAGTATATCCTTAATACAAACTTAATTTGGAACAGCAATATGGATATCTTTAGTCACAGTTTTGGCATGTATACCATGAATAAGTTCCTTCTGTATATAAATGTTTTGTTAACTCCAAAGAAGGATTAAGATCTTGATAATTAAACCTTGCTAGGTATTTTAAGGTTTGAATGGTGAGTGCAGCTAAGCATTTTTATGAAGTGCAGGAAAAGAGCCAATAACAACATAACCACATAATTTAGTCCAGGACAAAACCACAGCATATTTTTAAATATCCACAACAAACAATTATTGAATAGCACAAGTAATATAATAATGGAACCACAACATATAATGTCGAAATTGCAGCATGTGACAATACAACCACAGTATAGAATGATTAAAAATCATCATAGAATGATGAAACCCAACATAGAAAGATGTAACCACAGCATATAATGACGACACCACATCAAAATATGACAGAACCACTAGCATATAACTAAATATCCACAGAATATAATGATGGAATGACAACATATATTTTTTCACATAATGAAAAAGTATCATCACATAATGAAGAAGTATCTTCACATAATGACAAATAATGACAAAGTATCATCACATAATAACAAAGTATCATCACATAATGACAAAGTATCATCACATAATGACAAAGTACACGGTGTAGAATGGTAACGGACTTATCGCGTTTTTTTCTGTTTAACGGACTAATCGGGTTAAGCAAATGATTATTGTTCAATTTTAATTGCTAGAGCTTTGTTGAATGTATTTTTAACTCAAAACAGGACATCTTTAAACATAAAAAGTTATTGTTTATATCAATTTGACAATGAATGATAGAAATTCATGTTTGCTTTTCTCGATTTTTCGATTTGTTTTTTACTTTGTGAAATAACCACGAGGTACAGCGACGTAACATTTTCTAGGAGTTATCATAGATCAATTAAGTATTACGTGAGTATGGTTTTTAATAAAACTTACCTCTTCTTGTTATCATTTGAACTCATTTTTCTGAGTTACTTCATGTTTATTGGCACGAACAGTCATTTGCTTAACCCGATTAGTCCGTTAAACAGAAAAAAACGCGATAAGTCCGTTACCATTCTACACCGTGAAGTATCATCACATAATAACAAAGAATCATCACATATTAAAAAAGTATCATCACATAATGAAAAAGTATCATCATATAATAAAAACATCTTCATAAGGCAGCTATGGCGTTCCATAATATGATAGACCGATAGCATATAATGATTGGTCCAATTGAACCAGATAAGATAATGATGGAACATGAGCATATTCTGGTGTAACCAGGGCGTATAATGCTGGAACTACATCATGGGATTATTGAACCATATAATATAGTGATAGAACCATAGCATACAATGACTGAACCACATCACTATAATGATGGAACCATATCATGTAATGACGGGACCAGAGGATATAAATGGTTACAACAAACCAATTATTTGTTTACATTACACTGGGAAATTTTTGAACCTAAGATAGTAATCAAAAGAAAATACACGGATGCATCTGATTGGATGTTGGGGTTCTGAAAATAGCAAAATTTAAAAATAGAAACATAATTGATTGAAAATCTTCTATATTCGGGAGAACATTTATAAGAGCCGGGAAAATAGAGCTTTTTTTAAAAGGGGGGGGGGGGGGTAGAGAGTTTGTTATTTTCATTCAGTGCTGATTTTTCATGCAAAATGTTAGCTCATTTTTGCCGCACGACCTATATTTGTGTAATTATTAATAATGTAGTCTAACATTTCAACTTACACAAGCAACTGCTTTCGGGGGTTTAATTTGAGAGGATTTTTACACATAAAATCTTAATTGCAGGTACCCCATATGGAAGATGCATTGTTAAATAGTTGGTTTATTGTAACCTAATGATGAAAACACATCATATTTAATGACGTGATCGGAGCATGTAATGGTGAAAGCCTACGTTTTTGGTGAAAATCAGAAATCCAAGACGGTCATGACATTGGAACACATCTTAAATCGAAATACGTCAGAAAAATAAGAGACAAATAAAATTGCACAGAAATGCTGCCAGGGTAGTTCTCTGCCATTTTAGGAGCTGATTGGAATCATATTCTTTACTAAATTAAAGTAATAGTTTTAATTTAAGTTCATGTGGCACGCGGCAGCAGACACACAAAATGGAAGAATTTCACAATGACATCACTGAATCCTGAGATATTATATTGAACTTTGGCCGATTCGTTTACTTGTGTCTATATTTTGGTACTTCAAGATTTTACCCGTTCGATATTTTATTCTCTTCCTACTGGGCTCTCTTAGATGCCTCATTCATTTTGCTATTGTGCTCGACTCAAATCTTAATTGACAAGGATTGCCGGTTTTCCTACAGAAGGTCAAAAGTAGGGTTTTTCTCCGTGTACTCCAGCTTCCTCCCCTAACAAAAACTGGGCGTCATGATATAATTGAAAAAACATGCTGAAAGTGTCGTTAAAAACATTCAAACAAACAAACAAACAATGATTTTGCTAGTATCTATAACAATATAATACATGCTGTCATGGTAAGTTTCATTAAGATACAAAGATGATAAAAGGCTCGTCTTGATTTCTTTACGCTCTAAGTTAGATGATTTGTTACCAGTTCGATATTTAAATGTTTGCATTTTGTGCTCGCTTACAAAAGAAAACCTGTTAATCTGCCTCTTATACCTTTTGACAGTATTTATAGCAATTAAATACAACTTGCCCCACCAAGTTTCACGAAGACTAGAAGAAGATGAAATGTCCGTCGTACATTGGGCGTTTGCGGACATTTAGTTTTACCAGTTCGATATTAAAATTTGTACCCCTCAGTTTTATCAAATTCTTGGTATTATCTTTTTGTCTCTTTTAAATAAAGAAAAAATTGCAGTTATTTTACAAAAACGATTTGAACAAATTGATTGATTGATCGAATGTTTGCTGAACGTCCGCGAGCAATATTTCCACTATATTAAGGGCGAATAAAAGTTTACAAAACACAAGTCAACGGAGAACTGGATAGACCAATGGGAACACAATTTAGACTGCTACTGAAAACTTTGGAGCATTTGGTAAGGACGTAGAATTTAGCACTATTTATAAATCTACAAAATGGGTCTTAATCTTGCAAATAGGTCGCCACTCTCCAAACACGTCAGCCAATACGGTTCGCTGCCAATCTTTTCGTTTTATGACCTGACAGCCACGGTTCCCCCATCAAGAAGGCTTCCCTTATACGCCACCTGGGGATGCTCTTGGCAGCTCTGTGGGTCAAGCAATGGGAACACACCCTCTTAGTATGGTTCAGTATACCAAATAGAAAATTTCATTAAATATTTTTTAATACGGCATTAACTGATTGGATGGAGAAGTTTTGTTTAAAACCTACAGTTGAATATGATATGCAACTCCCCCCCCCCCACCCCGCAACCTATAAAATGAAAAAAGTTTAAAATAAGACGTCAATACAAAAAAATCCTTTGATTTTTTCCTTGTATCTGTATAAAAATAAATAAATTGTATGAACGCTCTCTTTGACGTCATATATTATTCCGCTGGACATTTGTATTGATCTTTTTTTTTCAAAAATATAAATTTAAAAACATAAATTGTTAAGCCAATTCTCATGTTTGAATTTATAATAATTAACTACGAAAAATATAACCGCGTATACAATGTGCAAAACGGAAATTTTGTTATCCATCGATGGAGAAACAAATTTTTGTAGGTAATCATCCTCACAAGTAAGGGTTTCTGTGTCCAGACATGTGGACACAGAAACCCTGACTTGTGAGGATGGTAGTTAATCCTTAATTAAATTGTTTATCCGCTGGAAATCAGATAAGATTGAAAAACAGGGTTAAGTGGTATAGTTCACATAGAATATATTTGATCAAATTACAGAATGCATCATCCTCACAAGTCAGTGTTTCTTTGTCAAATGAACCTTTTCATATGCATGCGTCTTTATAGCTTTTTACTTTTTTGAATTTAAGAGTGAACAATGAGTAAAACTAGCTGAAAAGTATGCCCCCGCAGCTACGAATTAAATGTTGATAAATTATCGGGAATGTTTTTTGGAAAGTAAAGTGTGTTCTACATAAATGATGCGGGGCCCGCCTGACCAGCGAAATGACAGGTGTGAAATTTTAATGAAAATCAAAATCTTTTGGTCCTATACACTATCATTATGTGTTCAAACATCTTACTTAATATGAATGCTGTAGCTTCAAGGATGAGAGGGCGGACAGGGTAGTGGGAGACAGGAAGAGAGGGGGAGAAAGGAGCAGTAGGGAGGGAGAAAGGAGCAGAGGGGAGGGAGAAAGGAGCAGTAGAAAGGAAGGAGCTGAGGGGAGGGAGAAATGAGAAAGGTCCACCCCTCAAATATGAAAGAGAAAATAGCCGGACAAAACATGTAAACTATCTGAGTTCATTGGTCTGCAATCTAAGACCAATTATCTGTAGTCAAGAATATTTCACAACAATTAAAATCATTTGGCCCTGCATACCTCCATTAGATGTTTATAAGTATAAATACCAAATATAAATGCTGTAGCTTCAAAGTTGTACGTGAAGATAGCCAGCCGAAACATGCACCTCTCTATGGCATGCAACCTTTAAAGTCCAACTATCTCTGATTTGATTAAAATTAAATGAAAATCACAATCCTTTGGCCCTGCACACCTTCATTATGTATAGCAACATTCTGCAAAATTTAATTGTTGTAGCCCTAAAACTGACGAAGTTAGCAGGTCACACTAATCCGACGGACGGACCAGTGTAAATTAATATGCCCCTCAATTTTTCGTCATGGGGGTATAAAAATGACAGAAACGTTTCTATGCTTTTGGCGTTTTAGTATTCCATGACGAAAACTATGAATAAATCTGAATCAAATGTGTGGAAGCATTAAGTGGAAGAACCAAACATTATTTGTTTCAAATACGAATTGTACATTAAAAGCAACTTACGTGTATTCTTTCGATTTAAGAGAACAGTTGGAGTAGATAGATAGATAGATTAGATGGATGGATGGATGGATGGATGGATGGATGTGGATGGATGGATGGATGGATGGATGGATGGATGGATGGATGGATGGATGGATGGATGGATGGAAGAAAACACATTAACAAACAATAATAACATCAATTCGTAAAACGAGATGGACAAAATAGAGAAAACTGTGACTGCCAAAGGAAAAAGTTTAAAGTGTTTGGTAGAGGCACAAAATCAAGCCTTTTAAGCAAACGGGGTCTTTATCGCGGTCCAGCTTTTCGTATTATAATCTGTTAGCGCCTTAAACGAAAGGCCGTCTACTATCCACAAGAGAGCCTCGGTGGTCCAGTGGTTAAGTTAGTTTGTCTACTATTGATCACGCGGTCTATCAACACTGAGATTGCGAGTTCGAGTTTCACTGAGGGCAAAGTGTACTCGACTTTAATCTTAATTGACAAGGATTGCCAGTTTTCCTACCGAATGTCGGGGGTCACTTTTCTTCAGTGTGTTCTCGGGCTTCCTACCCCCAATAACAACTGGACGCCATGATATATCTGAAAAATTGCTGAAAGTGGCGTTAAAATTCAAACAAACAAACAAACAAAACTATCCGCAACCTTGGGATGCACTGTGCAGCTTTGTTTAGGTTAAAGCGTTTACTTTCAAAGGAGTCTTGACTTAAAATTTGCCACACATTTCATTCGGCTGGTTTTTTCGATTGAACCAATTTTATATATCGCTGACAAAACTCAACTTACAAACGTTTTTCTGCTTGGGACAATAGATAACCATGAAATAAGGGATAGTATTTAGTCAAATTTTATTAATAAATTCTGATCACATCGAACATGGATGCATTTTAATTAAACTGTATCTTACCACGTTTTATCCATTATAAAACTGATTTTTTGAGTACTATTAATCCACTTTAATAATTTAATTGTAGTAATAGAGCAATCTGATTGGTCTAGAAATGGTCACATAACATGTTTCAATTAATTGCCTCCCCCCCCCCACTCGCTACTTCGTACCTTCCAAAGAGTACTATACTTTAACCCCTCGTGCAATCACCCTCAGATCTTTGATGCATCTCCCAATTCACTTGTTTCGTAGACCTCGATGTTTGTTTCTCTAACAGACTCGTATTGGCAAATTGTTTTCCCACACACTCTTTGTAGAAAAAGTAATTTGTCAATTTCGGTGTCGTCTAGCAGATGATTGATTGATTGGATGTCTGCATTACGTCCAGCGAGCAGTATTTCAGCTATATTCAGGAAAGGAACAAGTTAACAAACAAGAAATCAAAGGAAAATATGGGTAGGATGGGTCACAGGGAATACAATTTTGACTGACACTAGAAAAGTATGGAGTTTTGGGTAGGGGCGGAAAATTTAGCATTTTGTAGCGGCTACAGTGAGCATACTCTTTTTCGAAATCTACAAAAGGGGTCTTTATCGTGCAAGGAGCGTGGCACTCTCCAAACACGTTACCCACTACGGTCCGCGGTCAGGCTTTCCGTATTATGACCTGACAACCCCCCATTGAGAGGGTCTCCCCTATCCGCCACCCGGGTACGCGCTGGGCTGCTCTGTGGGTCGAGCACTGGGAACCCTCCCAGTATGGTCCCAGTCTGGCAGATGAACCGCTTGTCACATTAAAAAAGAACGAGAACTCTGCCTCAAAAATCGGAGGATATAACAATCGAGCAAGCACACACAATACAAAGCTTCTTGTATACAGATAACACACTATTTCTGATCTATAGTGCAATAAAACATTATGTTCCCTATTTATGATCTATAGTGAAATGAAACATTATGTTCCCTTTCTAAAGAAAGATATGGAAATCTGTTCACCCTTGAAAATCCTATTTCCCTCGGGCATGCCCTCGGGGTAATGTAGTTTTCTTGGGTGACCAAATCATCTTATCTTCCTTTAGAAAAGGAAATAAATATATAATATCCAGCTACTATTATTTCTTAGAAATGTAAATCATACAATGAAATATTCTTTCCAGCAAAGATTTTTTTTGGCTATTAAATGTTATCCGTGAGGTTCTGTCACTGAGTGGTTACGAAAGAAGATCATTTATAATCTCGATCTTAAGACGCTGAAATTTCATCTGGATTCATCTCCACATTGAAATAGTTATTGTTGCGCCAAAAAAAAAAACCAAAAAAAAAAAACAAAACAAAACAAAACAAAACAAAACAAAACCAAAAAAAAAAAAACAAAAAAAAAAAAACAAAACAAAACTGGGTAAGAATTTGATTGGACGATATTTTATTTGGCTAAAAAAGTGTCTAAAAAATTGTACAAATTTTACATGTGAAAATGTTTTAATAATTATTACTAAATTAATTATTGAATTATTATTAATGTTAATGTTAGGAGCACCTTGACGTCATATAATTGTTGACATGCTTTCGTGGTTTGCTTGTCTAAAAATAGGGTCTTAAAAATATAATGATTGTATTGTCTCCACCTTTTGGTAGCAAAATTACAACAACGTGATTCCAGACGCAACTATATGCTTAGTGATCGAGACGAGATTATTTACAGTATTTCTTATTTCTTAAGAAGACGCCATAAACAAAACTGGTGAAAAAAATATAAGAGAAACAAAATATCCACAAAAGCAACTACTTTTCTCATTAATACCCCATTGTCCCAATATATATAAGATATGGACTACAAAAACGACACACTTTGGCATCATATGTAAACCACTTACCATCACATTACCCAAACATGCTATACCCAAACAATACTTAATTAACTAAATGACAAATTCCTAATTAATCATGAACCCATTCTTAACAAACTATAACCCCATCAAATTCTCTTAATGTAGACTGACCATGAACATTAACCCGAACATTAACCATAACATTAACATTTTCCAAACATAATCTACCAGACACCAAACACCTAAGACAAACTGTCATGGGGCATGAAAAGCCTATCTGCCAACAAAATCTGGGATGTCACCATGACATCATTTTATGTTCAGAGAAAAACCATAAAAATCTTTCATTTGAAGAAAGCCCCAGGTTAATGGAAACTCAACCTTTAGTATAAGAAAATGTTATCCCTTAAGGAGTAGCCCTGGCTGATAAAACTGAAATAATTGCACTTTTCACACAAACCACAGAACCCCAAAATACAACTAACCAAAACATGAATATAATTAACTTAAGTATTTTATCTGTTTAATTAAAACATCGTTATAATTAAAAACGGTTTATTCACGTTTCTCCAACTTTTGATAATTAACTATAACAACATCCAATTAGGGGTGGGGATTAGGGGGCCATCATAAGGATAGCTACCTGTTCAGTAGTATACATATATAAGATAATATTTTGTTTCCTTTGTTTTATTTCGAGTCTATTTTTTTCTGTGTAAAGTTCTTTTTATTTTATTTTCATAAATAGTATTTTTGTTTCTCATCATAAAATGTTCATATATTTTTTTTGTAATTATAATATAATTTTATTAAGTATTTATTTTTGTACTAGTATTCCATAACAAGATATTTATATTTACATAACAATATAAGGAAATAAAAAGCATTGGAAAGCACTGTCTATTACATGTATTAGCACTGAATACATTTCACTGCAAAGTTACTGGCGAAGCTCCATGCGAATACAAAAGGATGCTTGGTCTGCGTAGTCTTGGACTGTCATCTGTTGGTCAAGGAATCTGTGCTTGAGTGTGCTGAGTCTTGTGTCGATGTCTCTGTACTTCTTCTGTTTTGGTCTGGTTGTTGCTCCCGATGATACTTGAATGTCGTTTGCCTCTGTGTTCGCCTGCGTATTCTTCAGAATCTCTATCAGCTGGAATATGTTGGGGTGAGCGTGTCTTACAAGTTTCTTTAGTTTGCTGTGCCATCCTTCTAGGTGGTTGTTGGTGCGTGGTCCTTCGTTGGTGAAATGATTCCATTCGTCTCTGTCTTGGCCCTCTACCCATTGAGTGGTAACGTAGTCTGCGAAGTCGGTGGTGTCCATGGGTATAACTTCTGCGTCTTCTAAGGCGTTGAACCATACATCTTCTACTAGTGCTGTCGGTATCAGTGGGAGTACGGCTGCGCGTCTTACTAGGAGTTTTAGGTCATGATTCTCTTTGTAGTTGGTCGCCAGCCCGAGTTTCTGTACTTTCCGCCAGATGCATCGTCAACAAGCTTGTGTAGGTTTGTAGTGGTACTGAAGATGAGGATCTTTTCTGCGTTGCCGTCGTCTGCTAGTAGGAATCTTTCTCTTGCCCTGGTCTGCGTCCATTTGCCCTCTAGTTGAATCTGTGTGCGTGTAGTAGGAAGAACTGGTGTCTCGTTGTTTCTTGCTCTGTAGAACGCTCCTCGACTCTCATAAAATGATGGTAGTTCTGCAATCACGTCGTCGTGGTCTGGGTTGACATCCATATATTCTGCTGAACGTAGTTTTGCTCTCTCTTCTTCGTATATGGTTGGTATTGGTGTGGTCTCTTTGGTGCTTCTTTCTTTGATGATGTTGAGTACTGCCTGTGCCTTTACTTTTGCTGTGCTTGGTGCGTGTGAGTGTTGGTTCCCTAGCTTGGTGATGTTCTCTAAATTTGTGTTTACTGTTGCAGTACAAAGTGGAACAACACATTTCCAGTATCTTCTGTCACCTTTAGTAGTCTTAACCATGAACTGGTAACCATTCAATTCTAACCTGACTCTGCCGAACTTGTTTGGCACAAAGTTCACTGCAAGCATTGCGTTCGCCATTGTGTGTACTAAGTTAACTGACCTCCATTTCAAGTTTCGTGGTTTATAAAGCATTTATGAGTGATGTTCAGCGTGTCAGATCACATTTTTGATACTTAATCATTTGTAATTTCACAGCTTCTGTTTGACCAAGCTTACTTTGATGCATAAATTACTTAATCATTTGGAAATTCACAGCTTTTTTTTGGCCAAGCTAATATAAATACTTAGACAAGCTGACAAATCTGCATTTAAATTAGGAAATAATTAGAAAAAAATTAAGAAAGTTATTGAATTTTAAATATTTTTTATTTAATAATTTTCAAATATTTTATTCATCTCTTACATTTATGCAAATGAAACTAAATGATGAAGAAAATATTCAATTATAAAATAAAAATATCTGCTTATTTAACATATAAGAATACTAGTTTTATTAACATCAATATATTCTTAAATTATATTCACATTCTCTTATGCTACTTAAAAACGTATTTTTTCCTACATACTTTACAGGTAAAAATCTTAGCAATCCTTTTGATGGCCCCCTAATCCCCACCCCTAATTGGATGTTGTTATAGTTAATTATCAAAAGTTGGAGAAACGTGAACACACCTTAAAAACATTCATTAGCTCACAATATTGATTAGTAATATTGACAAAAATATCTAAAAACAAATAAAAAATACCTGTTCTTAGCAATTATATCTATATATTCTGACATAATTTCTCCGTAATTTTTTCGGGCTTCAGTTTTTACCAAATTACAAATTTATTCATTTTAGGAATGATATCAACAAAGCACAAAGAAATCAATTCGATGCAAAATTTAAAGCAAACATAACACCGTTAACACTAACTACTACTTATCATAAACTAAATTTAAAGCAAACATAACCCCGTTAACATAACTACTACTTATCTTAAATTAAATATATATTTTGAAAAAAAAGATAGCTAAACCTTAAACAAACCCTTTCATTTTATTCAAGAACATCTTTTCTCCTATAGCATTCATGTGAACATGATCATGCTCCCCCCCAAAAAATGACTCACAATTTTTGTTCGATTTTGCACGGGAAGTGACATTTTACTTGGGAAACAAATACAAGTTCGAATGGCACAAGTGATGCCAAGTATTGAGCTTACACCGGCAGCCCACACATGTGGGTGTGTTCTGGAAATATCAAAAAGCTATGACAACTATCTCCTACTAAGAGAGCACTTTCAAAACATTTTGGATTCTGAAGTTTTAATAATGGATATTATGTGATATCATACACACAGCTATACATACGAATTCTATTGATATGATAGACAGTTGGAGCAAGAAGGTTGAGCAACTTCATGAATGAAGCATGTTGGTGAAAAAGATGATACATGTAGTTAAATTTTCTTTCATTATATTGTGAAAGTTACATATAAGAAAGGAGATATGTTTTGTTATTTTGTCCTCAAAATTAAGTTCTTTAAAGTTAATTTTGTAAAAATATCTACGACTTAGATAATTTTGAAAATTCACTTTGTTTATGAGTTTTTCATGTTGAAGTCTATGGAAGCAAGAACTCTCATCTTCGATTAGATGTTTGTAAGCTCGCCAACTGCCTTGAGGGAGAGTGTTGTTGGTCTGTTTGTTGTCTTTTGACCTGGGCCTTAGTTTTTTATTTGGTTTTGCCCATAGGATAATGGGGCTTATTGTTGTCATCTAGTATTTGACTTCTTGTTGTTTACTTTTTTGCAAATAGTTTTTTCAAACTTTAACAATCATTTGTAATATCCCATTTTTTTTTGGCATTTTTAGGGTCAATTGGAAACAATTCTTATTTGACGTCCTGTTTTATTCATAATGAAAAAAAATAGTGATACATTTTGTAGATGATACCTTGATTTGTATTCTTATTAGCAACTATCTTCAGCCTTTTTAATATATAGGTGAACGTGTATAATGTATGAATGTTAAGCACACATCTTCATACGAAATTTTATATGTCCTTTTTATAATGTTTATGTTTGAAGCATTAAAAGATGCATTGAACCCATATGATTGTATTGTTATAAACTAGTTATAACCCCCAAATTATTTGGTCCGGGTGGGCTATTTCATTACTTTGTGTTTGTCTACTTCTTCAACTTTATACAAATCTTGTCTGAAAACTAAACCAAATGAAACCAAACTTTGCCATATGTAAGCATCTATTAGAGTACATGTATCTACATGTACTTAAATACTTGCACAAATGAATTCTTTCCTTACAAAAAAATGGTTGCCATGTCTAAAAATAGAACTTAGTGGGTTATCTTAATAGACATAGGAAATCCTTTGCATCACAAGATCTACGAAAACCCTGGGAACATACTGGGACGGTTCCCAGTGCTCGACCCACAGAGCAGCCCAGCGCGTCCCCGGGTGGCGGATAGGGGAGACCCTCTAGTGGTGGGGGGTGTCAGGACATAATACGGAAAACCTGGCCGCGGACCATAGTGGGCAACGTGTTTGGAGAGTGCCAAGCTTCTTGCACGATAAAGATCCCTTTTGTAGATTTCGAAAAAGTGGCAGTCCAAATTGTTCCCTGTGTCCCATCCCACCCATTTTTCAATTGATGTATTGTTTGTAAACTTGTCCCCGTCCTGAATATAGCTGAAATATTGCTCGCTGGACGTAAAGCAAACATCTAATCAATCAATCAATCTACGAAAACCTTCATTGGGTTGAAGTTGTCCGATGACTAGTCATAGCAGTTATCACCCTTAAAAATGACAAATTGGCGTTTTTAGCTCACCTGACGAAGGGTCATTTGAGCTATTGCTATCTCTTGGCGTCCATCATCATTGAGGTTAACTTTTCTTTACAAAATCTTCTCTAAAACCACTGAAGGGATTACTTCAAAAATTTGCAAACATCATCTGTAAAATGTCCACAAACCACGACAGCTGACCAACGAACATGGCTAAAAATAGAACAGCCGCGGTCAATAGTTTTTTAATTATACATGTAGTTTCAAAAGTATAATAGACAGAGGAAATCTGAAGTGAGCCCCCTTCTTCAGCATCAAAAGCTCTACAAGACTCGCCATTTCGTTGAAGTTGTGTGACGATGGCTTGTATAACAAACAAATCCTCAATAAAAGAGAGAGTACCAACGGTAAGGCTATTAAACAAGGGGATCACAATGGCAAGATTGAAGTCATTACTTAGATATTTTTAACTGGTCGCGATCGTCACCAATTGCCTTACCGACAATAGCAAAAAGGGGGGAGCCAGTGAAGATGTAATTTTAATTAGATTGCATCGTCACTTAGTTTGCGGAATATCTGTCTGACAATTGATTTTTTCCTTTTGTTTAATCATTTTCTTATGGAATATCACTACCCCGGATTTGACAAACAGGATTTCAACCTGGGAGATATAGCGGTGTCACGCGTGGAGCACGAGTACTTGCCCAATTGAAATGACTCCTTTAGTCATTGTCCTTATAAAGAGAACATTTGTTATTTTCATCGTTTTTGTTTGCCTATAACATCAGGACCATAGAAGGTAAAAGAAAAAATTGATGAAATGTTCAACTAATTGAGCTGTACAACAGTCTATACCGGGTTTGAGCTGTCAGATGACCACCGTCATGAGTTTTTGCCTTTTGTAAGATCAACAATTGCATTTTCAGTGTCTAGCCTCTGTGGCCAAGTTATTAAGGTAGTTAGTTGTCAATCTTAATTGACAAGGATTGCCAGTTTTCCTATCGCAGGTCGGGGGTTTTATCCCGGTAATACGGTTTCCTTCCCAAATAAAAACTGGACGCCATAATATAGTTGAAAAATTCAAAGTGATGTTAAACAACATGCAAACAAACAAAAATATATTCACAGGTGTTCGACCCAGAACACGAGTCTTAGCATTTAGATAAAAATTGTCAATTGCTGTAATAATCGGCTAGTAAAGGGTGTCATATTAGCCGGATTTTTTTTGGCCTATAGGGGCCTATAAGTTAAAATACATATTTATAGTTATTGTGATAGGGAATTTTTATTGTTTAGTCGTGGAAAGTTTTTTTATTAACGTATCAGCGATTTTAGCCAGCGTTTTAAGCATACACATGTGCTATGTAACATGTGACAGAATAAACATATCTGTAAATTAAGTCTGGGTCATTCCAATCTAATTAAAATTAAATCTTTCACTAATAGCTACCCCCTTTGTTATTGTCTCTTGAAAGTGAAAATAACAAAAAGGGGGAAGCTAGTGAAAGATATAATTTTAATTACATTGAGTACATTCGGTTTTATCCGTTTCAAAACAAGTTTAGGCCTTAGTGTGTTTTAGACATATTGAGATATATACCTGTGTATGCGACAGAATCACATTATGTATGCATTAGCGAGCAACCACTAAATCTTTGCATTTTTTTATTTGGGGGTGGTGGTTTGGATGGGGGCCTAGGGTGAGAAGTGAGAACCCCAAAAATAAAGGGAAAAATCAGGTTCAATATATTCGCATAAAAATTAATAGCTTTTTTTTTGTCAGGCGTAAAGAAAAAAACTATAGTTTAGTTTAACAATCGTTTTGCTTTTGCTTTATGTTTCGGAACATAAGATAGAAATCGCATGCCTCATCTATAGTTCCAGGAAATTGAAGAAATTTTTTCTTCGATCAAAATTTCAAACAGTTCGTTTAAATCTGGATCCGATGGAACATCCTTATTAAATGAACATAAATTTTTGCATCTTTCTAGGACAATATCGTTTAAAAGTGCAAAATCCCTGGTGTCTTCTAATTCAGGTGTGGTAAACAGAATACAAGGTTTCCCTGCTGTTTTGAAAGTGCTCTCTTAGTAGAAGATAGTTGTCATAGCTTTTTTATATTTCCAGAACACACCCACATGTGTGGGCTACCGGTGTAAGCTCAAAACTTGGCATTGGTTGTGTCATTCGAACTTGTATTTGTTTCCCGAGTAAAATGTCACTTCACGTGTAAAATCGAACAAACATTGTGAGCCTTTCGGGAGAGCATGTTTTTAAATAGCGTTTTAAAAACTCACTAATATCCTTTTCTGTATTTGTCATTTCTTTTGGAAAGTCTAAAGCATTCAGCACCTTTTTTATTGTTACCTTACTTTCGTCATTTATGGTTTGAAGATCTGTAATAAGCGGTTTCAAATGCCCAACACAGAGCAACAAATGATGGCTTTTGAATTAATTCATGATGCGCAACATCAATTATTAATTTTCGAACATTTTTCTCACTATAGGAAGAATTCTTAATTGGAAGCTGCTCAAAGCATCAATTACTTCATCTTTTGACACACTGTTGAAATCATCCACACTCTCGATCTACTATTGGCAAATAGCCCAAAAATGAACTTATCATTTCATCTTCCGTTGGGATGTCTTCTAAATACATTGCTCCAAAAACATTTTGGATATTTGTAGGCAAGTATTTCTCTTGTTTATAACACATAACAACTGCCTTCCCAACAGCCACACACTCTATTTATTTCATAATATGCACAGTATTAGTATTGCGTTTAAACGCAATAGCATTGCGATTAATCGCAATAGTATTGCGTTATTCGCAATCGTTTGCGTTTAAACGCAATGATTGCGTTTATTCGCAAAGATTGCGTTTAAACGCAATACGTTTTGCGTTTAATCGCAATGTTTTGCGTTTAAACGCAATGTTTTGCGTTTAAAAGCAATAAAAAAAAATTTCCAACAAAGTGGCCCGAATAAGCTTCCGTATGTTTTAACATAACAGTATTTATTTTTACTAATAACTATCTTCGCTAGCGAAGATGACTAATAACTGACAGGAATATTATATTTTTCTTATCAATTTTTCTTTATACTAATATTTATTTTACTGCTGGCATGCATCCCTTCATTTTTAGCCTCTATATCTCTTCGTTCTTTTAACGACTTTTATTTTCTAATACTTCTAGTTATGGATATTCATACCACGTTAGCTATATAAAACTATGATTAAAACGTTATATATTTCATTCATTTTCAGTTCTCTACATCTCGTTCAATCAGTAGAAATTCATGACTTTATTAGTGTACTTGTTTATGTTATGTGACCCTTTATGTATTTACTTTTAGTTGAACATTGAGAAACGCTGCTTTAATACACTGTCATTAATTATAGTCAAGAAATAACAGGTGCCAAGTTTGATGAACTCAAATAAATATCAAATTACAACCTTTCTCCTGATTACATTTCTATTTATCGCATTTGTTTTATGACGCAGGACGTGTAAAATGGCATCTGACCTGACCCGACCTGAACTAAAATTAAACGACGACATTCACGTCTTAGTTTACGATGGCTACTACACCCAGGACAATTTTCCAAAACGAGATTGTTTTTCAAAAATGAAAAGAAGAAAATAACCAAGTAAGAAGACGACGCAAAACAACGTTTTAAAAAGGTATGTTATAATACATGTAATAACAGCAATTATAACTAACACAGACAAACAGACGACATTTATTTGTTCGTTCGTTCATTCATTCATTCTTGGTTCAACGAACAGATGGTTTTTGAGTTTATATTCTGTTGTACTAAGAATTAATGAAGTTGTGCAATCGACAATGAAATCTTTTCATAAAAGAAAAATTCGGTATGTTTTAATAACCATTCATCTTTTTGCATTTTTCACAGACAAATTGACTATCAGGAGTTACTAATTAAAAGTAACTTTGTTGTTGGTTACCTTTTCGGAAACTTAATTGCTGATTGATTGATTGATTGATTGATTGATTGTTTATTTCTTTGTTTGGTTGATTGTTTGATTGATTTGTTGCAAGTAGTATTTCAGCTGCTGTATATTTAGGACGAGAAAAACAACTCAAACATTGATTGATTGATTGATTGATTGATTGATTGATTGATTGATTGATTGATTGATTGATTTGATTGATTGATTTGTTGCAAGCAGTATTTGAGCTGCTGTTTATTTAGGACGAGAAAAACAAGTCAAACATTTTAACAAGGACTGCACGTAAATCAGTCGGGGAAATGGTTTGGGTGTAGAGACTTAATTTGGACTTGCACTGTGACAAAAAGCTACCTAAGCACTGGTTATAACGACCATATAGTTCTTATATATTTATTATATTTATTATAATACAATCTCTATATTTACATAAAGAAACGATTTACGAAGTCATCGAATAAAATCACATCCATTATTACGTTCACTGCACGCCATAATTTACATTTCCACTCTCTCATACCATGGGGCCCCGTCATCAGATTTCCAGACATGACAATAAATGAACTTTGGTAAACATTCTTGCACATAAAATTCAACGGTATATCAAAAGGATGGTAGAACTAAAACACAGCTGAGGTCATAAATAATTTTGTCAATCGGCCATACACTCTGATACACATCAGCAATATAATGATTGTAGATATTTGAAGTAGGGACGGAAAAGTTGTTCTTTTGTAGCGGTTACTGTGCGCTTACATGTTTAAAAAATCTACCAAATCCGTCTTCTTCGCGCAAGGATCGTGGCACCACTAAAGACAACTATTCTTCGCGTCCCGCTTTTCTTATTTTAATCAGATAATACCCAGCAACGAGAACCTGAACGAGTTGGGCAGCTCTGTAAGTTGAGCAAAAGAAACTGTCAACCGGTAACAATGTTACTTGCTATGATCGGAAATGCGAACTTTATGTAACCGCAGGGCTTTACATAGGACCAGTGGGAAAATATTTAAAACGGCATCTTCTGAAGCAACTTAATGAATATCATTCAAGACATGCTACATATAATTATTTATTGGGTGGCGCTCTACAAAGTCTTATGTTCAGATCTGAGATGGCTGCCACTGGCCACATAACACATTTTAACAAAGAACTAAATGGTAAACATGTTTAAATAGGCTCATGGTCTAAAACCAGAGAAACCAAAAATACCAGGAATATTATTATGGTAAAATAGTCCTCAAGGTCCATCTAAATATGCGTGAAGACCCCTTAGTTACAATGAATATTGTTGCTTGCTCATGTCTGGTAAAAATGAGTGCTTATTTTCTAAAACTAATATAATAAAACGAATAATTTAACATAGATAAGAAATATAATAAGTTTCACGTGGGTAGTTCATAAGTTTAAAAAATGAGGATAAAGAATAGCATCAACTTTCAATTCAATTTGTGTTAAGTAAAATTCTCTGGAATTAATTCTTTAAAAACACGAGACAAATGTTAAAAGTTAATAACCGTGTTGACCACACTTAAAACACTTAATAATGATTAAATTTTATTATTTAAATGTGGAGTAGGCATTGCCAAAATGCGAGCACAGACAATATAGTCCTTTATTATTTATATATAATGCGCTTTCATAATTGACGTTACTTCCGAATACCCTAAAAATGCCCCAACTACATTCCAGTGATCATGTGACGTCTTTCTTTGTAATGGTGACGTCACATGAAATGTCTTATGATTGTCAGTTTTTAAAGATCGATTTAGAGAATGCAAAAAAATAGTATGAAATTTTTGTTGTTATTTTTAAATATAACATTTAGCTTTTATCGATGTCAACTTTATTTTTAAGTCATTCTTTGAAATTAATTTTAGCCCTTCTTCATTCACTTTGTTACAGTTTTTTGACGGTATCAACTTCCGGACGAAACAAAATCAATATCAGCATTAAGCAGATTTTGAACACGTGATTTCATTTTGACCACGTGACACGTAATTGCCGTAGAGCTCACCGCTCTTCGCTGCCCGCTGCGAGCTGTGCTCGCTATTATATTAGAGGGAGCAATTTTTTGGGCATTGGACGTTCCACAAATTATACACCCGCTCCCATAGGGGATATGTTGCATGCTGTTTTTGATCTGTGTGTGTTTAGTTTTGTGTGTCAGATCATGTCATATTGTAGGATTTGTTTTCAGACTTCTTCGACTCCTACTTCCTGTTTACTGACAGTCAATTTTCAGCCGTCTGTAACCATTTTCCGTCACATTTTTCTCAATAATTATAAATGATACACTACTGAAATTTTGTCAGTAGCTTTGTATGATCATGCCATATTTTGGAATTAATTCTCTTTCGGACCACTACGACTCCTACTTCCTGTTTAACGACTTTACTGTGGGATTTATTTTCAGAGCTCTCCGACGTCTAATAACCGTTGAACGACTTTGTCAGTTTTTAGCCGTCAGTACCATATTTCACATTTTTGATAATTCTTCTCAGCAATGGTAAGTGAAACAATGCTAAAATTTTGTCAGTTGCTTTGTATGATCATGCCATATTGAAGGATTTATTTTCAGATTCATACTTCCTGTTTTACGACTATATCAATTTTTAGCCGTCCGTAACAATTTTCAGTTCCCATTTTCTCACCAATGATACAAGGCTGAAATTTTGTTAGTGGCTTTGTATGATCATGAAATAATGTGGGATTCATTTCCTGACATTTCCGACCTCTACTTCCTGTTTACTGACCGTCAATTTTTTACCTTTTGAACAGGGTATTGTACTTTTCTGTCACATTTTGCTCAGCAAATTTGTGTAAAAGCTTTATAGGATCATGACATACTGTAGGATTTATTATAACCCCGCTCCCAATAAAGGATAGATGTTATAATGTTTTGGTCTGTGTGTGTTTAAAGTTATCATGGTTATAGAGCGGGGTTATCACCAGGGAGCATTAGCTCACAAAAAATACATGTTACAGTGCTGTATTCCCATGTGTGCTTCATTTATACTCAATTTATGCAATAATTTTGTTTTACTTACAAAATCTAAACATTGCCTCTTAATATAGACAAATGTTTTTTTTTCCAACTTTGAAGTTAAACTCGGAAAAATTTTACTATCCATAAAACAAAAAATATTCACCTTTTCAATTTTATCCAAACATTTTTAAAACATCATTTCTCTTTTATTTTCAGAAAAGACACAACATGGAGTATACAGTGAAAAATCTTGAAGAAGAAACCGAAATTTCTCCCATCCTGAATAGCTAAATTCTAATTGATGGGAATTTCTCCCATGATTGTAAACTGAATAGCTAAAATCAAACTGATGGGAGAAATTTCTCCCATGATAGCAATATTAAGAGTTAAAATCAAACCGATGAGAGAAATTTCTCCCATGATTGCAATATTAAAAACTAAAATCAAACCAATGGGAGAAATTTCTCCCACTCTTTTAATACTTAGAGTTAGAATCAAACCGATGGGAGAAATTTCTCTCACGATTGTGCTACTAAAGATTTAACATCAGACCGATGGAAGAAATTTCTCCCACGATTTTAATACTAAACAGTTAAAATCAAACCGATTGGAGAAATTTCTCCCATGTTTTTATCATCCTGGTGATACATTTTATATACAAATATACGCCAAAGGTCAAATTTTGTGATTTCTGTCATGGTTTATATGTAGAATTATTAAAATCCACTCTCATAAGGGATGCACTTTTCACTTTCGCCAGGAAAAGGGAATCAGTAGAATTTCCCTTTTTATTTTGGACAGCGTTAAAAGTTATTGTCTGAAGCATTTATTTATAATTGCTCGATACAAAGAGGCTGTAGTAAAACATATTATATACTATTTCATATAGAGTACACTATACTTACATGTATTTGTATAGAGCTAAAATAAATCTTAATCGTCTTTTCAGAAAACCTTAATATAGAAAATAAAAGGTTTTTCAGCCATTTAAAGAAACCATATTGCAGCTTATAGTTTACAATTAATAATCACAGATCAGTGTGAAATATAATTCGATATTTTAAAAACAAATGCAAAAATTAATGTTTAGCTTAACTCGATAAAATACAGATTTAAACAGTATCGGCCAGACGGACCTTATCATGTTTACATATGTCTAGTGAAAACATCGATGGATTTCCGGAGTGGGTTATGGTTTGAGCAAAGATGTTATTCATTAAAATCAGCTGGAACAAATTTACTGCCTAACAAAACCGAGATTACTTATTGCGCCGTTGTTTCCTTTAATTAAATATTTATGACTGTATAGTCCAATAAAGTGAGACATATCTTTGTTATATAAATAGCTATCATTCAAGCAATTCTTCGATATCATAATATCATCATACAACTCTTGAACTTAGCAATCATTCAAAATATAAATTAAGTCTACATGTATCCAATTGAAAGTACATTCAATATCCAAAATGTGCGATAATAATAAAAAAAGGTTAAAAAACCTATGAGAGTTCTGTATTTTAACAACTAAATCTTATTAAAGTACACAACAATTAAACAATAATGTAAAATATCTTATATTTACAATGGTTAATCCCACATTTTGGTTGCATCTTTTGGGTATTAGGAATAATTTTATATGTAAAATATGGTTTTAATTCCATCACTAATATCCCCAGAGTGATTTTATACATAAAAGTATGGTTTTTACTTTTATAGCTCAGGTCTCAGAATTGATATTATATGTAAAATATAGTTTTTTTTACCATCACTATGGTCACAGGAATGATTTTATATGTGAAATATGGTTTTTAATTGCATCGCTTATGTCTCCAGAGTGATTTTATATGTGAGATATTGTTTTTATGGCATTACCAAGGCTTCAGGAATGATTTTATATATGAAATATGGTTTCTAGTTGCATTGCTAAAGTCTCGAGATTGATTTTATATGTTAAATATGGATTTTAATTGCATAGCTTTGGTCTCCAGAGTGATTTGATATCTGAGATTTTGTTTTTTATGGCATAACCAAGGCTACAGGAATGATTTCATATGTGAAATATGGTTTCTACTTGCACTGCTAAAGTCTAGAGATTGGTTTTATATGTTAAATATGGATTTTAATTGCATCTCTTATGTCTCCAGAGTGATTTTATATGTGGCATATTGCTTTTTATGGCATTACCAAGGCTTCAGGAATGATTTTATATTATGAAATATGGTTTCTAGTTGCATTGGTAATGTGTCGAGATTGATTTTATATGCTAAATATGGATTTTAATTGCATCTCTTATGTCTGCAGGGTGATTTTATATGTGAAAAATGGTTTCTAGTTGCATTGGTAAAGTGTCTAGATTGATTTTATATGTTAAATATGGATTTTAATTGCATCTCTTAGGTCTCCAGAGTGATTTTATATGTGAAATATGGTTTCTAGTTGCATTGGTAAAGTGTCGAGATTGATTTTATATGTTAAATATGGATTTTAATTGCATCTCTTAGGTCTCCAGAGTGATTTTATATGTGAAATATGGTTTCTAGTTGCATTTGTAAAGTGTCGAGATTGATTTTATATGTTAAATATGGATTTTAATTGCATCGCTTAGGTCATCAAAGTGATTCTATATGTGAGATATTGTTTTTTATGGCATAACCAAGGCTACAGGAATGATTTTATATGTGAAATATGGTTTCTAGTTGCACTGCTAAAGTCTAGAGATTGATTTTATATGTTATATGTGATTTTATATGTGACATATTGGTCTCCAGAGTGATTCTATATGTGAGATATTGTTTTTTATGGCATATCCAAGGCTTCAGAATTGATTTTATATGTGAAATATGGTTTCTAGTTGCATTGCTAAAGTCTCGAGATTGATTTTATATGTTAAATATGGATTTTAATTGCATCACTTAGGTCTCCAGAGTGATTTTATTTGTGACATATGATTTTTGATTACACTGCTAAAGTCTTTCTAGTGATTTTATTTGTTAAATATATTGTTTAATTGTATTGCCAAGGTTTCTCGATTGATTTATATGCAGAATATGGTTTTAATTCCATCTATATTGTCTCAGGATTGATTTTATATGTAAAATATGGTTTGGAATTGCATGGCTAAGGTCTCCAGAGTGACTTTATATGTAAAATATGGTTTTTGATTAAATTGCTTCAGTATCATTAGAGATTTTATATGTGAATATAGATATTAATTGTATTTTAAAAGTTTCAGGATTGATTTTATATGTGAAATATGGTTTTTTAATTCCATCACCATGATCACTATGGTGTCAGGATTGATTTTATATGTTGAATATTTTGTTTTATTGGTATTGCCAAGGTTTCAGGATTGAATTTATATGCAAAATATGGTTTTTAATTGCATGGCTAAGGTCTTTAGAGTAACTTTATATGTGAAATATAGTTTTTAATTGCATAGCTTTAGTTTCTTTAGTGATTTTATATCTAAAATATTCTTTTTAATCACATGGCTAAGGTCTCCAGAGTAACTTTATATGTGGAATATGGTTTAAATTGCATTGCTATAGTCTCCTGATTGATTTTATATGTTAAATATAGTTTATATTTGCATTATAAATGTCTCAGGATTAATTTCATACGTGAAATATGGTTCTTAATTGCATTGCTATGGGATCAGGATTGATTTGATATGTGAAATAGGGTTTTCAATTGCATCGCTTAAGTATTTGGAGTGATTTTGTATGAGAAATATGTTTTTTAATTGCATCGCAAAAGTTTCTGGAGTGATATAATGTATTTAATATGGTTGTAATTTTATATTTCTATTTTCTCAGGAGTGATTTGATATGAAGAAGAGGTTTTAATTTGGGATTTTATGGGTGATTTGTTTTAAATTGTGGATTTGAGGTTAAAACGCATATCCTAAGATGTAGGCAGCCAAGATTTGAAAACTAATTAATATTATTTAGTGTGAAATTAAAAGTGAAATGTAAATATTAATAATAGATTTAATGATACCGACATACAGGTGAGTTGCAACAGTTTTTATTATTAAATAAAAATATTACAGGTTAGGATTTATACTTTAATATTTTTATTCAACTACACAAAAAATATGATTGCTCAATCATAATAACAATAACATAATAATAATAGAAATGTAGGGAGAGCTACAGTGAACGGCTTGCTATACATTTACCGAAACGCGGACGGGAAAGAAATCGCGTTCTTTAAAATAGACTGCCGTAGATTTCGTTAACTAATTTTTGGTGATCGTCGACAATTTGTAACGAAATGATTAAATAAAGCATATATTTTGACTGTTTGTACAAAGGGACATTTTGTGACTTGAAAATTGAAAAGCAGGGATTTTGTCCACTGGACATTTTTGTCACGTGACTATTGAAAAGCAGAGATTTTGACAATTTTTGTCCACTGGACATTTTGGTCACGTGACAATTGAAAAGCAGAGATTTTGACAATTTTTGTCCACTGGACATTTTTGTCACGTGAAATTTGAAAGCAGAGATTTTGACCGTTTTTGTCAATTTGACAAAAGCAGAGATTTGGACCGTTTTTGTCCACTTGACAAAAGCAGAGAATTTGACAATATTTAAAGCAGAGATTGGACAAATTTTGTCCTGTCAAAGCGGTCAAATTGACTGGTTTTTGGTCAAAAAGCAGAGATTTTTTTTCTCAAAAGCAGAGATTTTGACCAGAGATTTGGACTGGTTTAAGTTAACTTTATGTTATGTTAGGACTGCACCTCCCAGCAAACACATGACGTAAATCTAACGTTGGTTATAAGTTGTGAGAATGTCGGACCTGACGTTACTTATCTACAACGAAAATGCAACGTTGTTGTTACGTCTTTAATTCGTAAGGTAATTAAGCACGTTTAACTGACGTTATTAAAACGTTGTCAAAAATAGCAACATTTGTATAACATTGTGTAGACGTTGTTAAATCACGTAAAACATAACGTTAATTCAACGTGTTTTTTACGTTACAATAAACTTAGCGAACATATTTGCAACGTCCTTGTAACGTTTATTAGTGTTCGACTTATTAAGAACCCATATACGATTTTTTGAAAAAATAGTGTGTTGGGTTGGGTAGATGGAGATAAGATATAAATATTTTACAGTTTAACACGTATGTTTTAAAATAAAGAATATAGTTTACCAATATTTTAAATATTTTAAAACAAATCATATTAAACTTTTTTTTCTGTTTAAAAATCTTTCCTGGATTGAAGAGGGTGGGAGGGTTTGACATAATAGATTCTTTACATTTTAATAAATAAATGAATTTCCACAAGAATTTAATTAGCATGTTCCTCCTCAATCTGTTTTGCTTTTTTTCAAATTATGTCTCTTACAAGGGTTTTTTATTAACTGGCGATTTACGGGGGTGGGGGATTGCAACATAGATACTTTACATTGTATCAAATTTTATGAATTTCTACCAGAATTTAATTAACATTTCCCGGTCAGCTTTGTTCGCTTTATTTCTCTGTATATCTCTTACAGTGGCTTTTTGTTCTTGCCGATCGAATGTAAATAGCAGGGGTCATGAAATTACACAAGGGTTGTAAAACCACACGTGCACGCGTAATTTGATGTCTTGTGAGTGTTTGCTATTGAAACAAAGAAAACTGGGTCATTCGCCACATGTAAAGAAAAGACAAAGCTCAAAAGTAAGTACTATAATATACAAGATACAATAGACAAAATTCATAAGAAAACGTTTAGCATATTTTTGATATGTAATAATTCTTCTTTTAATTCTTTAAGAGCGAATTTGAATATTGTATAAATGTTTCGTTGCGACATTCGCACAATTTAATTCCTTTTCCATGTGTTTTCCTCAAAATCACGTTCGATTATCGTTTAATTGAAAACAAGAATGAAAAGGAATGCGTGTATAAAATGCAGTAATATTTTAGACCTAGTCATGTCATAAATGTCAGAGGAAAGCACACACTGGCTGCTCACTCTGCAGATGTTATATCTCGACGACAGGTCAGAGTGCGGAAGCGCTCCTACCCATGTGGGGTACTTGGAGTAGGTCAACGTTACATCAGAGCAGCCCGGCCGCTAGTAGAACTTATGCTACCGAGTTCTTCGACTAGGTATCACGAAGGCTGGGCTTCGACAAACCCACCATGGTGGAGTCCATGGACTACTAACAACTAACAACCGTCCGACCGTGGGTATTTATTTATCAGTGTAGGACGTTAAAACCCCCCAACAAGAAGAAGAAGACCTATTCATTTGGGTCTTGGAATGTATTTATAATTGATCTTATTTCGTGAAATATTTCCTTAACGCATTTCAGCCACGTGATTTCAGCCAGTCGACATTTTCTTATGTGCATTTGGACCCCAAACTGAAATATTTGGTAAACATGGCTTATACAGGAAATAATCTGGTTCCTATTATTCTTCTTACATATATTTCAGTAGGATTAAGATTATGTGTATATTAAAATCATTTATTGTTTTTTTTTATCGTACAGCTTAAGCTGCTTACTGCTCTGGGAGGTAGCTCTGGTTGGGACTCCGTATGGCGAATGATGAAGACAATTGGCAGCAATGCATTATGGTCTGACTACGGTTTAAGAGGGAAAACGGAAAGCTTCCTTCTGTGTGTTGTCAGATGATGATACGTAAGTTATTTTCTAAATCATTGTATTATAATTAATAATAAATCCACAACACAGGATTGTAACGTGTTACATGATACATGCTTATTTGAAAGGAAGAGCAAAAATGTTTTTGTCAACACTTTGAAATAATTATTATTTGGACCAATATGAAACTGTAAACCATCATCAATCTTTGCAAATGACCAATTTATCGAAGTGCAACTACTGTTAACCAGATGACAAAAAATACCGAAAGATTTATTAATTTTCTTCTTCTTCAGGGGCATACAGAAAAAATCATCCGTCAGCCACAGAAATGGATGCGGAGAAGATAATAACAGAATGCCTAGAACATGCCCCTAATAGGCCAGGGGATCCAGATATAAGGTAAGTTTAATAATTGATAACTTAGGGAAAACCAAATTATACTGTATTCAGAACACAGATTGTCTCAAAACATTTTCAGATTTATGTTAGTTTTTATTTAAATTGTGGTTGACCCAACTTTCAGCAATTTTTTAGCTGTATCATTACGTCCAGGTTTTTTGCGGGAGGAATACCCGGTAAAAAACCCGAACAACCCTCACGCGGTGAATAGAAGATGACAAACTACCATAACCACGCGGCCACCGACGCACTCGTTTCAAAATATTAGCGTACAGAGACACGCTGATATAAAAACTTCTATCCTGGGACCAAATTCATAAAATAACAGTATATTTTAAACATTTTGTGTAGAGCTTTACACACACTTAAAACTTGACCACTGCTACCGTGTCGTATAAAGAATGCTTAATGTACTCCATAAAATAATAATAATGTAATAGATGGTTAAAAAGAGTCTATCAGATAAAGAAATGATATTGCTTTAACTCTTATGAAAAATATGGGATGATGCAAGACATTTTATTTATTTATATTTATTTATTTATTTATTTATTTATTTATTTATTTTTAGGTGCCAGAATCCAGACAGCAACCAGTTGTAACTGTATTGCAGAAGTCTGCAAAAACTTTTAAAAAGTAAATGTATTGATTGTATGTTACAAATTCCTAAGATCCCGATGTCATATAGATCTGTGTTGTGAATAAACTGCTTTTGTATTTTTTGCTCTCTCTACAACACGTTTTTTTGTGTATTGACTGTAAGTAATTGTTGAACATATGTTTTAATATGTATTGCCTTTGTGTGTTTTAATTAATGTAGCTGTATTTGTGTCTGTATGTATTAATGTCTTAAACCAACTACTGTTTATATTTTCTGTGTGTCCTCTTGTACAACTGTGTGTCAGAGGCTTAATTAACTGTTTTGTCTCGTAATATTTAAACAATAAAAAATAGGAAACTAATTTTTTTTCTATTTTAATTATACAAGTAATTTGCATCGTTTTTCCTTTGAAAATCGTATTTTGTATTTCACCCTACTATGTATTTTGTGGAGCCTGCAGCAGAGCTTTTCGAGACATAAAGGCAGTTATATGTAGCTTTCTATATGTTCCTTGAATTCTTGAAATGTTCACCATTTGGTATCTCTTGCATTTGTTTTACGTTGGCTATCAGAGATGTATTGTTGTGGTTAATAAATACGATGCGGTTATGACCTTATTTCTTTCGAGCTAAAAACGGAACAGTGATTTTCAGGAAGACATTTTTTTCATATAATGCAACAATTGCTTGTTTCAATTACGTTAGACAAACGTCTGTGGAACGTGTTATGTATTATTTTTAATGTTGTGACAACGTTTACAGAACATCTTCGTCAAAGTCATACGTAGTCTAAATGTCGGGTGTACGTCACAATTTTTTCGTAACGTTTGGTGAATGTCTGTTAAACGTCGTAAATTGGTTGCAAAAAACGTTAAGGCGACGTTAAGAAAACCATCCATTTTTTCGTAAAAATAACGTTATATAGTAACGTTACTGCAACCAAAAACATACATTTTAACGACGTTTCTACGACGTAAAATTGTTTGCTGGGCTAACTGTATATCCTTGCACTTCAGCAGTGACTGTTAAAATAACAACCATCTGAATAAATTACCAATATAGTATAGATCTGCCCTCATATTGCGAGGTAGACACGAGAATCAAAAATCTTGCGAATATTTGTCAGTTTAGTAAAGCGCTTTTGCAGAAGCGTCATAACACTTTTTACAATAAATAAAAGAAAGCGAATGGTGAATAATGAGACTTGTGCAAGCACCCGCCAAAGATGCCATTGGAAACCCACGATACCAGTTTTCATTCAGATATCAATTAGATATTATTGTATTGATATGATTTACATAAATAAATTGATTAAGACCACAATTTGTAAGCAATTTAATAAGAAATGAACACATAAGTTAATTCACCTAAACAATTGAAGACTAGTCCCGACTTGGTCGAGTATAAATTCAGACCTTTTGAGTCATGTCGAGACTTGGGTCGAGTAAGGTTGAGTAAAATTAGGACCAAGTCAGGCCGATTGAATAAAATTCAGTACAAGTCAGTACAAAAACTAACCTCTTCAGACTTTTCCTCTTTGTAGTGTAAACGCTGGTAAAATGTCCACAATATATATGTAATACATATTATACGATTATGCAGTCACTACATTTACCTACCACTACTCAAAATTTCTTTTTGTACGTCAAAAAATGTCAGGTTCTGACTAGCTGCAAGGGACATAGTTCTGTTTTCCAAATTTTGTTCTGTAGTTTGAACTCTTTGAAAAAGCGCGATGAAATCTTGCTTTCTTGCTTCAGCATCGGTTTTAATAGAATTCATTTCATTATGAGCGTTTTGTATTTCCTCTTCAAAATGCTTTGTAGCCTGTAGCTGTTGATAAAGTACAATAAAATCTTGCTTTCTTGCTCCAGCTTCGTTTTTAAAAGAATTAACGTCATTGTTTGTAGCATGTATCTCCTTTTCTAAATAACTTGTAACGTTCTGAAAGTCATGAACAATCTGATACTGTTTTAGTGCTAGTGCTGAAATCTCCAGTTCTAGTTGCTGAACCTGTTCTTACGTAGTTGCGTAATCTCCTTTCAATGATTCGTAATTACTTTTAAGCTCTAAAAGTTTTTAGACTGATTGTTTCGTTTGAAAGCAAATCTCAAGTGTTCGACATAGTAAGCTGGATAATTCCATTCCTACAAGAACAACCTGCCATTTCCTGTTTTAAGGCTAACAACTCCTGTGAAACGGCTGCTTCCAACTTTAACCGAAAACGCCTATTAGTGATTCCATCAACATCGTGTATCTCCTGTCTTCAAATGTTCCAGAGGTTGGCAATGTTGTACTACTATCCAGTAAAAACCCATCCCACTGTAACAAACAAACACAAAATATGAACAAAATAACCTTCATCTTAATTTCACACATATAATTCACTGGACATTAGAAGTGAACTATTTGAATCCTGTTTTTTATATGATAAACCCTTTAAAGATATGACGAATATATAAAACGATAGCAGTAAATTACAGTGTTCATGGATATATACATTGTAACAATTTGTGTAAATCTGGAAGTCTACACCTCTGTCCTGACTTATATGGACAATCTATTTTTGCACACAGATAATCGAGATTTAACACATGAACATATCCGATATAAAATAAAACCAGAAAATCCTAAGTAAACCTGCATGTATTTGTAAAAGTACAGGTACTAGATATTAAATAGTTTATATATTATCCAGGTGTAAAACGGCACAAAATGCATTGCTTACAGTTAGTATCACTTCACGTTATTCTCTTATGTGTGTCTATATGTATAATAGTTACATTATTTTAACGTTGTATACAGACAGATACCTTACTTGTGTCACGTTTACCACACCACAATAAGTAAACTTGAACAATTGACGTTTTGCTATATGTGTAAATGTGTATTTAATGTCATAGTACCTTTAATATAAATGACTATTTGTAAACGTGAATAAATGATTAAATACAGTGTCCCTTATGTAATACACTTGTTATGTTTATCAGTATACACAATTGTGACTCCTGCCTGATACAAAAGTATGAGATAAAAGTGAAATTTTAATGCGAAACATATTTAACCATATGCATTTTTCATACTTATGACATCGAATTTCATTACTAATGGTTGAAGCAGATCGAGGAACTCAGTCATAAGAACCAAGCTTTACATATAAGGTTTCAAAAACGGTCCCTGATATACATCTCTATTTACATCAAACGCGGAAATCCTTCGTATAAGTTTGAATTTAAAAAAAAAGAAATGTGAAAGCATCTGTTTGTGACTCAATACTGTAACGTGTAACTGAGCGGGAGGTTGATTTAATGCGTTATAAATTAATAATCTCTATTACAATTTGGATTTATTAAAACAAAGGCCGAGAGTTCGTTCCAGAATATGTCTAGGATTCAATTATATATTATCAATTACGGTAAGAACTAATGATTTCTAAATATCTCAACTATAAAATACAGGACTAAATTGGCAATTTAGTACAAAACACAATGACAAAGCGTCATACAATGTAAAAGTAATCCAACTAATCCAATGAATACAACATTAACGAACTAAAATATGTGCAAGACTCCTTGCGAATATAACATCAAACAAAAGGATATTACAACGTGGCGGGTTTGTAACAGTACAGCTTGTACAGGACAGACTGACTCCCGTATGTAACAGCTTGCACCGTTATATATTTGAACAGCCTGCTTTATTGACCGAGACAGTCCGCACTGTTTCTTTCAGGGACAGATTGAACTGCACTTTTGGTACTAAAACAGCTTGTAAACAGAACAACCTGTCTGCTCTGTTAGCTCGTTAGACGCCACTCACCAGCTTTAATAGCGATCTTCAGTGTCTGGCTGACAAATGCAACAGAACCTGAGAGCAGAATTTCTCTCGCTTATATAGGACGGACTAGTCCACCTAGTCATGCGACTAGGGATGTTCAAACGACATCTTCCCATTCCTAACACAGTAGAACAATATAAAACACCCCTTATAAATGGACTGAGCTAAAAACTTACAAACGTTCACCTGACCTTCCAAAACAGATCTATTTGAACAAAGGGAGATAACTATTTAAATGAAAACCAAAACCATCACATAACCCACGCCTCAAAGAATATGCGTCCCGCATATAAATAAATGAACAACACATTTCTTTTTTTTAAACATTTTTATCACAACCAATAACTTTGGTCAACTTTGGTTTGTTCCCAAGTCCAACACTTTAAACAGTCTCCTTCCACTCTACGGTTGTAATCCTCTTATTCCCTTCCCTGTATTTGGTCTCTGTCATCACTTTTCTAGTGTACAAAAGAGGACCTGTCTGTACCTCTGTTGACACGGTCTCTATAGAAGCACGCTTCTTACAGGTAGGACATGACTCAGTCATAGTACACTCTCTCTTTAGTGTGCCAGTACTACTGCCTGTAGTTTTCTCTGGACTTGCAACTGGCCCAAGCCTCTCTTTGACCGATTTCCTTATTCCTGGGAGTCTAGGTGCCGTCTTTTGCCTAAATGTCCTCCCTAAGGCTATTATGTCACTACTTTTCTCACATAATATCTGTCTGACATTGGTTTCTATCATCTTTTCATCTTTGTCAATACCTTGGCTCTCTTCATCGCCAGGTGCCGATTCATTCTTCTTATCCATAGATGAATCTATAATTACATCTCGAGGATCCTGGTCCTCCCACTCATCATCTGAAGAAATTCTCCCTATTGGAGATGATAACCTCGAACTTTTAACGATTTCATCATCTGACAACGCTTCTTCTTGGGAATGCTGAGACTTGACGTGTCTTTCCAGATTTTTCTGCTTATCTGTATTGTAGTAACAACCCTTTTCTGAGCAAAATATTCTTGAATTGGCACATTCTGTAATGTGTTCGTCCCTCTCACTCTTCGTCTTAAAAGAGGTTGGACAGAACCCACACTTCCACATCATCTCTTCTGGTTTTCTAGGAGTTGTCTTTGTCTTGGCCATTCTGAAAATAAACTATGTGTTACTACACAAAACCTAACTGACTATATACACGTAAATTCTAATGTCAAAAACTAAAAACACGGAATAAATACCTAATAAAATACATAATCAGACCAATAGGCCGTACGCCCGCATTTTCGCCGTCCATCTAACCTTCTACTATCATCTGAATCACCAAAAGAGACCAGGTTCTGTTTCGATCCCTGCGGTTCTATTTCTACTCCCTGACTGACTGAAGCGCCTTCTAACTCACCACTAAGTTCAACTTCAGTTTTATCTTCGACTTCTCCTTGTAATACTTGAGCCCTAACTTGTTTCATCCAATCCACATGGATCACTTGCGAAGCACCCTTTGGTCCGCAATCTACCTTATAAGTTAAATCTCCAAACCTATCAAGAACTTTGTATGGCCCTCTCCAGAAGCTAGTTAGCTTCCCTGAAAGTCCAACTTTTCTAACAGGAAAATATACATATACGTTATCACCTTTCTGAAACTTTTGATAAGACAACTTAAGATCATGGTATCTTTTCTGTCTACGCATTTCCCCAGGGGCTTTGCTTCTAACGTATGAATGAGCTTCCTCAAGTTTCTCCTTAAGCTCCCATGCCCATTGATGTTGAGGAATTTGCTGCAATGGTCTAGGCATTTCATACATTATATCCAACGGCGTTGATACTTCTCTACCCAGCATCAACTGGTTCGGGGTCTGTCCTGTAGTTTCATGTTTGCCGCCCGGTACGCCATCATAACAAAAGGAATATAAGTGTCCCAATTCTTCTGGTGCTCATCAACAAACATACCCAGCTTATTGACCAAAGTCTTATTGAACCGCTCTACCATACCATCCGATTGAGGATGATATGGAGTTGTTCTTGTTTTCTTTATATTGAGCATTTTACACACTTCCTGAAAAAGAAGACTCTCATACTGACGACCCTGGTTAGAATGAATAATTGAGGGAACACCAAATCTAGTAACAACTTCTTCAACAATCAACTTAGCTACAGTAGCAGCAGTCATATCAGGCATTGGAAAGCATTCTGTCCATTTGGTAAAATAATCCGACACTACCAATATGTACCGATTTCCTTGTTCCGTAACTGGGAGTTCGCCAAGGATGTCTGTTGACAACCTTTCCATTGGCCATCCAGTTTCTACTATTCCCATTGGCACACGCTTCGTTTTTGTTGGTGTCTTCTTACAAGCACACTTGTCACACCCTGCAATGTATGACCTAACATCGCTTTGCAAACCAGGCCAGTAGTAACCTTGTTGTATTTTGTTCAATGATTTACTTACTCCCAGGTGTCCCGACGATTTATCATCGTGACTAAATTGTAACACCTTTCTTCTTTCCGACATGGTACAGTACACTGAAACCTGACCAAACCTTTCTCTACGTCCTCGAACCTTCTGTACAAAATATCATCTCTTAACTCTAAACAATCAAACTGGTTCCAAAGAGATCTCAAGAAAAACCCTTTACCCGCTATTTCAGAGAAATACGGCTTCTTACCTTCACTAGCCCAAACCAGAACAACTTTCAAATCCTTATCCTTCTTCTGAACCTCCAGCATAACTGTCGTTTCCAGCTCGTCATCTTTCTTTTCCAGCTCATCCTTGAGAGCCTTGGATCTGGTCACAACTCTAACCTTTGCATTTTGAGTTTCTGATACATGGTTAGTACCACATTGCTTGCATGGTATCCTACTCATTGCATCCGCATTACGATGCTGGCTACCTGGTCTATGTTGTATTTCATAGTCATATTCACTCAGCTGTTCAATCCACCTTGCAACTTGTCCCTCTGGGTTCTTGAAATTCAACAGCCACCTAAGTGAACTATGATCTGTCCGAATCTTAAAACGTTTACCATACAAATACGGCTTGGAATACTTCACGAAATACACGACTGAAAACATCTCTTTTCGTGTTACACAGTATTTCCTCTCCGACTTGGACAATGCTCGACTCGCATACGCGACAACCTGTTCTTTGCCGTCATCACTCTTTTGTGACAGTACCGCTCCAATAGCACTGTTACTCGCGTCTGTGTCTAATATGAACTCACGACTAAAATCAGGGTGAGACAAAATAGGAGCACTTGTTAATTTCGATTTCAGTGTATCAAAAGCAGACTGATGATCACTATTCCACGCGAACTGTTTACCTTTCTCGGTAAGTGTATGTAAACACCTAGCTATAGACGCGAAGTTTTGAATGAACTTACGAAAGTAACTACATAAACCAAGAAATGAGCGAACTTCCGTTGCACTACCGGGTATTGGCCAAGATTTAACAACCTCTATTTTATCTGGATCTGTGGCAATGCCATCACGTGACACAATATGTCCCAGAAACTTCACCTCTGTTGCGAACAGGGTGCGCTTCTTGGCCTTTAGCTTCAGCCCTGCAGACTTTAGTCTATCGAACACCGTTCTTAAATTGGTCAACATGTCGTCTTGAGTTTTACCCATGACAATGATGTCATCAAGATACACCAGACAGATTTCCCACTGTAACCCAGCTAATGCCGTTTCCATCATTCTTTCGAACGTTTGAGCGGCGCAACATAAACCAAACGGCATAACCTTGAATTGAAAAAGACCTTTACGTGTTGCAAACGCTGTCTTCGGTTTGGCATCGTCTGTCAACTCTACCTGCCAGTAGCCCGATGCACAATCTAAAGTACTGAACCAACTTTTACCTGTCAGATGATTGAGTGACTCATCTATTCTAGGAAGAGGGTACGCATCCTTGTTAACAGTAACACTATACAACTTCCGGTAGTCGATGCAAAAACGATGAGACCCATCTTTCTTCCTGACAAGGACTACCCCTGCAGCCCAAGGACACTCCAACATTTTGTCCAAATTGTCGTCTACTACCTTATTCATATGATAGGGAATGCGTCTAGGAGGATCTTTGTGTGGCTTTGCATTTCCCGTATTTATGTCGTGCTTAACAAGTTTTTTCCTACCTAGATCTGCCTCGGAAACAGCAAACAACCCTTCGTATTCTTGTAAAAGTTTCCTTACCTTTCCTTTTTCTTGCTTTGAGAGAGTATTTGACACTCTTTCTAACAGATTTTGCAAGTCAGGTCTTAAGGTTTTCTTACCTTTCACTGTGGCCTTATCACTAATATTTTCCGACACTTCGCTTACATCACTTAACTGTCCAATTGTTGTACCACAGTAAACTGTCTTAGCTTCTTGCTTAACATTCATAAGTCTTACTGGTACTGTGTCATTACCGTGAACTACGCTTCTTGCTGTCAAGATTTCATTACAATCTTTCCCATCATATGCCTCTACTAAAACATCCCGAGAAGGAACAGACCGATCCGACTCAACACAAACCTTACCTTGTACAATCACTTCTGATCTAGGTGGTATTACAATTGTTTCTGTTGTCACAATTCTATAGCATTCAAACGCACCTGCAAATCTAAGGGATCGCTTAAAACCGTTCACACAGAAAATACCCTTTGAAACATCAATGCTACAATGGTTCTTTCTAATAAAATCCAACCCCAAAATCCCATCGACATCAAGATTTGTCACTACTGGACTGAAATATCGGTACGTTTGAACCAAACTCAAGACAAAACGAACCCTTACCTTGCAAATCAAGATATTCTCCGTTCACTATTCTCCGTTCACAGATTTTATCTTGGTGGAAACAGTACTTAGCTTTGGCTTATCCCCCAATTTCTCATATAACTTAGAAGAAACTAAGGTTAACGTAGCGCCAGTGTCCACAATGAATTCTGACGGCTGACCTTGAACCACCAAACTGACATACATAACAGATTCTTCCGAGGCAGTCACTACAGCACCAGTCTTACTACCTCTAGCCCCTTTATTACCCATTGTTTTCACGGACCCATCTAAGGTATTCTTACTCTTACTATCCTTGTCATGCTTACCCCTCGAGTCCCTTTTTGTGGTCGGGCATTCTTTTGCAAAGTGACCTTTACCGCCACATTTATAACACTTAAACTCTCTCTTTCTGTCACTTCTACCCTGTGCTTGATTATCGTTTCTCTTGTATGCCTCACTTTTATTAACAGACGACAACTTTTCCATCTGACTTGACATAGAACGCATAGTGGCCTCAAGTGATAGCATTCGGCTCTCAAAATCATTTACCTTAGGACTCTTGTCCTCACCTTCATGTTCTTGATCAACCTGAAAAACATACCCCTTACTTTCTCTTGTTTTTCTCTCAGCCTTATTATAAGCCTCTAGCTCTACGGCTAATTTAACAGCATCATTTAAAGATGATGGCCTCGACTGTTTAATCCGCAGGCGCATTTCCGAATCAACTAGCGCGTCGATAAATTGCTCTTTAGCAAGTGTTTCGCGAAGATCCTGTGGAGCGGTTGGGTATGCTAAGCAAGCCTTCGAACAGCTTGACCCAACTCGGGCAACGTTTCATTAGCCTTTTGGAAACGTCCCTTAAATTGTACTCTATAAAGATCAGTTTGACTGGACGGGGAAAATCTGTTCTCTAAAATTCTAACTAATTCTGCAAAATTTTGTCGCTTCTCCTTGGGAAGGTCCCCCAGAACACCTTGTGCTTGCCCACTTAGTGACACAGCTAGATATAACCCTTTCTGATTTTCGCTCCAGTCGTTAACCATCGCGCACATTTCAAAATGGGATAAATAATCTATCCAGGGCGTCCCCCATCAAACTTGTTTGGTTTTATTTTAACCCCATTTGAATTTTGAGCAGAACCTCTACTGACAGTACTTTCATTTTTACGTTTTATATCAGGTTTATTCCCTGTCCGCCCATCCGACTCACTTAACAGGATTTGATCCAATTTATCAGGGCACTGCGAAAAAGCTTCCCTTTCATCTGGGAACATTTCATAAAAACGCACTGACTTGCGTTTATCTTTATCAGAGGAATTTGGTCTGATTGTATCGCGCTTTGGTGGTACTTTGAGTGTGGATGTAGCGATCCGCTCACCCGAGCTTATCTCTTTGTATAAAATTGTTTCTTGTAACCACGCGCTGTCCTGTTCGATTTGCTTTTTAATTTCTAAAATCAACTCGTCAATCCGCGATGACATTATATAGCGACTAATTCAACAATTGAAAGGAATAAATTATCTCAACAAATCAAAATTGACGACCTGTCAAATTAAATTAATCCGAACCGTACAACCTTAACGTTTTGGTACTTTTACCTTTTAAATACAAATGTAAATACTGACCACGACGATCTAAAATAATCAACAATATATCTCGAATCCCAACCGATGCCACCAAATTTGTAACGTGTAACTGAGCGGGAAGTTGATTTAATGCGTTATAAATTAATAATCTATATTACAATTTGGATTTATTAAACAAAGGCCGAGAGTTCGTTTCAGAATATGTCTAGGATTCAATTATATATTATCAATTACGGTAAGAACTAATGATTTCTAAATATCACAACTATAAAATACAGGACTAAATTGGCAATTTAGTACAAAACACAATGACAAAACGTCATACAATGTAAAAGTAATCCAACTAATCCAATGAATACAACATTAACGAACTAAAATATGTACAAGACTCCTTGCGAATATAAAATCAAACAACAGGTACAAAACGTATATACAACTTGGTTTTTAATATACAATATGAAAAGGATATTACAACGTGGCGGGTTTGTAACAGTACAGCTTGTACAGGACAGACTGACTCCCGTAGGTAACAGCTTGCACCGTTATATATTTGAACAGCCTGCTTTATTGACCTAGACAGTCTGCACTGTTTCTTTGAGGGACAGATTGAACTGCACTTTTGGTACTAAAACAGCTTGTAAACATAACAACCTGTCTGCTCTGTTTGCTCGTTAGACGCCACTCACCAGCTTTAACAGCGATCTTCAGTGTCTGGCTGACAAATGCAACAGAACCTGAGAGCAGAATTTCTCTCGCTTATATAGGACGGACTAGTCCACCTAGTCATGCGACTAGGGATGTTCAAACGACATCTTCCCATTCCTAACCCAGTAGAACAATATAAAACACCCCTTATAAATGGACTGACCTAAAAACTTACAAACGTTCACCTGACCTTCCAAAACAGATCTATTTGAACAAAGGGAGATAACTATTTAAATGAAAACCAAAACCATCACAATACAAACAATAGAATACTACTTTGAGTTGTGATAAAACAAAACATAAAGCTATCGTGATTAATTTTTGACAAATGAGGATTAACCTAGTCTTTATATTAGAATTAGTGAAAAACCGCGGAATAAAAATATGTATCATTTTATTATTTTCTGATGACCACGTACAAACGGGGTAAATTAATAATATAAAAAAGATTCAGCTGCTTATTTGGCAATACAGTGAAATTTTTTCTTTGGGTACCATTATTATTTCAGATCGCGATTCCAAAGTTTCCATTCATTGAAAAGGTTTCATTCATTCGCGATGCTTAATTTTGTAGTCTGAGACACCAACAGAAACTAGTAAATCAATGCCAGACTAACGCAAAATCTGAATATAGCTGAAGCTCTACTCGCTGAATGTTACAAATAAATACAATCGCAAATAATCAACAGGCGGAGAAATTATAAAACTGATTAATATACAATATAAAAATATATTTTTAAATCTTTCTTGAAACCACCAAATTCCAACAAAACAAAACAACATTCCGCCTTAAGAAAAAGAGGACTGGTCAGGATTTATTGAGTTGTCAAGTAAAGATGAACACAAACCAAATTTCTCCTTTTGTATTGAGCAATCTATACGGGGTAACGCAGGAGGCGTAAAAACGACATTGAAATAAAAAGTAGTTGTCTTTTGATTGACTTGTCTTAAACAGCAATGTTAAAACTTAGTCAGACTACATGTAAAGAAAATTGTCGAATTTGAAATATGCCTCTCCCCATAGAACATTAAACTTCAATCAAAAGATTATATACCAAATTTTGGATTAAAATTGAATACCTTTTTGATTTCAACACTCCAACTTTCCCTAAGTCAATAAAAATTGGCCTATCTATACTACTAAAATTATAGACCCCTTTTTTAAGCGCGCATCACAAAACACAGAGAAATAGCGCAGTATTAACCCATATAAGGTTACATGCAGTTAATATTGCATATGCAAAATATTAAATTTTTATATTGATTATTGCTTTAAATAATTAGCAGTTAACGATTAATTACGTCCGCAAATTTATACCGGATACGGTCCTTTTTTACATCTAAAAATTTATTTCCGGGGCAAGAAAAACCCGTGAGGGGTACAAAACAAATGTACACCTACCCAACTGGCAACTGTTAAATTAGAAGGCATTTATTACGAGTGAAATTTGTAATCAGTGTAAGTAACTTTAGTTCTTTGCTAATGTCATGTCATATTAGTCCTGATCACAGTTAAAACAAAATTCGTAGGACATACCAGACATGTCTGGTGAAAATCCCTTCGATTCCAATCGTTTTTTTTAGGTGAGCGGCTGAATTTAAACAAGAACGAACTGTTCGCTTGCTCCACGTGATGGAAGTCTATGGTTACATGTAGTTTATGTTGCACATTAAAGATATTTAACGTTGATATCGATAAAGTCGATTTTAAAATTATTTCTCTGTGTTTTATGATCTTAAAAAAGGGGTCTATAATTTTAGTAGTATAGATGATAAACAGTTTGAAACATTTCTGAGAGACAACGACCCCAAATTTATGCAAATCAATCCATTCCTGTCATATTAACCTACAGTACTGTTGTGTTCCTTATATTGCTATCATAAAAGTAACCATCAGAATCATTACCACGGGTTAAAAAAAAATCCATCTTTCTAGTAGAATATTAAAGGAGCGTATACATTCCCAACTCTGTGCGCTGTTTAAATATGAAAAGTTTGATCGTGGTACTAAACTTCGGCATGATGGTTTACCTGCACTAAAACTTCAAAGTGTGTAAATTGTAGTAGCCTAGATGTCCTCCAAAGTAAGTCAATATTTTTGAAAAAAGAATGACATTCAAACGTTGAAAACGGAAAAGAAATCTCCTTACCTTAGGCAAGTCGTTCTTAAATACAGTGAATAATACAACAGTACAAACGCATCAAATATTTACATGACCCTATGGCACAAACGACCCGTAGAAACTACCAGTTACAAATACAGATAAAATTAAAAAAACTCCGAAAGCTATAAAGGACTCTGTCATCCAAGTCCGTTGTAGATTAATTAGGATAAAGAACGTTTATGTTGACACTTTGGTATTTGGATAAATTTCTATCAAATGGGGATTGGGCTGTCGGTCTCCCAAAATCAAGCAAGTCCAGTATCTCCTCTATTTGTCGCCGATAAAAAAAATTAAAATATAACTTAGATTACACTACTAGTTCAAACATTTCTTTCTCTTGCAATTTTGACTCAAAGAATCTCTCCAAAAACGAAATGATAACGTATCTAACAAAGACTACATTATAAGCAGATAATTAAACAAGAGTCGCCTCTACTTGACAACTATGTATGGAACGACTCCGATCAGATGTAATGTTTTATCCTTTTTTGCAATTGCTGACCATGCAAAACCATGGTTTAAAGAGGTATTTTGTATTTGTCTAGGTTTTTAGAATGGTGATCATTCCAAAAACCTCGAGAAACCAAAACATCTTTCTAATGTTAGTAAGTCTAATAAACGGAAGTTTCATTTGTTTTAAACAGCAGGTAATGTATTTTAAAATTTCATACTTAATTATCCTTAACTAAAAAATAATATGGTTGACAGTGACTCTAAGCTCTTCATATGTTTAGTTGTTTCCAGCAGGCAAATCCTTATTATCGTGATCATTGCTCTTCAACCAGAAGTGACATTTTTGTCACAAAATAGGACCATGTTACATTCAGTTTGTAGTAAATAACAAAATATATAGGGCTGGTAGCCCTTTTGTTAGAACGTCGGTTAAGGGTCGACGGTTGACAGAAATTTGACCTTGACACTTGTCTTAAGATGACCAATGGTAAAGAATAACTACGGTTTTAATATTTTGGCCCATTGCGCTTACCTCTTCATTTGGCAATTCATTAGGCATTCTTTAGACATTAAGTACTGCTATTTTGTACTAAAAATTATTGCTTTGTCCTCTCATCTCGCCACAGGAACTGGTTGATGGCACACTGGGCCCGAGGTCCATTATTAAAAATACACCTATCTGTCTTCTTTGTATGACGACACCTATACAACTTATTATTTGCTCAGTACTGCTAGATCGCATTAAGTTTATTATTATGAACTAAAAAGTTTCCCCTGAATGCGGTTTAAATCCTAAGCCAAAGGGTAGATTTTGTCTACTGTTATAAATAAGTTTGGAAACTCTTTATTTATGCTTCAACATACAAAATTTGTACAGGTGTGGTGGTAAATGAATAGTCAACGTCACGATGCTTGATGGTACACTGTATCACAGATTTTGACAAATGAAGATATATAAAACAAATAAAGTGATCACAGTCAGATCACTATTATCAATTGTCTATAATTACATTATGTTTAAACATAACTGTATAATGTTATTGATAATTTGTGTTGGGACCATAATGGGAGGTTTCCTATTGCTCTACCCACAGAGCTGCCAAGTGCGTTCCTTTGTCGAAGATTGGATACTACCTCTCGTTTTGGGAGCGGTCCAGAAATAATACTTCTTATTCTGAATTAATCTTTAATATAATTGTAACTGCCTCTCAAATATGTGCCAACTTCGATATGTAGTTTTATTAAAATCTCTGTTGGCCACCAAAAATTTGACAAATAAGCCAAGAATAAACTTTTGTTTTTTTTCGTAGCACCCGCTCTTTACATATAATACGCTCGTAAACAGTGACCGGTTGCAAAGACTATTAAATCGTAATTTTCCTGTAGCAATTAAAACGCCGCTCTTATTTTCCAATCACATATTACTCTTCGGGAAAACTCTACCATTCTGTTGCTTGTTATTTTTTTCCAATAGTGCGTAAATGGAATACCTGTAACAGCAATGCAGGTCTGGTTATTTTGTTTTTTACCCTGGAATACTGGTATTTTAGAGGTAAATGCAACTACCAATTTTAAACCAAAAATGTTTATGTTTATTAAACCAACAATGAAGGAACTTTAAGGACAAATATTTTAGCCGAATATTGGCAGTAAATGCAAAGATGTAATGTGTGAACCTTTTATTTACATAAATATTTTATGGTTAACAATAGTTCCTGATTATTTTGCATTTCGCAATGTCTTCACTCCTTAATTCATAATAATTTATGCTATAACATGTTTAGCTTGAAACAACAATTAATTCAGTATAATATAATAATTGGATTGCGCAAGACCAATGAGACTCTCGTCTTTAGTATTACAATTTATTCTTTAGAGTTCCTAAAAAGAATGTGTTTGTCATTGTATCTGCAGGACAGTAAAACGAGAGTCGTATGAATTATATACGTATAAGCTTCCCGTCACAGATATTTTATCATTTGGGTGTAATTGTTCGATGAGTGTCACCGTTGTTGTCTCATGATAGTCAGTTGATGTAGCGCCAGCTGCTATAATCCCTCCGTTTATTCTTATATAATACGCACCGTGATTAGTGTTAGTAAGTATAATTACTGCTATAAGATATAATCCTGACTTCTCACATGTAAATATTCCAGAGTTTCGTATTGAATTCACGTCTGTTATTCCAACAGCCATACTTACATCTGCAAATCTGATTATATCGTTCAAAGTCCCAGTGTAATGTGATGTTAAAGCAACTGAAAAAAATAACAGTACGGTATCTTAAGTTTGACTGCCACTGGAAATTTATAAAGTAACGGGTGAGAACGAAGTTAAGCCTTATGTAAGGGCTTCAATTAAATTACTATTTTTAAATCTACAAATTGGTTTTAACGTACAAGGATCGTAGCCCTCCCCAAATTCTTTACTTACTATGATACCCAGACAGGCTTCCAGTTTCACAACCTTACAATCCCCCACACAGCTACAGGGCTTCCCCTATTCGTAAGCTGTAGACGCGCTAGACACTGTAGGTCAAGCACTGTAATCCATACTAGTAATGGTTTTTCGAAATTAAAGTATTGCTTTACTTACAAGAACAATACAATGATATTTATGGTTTTCCTGTGTATTGGAAAGGGTTCCTATGGGTCGACCAACCGGGCTGATGTGTCCATCGAGCAGTGGCTTTGTTAGGGACATAATGTTAACCTTAACAAAACCGCGGTACAGATGAGGTAATGTTTTGGGGAGACACGATCCGTTCACAATAAAATACTTGTATGTAGCTTTCGACAAAAGGCTAATTGTTTTGTTTATTTGTCTATACTATTTTCTAAATTTAATGATTGTTTGTTAACTTGTTGAATAAGGTTTAATGTTTGCTCGAGATTTGTGTGCGGCAATTTTGCTCAAGGTGCCGGCGTTTTTGATGGGGGTAATTTTGGTAAGTGGTCGATTTTGCTTAAGGTGGGGCGATTTGAATTCACTTCTTCGGCTCGCAAAATTTGAGCTATATTTTGCAATCCAGCTGAGAAAACCGCTCACTCGGCTAACACCTCGACATACGCATGGGTTTCAAAATAAGAGGAACTTTTCAATATTTTGTAATATACCTGTCTTTATAAACTTGATATTATTGTTATTATGAATTATTTTGGGGGTTCAGTGATTTACGCCGTTCTTCTCCGCGATCTCATGGGGTTAATGTACCGGATACCTGTCTAATTTGAAAATTGTGCATCCCATGTAGTAGTTTACCCTTTTTAAACAATTTATCTTTTCGTTAAGTAAATATATTTTTAAAAACCTTCGTTGAAACAGAAATGTGTAATGTGTTTGACATGTCATTTACAGTATTACTACAAAGCTTTTTATTTGATTTCTAAACTTAATGTATAATTTCAAATTTAACATACCTGGTACAAAAACGGATCATTCGAAAGTAGTGTTTACAAATACTTATTTATTCTATGAAGATCTCTTTTTAAGTTTTGATTGGTGATCGTGCAGTGATATACTACAAATAGTTCATTTATTGGTGCTTTTGTGATATATGTAGGAATTGTTTCTTTGATTTGTGTTAATGCTACTTTCAGCAACCATTTTTCATCTTTATCATGACGTCCAGATTTTATGTTAGGAAGCGGCAGTACCTAGAGGAATCCCGACCTTTGATAGGAAAAGTGACAATCGTGGTACATTACCTTACCACCTTAACCTTAATTCGGTCACTGAGGACCCTTGAATGTAGGATATCTTAAATAACAAACTGCTTTATGAAGGTGACTTAAATCTTGGTTTCTTCTTCCAGAAACAATGTCATGACAAACATATCAATTATAGTGTAACCAATATATATGTTTTTCATTGAAGAAATATGAGAAAAGCCAATTTTATTTAATTCATTATGTGAAGAAATGTTATTAATAACATAAATGTACCTCGTCATTTAATTAGTGGCCACTGGATATATTTATTATATAGATAGAGATGAAATATCGAATTTTCCGAGTGACAGAAATCACGGTAAATCACATGTGAAAATTATCGTTTATTTTCACTCTCGGGTTTTTTCCCGCCAAAACGTCACAATGGTTTTGTACTATACAGATATTCATCCGCCGTTCATAAAATTTAGGATTAAGCATGAAAATTTTACGAAAACAGTTTTGATCTATATAATAAATAGGATAATCAATTGGGCATCGTGAATATCCAAAATATGATCACTCGTGCCGCATAAAGCATCAGATTAAACTCGTGCGCGGAACAAGTTCCGCGCACTCGTTTAATCAGATGCGTTATGCGGCACTCGTGATCATATTTTGTATATTCACTCCACCCAATTAATTATCCTATAAATCTCTAATTACAAATACGTGCGATTTAATGTTTTGTTTCGAATAAGATGCATTTTTATTTTATCATACCTTTGTGAATGCATACTTCTCAATAAATACTCTCACCTCTGTTCGCCATTTTATGTAGCTCCTGTTCTAACTTTTCGGACTGTTGCTGTAGTTTGACAGAAAGAACTCTTTGATTTGCTTCCAGCAACTTGGCTTGTGCGGACAGTTGTTGTTCTGTAGCATTTGCTTCATACAATAAATTATGGTATTCCAATAACAACAAAATCATACCTGGTATCATGCAATATGACAGTAATGAAAGTTATTCTTTTCAGCATTTATTAAATGTTTTAGGTAATCTCTTGTGTTTCTGTATACTTTATGTAACACCTTAGTGCATTATGCGCAATTTAATTATTTTAAACCTTGTCTACCTAAATAATTTTTCATTGTCTGGTATTTAACGCGCTACATTTGCACTACTGTTGAATTAAATTTCATTAATAAAAAGGGCGTATTTGGTTAGACCTTGATAGGCGTCGTCAGATCTCTTCCTGTAAATTTAACAAAAAAAAGTCCGTCAATTTTTTCACAAAGTGGTTGCTCTCTACTTACAGCCTGATTGGACAATGGCGACGTGGTGACCGGATATTTGTCCTGTATTCCCGCGGGATGCCCCGGCTTATTTCCTTAATGTCGTTCTATATCAATATTTAACTATTAAACGGTTAAGATGTGCTTAAAGGTTAACCTCTACTAAATAGCCAATCAGTTGATGCCGTAGTCAAAAGTAGTGCTTAAAAAAACCTAAGTAGTTCTACTTTCACTTTGCATAAAAATTGTAATTCTGAATGAACATGTTTAAAATTAAGTTTATATGATGCACAAATATTTTAGAAGTGAAATGAATCCAAATTTAATAATTTCCAGCAAGTATTAGATTTTGTACGAAACTTAACAGACTGACACCTGTTTCTATCCATCTGACAACTGAAACTAGCTCTATTTGTGACGTCATTTTGTAAATGTGACGAAATTTATTTACTTTACCTTTGAAAGTGGTTTAGTGATAGTATATTTCTGCGTGGCAAGATGAATTCGTAACTCTACTTTTGTTTTCTGATTGTTTTGATAGTATAGTAATTAAAGAAACAGTTCGGACTATTGTCCGGGAAATAATTAGTACGTTGTCCGATCAGAGTTGATTGATTGAAAGCCGTCGGTACATACTTTGTCGTTATTATAGCATCTTTGTAAATTAAAACACATAAGTGATACGGAATTGTTTTATTTTGGTTTAGAGAGTATTTTGGTTAGAGGCTACTAAAAATCGGTATATAAGGTGAAGTTTCTCAGTTCTCAGGGTAGTTCTGCATAAGGGCACCAAGTAGATAGTTTCCAATAGGGGCTCCTACATTGATATTTGATAAAAAGGTATTTATTATAAGGTTCACAGCGCAATTGGCTATTTCTGAATAAGGAGTAGACCATTGGTACTCTCTAAATAAGGCAGTGACAAGCGGTCACTTTGTACCAGTGGGCATCTGGTTCTGAATAAGGACCAGAGGTACACTGGTATTATTCTGTATACCTTTTTCTGTGAACAGGAGGCATTGTACATCTCGTCCCTGTGGGCTAGCGCCACTCTGACTCTGAATAAGGGACAGAGGGACGTTGGTCCTATATCCAACTAATAGTTCAGTACAGGATTCAAAGTACCCGAAGTCCATATCATTAGGCAATTACTAGCAATCTCAGAGTTGTAATAGGTCGATCAAACACATTGGAAACGTTGATAGGGTTAAGGGCTAAATCTAGATTATACGCTACCATTTGTTAAGGTCTAGAAGGCAGTTATATAGCACCCAGCAAATCCGAGGAAATAACCTCGGCACGTATCCACGAGGTAAAGCTGGTGTTGTGCCAGTTTTCCCTATCTGGCGTCTAGGGTACGACCCCCTGCACGTTACAGAATTTTTGGTGGCAGCGGTGGGATTTGTTGCGTGTGCTTAGATTTAATAGAGATGGAGACTGTAAGAGATTTACAAGACCAGATTGCTCAAATCGAGCGAGAGCTAAAGGAAAGCATGACCAGGGCCAGTCCTATTCACTCTACCCCTATGCCCCAATTTTCGAGCCAAAGTGATTCGGGTATTATTACGACAAAACAAATCGACAATAGTAAAAGTAAGGAAACCACACGGTTCTTGCATACACCTTTAAGTTATGGGTTTAATTCCGGTAGCGGGGCTAAGCCAAAGATTTTTAAGTCCAGCGGGACTCAGGGTAAAATTGTAACGCCGGTAATTCAAGAAAATCCCGCAGTCTTAGTTAATGACACACCTATAGAGACGGTTGAAGTTAAACCACAGGTACGTGGTAAGGAGAAACATAGAGATATAAAGGTCGCCAATTATGATGGGACCAATGACTGGAATGACTACCGGTCACATTTTGAAGAATGCGCATCCATTTACGGGTGGGATGACCATGATAAAGGGTTGTACCTCGCGGCAGCATTGAGGGGACAGACCCAGAGTGTGTTAGGTGATTTACTGGACGATAGGAAGGGACAGTTTGAATATCTTGTTAAGTCCCTCGAAGAACGTTTCGCTCCCCCGAATCAAACAGAACTGTACAGGGTTCAGTTAAAAGAACGAAGGCAGCGGGCCTCTGAAACTTTGCAAGAATTAGGGCAGGCGATACGACGCCTTGTAAATAAAGCGTACCCTAGGGCCCCCGGGGAGGTACGAGAAACTTTAGCCATGGAACATTTTATTGATAGTTTGGTGAACAGTGAAATACGCATTAAAGTAAAACAATCTCGCCCCAGCAATCTTAACACTGCCTGTCTGGCAGTTGAACTAGAAACCTTTTATAAGGCGGAGCACCCTAATGCACGCTTAAGAACATTAGACACGATGGACAATTCGGCAAGAGGTCGAATTGAAAATAAGAATGAAAGTTCTGACAAGATAGAGAGAATGTTGGAGGCTATGAATGAGCAACTGGCAAGTATGAGAAAAGAGTTAGACTAATTTAAGAAAAATAATACCAGGCAAAAGCAAGGGGACACGAGACCCTTTGCCTGTTACAATTGTGGGAAGCCTGGTCACATGGCAAGGAACTGTCTCTTGACCACAAGGTCGCCCAGGGGCCCAACAAGTACCAAAGACCCAAATGTTAAAATAATGTATTCGAAGCAGAGAAGTAATCGTAGACGATCACCTTATCTTGGCACCAATACAGTCAATTGCGAACCAGGTCTCTACGTAGAGGTTAAGGTTAATGGCACTACAGCCAGATTTTTGGTTGACACGGGGGCCACTATAAGTTTGGTGTCAAATTCATTGTTTGAAAAGTTCAGATGGCGTGATCGGCCAAAGGTATCCCCTTTTAATCAAGACATCAGAGCAGCCAACGGTGCTACTCTTCAAGTTATGGGTAAGGCTGTCTTCCATATCCAGCTGGGAAATTATCATACTGTTGCAGAAGCTGCGATATCTGATGTACCAGTAGAAGGTATTTTAGGTTTAGATTTTCTGAAAGACAACAACTGCAAGATAGATCTACAAAATACGGTCCTTAAATAAGGTCATCAACAGGTACCCACTTTTGCGAAAGGACGGATGGAGGTCATACGTTCTTACGATAAGATTAACAGAAGCCGACCACCTTCCCAACATCGCAACACCAATTGTCTCAGAGGGAGTCATTGTAAGCAACGTGGGTGTAGGTCCGATTTGTACAATAATCCTACTACTGTTAACGTAGTGGCTTCTAAAGTGGAGGAAAGGGACAGGCTTAATATAGATTTGCGACAACTACAGGAAGCCGATATGGACCTTCAGATAGTTAAACGGTGGATAGAGTCCAACTCGAGACCTTCCTTTCAGAGTATAGGAAAGTACAGTAATGTCGTTAAGTCCTTATGGGCACAATGGGACTCGTTGAAATTAGTGGAGGGTATTTTGTACAGGGTACATTTAGATTTAGGAGAAATGCAGTCACTAGTATCTATGACAGAAAGGCGACGAATTCTTCGTTATATGCATAAAAACGCTGCCCATTTTGGTATTAAGGAAACATTAGGGAGGGTTAGAGAAAAGTACTACTGGCCAGGTGTTAGAGGTGACACTTGGTGGTATATATCAGGATGTGATGTGTGTAATGAGAAGAAAAGGTCAAGTCCCAAAAGCAAGTCGCCAACTGGTCCTTCCCCAAAATTTACAAATCAGGGGCGGGCTGTTTACCAAGTGTTTGAGAGAAATTCTGATGTAACGCGATTATTTAAATGTGGTAGAAAAGGAAAGGATCAGGTAGACCAGGTGTACAGGATGGGTCCCTGTTCTGATAAGATTTTTAGACGTGATAACATTCGTTGTTCCAAGGAACATACTATTGAGAATATCGTTGAGTATGGGGCAGAACCAGATGATAGTGGGGATGAGATCGTTGGCGACACTTCCCAAGTAGTCAATGCAGGTGTTGAAATAGCGGAGAGAAGAAGAAGGCCGAGGAAACCTCTTGTGTGGATGAAAGATTGTGACTGTAAGTTAGTTTAAGTCTAGATGTAAATAGTTTGTTCATAAATGTTTGTTCTTGTTAAGTTTATGTTTCAATGCAGTAAAGGATACTCTTTGTGTGTGTGTGTGTGTGTCTTAGTCCTTCGGATGAGACGGTAAACCGAGGCCCCGTGTTCAGGAACGGTCACAGTCTGGGCACGTTAAAGATCCCTCCTGCAGAGTTCGTTAAGAGTAGGCTCCTTGGGGCCGCTGCAGAGGCAAAATTTGTTAGGGAACCCAAAATTGTTATCTTTAGGCCGTGGCATTCTAAATTGCAGACGTAACTAGGTATTTTTGTAGGTATTCGTAGTTAAGTGTTTGTTAGGTACATGTGTTTTAACATAGGAGTTTAATCATGTTTCCTTGCTGTTATTTTGCAAGATAGTAAGTTATAGTTGGACGAGATACCACATTCCACGTGTAGTTTCGATTTTGCTGTTAGTATTGATAAGACTGATAGGATCTGGACATGTGGGTAGACAATGGGTCTACGTGTTGTACATTTATATGTCGCCAGCGTTGGAGTCTGGTTGGACAATTAGAGGTTAACCTGATGTGTGGTTCATGGTTAATTTGGAGCCGTTGCTGTTCGGTTTCGTTAGTGACGAGGCATGAGTGCCTTGCTTTAGAGTACATGTCCAGTGCGTAACGCTGCTTTGCAGGTTGATAGAGTTTGTGTCTGAAATAGGCCAACAGGTTAGTGATGTTTTCAGCTTATGATTGATGTAAATGCGAGGACGCATTTCTTTGAGGCGTGGGTAATGTGACGAAATTTATTTACTTTACCTTTGAAAGTGGTTTAGTGATAGTATATTTCTGCGTGGCAAGATGAATTCGTAATTCTACTTTTGTTTTCTGATTGTTTTGATAGTATAGTAATTAAAGAAACAGTTCGGACTATTGTCCGGGAAATAATTAGTACGTTGTCCGATCAGAGTTGATTGATTGAAAGCCGTCGGTACATACTTTGTCGTTATTAAAGCATCTTTGTAAATTAAAACACATAAGTGATACGGAATTGTTTTATTTTGGTTTAGAGAGTATTTTGGTTAGAGGCTACTAAAAATCGGTATATAAGTTTCTCAGTTCTCAGGGCAGTTCTGCATAAGGACGCCAAGTGGTTAGGTAGTTCTGCATAAGGACACCAAGTAGATAGTTTCCAATAGGGGCTCCTACATTGATATTTGATAAAAAGGTATTTATTATAAGGTTTACAGCGCAATTGGCTATTTCTGAATAAGGAGTAGACCATTGGTACTCTCTAAATAAGGCAGTGACAAGTTGGCCTGACAAGCGGTCACTTTGTACCAGTGGGCATCTGGTTCTGAATAAGGACCAGAGGTACACTGGTATTATTCTGTATACCTTTTTCTGTGAACAGGAGGCATTGTACATCTCGTCCCTGTGGGCTAGCGCCACTCTGACTCTGAATAAGGGACAGAGGGACGTTGGTCCTATATCCAACTAATAGTTCAGTACAGGAGTCAAAGTACCCGAAGTCCATATCATTAGGCAATTACTAGCAATCTTAGAGTTGTAATAGGTCGATCAAACACATTGGAAACGTTGATAGGGTTAAGGGCTAAATCTAGATTATACGCTACCATTTGTTAAGGTCTAGAAGGCAGTTATATAGCACCCAGCAAATCCGGGGAAATAACCTCGGCACGTATCCACGAGGTAAAGCTGGTGTTGTGCCAGTTTTCCCTATCTGGCGTATAGGGTACGACCCCCTGCACGTTACATAAACTTTATAAAATATTCTTATTAGACTTTAATATTGTTGTGCCGGTCAGATATTTTTTAGCGAAGACATGGTATTTTGAGAAAATAAGGGTGTCACTAATAGTGAACTTAAGGTAAATTCAGTATTCTATAAAATGTTATAATGGTCACCTATGTAAATCTATTTAGTAGAGGTTAACCTTAAGGGGGAGTGAGGTGCCAAAATTGAAATTGTTTATTTTAGTTACATATTGGGTATTTAAATGCTCCAAATACCTTTTAGATCAAGACTTTTGCAATTTTAACTAAAATTTCTCATCTGGTATCAAATTTCACTCATAATTGGGTATTATGTAATATTTCTCTAATTTCTTCTATTGTAATAGGTTTTCTTAACTTTCTTTCCTACTTTCTGTTATAATTGGAACATACTGCATGAAAGAAAGCAGTTATAGATAATTCTGAATTGTTGTTCAATATGTAATGTTCATTTGTTGCATTAAATGTGTTTTTTAAGGAAAATATTGATCGACACATGTGTACGCAATGAGCTCAAATATTCATATATCCATCTCATATAAGAATCCACCCTGGACATTTTTATGGTTCAAACTGCAATTTTTGTAGTATCTTAAGCTGAAAATGAACTTTTTAAAACATAGTTTTTGTTTAGGCAGGCAATAACTTAGATTTTAGAGAGCATTTTGTATGCTTAAAAATGAGCTTTTCCATAAATGGCAAAATTTTAGTTCAATAACAGACCCTTTTTTTAATTGGACATGCTTTTTATAGAATTTTTTGCTTAAACATGAATAAGTTTTGGAAGTATAACGTTTCTGGAACATATAAATGAAAAAATCTTGACAATAAAGATACAAACACATTTCTTAAATATACTTCTATTACTCGCATTCATAAGCCATACTTGGTGTTGTTTACCATTATGCATTGCAAATGTTAATATCTTTTTGAAAATTGTAAAACCATACTTATTTGGAGTGATTTCAGTGAATGATTACTATTTTCTACACTTGGAAAGCAGAATGGTATGTTTGACTGCAAGATTTATATATTTGTCATGTTTGTAGAAATTGCCTATTCAAGTGCAGAAAAGGGGGGGGTCACCTTTTTTTTCAATATTGACAATTTTTGTGTCATTTTACCATGTTAGCTGTTTTAATGACAGAAAAGTGCTATAGTTTGCAATGTAGTCTGCAGATATCGTCTTTAACAATTAAGGTTGGTCAAAATTTTAATTTCTATACCATATATCTACTTTGGTCTGCCAGCCTGAAATTTTGCTTAAAATTGCATTAGACCCACATTAGAAATCTGTTCAGAAATAAAAGATATATAGTAAAATGGCCACTTTTATTAACACTTTTCAGTTACATATTTATTGAGGTATGAAATAAGACACAAAGATCTGATTGATATACATTTTTTCACTCTTTAAGGTTAACCTCTACTAAATAGCCAATCAGTTGATGCCGTAGTCAAAAGTAGTGCTTAAAAAATCATAGTCTCGATCATCCAGACGCTTAATTACATTTGTGCGTCTGGATTCAGCTCTATATTAAACTCGTTATCATTACGCCCAAAACTGGGCGTAATTTTTGATTGGATGATATTTTTATTGTCTAAAAAATTACTTCCGTTCATATCAAGAAGTGTACAACAAATTGTACCAAAGTTTACATTTGAATATTTTTATAAAATATTACTTTATCAATTAATTAAACAAATATTATTGTTATGCATAATCAAGAGTGAATCTTACTGTGACGTCATATTATAAGTATAGATATGTTTGCATGGTTTTCCTGGTTTAAAAATAGGGTCCTAAAAATAGAATCATTGTTTGTCTCCACCTATTGGTAGCGAAATTAAAATAAGGTGATCCCAGACGCTATTATATATGCGTCTGGGTGATCGAGACTAAAAATTGTAATTCTGAATTAACATGTTTAAAATTAAGTTTATATGATGCACAAATATTTTAGAAGTGAAATGAATCCAAATTTAATAATTTCCAGCAAGTATTAGATTTTGTACGAAACTTAACAGACAGAGACACCTGTTTCTATCCATCTGACAACTGAAACTAGCTCTATTTGTGACGTCATTTTGTAAACTTTACAAAATATTCTTATTAGACTTTAATATTGTTGTGCCGGTCAGATATTTTTTAGCAAAGACATGGTATTTTGAGAAAATAAGGGTGTCACTAATAGTGAACTTAAGGTAAATTCAGTATTCTATAAAATGTTATAATGGTCACCTATGTAAATCTATTTAGTAGAGGTTAACCTAAAGTGATTCCTTATCAGTTGGGCAATATATTCGTGATATGTACAAACTATCTTTAAATAAATACATTTATCTTACCGTGATTAAATAATTCAGTGTATTCTTCTTTCATTTTCCGAATCGTTTCACTTTGAATAACTTCAATTGTGTGCGTAGTATTTTCCAGTTTTTTATCTGGTTTAAATCAAAGATAAAGAACAAAAATGAAGGCATGAATATATTCCACTTAAAATATCCGAACGACTCTACTATGAGACAAACAATTATTTGAGTCAAACGTAAATACCCACAGACCATGTTTATTCCTTCCTAACAATGGAGAAACAAAAAGTATAAATATAAATTCATACAGTGGCAATATGCGAATCGTTTTCCTGCAATACTGACATCCTTTGACGATTCAATAAGTTACATGTATTTCTAAAAAGACAGAACGGAGGGAATCATTTCTTTAATTTGCATACATTTCTAACATTGATCAGCTTTTACCTGGCTTAGAAACTTATTAACTGCTATTCAACATTAAAAAAATCAAAGAATGTGTCCATGGGACACGGATGCCCCCGCTAAATGAAGTCCCAAACAGGAAGTAGGTGTCCGGCAGGTCTGAAAGTCGCTTATGACGTACAACTTTTGATACTCAACCACCCTGCCAAGTTTCAAATTTTTCTCATGTACGGTTTCTGGGAAAAGCTTGACGGAAATTTGTACGGACGTACGTACGGACAGACAGACGGACGGACGGACATGAGTAAATCTTAATGCCCCCCGACATGTCGTCGCGGGGTAAAAAAATGCTACATTTATCTGTGGCAATTTTTTTTAACAAATCTGAACATTTTGAAAAATTTTGCAAATGTAAGAAAAAACGCTAGGTGTTTTCGATAACTAACATAAAGACGTGGTACACAAGAATTTGAGTCAAAATATGCAAATAACCAGATTAATTTTCCATTAAGATCAACTTTAATTGAAATAATTTCATGGTCAGTTGGATTGCGATATACTTCGCTTGTAATTTATTTTATATTAATACCGCCACTTCCAATTGTAAATCCTAATGTCACGTGATGACGCTGAGTAAAACATTGCACATGGTTACCGAGAAGTGCAGACACAAATAAAACTAAGTTTAGATTAAGTTTATAGTGATTAATTATAGAAATTGGTGAAATCTGTAGGCAAGCATAAGAAAAATGGCTGAAAATGAATAGGGTTTAAAGAAGGTGTTTTTACGTTTTTAGCATGTTGTGGGTTTTGGTTCTATATATAAACACGGAAGGAGCAATGCACAAGACAAGCAGAGCTAACAATTAACCAGCTGTCGAACACAAAGTGTTTTTTGAAAACATCTTCGGAGACCATACACATTTACTACCGTTATATCTTGGTCGAGAATGAGTAAGCCATACCCTTTGTTTATGTATGGGAAAAAATATTATACCAGACACATTAATCTGGTTACCCTACTATCAGTGACCTCAACGTTATTGTTGATAATATATGTTTGTTGAATAAAGTTTCAATGATAGGGATGTATTCAGTGGTGTTTGTTTACCTCTGTTATACTATGATAAATACATTTCGTATCTTAGTTTTTATCAAGTGTATTAACCGGGTAATATTATTGTTTTTTGTATTTTGTTTTAAATATTTAAATGGTTCGACGATCTGACTTAAAAGAAATAATCATTCCGTCTTGTTAAGTTTAATAAACACCCAAATAAACCATGACCGACATTTCTCAGATTTTTTTTACTCTTACGAATTATACTCGGATATGTCAGATACATAATGATAAATGAAGATCTTTGTAGTATTTCATATTGTCCGTCCTTTTAACTGAAGTTTATCTATTATTGAAATATGGCAAAGCTTTTTTGTAAGGGATTGGTTAATTTTTTGATGGTGGTATTATATTTCCTTGTAAAATACAATGTTCGTTTGAGAATATTGAACTAGGGCAATAATGAAAATGCGTTCGTTCTTGTTGCAATATTTGAAAGATTTTGTGGTTGCTGTCTTGAAATTGTATATTGTAATAACATGAAGTTCTACCCTACAAAGACTGTTTTCAGGTCAGAATCTTGGCCCACATGTTTTTAAACTTGTTTTTGTTTCGTCGATTGTCGATAGTTGTCAAAGCCTATTGTTTTGTTAACTGTTAACGTTTACGTTTTGTTGCTTTTCTCTCCTTGTAATCAAAATAAGGAAAAGGGAGAAAAAATATTTAACCTATACATCAAAGCGCACAGGAACAAAGTAAATAATTTTGAAAATTTGAAATAAACTTTTAATTTAGCATACCCACTGTAAAAATTTCCTGTTGTAATTTTAAAAAGGAAGTGTTCTGGCTAGTTGAGAGGGACCTGCTTCTATTTTCAAAATTCTGTTCTGTTTCTTGAAGTCTTTGGTATAGCGCAATGAAATCTTGTTTTCGGGCGTCTTCGTCATTTTTAATTGAATTAACCTCATTTTGTGTAGCTTGTAGAACTTTTTCCAAATGCTCTGTCTCGTTTTTAAAATCCATATTACTCACAAAATGCTTCATAGTAAACATCTCCTGTTGCAACTGCTGAAACCTATTGTTCATAAGCGTGTTATTGTGTATGGATTCTCTATTTAGTGACTGTTGATCACTAGAAAGTTGTATATGTTCATTTTTCAAGGCGTTCGTTTCGTTTAAAAGAAAAGCGTAGTTATTAGATTGAATAGTTTGACTATTTCCGTTACTGCATGTACACTTGGCAATTTCTTGTTTCAAAGCCAATAGTTCTTGAGAAACATCCGTTTCTAGTTTCAATCGAGAACGCCGCTCTTCTGTTAATAAATCCATCAACATGTTATATCTTTTGTCGTCAATTGTTCCACCAGAAGACGATTGTGTACTACTATCCAATAAAAAGCCATTGCATTGAACAAAACATGCAAAGAGGAGGAAACAGACAACATTCATCTTAGTTTTAATTTCATCAACTCAGTTTAGTACATCGGAATTCAATAAACAATCACAAATGTTGCTATTGGTTCTCGTATATGACGCATTAAACGTTAAAGAATATGTTATGTATAATTGTATTAGATAAATACATTACACCCATTATAGTCGCATCTGTTGATATCTGTAGTTTGTACCAAGAGTAAATCAAATGTTATCTTGAATAAGATACATGTATGCTTTACTGTAGATTTTGATAAATCTTAATTAAATGTATCATTAGCAAATATGTTGCTTTAAACAACCTCATTTTTCTTAAAACAGACACTGGTATATTGGTTGTCAGAATCAAATACTTTATAACGAATTTTAAAATGAACATAAAATATATTTTACATCTGCATAATTTTGATATAGAACCGAATGTTGAATGTCACGTAATAACTTAATATGTCTGTATAATTATAAAATTTAAAATACCTAAATTGTAGATGATTTTAGTTCAGCTCCATTCGTGAGTTCTGTTGCATTCTTTTAGTGGTTAAAGTATATGATAATGAAGTACATCAATTAATCAAATAAGCAACGAATCTAGAATGCATGTTGTGGAAGTATTTTAAAATAAATTATTGTGATGTTTATTTTGAAAATAAATATATATTACACCAGAAGCCTTATATAAAAGTCCTATAACAAGCGATGTTTGGGTAAGCCTTATCATATTATATCAGTTTCCTTTTATATTGGATACATGTTGTATGTTTTTAAAGGGAACTGACTTTTGACAGCCTATTTTAGAAATTCATTTTCTTTTTTCGAAAAATAATTTTTTAATGCATGTCTTTTATCGACCATTTAGAATACCGTTTAAAGAATTCGTTTTTGCTCAATCCATGCGAAGTCCATGATCAATCAAGCGTGTAAAAAGTCGAGTGAGCTAAAAAAAAACATAAATTGTGCACGTGCAATGCGTGACAAAGTCACCAAATGAAAATCAAATCAAACCAGACCCAGGCCAGGTGCACCAAGGGTAATAACGCAACTGCAATACCGGTTTATTCGACTGGAACATCTCCGAGATCGCTTCCGAACTGCTGCACAGATAACACCTGGACGCAACAGACAAAGTATTAGTGGCCAGTCTGTTCGTAGGCATCTCCGGGAAATCAACTCAATGCTCGTCGTTCTTAAAAAGGTTCGTTGCTTACCCAACGTCATACATGTAAAAGACTTTAATAGGCACAACGCCGTCTTCCCTGGACACGTCAACGCTGGAATACTGTCCTCTTTTCTGATGAAGCTCGTTTTCAACCGTCCAGAGCTGATGGACGCAAACGCATTTGGAGGAGACGTCACGAAAGGTTTGCACCATGCTGCGTACAGGAAGTTGATCGTTGTGGTGGCGGCAGTGTGATGATCAGTTCATCTGTGTCGTTTCATTATCGCTCTGACTTGCACTTTTATCCTTAATGCACAGAGATACAGAGATGACATCTTGGCAGCTCATGTCCAACCAATGTTCCAAAATCATCCAGACTTAAGGGTTTATCAGCAGGATAATGCCCTTCCGCACACCGCAAGTATCTCTACTCAGTTTTTAAACAATGCTTACATCCCTGTAATGCCATGGCCTTCGTTGTCCCCAGATATGGCGCCTATAGATCACGTCTGTGATGAGTTAGGACGAATGATTAATACCCGTCCTGAAAAACCCACTACGCTACGTGAGCTTCGACGGGCATTGACGGGAGAGTGGACAAACATGCCGCTGGTTAAAATTCAAAACATGATTCGCTCAATGCGACGCCGCTGTACGTCTGCATTAACGCAAGAGGTGGCCATACCAGATACTGGTTTGGATTTTCCAGTTCTTTTCATTTTTGTGTTTGACATCATGATATTCCTGAAGAGATGATTATTGTTGACACAAAATTTTGACAACTTTGAACATGTTAATGTGATGTTATTTTTATTTTTGGTATAAATATCCTTGTAAAATTGTAATAAACACATATCTATCTGGTGCGTTTCTTATGTTGTTCAGTATATATACTCTACTGCTTACAGACGTGTTAGTCATAACTCTCTGATCTTCAAATCCAGTTGATTCTTGCCATATGCAGTGGTAAAATGTAGAATAATTTCACTGTGTAATTCTGTTAAACATTCGAACAGAAAACTGTTCAGTTGAACAGCTTCTCTTCTTATATTATAAAAAATGATTCAGCGAAATACAAAACAGTTTTTATTAATCTCTGATATTATTTACTTTATTTATGCCAATTTTAATAAGATATAAATAAAAGCGAGCTACATATAAAAAATGGGCACTGATTTTTAAAACGAATGCTGCTGTGAAATGGTTGTCAATAGAAATCAAAATAGCAAGTGTCTTTTTATTGTCAGTTATAAACTATGAATGTTTGTTTAAATGATGTTTAACGCCACTTTCAGCAATTTTTCAGCTATATCATGGCGTCCAGCTTTTATTGGGGGAGGAAGCCGGAGTACAAGGAAAGAACCCCCGATCTACGATATCAACCATGAATTGACCGATAGTTAATTTAAATTATTGAAAATTAAATTACACCTCTAATAGATACCTTGGGGTCACTAAATATATTTACCTTTTAGCAATTGATGTATAAACGTTTAAATATTTTGCAATGTTTATATCATTATACATGTACAATAAATTGATTTCCTTTAAGGGTCGTCCTGATGAATGACTATTGTTTTTGTTTAATAGTTAATTTTAGCTCAGGCGAAACGGTTATACACCAATTAAATACTAAAATGAAAACGACTGCTACTTTTTAAATTGCAGATTGTTTGTTTACCGATTATAGTATTTAATCGCTTATCAATTTGAACTGTCATCTTAATAAAACAAATATCACATGTGTTTACAGATAACAGTCATGACAGTAGCTTAACCTCAAACACAGTTATTGAACTGATTACTTGGACTATTACGATTTTCCAACTGTAATGTAATTGTTAATGGAAAAAGTACTATTCTACAGAGGTTTTACGGTGAATGATGTCTTGATAGACATATGTTGTAAAAGAAAATCGTCTTTTGGTTTAAAAGTATATATAATTAGCAACCAAATTATTTACAACATAAAAATAAGCACAGCTAAGTAATTATTGGTAAAATCGTTATAACCTTCACCAAATATTTACTCAGATAAAACGGGATTACAAAAAACTGACTGGAACAACATAACTATACTATATCGGGATACATTATTCTAGATACCGCGTGAACAAATATTCAGAAGATAATTGCATAAATTTTATTTTTTGCAACTAATGCGATAATCACATAAAAATCATTATTTTGTTAAATCGTACAATAGTCTTACATTTCCAACTATCATATGAAATATTGCATAAAAACCCTTTGTCATATGTTAAAACAGGACGCTTGAGATGCACCCTGGTATAAATATTATGCAGTGGAGACAGGAACAAAACGGCACTTACAGTTTGTTATCGATTATCCAGCCCTGCATTTTAACGAAAGTCATTTTTAGAAAGTCATTCTTTTATCGAGGAGGAAGGCTGAATACCCTAAGAAAACCCCCGAACGTTTGGAGTAAAAGTAATGTTCGAAACAAAAAATCATATAATACGCCAATTATAAGAATTATAGACCGGCAATATTCAGATTGTCATATGACGATGATGATTTGTTTGTTTGTTTTAATGATGTTTATTGTCATTTTAAGCCATTTTCAGCTTTATCATGGCGTCCGGAGTACCTGAAGAAAATCTTCGGTCAGAAAACTGTGAATCCTTGTCATGTAAGATTGGAGTCGAGTAAACTCTGCCCGCAATGCGACTCGAACTCGCAAACTCAGTGTTTACAGGCGGGTGATTACAAGTAGACTTACTTCCTTAACCACTTGACCACCGATGCCCCTTTAAATGATAGACTAGTAATGACATAGTTTTGCAAGTTACAAAATACACACCACTTTTACACATGGTTGATACTCAGGAGATTTCATTAAAATAGTCAGTGAAAAACAAATATTACATGAAAAATTACAGATGGCATTGCACATTGTTCTGAAACGAACTCCGTGTCTACATTAATGATATTTTCGTTTTGAATGATTCGGTCTTAACTATTTAAAATACTTGTAAAACAGTCAAACAAGACTCCCTTTCACCTTCAACTTTAATTGGGTATCCATCTGCCGTCACTGAAACCTTGTCGTTTACAGACAAATGTTCTATAACGATAGCCGTACTTGTCTGATAATGGTCTGTGCCTTTTATTGAAATATATCCTGAAGCAATTCTATCGCGATTTTTATAAATTTTAAATCCTGTGTTTGCTGAACTGCTCTGGACGAATACGCTTATTAGATATAATCCGTCTTTCTCACAGGTGAATATTCCAGTGTTCTTTAACGACTCCAAGTCAATGATACCTAGATCTGCCCTGATTTCGTTAAATGTGATCACGTGTCCAGTATAGAAATTTGTATCGTGTGCAAGACATGCCGTTACAGTTGCTGAAATTAAATTAGACAAAAAATTGAAATTGAAGTAAAATGTGAAAATAAATAGTAATTATTTTAAATATAATTATATTATTTAAAGCAGTGGCATAGCTAGTCGGACGATCGGAAATCAAGGCTTCACTTTAGAGCATTTTGGTAAAAAAGAAACACGCGAAAAAGATCACGCCATGTTAGTTCTTTGGAGCCTTCAGGCCTCAAGGGCTTTGCTCAGGACCTAAAACGACTAAAGAGTCCCTTAGACCACTTGCCAAGAACAAGGATTCCACATTATTCAGACCCTAGCTACGCCACTTAAAAGGCAATATTATATTATTGTACTATAACTGACTTCGATATACTGTAAACGTAGTAATTTTCGCGGTGTACTAATTTTCGCTATTTTCGCGGTACCAAGAAAAGCGCGAAAAAAGATACCCTCGAAAAACTTTGGTATACTAAACAGACACACGGGCAAGGTGAACATCAGAGATCAATTATTGATCGAGTAAGTACTGTTATAAATTGTACGCATTTATCTTAATTACAAAAAACATATTGTTTATATTTTCGTAAATCAATTATTGAAATCAAATGTTTGATATTATTTACCTTAAATTGGCGTGAATAAAAATACAAAGAATATTTTACATTTATTGACAAAATCAATACATATCTATTTACAATGCGTACATTAAGACGGCCTGATTACTAGTAACCTGTCATTGTACGGATCACTGATTACAATGAACATATTTTACAACGAAGTGTTGATTTATTAATTAACGAGTGTTTTTATAACGGGAAGTTAATCTCTACATTTCTCAACGGCTTCTTTCATCCCCGACTTACACCAACCTCGAATTAATGTCTCTGGTCTAATTTGTTGAAATGCATAAACGATCCAAGCTGCATTGTTTGGTTTAAGATAAGAAAGTTTTAAATCGATTTTGACATCTTGGAAGGATTTCCCCTTGCTTAGTTCCTTGTTTATTTCATCGCTGTACCAGTTCACAGATGATTCACGGACTTTGGTTTTAAATTCGTCATTCCCTGATAAATCGAGGGGTTGTAACTCCCCAGTACATAAAGCCGGTATGAATCTATATTTTATGTTATTGTTTTCGAATTTATCCAAGAACGCAAAGTCACACGTCATTAACGTATGTGAACTTTTTTCAAAGGATTAAAGTAGGTTTGGAAAGAAATTAAAAAAAGTTGTATATATAGTCATATTTAATTATTTTATCTTCGATGAATTCCGCGAAAATCAATACCCGCGAAAGTGTTCAACTTGACAAAAACGCGAAAATTAGAATCCGCAAAAATTAATACGTTTACAGTAGGTCCCTATCGGGACTTTTAAGTGAAAAAGTAATTCTGCTAGATGAATATACATTTTTGAGGATGATATAATACCGATATCGACCGCTTATCAAAGTTAGTAATTGCTTTATTACATGAATACTAACAACAAACACGTTTTTAATTGTTGGTCGTAATACTACTGGTCTTGTGATTCTGTGTATGCTATATTGGCTTGTTCAGTAATATTATGGCAATAAAAAGCCCATTATTTTGTGCTTGCTCAAATATATTACAAATATATAGATATTATTACACATGATTTTCCATATCAAGACCCATTTCATTGACCTAATAATGGAGTCTCGGAATGATATAGGACACGGAATCCTCTTTTTCATCATCTCTTCATCATACATTTTTATATGGGTCGAGGAATAATGTAGACCTGGTATTGAAAACCCTGTGTCATTAATTTCTTTATCATACATTTTCAGCCAAGACCTATTACTTACATGGGACTTCACATGTATGTCAATTTTCCAGAAACATATATCAATGAAAACTTTTAAAGACGTCAACAAACGTTTTGGCATCATCTACTAGTACGGCAACCAATCATTCAGCAATTGTATAAATATTTTTTTACCAACAGACGACATTTTAGTGACATCAACGGAAGAAATTACACGCGAGGATATGCATATCAAGCACGCGAAGCTTTGATATTCATATTAAGTCGTCTGATCAAAAACAAATTGGACACGTCCGCCACAAATCAAACTTACCAAAGATAACTGCATGATAAAAAAAATATTACATCTTGGATTAGTCGAGAACTTGCAACCAGAAGGGCAGACAAAGCCAATAAACAAAAAAATGGCAAAACCGGAAAACACAAACTCATATAAAGCATGATAAACTGTACCAGACAAGCAGACATAATCGTCCTACGTATTTTATTGATGAAGCAAGTTATATGTTCTGTAATATGACACGTCATCGACCCATATTTTGCCCTATAAGCGTCACGAAAAATTTTGCATTTTGCTTCAGTGTTTAAAATAACTTATTTCTGGTGCCACAAAAGCTTACCTCTATTTGAAAATGAAGAAAATAATTCGCTTACCTTTATTTGAAACTGAAACTAATTGCTGATGCCACAGCGCGGTTTCGTTTGCTAGTTTCTTCTCTGTCACATCTGCCTTGTTATATAGTCCAATCAAATCCTGGTTTCTAGTGTTGGCTTCATGGATTACAGAATTCAACCGAATGTCTGTTAGATGTACTTGTTGTGCCAAGCCCGCCGTTTCATTTTGCCAGTTTAAAACTGTTTGTAATTTGACACTGTTAAGCATTTGAAGTGTAAGATTTAATTGTTTAAATTCATTATACAGAGAATCATACTTTCCTTGCAAACGGGCGTTATTATCCTTTAACATTTTATTTTCCTTTTCCATATCCTCCAATCGTTTTTCAAATGTTACATTTATATTGGTAACGACCTGATCGTTCCCCGAGACTGTCTGTTTGGTCGATATTAGCTCTTGTTTTAAGTTTGATACAATATTTTCTAGATTACGACGTGATTGTATTTCGCCATTAAGTAGGTTTGTAAACATTGTTAGATGTTCGTTTGTCAGAACGACTGGCGTACCGTTGGTACTGGTGTCCAGCAAAAAACCGTTACACATTAAAAACAATGAAATAAAAACGAAGAAACGCATTCTTTTAAGACAACAGCTAACAATAAAATGGCAATCTGATGTTGACATTGCACAAGAACGTATCACTTGATATTGTCACACTATAAAAACAAACAACACACCTGTCTACTGATAACCTAAAAACATAGTCACCGGACTGGTTACTTGACCTCAACTAGTATTTCCTTACTCCGTTATTAACTAAATTTTAAATTCTAATTTTGTGTTTTGTGTTTTAGTCATTCATCATTTGATTACAACAGAATAAGTTACTTTTCTTAATAAACCCAAAATATTATTCTTAAACCTAAAACTAACAAATTTATATCAAATAATTATTCTTTTTTGTCTTTGTCTTCACACACTCTCTCTCTTTCTCTCTCTCTCTCTCTCTCTCTCTCTCTCTCTCTCTCTCTCTCTCTCTCTCTCTCTCTCTCTTTCCACATTTCGACTTTTCGCTTTTTCTAGAAAAATTCTAAATGGAAGAATCGGATTTACATTGCAGTAACCATGTGAATGAACACACCTAGTTTTGTATGGTAAATAAACGGAGCTAAATAAATATTTTTATTTTATGTCTTACTTATTCCGTTTTAACACATCCGCTATATATAAGTACAAAGTACAAAGCATAAAGCAAGCCAAAACAAATTATATGAACATTGATTTTACATTCAGTTTTGAAAGTAATGTTATATTCAAGAAAAATAGAGTTTTTTTTTAAAATAAAATATATTGAGTATGTTCTTATTGTGTATGTCTGTATTGATAATCAGTCTTTAAAAATGTATGAAACAATGTTTGTGAATAGAAATGATTTATATGGCTGAATGACACGGTTGAAGCCATGAATTTGCATAATAGCACTGAATTTTGACCTTTGTGGTGGCAATGAGAAATGCCGTTTAAAGCATGTCTTACTTTTTAGGCTTTACTTCTTTGTTGTCCTTGAAAATGTCTTAACTTAAAAAATCTATTTGTACGTAAAGTTATATCTGTGGTCTATGTCCACCGAATATCTCCACTATATCTCCGCTTGTGTCTGTCGCAGTTTAGTGACAGATACAAGCAATTCGCCAAATATACCTAAGTCATTGATCTAAACTCTATAGATAAAACTTCTATATAGTTAACATGAATGTCCCTGACATTGAATACTGTACACAGTTTCATAAACCTTGAAACAAACAGATAACCAGTTGTGAAATACATAAGGATTGTGTGCTTTAATTGCAATAGCGTCCAGGTTTATTAGGAAAGGGTCGGGTCAGTAAAGAAGTAATTGTTGATATAATAGAAATCTTAGAACCTAATAAAGCATCAGGGTCAGACATAATAAGTCACAAAATGTTAAAAATGTGTCCTGAAAAAATAGCAATTCCACTTCAATTGATTTTTAATAAATCTCCAATGCACCAATGCAAATATACATCTATTTGGAAGACTGCAAATGTTATTGCAATCTTCAAAAAGGGCGACAGTTCAATACCATCTAATTATAGGCCAATATCACTCATTAGCTGCGTAGGGAAGTTAATGGAACGTTTTATTTATAAATGTTTTTAACCACATGCAAAGAAATAATCTAATATATAAATACCAGTCAGGTTTTCTTCCTAACTGTTTCACAGTCCATCAGTTGTTAGAATTATACAATTGTATTCTAAATTCACTCGAGAAAAAAGAACTAAATTGCTTTGTTTTCTGTGATTTTTCTAAAGCATTCGACACAGTTTGGCATAAAGGGTTATTACATAAATTGAAATCGTATGGTGTAAATGGAAATTAATTAGAGTGGTTTAAAAACTATTTAAATAATAGGCAGCAAAGAGTAGCTATAAAGCAATCATCTTCTGGGCTTTGTAATTTGACTGCTGTTGTTCCTCAGGGGTCGGTATTAGGTCCATTATTATTTATCATATATATTAATGATATAGCCGAAAATCTAGTCTCTCTCTGCAGACTCTTTGCTGACGACACGTCGTTCTGCTACTCTAGTCGGGACGTTTCACAGATACAATCTGTGATTGATCACGATCTTACAGAGCTGAACGATTGTTCAAGAAAATGGTTATTGTCGTTTAACCCTGAAAAAAACAGAAATTATGATATTTTCAAATATATCAGAGTCCGAAATGAGGTTTTCATTAAATAATATAGACATTCCAGTTACTACTTTTCATAATCTAATAGTCACTCACTTTTAGCAGTGATGCAAAGTGGAACATACATATTGAAAATATTATATGTAGTGTTTCAAAGCACCTAAATGTATTAAGGAAGCTTAAATACAAACTTAGGCGTAAAAATCTAGAGAAACTGTATTTAGTCTTTATCTTTATAAGACCCCTTTTCGAGTATGTCTGTGAAGTTTGGGACAACGTTGGTGTGGGTTACTGTAATAAACTCGAGCTACTGCAGTTAGAGGCTGCTCGAATTGTCACAGGCCTACCAAGTTTTACTAATACAACTAATATTTATACTGAAACTGGGTGGGAGCCTTTAGCATAGCGTAGGAAACGTAGAAAGTTACAAATGTTTTATAATATACAACAAAGCTCTGCACCAGCATATCTGTGAAATCAAATACCACCACCTATAAAAAGCACTTCTATGTTTAAATTCAAATCCGAACTAAAAAACATGAACCTATGTATAAAAGTTCCGAAGCATTATGAATATGGACAGCGTATATTTAATATTGTTCTAACACAGCTAAGATGCTTAGCTTCATTTTTAAACAATGATCTTTACGGAGTTAATATTATTTCTGATCCATCCTGTCGTTGTGGGTCTAACCGTGAAGATTCGTATCATTATTTCTTTGCATGTTCTAAATATACCATCATTAGAGACAGATTATTTGAGAATCTTTCCTGGATGCCCAATTATTGTCCAATAAATCTAGAACTTTTAACATATGGTAACCCGTTATTGTCCACCGAGCAGAACAAACAAGTTGTTAAACATGTATTTGAGTATATCAAAGGGTCAGAGAGATTCCACGTTGATTAATACCTTGTACACAGGATTCTTGAAGCACACAATTCATCACACCCCCTTATTCTCTAATTATTCGTTTATCTTTGCTATTATTTTTTTTCTGGTACATTCCATTTATCTCATGTATTGTACAGATCTTATCTTACACACATAATATAATTTGTATTAAATTGTATGCATGCTCCATAAATCTTCTTTTGCAACATATTGTATATTTAGAGAAGACTTCATAAGTTTGTATAACTTGTGGCTTATCATACTTGCAAATTTGAGGAAATAAAATATGTTTAAACTAAGGGTCGTGGTGGCTCGTGTAGTATTGTCAATCAGAAATGATAAAATTAAACCGAACATCAAGATTACTAATGTAAGACTGACATTTTCATATTTGAAGGAGTAATGATTTCTCTGTAGTATTGTTAGAAGCGCACTGTTGAATTTGAAGTGATCTTAATGTCATTTTACGCTGTTACACGGTACATCATGAATCATGTAAATAAAATTCTTTTTACCAGCGCTAATATGTCAAATCATTAGAAATATTTATTTATTTATTTATTTATTTATTTATTTATTTATTTATTTATTTATTTATTTATTTATTTATTTATTTATTTATTTATTTATTTATTTATTTATTTATTTATTTATTTATTTATTTATTTATTTATTACGTTACAAATAACGTGAGCAACATTAAGTATTGTTTATATGATACAAATAACAACATCACAAAAGTACTGACTTCCCGAAATCTTACAAGTGTCAGTCGTTTTATTTAAGTGTTGTTTTTCATTATCATTGATAATAATATTTATTATATAGATAGAGATGAAATTTTGAATTTTCCGAGTGACAGAAATCACGGTAAATCACATGTGAAAATTATCGTTTATTTTCACTCTCCGGTTTTTTCCCGCCAAAATGTTGCAGTTGGTTTTGTACTATACAGATATTCATCCGCCGTTCATAAAATTTAGGATTAAGCATTAAAATTTTACGAAAACAATTTTGATCTATATAATAAATAGTATAATGAATTTAGCATCGTGAATATCCAAAATATGATCACTCGTGCCGCATAAAGCATCAAATTAAACTCGTGCGCGGAACAAGTTCCGCGCATTCGTTTAATCAGATGCGTTATGCGGCACTCGTGATCATATTTTTGATATTCACTCCGCCCAATTAATTATCCTATAAATCATTATACACTTGTTGAACAAACAACCGAGTCCGCGAAATTCGACCCATTGAAGCAAAAATTGCTGCATGTAAAATTGTTACAGAGATTCGTGTTGAGGCTAGGTAATAAGATTGAAGTTAATATCCGCCTAAAAGTTTGTACTTATCGCACGATAAAATGTTCCAACGATGCAAGGGGTTGAGCAATAGTTATTGAACAGTATTGATGTCATACAAGCTCCATCCCTTATCTAAGTTAATGTACATATAACTTCAAAGAAAACTAAGACAAACCTTATAAAATTTCAACATTACTTACTGAAGTTGATGGATTGATTGATTGTTGTTTTGCGTCCAGAAAGCAGTATTTCAGCTATATTCACGACGTGAAAATTCGAAATTTAATTAATTTATTTATTTAAAGAATATCTCTCCTTTCTAAAACGCGGTCTCACACAATAATATAACATATATATATACAGATAAAAAGAAACAGCCTGTGCCTCTGCACTGAATACAGGGGATGCGGCTAGAAGGCAATGAGTTTCTCCAAAAATGCCAAACAATGATATATCATGAGGCCCACATTCAGATCATACAGCAAGCAGCTACAAATACATAATACAGTCTTAAAAACATGGTTTATTAACTCTTCAATAAAATAAATATAATAGTTACTTATATGGCTGGCATTGTCATGATACTTGACAGCACTCGGGACAGTGGTATTGCCTTTAACATTGGTAATGCCCTCGCATCTGACTCGGCATTTTCAATGTTTTAGGCAATACCATTCTCCCTTGTGAAGTCAAGATATCATGACAATGCCCTCTATATAAGCAACTATTGTATAATTAGAAAACGGTCATAACATGATGCAATATGCGTAATGAAATCAAACCTATGTTAATGACGATGGGGTGAGCTAAAGGAATCAACTGTTGGTTACCGACGATTGAGTAAGGAACATAATGGAATCAGCCGTTAGTTACCGGCGACAGAGTGAGGAACATAATGACATTCGCAGTTATTTACCGGCGATGGAGAGAGGAACATAATGGAATCATCTGTTAGTTACCGACGATGGAGCGAGGAACATAATGGAATCAGCTGTTAGTTACCGACGATAGAGCGAGGAACATAAAGGATTCAGCCGTTAGTTACCGACGATAGAGCGAGGAACATAAAGGATTCAGCTGTTCGTTACCGACGATGGAGTGAGAAACATAATGAAATCAGCTGTTCGATACCGGCGATGGAGTGAGAAACAATTGAATCAGCGGTTAGTTACCGACGATGGGGGGAGAAACATAATTGAATCAGCGGTTAGTTACCGACGATGGGGTGAGAAACATAATTGAATCAGCTGTTAGTTACCGACGACGGATTAAATAACATAATTGAATCAGCGGTTAGTTACCGGCGATGGAGTGAGAAACACAATTGAATCAGCGGTTAGTTACCGACGATGGGGTTTGAAACATAATTGAATCAGCTGTTAGTTACCGACGATGGAGTGAGAAACATAATTGAATCAGCTTTTATTTACCGACGACGGGTGGAGGAATATAATGGAATTACCCTTAGTTACTGACGATGGAGTGAGGAACATAAAAGAATCATCCATTAGTTACCGACGATGGATCGAGGACCATAATGGAATCAACCGTTAGTTACCGACTATGGGATGAGGAACATAATAGAAACAACTGTTAGTTACCGACGATTGATTGATGAACATAATGGAAACAGTCGTTAGTTACCGACGATGAGTTGAGGAACATAATGGAAACAATAGTTAGCTGCCGACGATGGAGTAAGGAACATAATGGAATTAGCCGTTAGTTACCGACGATGGATTGAGGAACATAATAGAATCATCCCTTAGTTACCGACGATGGATTGAGGACCATAATGGAATCAACCGTTTGTTACCGACTATGGGACGAGGAACATAATAGAAACAGCTGTTAGTTACCGACGATGGATTGATGAACATAATGGAAACAGTCGTTAGGTACCGACGATGGGTTGAGGAACATAATCGAATCAGCAGTTAGCTACTGACGAAACATAATAGATAGATGATTAAATTTGTGTTTAACGCCCAGCAAGCAATACTTTAGCTATAATCAGGACAAAAACAAACATTACGTAAACAGAAAAAGAAGGCAAAACAAAATTTCGACAGCCACTGAAATAGTTCGCAATTGAAAAAAAGCAATTAAAAGAGGGTGTGACTGCAGCAATTTGTAGCAACTAAAGTGAGCCTACTCATTTTCGAAATGGGCAATTGGAGACTTTTTATCGTGCAAGGAGCCTGGCACTCTCTTAACACGTTACCCACTGCAGCTGTTGGTCAGGCATTCCGTATTATAACCTGACCACCCCAAACGAGAGGGCTCCCCCTATTCGCCTTCTGGGGACGGGCTGGAAGGCTCTGTTATATAAACGTAAAATGGTATTGTCTCCGTCATTACGTTGATATCTTATTCGTGGATCAGACGTCGGGTAGTATTTTTATTATCGTGAACAAACTAATGCAAAAGTTTGCAGGGTGTTGTGTAAACAGCATGTATAAATATATTAATATATTAGTGTACAACTTTATTTTTCTGATGTAATCAATTAGTTTTGCAGAAGTTCAAAGAATTGCAAGTAGGTAGAGTTGATTAAAATTGCTATCACATTTTGTAATTCATATCAATTTAAAGTTTGTTGGGACAAATGTACATTTGCCATTGGACAAATCTGCACTGTATTGAATGGTTCATAAGAAGGGAGAAATGAGATATAAAGGATCTAACACCGGTGGTATGGCAAGACGGGAAAATCTCAGAAACCCACGTGGACAGATTTTTGGTCTCCAACGAGGCTCTGCTCTGCGGAGACCAAAAAAAATCCTTCACGCGGGTGTCCGAGATTTCCTCATCTAGCCCTCCCATCTGTGTTTGATTCTATTTCTCCCTAATTAATTAAAATCCGGTGCAGTTCTGTTGGAAAATGACAACAAATAGAGTTATCTACCCTGGTAACAAACGTAAATGCTATGTAAATACTATCAAATTCTTATTTCTTGTTTAACTCTTGATTTTATATTATTTTCTCAAGTCTTTTATCATGTGTCTGCCATGAAAAACAAAATATTATCTTTTTTAATGCACACTAAGATATGTGTAATGTATTCGAGTCTTAGCGTCACTGATCCGTTAAAAATTGTCGAAACCATACCAGGAAGCAGGTGGGTAAATTTTTTATGTTTGTTTCCTTATCAGTTATTTGCCTACATGTATGAAATGAACTATTTGTTTTGAGAAGTGTGTTTGTTAAAGATTTTAAAACTATATAAAGTACAAAAGAAACATAGTATCAGATACAGAAAGGTAATTAAATAACATTTCTTTGCATGGTTGGTTAATCTATTTTAAACAGATGTGTAATATTTTACACACTTGTTAACATGTCTTTTATGGTGTGTTCCCCGAACGCCTACTGGATTAAAACAACACCTCATTAGGTAGGAGGATTAAGGGGCCTATCAAGGGGAATGCCATAATTAGTTTACCTGTATTTACCTTGAAAATTATAATAAAGTATAGTAGACATTGAGAAACTGAATTGACTAGAAAAATATCAAAATAAAATATAAAAAAAGGAATGGATGGTTTCAAATTAATTAAAATTAAATTAAAAAAGCTAAGAAATAGTATAAAAATGGGTGAAAAGTCAAACCCCCATTCTAAGCCAATATGGCCAATGCTCAGCTGAATGTGAAATTCATCACCAACAGACAATCCATTAATAAAAAACAAATCTTTTATTATAATTCAACTATAAAGTTGGTGCATACATACATAGACATAAAATAAAAAACATAGAAAATATGACATGAAACCAAGGGGTGTTTTTACATGGACACAATAGAAGACATATGGTTCCAGGCCCTCGAAGACTTACACAGATATTTACAGACTATGTGACAGAGCAGTGGGTAAAAGGAGACATGACCGTATAGAACAACTTTGGAACTCAAGGACCCATGACTACCAACAACATAGAGAGATGGCACAGCAAACTGAAGAAGATGACAAAGCACGCACATCCCAATATATTCACTTCAAACCAGATGTTTAAAAATATACAGAACCACAACGACATTACCCGAGTACAGAGACAGGCTGGTGGAACCACTCTATCCCGTGTCAAGAAATACCTCAACATCGACCGCAGACTCACTACACTCAAGGAACGTTAATACAAAGTATTTATTTGTTAACAAATTCCAGATTTAAAATTTTAAGAAACTTGCTCGAAACTGTGAAGTATAATTGTAATACACATTCTATTACGTATTTAATCACAGGTAAATGTTTACAACGGTAATGAGCGCGTGTTTAGATGTATTGAATGTTTGCTTTACGTCCAGCGAGCAGTATTTCAGCTTTATTCAGGACAAGAACAAAAAATACATCAATTCTGGAAGGACCAAAGTGCAAATATTTTGACTGCATCCAAACAGTATTGGGTATGGTTAGGAGCAAATATTTGGACTTCAGTAGCGGCTACGAGCCTACCCTCGAAATTCCTGCAAGGAGCGTGGTACTCTCCAAATCCATTATGGTCCGCGGTCAGGCTTTCCGTATTATGACCTGCCAACCCCCACGAGGGGGCATTACATATACACTATCTGTGCATTTCTTTGGGTCGAGCACTATGACACCTCATAGCTTGGTGGTCCCAGTGTGCACGTGTCGTGTTTTTAAACACATATATCGCTTTCACCATTTATTTAATTAAAAAACAATGTTACAACTATAATATTTTGCATCATTTCTAAATCAAAATATCAACACTTACATGTAATAAACATTATATTAAAATGAAATTTTTGGGGAAAAAACAAAATAATGCTTCAATGTTACTAACCTGCTTTCAGCCTAGTTTTCCGTAGTTAGAGAATGCTCTTCCGTTCAACGCTTTTTTTTGCGTGAGACCAACGCAAAAAGCGCTGGACGGCAGAGGATTCTCGGACTTAGTAATCCACTGTGATTAAATATTTAGTTATGTAATGAAAAATATGAGGCTTTTGTTTGTCAACTCTGAACTTAACCAAAACCGGGTATATATTGACTAAAATTTCCACAAGTATGGCTGATATTGGCCGTTTGACCCGAATTGAAAAAAACAATGATAAAAATAAGGAAAATATAGAAAAAAGGTTCGTTTTCCGTTTCAAACTCGCTACAGTGTCTTTATGTCGGTTCTAATCCAGTGTGTTATGCCCTCGTGTTTGGCATTTTTTGGTATTTGTTTTCCATTTTTTGTTGGTGATTTGTTATTCTGTCTTTTGAAGATTACTTGAATGTGAAGGTTTTGTTTATCTCCTCTTTATGTATATGAATCTGACGTTAAACATTTAGCCAGACTTAATTATACCCCGGCTAGGGGGTGTCCGTCCGTCTCTCCGTCCGTCCGTTACACTTTCTCTTATGCGCAACTCCTCCTACACTACTGAATGGAATTTGATGAAACTTACACAATATCTTTGTCACATAGCACCTAATATTTAACGTTTTGATCGAATTGATATTTGTGGTTTTCCACAGAAAAAACATGTTCTTTGTCACAGACATAAGGAAGCTAAGGGTATCAATTATTGAGCATTGCTAACAGTTTTTCTAGTTACTATTTTCGAATCATGCTTTGTTAAACTCAGTGACATTGTATCCAATATGAAATGTGTCAAGTTCAAAAATAGTCCTTTTAGTAGAAATAATGTAGTTCAAACTGGCACTATTTAATAGTAATTGATTGATTGATTGATCGAAATCTGGAAGCATAATTTCAGATTTATTTAAGGCGAAAACATATAATCTAAAGGTAAATCATTTCTTAAATGCAGAGTTGATCTCAGCCTCCAATGCTTTTGTAGTGACGACACTTCGACTACTCTTTTTCAAAATCGACATAAGGGGCTTTATGGGTCCAGCACAGATTGCCACTCTCCAAACACATAATGGTCCAAGAACGGGGGGTTTTGCGTATTATAACAAACAATAACCCGAAACTCCCCTCAAGAATGGGCATCCAACTATCTGCCACTTTGGACGAACTAGGCTGCTTGGTTGGCGTTTGGTGTTACTATTTTGAACTTGAAAGTGTATTAATGAATAAATTTGTATATATAAGGTGACAGAAAGTCTTTAATTTTACAGCAAAACAACAGACTATTACGTCAAATTGTTACATAAGAACGACAAATCTCTTTCAACTCTCTTGCAATGCTAATCTTATACGTGATAGTAATGTGTTGTGTTAATTTATATTATAGTACCAAATATCTTTGAATAACACGTTTCTAGAAACGAATCCTTTATTTCCTGTTAATGGGCACATATATGCAGAACGGAACGAACATATATGCAGAACGGAACGAAACCAAACGACCATTTTGTCTAGACTATTTTGGTGGGATCATTGTTAATTTCAATTTGAAAAGAAAGACAGACATGCCATACAAAGTTCACTGGATGTTGGTTTTTTTTAAATTAAAGTACTGACAACATACGACTCTCTTTGATAAATTTTTAGTCACTGTTTATTGCGCATGTCTTTTCTTTTAATTTGTTTCATTTGCCATTGTTTTTATCAAGTCCATATACCTCGAGTATATTTGCGTCGACATTATAAAGCTAAAACTAATTAGACCTGACTGTACTGATAAAGATGTAACAGCTGCTTGATTGGTTGTTTGGTTAACGTCCTGCGAAAAATATTCATCTATTTTCAGGACGAGAACAAGTTTGCAAGCAATTAATCTAATGGGTAAGGACTGACCAACGGGCATTTAAAGAGAATGGATCATTAGATAGTGAAGAAGAATTAACAATTTGTAGTGGCTATAATGAGCGTGCTATTGTCTAAATCTGCAAAAAAGGTCTTTATTGTGCAAGGAGCTTGGCACTCTCCTAACATGTCATCCACTACGGTCTGCGGCCAAGCTTTCTTTATATGACCTGGCAACCCTAAAGAAGAGGGCCTTCCCTATCCGCCATATGGAAACGCACCGAGCAGCTCGGTAATAAGCACTGGGAACCCTCTCAGTATGGTCCCAGAAGATGTAACAAACAACCTGGGATATCGTGATTCCATTATGTGGTCTAATTCATGCTAATTGGCAATAATTATGGTTTGCAAAGAGGTTGGAGTCAATTGCGGACGTTGGAACCAACGTAAACATTTATTGTTCCGAACATAGATATTTGTATATAAATATATTTTAAACTATAATATTTCTTATATTTAGAACCGAAAGAAGGCGAACACCAATGGAGAGATTAATGGATTATATGAGAAGTAATTTCTTTGTGAACTACGAACAAGACGAAATAAAATGCATTCAGCACGCAATCGATGTTTTTATGGGGAAAATTAAGTCAGAATTAGATACAATACAAAATCAGTTTAAAGTTACAGAAGTCGTTGAAACCGGAAGTATGGCCGAAAAATCAAAGGTCTGGCCATTAAGACAGAAAGACAATGGAGCGGATTTAGAATTTGACTACATGGTTGTAATTGAGCCATGGTTTCGGAACCAAAACCATAAGCGGTCTTGTAACGGATACATGGAGATATATGATGGCAACGACGTCACAAATACACTTCAGTCATCGGAACTGACGAGCCATTTTGGTGATCTATTATACCAGGTAATTTGTAATATATGTGAAACACAGTGTCTTAAAACAGAATATCAAGTCCCAAATTGTGAAGGAGGTCCCTGCACGATCAAGGAAGTCAAATGTTCATCTTACACAGTAGACGGAGACAGCTACTATATAGAAACCTAATGCGGATATTTGTTGTTCACGCTTTATACGACTTTTTATTGCCATGATATAAAATTTCGTTGGATAAGCAAAAGTAGAACTTTATTTGCACCATACCTAGAAGACAATAATGAAATTTTGACGCAAACACTGGAAGAAGCTAGCGTTAACATCGACATTCTTACGGGTTACAAAGTAAAAGATGACAAAGGAGCACTTCTTCATTACTTGGTGCCTAAGAAATGTGATAATTCCCATGCTACCTGCTGGAAAATCTCGTACTGTATTACCGAGATCTCCTTGTTATCTAATGATATCCACAGAGAAATGTACATGACATTCAAGTTATTATGTCAATTAATGTTATATCCGGATTTGTGGGAACCCGACTCTTGGATATCGCTGTGTTCACTGACATCGTACAGAATTAAAAACGCAGCGCTTCTCCACGTTACAAACTGTAAGAATCCAAGTGAGCAGTGTTTTCATGCAATATTACTTTCATTTTCAGAAGATGTTAAAAGGGGACATATCCGCCATTGGCGTGAAAATTACACTCTAGAAATTGATTTCATGGATAACGACAAAGGTTCAGCTTTGCTGCTTTACTTATCTGAACTAATTCTAAATCCGACCAATGCTCTTGCCCGCATATCAACATATCAGGCTAACAACAGTAGAAAATTATTCAAACTTAAAGATATATGTGGCGATAAATTTGCATTGCTCGCATGCAAAATGTTCACTTTTAAAAAAGTGAACCCAGAATTATGGACGGCGTTGTGCTGCGAATATTTGGCGGAGTTGCGAAAAGAATCCCTTCTATTGTGGAAGTACGCATGGCAGTTAATTTAAAGCCAAATACAATTTACTATTTTCAATACATTCACTCTATATCTAAACCAAATAAAGTGATATTTTCAACCCTCAGATATGTAAAAAGACTACCCCGTGGTCACGAATTCAAGACTTGTGCAAACAAAAATCCCAATTTAACATGACATCTAAACAACTAGACAACACAAGCTTCTTTTGCTCGCATGTCATGATTATATTGTTTGTTTGTTTGTTTGAATGGTGTTTAACGCCACTTTCAGCAATTTTCCAGATATTTCATGGCGTCCAGTTTTATTGGGGGAGGAAGCCGGAGTACCAGGAGAGAACCCCCGACCTTCGGTAGGAAAACTGGCAATCCTTGTCAATTAAGATTGGAGTCGAGTACTCCCTGCCTGCAGTGAGAATCGAAACCGCAATCTCAGTGTTGATAGACCACGTGATCAATAGTAAACGAACTACCTTGACCACACGGCCACCGAGGCCCTGTCATGATTATAGGGCGATGGATAAACAAATGTATATACCCTTGTTCCCTCTTTGTGTCATTTCGGGACTTGTCTAAATGTTAAAAGGTTTCTTTATTTTGTCACTAGAAATAAGCAATAAACAAAAGCATAGCTTTTATACAGTGATTTTGTTTACGTTCATTGCATAAAATTTACCCGTTTTAAATACTTTAAATCTGTACTTTTATAGAGTTTAAAGACAATCTTCGCATATCATTTTGATGAGTTCTTGTGTATTTATTAATTAATTAATTTTTAAGACTTTCCAGTTCAGAGTGAGTTGAAAGCCTTTTTGTTTTTGTCTGTTCCTTTTTTCCTTTTTTTTTCAGTTTGCATTATAAATTCTGTTTTGCGAAAGATATTTTGAAACAATGCTGTAATAGACATTACGCTTTGGCAGTTAACCCTGGCACACCGAACTTTTTTCTTATTTTCCCTGTCACTAAAAAGATTGTGTGCAGATAAACTTTGAAACAGTAAAAGATATCGCAATGAAATTTGTTCAACTACGGTCAGTGAAGGATTGCGACACTTAGTTACATATCGAGCGAAGGATTTTTTCAGGTCTTTATATGAGTTTTCTCCTTTTTTATTTGAAGTCAAATTTGTGCAATTGTAAGTCTTGAACCAGATGTCATAGAGACTTGGATTTTTACTATTAGACATCATTGACCTTTACTTTGAAAATTTGACCTTTATTAGTGTTATCTCCACTAGATCAATAAAATATACTGTAAATAACGATATCTCTGTCACTATAACAGCTATAGACATGGGATCTTCACTGTTGGTCATCATTACCCTTGACCTTATAAAACTCACAAGGTCTAGGTCATCTTTTTTTTTAATTAGTATATGCACACATCTCCTTAACAATAACAGATGTGGAACTGAATGCATGACCAACATGTAGAGCCTTTAAAGGTCCTCCAGACTCAATTACTTTTAAGAGTTATCTCCCCTTGATCCATAAAATTTATTATATATTTATATATATTTATTTAGCCATATCTAAAAAACTATCATAGATATTGACACAGGATCTTTGCTGTTGTTCATTCTTAACCTTTAGCATGGTCAAGGTCACAATGTTAGAGAACAATGTCGCAGTCCTATTTTATCATTTGTCCATTTAAATGCTGAATGTTATGAAGATACGTTCATAGATCAAAAGGTAATTGGTCAAGGTCATTTATTTTACTCAACGTCCTGTTTAATGACCTTTTTTTATTTTAAAAGGTTCTTAAATGATTTTTCCTTCTATTTGGTTTATAATATGAAATAAATAAAGGTAATAACAAAATACAGAACATCGATGAAACGGACAAAAATGACAAACCAAAAATCAAAGTCCGAACTCCAGAACCAACAACCAAAAATACAGTAACTACAGCAATGATCCGGAGTTGGTATGTGCATTTCAAAAGAAATTGTGGTTTATATCAGGTTTTATGGCACAGTAAAAATCCCGCTTCAAATACTGTAGATTGCGAGTTGGTTGGTTGATTAAAATAGTACCATTCCACTAGTCACTAAAAGGTGTATCCAACAATCATCGTAGCACAATTTGAATTAAAAAATGGGAAAACTATCTGCAGCAATATTTTCAAAAAAAATATTTTTGACAAGGAAGTTGTATCTATAATAAAACTTAATAATGGCGCGAACGAGTCGTAACCCTGGTTTATAATTTTATCCCGAAGAAATAGTTGACGTCTGCAAAAATCAGTATACTCGCTACAAGTTCTTGGATACCTGATCAATTGAAAGTATAGACACCGTTTGCAGGCAGGAAAAAGCTGAAATATTGCTGCATAGGTGAGGGAAATTTATCGTTTGTCGTAAATTCTTGTGGGAAGATGACCGTTGGTGTCATTTTCGAGGTGTAAGTCTAAACATGATGTAGATGAAGCTGTTTCTGTGCTTTCTTTAATTTTAATTTAAATATAAAAAAATGTAAGGTCAATTTCATCTGATTCTAAAATGCAACCTATCTTATTTTATCTACTATCTTAAAAGTGTTTTTTTTTTCATTTTAAAATTATTAATTTCTGAAGACAAATGCTGATGATGTTTAGAGATTAAATATCCAAGTCATTTCATATAGATGTTCTTTCAAAATGCATCAAGAGGAAAGCATATTAATCATTCAGTAAAACGATTAAACCTATATTTAATTATTATAATCGTGTATTGCTTAAAGTATGTTTTGTAAATATTCAAAATTTCATTTTGTAATCGTAACACACACGGAATGCTATAAACATGATATATTTATATATTGTAGACTAAATGTTCTGGCTTTTTTTGGAACCAGTTCTTCGAACAGACAAAACCCATCATTTAAGTTTAATAGACTCCAAACTGAAGATTAGGATTGTTATTAAAATTGACAGCATGTGAGCGAGTTCTGCCCGTGATTGTAGTGTTCTTGTGGCATGTAGATAGTCGTCAGTCTCTGCCTCGTATTTAGGCTTCTACAGCAGATTGTGATACAGTCGTTCATTATTTTTTGTAACAAAAACGTTGTTGCATAAATCTGCAGTTGAACATCAGAAAAAAAAAATTTTACTAAATAAACTAAAATATGAAATACGAAGTTATAATCTATTTGTTAGAAACATAAATGTATTATCATTGGTGGACTGAAACAATTATATCCAAGTTTAACTTGTAACCTTAAACAGACATTATCAAGGTACCTAAATAATTCAACAAATCTGTTTTGTATTTGTGACAATATTAACTTGTATACATTACAAATTCTTTAGTAGTTTCAGAGAAACAGCAATGTTTAATTTAATTTCGAACAGCATTGTAGTAGAATGTCTCATTCAAGTATACATTTTTATCATGTTATCAGGCAATGTATTCAAGTCTAGCTGCATTATGATTTGAGATATTTTTTACCACAGTATGTGATGAACTAAACGAAGCATAAATGTAAGTATGCAACAGGAAAAGCATCTTTTTATTTTATTTTATTTTCATTATTTGATTGTCCAGTCGCATATTTTACATCACTATAAAAGAAATATCATCATAGATTTTTCATCATCATCATTATTTTCGAAATTTCCCGGTAGTAAATAAACATTACAATAATAATCACTTCATCGTTTGATACGTCGAATGATATAGAAAATTTTAGTACAGATTTAGTCGCAATGTGTTCATCTTATCTTAGTCTGTTTTCATTCTCACTGCTCGGTCATAAACTGTGTCGATTTTGAAAGTTAAAATGAATTTGAAATTTGTGATATTGTTTGTATTCGCTGAATTCTGTAAAGGATTTTTGTTAGATACTACAACCACCTTTCCAAAGACGACTTCAACTTCTGGGAATTCGCACTATAAGGAGTTGTTGAACTTAATTACAAGAGAGACACAATCCCGTCAACAACTAGAACTTTTAATAAAACAGCTTGAACAGGAGTTGTTGAATACTAAACAGGAAGTAGAATCCAAAAACAATATTATCAAAACCCTAAACAAAACTTTCGAAACACAATATTCGAACCTTCAAAATAGAACTGATATACTAATGGACAAATATACTAGACTACAAAGCGACTATGATTCATTAAATGTGACAAATAGTCATTTAGAGCAGAGTAATGCGCTATTGGAACGAACAATCAAACACCTGGAACAAGACTTAAGATCGTTGTCGCAAAATGAAAGTTACATCTGTCATGAAATTTCGAATGCCCAGAAAGTGACTAACAGATTCGTTCAGACATAGAAACTACTAACAATATCTTAGATTTATTAGATCATGATAGAATCGCGACAGTGAAGGACTTTCATTCACTTAAAAATGAAACGGAGGCAATTGTGGCCAAACTGAATAACCTGCATAGCGGACTGGAATTAAGTCAAAATCTCACGTTAAAATTATACCAGGATTTACGAAACATGTCTGATAGAGGTACTTGTATTAAACCGATTTTTTAATTCTGTGATATCTAATCTTATTAATTAGAACTCTTTTTAGGAATCTGCAGAAAGGTCTTTATCTTGCTAGGAGGTTAGCATTATCGTAAAATATTACACACTGTGAATGCCTATCAACTTTTCCTCATTTTAATCTGACAACCACTAAAACGAGAGGACTTTCCAACATAAGACTGTCTGCATTAATACGTATTAATATCCAATACATAATATCAAAAGATATCAAAATGTTATATTATTTATTCTAACCTCCTATGCTGTGTTCAAAATTGCATTTTCGAGTGAGAGTAAATCCAACACTCATTTTTAACTTTCAGAACAAGAAATGATAAACAGAACGTTGTTTCTTGAAGAACTGCAGAATATGACGGACACTAAACTGCAACTAGAGCTGGACAAAATGGCAAACAGAGGTATGGATTTTATTTTATTAAATAAACAGACCGGTTACTATATAATTAGAAAATTATTGTCCACTATTTATATTTGCATTATCGTTTTTTAAATAAATAAATTGATAAAAATTCAGAATTTTACACCAACGAAAGCAATTTATCCTTGATTATTATAATGATTATCATATAAGATGAATATTTGGCTATAAATAATCACTAAAAACATCCCTAACTAGCGTATACTATTGCAGTCTACTTATGATACAAGTTTAAAAACTAGTTACGGTTAAATAATAAACATAATTTAATTACTACTGTTTATGTTTTATCGATCAATAGTATTCACTTTTACAAATCACCTGTGTGGTGTGCTCGACAACAGTGTTATAGATGACTTCTTAATTTAACCTTGAGCACGCTAAGCGATTCCATACTGAGTGTTACGTCTTTTTGACAATGTAGCGTGTTTGTGTTTAACTCAGAAACACTTAAATCCATGTACTTTTTCAGCTGCAGTAACGACTTGTGCAAAAGATAGAACTGATCCGCTTGCTGAACAGATAAGTTTTATTAACGTACAAACTTATAATGGCATTAATGATATTAATCTTCTAAAAAGCCGAGGAACATTCACCTGCGAGAAACCAGGCTTATATCTTATTTCTGCGTATGTGACGACTAATTCTACCGCAGGGTACTTTAGAATAACAAATAACGCGTACGCCATTGCCGCAGGATATTTTTCACATTCTGACAACAATGCAACGTCAACAGCAACAGTCATAACAAGACTTGCCAAAAATGACAAAGTTTCTGTGATTACAAGCACTGGCCTGCATGTATACGGAGGATACTCGTCTTGCTTAGATATCATACAGTTTCAATAACTGTGTAGAAGATGTGCTTGAATAAAATATAATATATGTATAATATATAAATGCAAAAAATATACTTTGTTATATATTTACAAAATATTCATAAATGTGTAAGTCTGAACATGCTTGTAGTAAGAACCAAAACAAATTTCTTCCAATTTCATAGTTATGTCTAAATTTTCTGGCTTGCGGGATGCATAACCTATATATAAGCTGCTTCATTTTTTGAGAATATCAGTCTCGCGTTGCTCCACACTTTTACCTCGTCTTAAAGTATCCTTTGTTGATTATACGATTTCCTGCTTATTATTTTGTTAAACGAAATTCAGTGTACATACTGGTATGAACGCATTCATCTGACTAAATTCTAACTTTTTATTGAAACTGGGACTAGATGACACCACTATGTCCCTATCAAGGTTACATATTCGACGTTGTTGATCTATCACAGACTGCCAGATAGCAATTTCATATTAGGCCACACAGAATTAATTTCTTGTTCTTCGGACATTACTTTTTAAGGCGAGCGACATGTTTTTGATTTTTTAAACAGATTTTTTTTCAGGTTTTCATGGTTAAACTGATGCGAGCGACCGATTTTTTTCAATTTCGAAGAAAATAACTGAAATTTAAAAAAATGTATTTGATATTAAACAAGTGCTTGTTCTCAGTGTTTTATGACGTAACTAATTGATTAATAAATTATATAGCAGAAAAGAATTGTTTTAAATTGTTTTTCTCTTCTGAAAAGATCTGCCTTGGCTTTCTATCAATAGGTACAGACGGTCCAACAGACAGCCCATACCACTATTCAGTTATGTCTCCAAATCCTTTTGGCAAGGCATAATTTCAAGATTGATTAAAAAGAAATAATAAAAGACTACCTTATTGACAATAACAAACAGTAAAAATAACACATATAAAAACAATTTGTAAATATTTATAAAAAAACCAATAATATATTGAAAGCACATTCTTATATGCACACATACCTGTACAGAATAATGCTAATATATTCTTGTAAACAAATGAGGTTTTACAAGAGCATACGGAGCAAAATTAATACAGTTTTTTAATCTTATTATGTATGTTTGAATAGAAGTTAAGGTAGCGCATGATATACAATACTTCAGTAAAATAATGTTGCCATAAGGGTTAGAAACATTGGCGTGTGTTGAAGGTGTCCCTTGTATGCATGTAAATAGGTCGATAAAGGTGTCGTCCATTCGACATTCTAATGCTGTATTTGGTATCAGTACTTTAAACTGGTGGCAACTGCTGCCACACACTTGTTTTCTGTCTTTGTTTTCTTCATTTTACTTAAGGTTTTGATTTTATAGATGACTGAAACGGTATTTTAACCTTCTAAGTTCTGCATGAATCTCCAGCTATCGAAGCACTTGGATGAAAATCGTGCAAAACGCGCAGAAGAATATTTTTTAAGATAACTTCTGGTTCTGGAAGCGGGCGGGTTTCCGGTTAATGCGGGCGGAAGCAATTTATTTTTTTTTTCTTTTTGAAATAATTTTACGTGCGGGCGGTCTGACGAACAAGTAATTAATTCGGCGTGGCCTTATGTTCAAATTATTGTATCCTTTTTGCGGTGGTTCACATTCTCAATTGGTATACCTCAGTTGATTATAACATATATAATTAGCATTTTCATGATTCCATCTTGACTTACTTCAATTAAGCGTAATTGGCTAGGTTCAAAATTTTCGATGATAGTCTATCCTTGAGAACGGTCAGATGTTTGGCAATGGGTGATAGAGTACGAATCACGTTCAAATACAGGATTATTTGCATTTCGAATGATCGTGTACAATAATGCAATTTCTACTCAGTTTTCTCACCTCTTTAGTGTGCGGCTATGGATTTATTTTAGATGAACTAAGCTCAACGCGTCTACCACCGTTTAGTGGTTCATTAACGGACAGTCAATACAACGAGCTATTAAGTTTGTTGAAAACAGAGGCTCAATCTAGGCTTCAACTTGATATACTAGTTGAACACTTGCAACACAATTTCTCAGTGACAAAGCAAGAACTCGCCATCTTTGACCAAGACTTGAACCAGATCAATGCAACGCTTAACAAACAACTTAAGGGCATTGCAAATATAACAAAGGGTTTAGAAAATCATTATGGTTATTTAAAAAGTAATTACGATTCATTAAACCGTTCATACAATAATCTTTTGCAGGACAATGCAGTTTTAGAAAATAAAGAAAATATATTGAAACAGGATATACAAAGCCTGGAACAAAAGATAATGACTGATGTGAAACATATTCTTGACATTCAGGATCAAACTGTAATATTTAAACACCAAATAATATTGGATAAAAATAGAACTGACCTCCTTTCCAAAACTCTTAATTTAACCAAGAAAGATTTTATATCGTTTATTCAAAACTGTTGGAAAGTGGAGAATGAACTTGAGACGAGGACACGTAAGCTAGAAATGAACGAGAACAGTACTTTATATATGTTGCAAAAGAACTTCTCTAGAAACACATCCATAGGTAAATATTAGATAATTGGTTATTCTATTCTAAAATACCACTGTTGAGAGAATAATACATCCGCGTTATTATGGCATACTAATTATGATTTTGATAATTTATATAATAGATATAAATAATTTAGAACTATTATTTTATCATAAATTTTGACATACTTCATGGTGGTACTGTTAAATTGTGAGCGAAGCAGTTCGGAAATGGTTGATAGTATTCCTTATTTTATGTCATTGCATTATTTTTATTTTTGGGTTTTTTTATTCTAAAGAACAGGAAGTGACGAAGAAGATAGATAGTCTTGAGGCTAAGCAAAATTTCACATATTCACGTATCCAAAAAGCACTTAATAAAATTTCTGGCCAAGGTAAGTCAAACGTTTTCTATGTGACAGCGTTATCATAAGATATTCCTAACTTAAAATACTGACTGTGTATCCAATTTTTATATGAGAAGATTTGTGTATGTCACATATTTGTACATTAGGTACTACTAAGTTGGCTTTTGGATTTAAAATATAATTTCACATAAAGACTTAGTAATTACAAAAGGTCACAATAGTGTTCTCTTTTTTTCAATATTTTAGTTCCTATTAAGTCCGGTTAAATGAAGGTTACATTACCCACAGAAGTTTATACAGGTGGAAGCTTGAGGTAACCTCCGATCGTTTTCTCCTTTTCCCTTACTTAATAATTATTATGAATTGAAACTATATTGCAGTTGCGTTGAAAACCTGTGTGAAGAGCTACTCCGTTACGTCTACAGGTTCCATACCTTTCACAGATATAAATGTATCTATTGGTGTAAACAACGAAACCTCTATTAAAAGCTCTGGTGTATTTATTTGTGAGAAACCTGGATTTTATCTCATTTCCGTCTTTGTGCTTACCAGTACACATTCCAATAGCATAAAAATAATGAAGAATAATGCCGTAATAGCTACAGGGTCTTTTTCTATAACTGAACATTACACGACTGGAGCAGCGACAGTAATAGCACAACTGGATGTCAGCGACAAGATCTCAGTATCTTCAGAAAACCAAATACATTTGTTTGGTGGCTACCAGTCTTGTTTGGATGTCCTACAGTTTCAATAATTAGATATTTCTGTTATTTTTAACATTAAAGCAATCGTTTACTAAAGGCTTATGGCATTCAATATTTTATAGAATAATGTATTGAATTATTATCTGTTTTTATCTCAGCTGAAAATGTTCGCAGAGATGACCAGAGATGTTAATTTTCTTCCTCTGTACCAGCACCTCATATCGTAATCTCGTTTTCTTTTCGGGGACAAAAGCGAAGCAACCAAAATAAACACACTAAAGGCATACTAAAAGGGTTCCCAGCGCTCTACCCATAGACCTGCTCGGAGGCGGAGTTAGGGCTGTCAGGTTGTTATAACACATATGTCCTGACTGTCTACCATGGTGTTTGGTGTGTACAAATACTCATTGGGGTCACTACAAAATTTGTAAGTTTCTACCGAATACTCCATTAAATGTGCTAGTGGCAATCCAAATTTTATTTCAGTTGATCCAGCCCTGTTCCGCATTGACTCTATTAATGGTTGACTTGTTCCCGTTCACAATATGGCTAAAATATTGCTCGATAGGTGAAAAGCAAACATTCGATCAATAAATCAATCAAAATGAAAACTAAAGAAACTGAAGTGATATTAACACTTATAAGAATGACAATGTTGTCTAGCATTTACGTTGTCATGAACATAAATATATAAATGGAAATAATTACATCTTTGTCATTTTATTATATTCATATAATGAAAACACTCGTATGGGTCAGGTCATAATACAGAAAACCCCACCTGACCTTATTGGGTAACGCACGTTAATGACCCCTTCTGTAGATTTCGAAAAAAATAGTCTCACTTCAGCTGCTACAAAAGCTACATTCTCCTCCAATACCCATACTATTCATCCTTTTTTAGGGGCACTCTAAATTGTCAAAAGTTACACCCCCATATCCCGTTGATTTATTGCTTGTTAACTTTTTCATCTCCTACAATATTGCTAAATGGACGAATTGTAAATATTCGATCATTTAATCCATTCAATCAATAAGTTTGAACTAGAACATTTATCGCTTTTTAGATTTAACGTAATCCTTAGCATACGTTTTATTTTGGTGGGTCATGATAGAAAGTGTTGATTCCAAACTACATAAATAAACATGTTTGTGTACGTTTTAAATAACTGGATTGACAAAATAAAGTGTATTAAAACATTTTTTCTGTTTTGTCATATGATAGCGTAAATATACGGACCTTAATGCAAATTGCTTTTATTCGATACCGTCGTATTTTAACCTAAGCCGTGATCAAAGCATAAATCACAATCATTGAAATATTGGTAAAGTCACTGTTAATATAACTCACTTTGCATTTAGCTTAACTAAAAATTGTAAAATTGTATTTGTTTTCTATGTATTTTTCATTATAGGTTTTAAACAACATCCAAATACATGTGACACAGTATCACTCCATACTAACCGGCGTTAACTGGTAAACTATTTATCGCAAATTAATATATGATAAATACATAGATCATTCGTTTACATTCAAATAGTTGGTGCAAAACTGGGTTATTTATGTCAGTGGTATGATAATCGTAATACTTGCAACACTACTTTTTAAATTAATATTAGGGTGCAGGGTCTGAAATTAGTTTGTACACTCATAAAGTTAGTTGTTTAATGTAAATGAAAGATAAAGGCTTGTTTTTGAATGATTCTTTGCGAATTTGTGGCTCATATTTAAGTGTACATTCATCTAGCCAAATAGTTATGTCAACAAAAATTGTGTTAAATCTATAAAACTAACAACGACTAACAGACTGTTCTTTTTACATAAATAACAAGTTATGAATACCTACCAATTATTTTTTTAATTAACTGTTATACAAAAAACTTTAGCCAATTTTTGTTCTACGAAACCGGCTTTATATTTTGAAACTATGTTTATTTTGTCAATTTTAAATAAACCGAAAAACATTAACATGACTGTTAGGTTTCTTTAAGTCATCGTGTTGCTATGTATTTTGTGAAGAGTTTAAAGAAAGTTGGTAGAACAGTTCGATAACGTTTAGTAAGTTTAGTATAATTTTCAACATTTATTGTACCACCGTGTCCACAAATACATAATTGACCAAAGGAGTATAATAAGCAAACTTTTAAGGCATTAGTCAGAAAATCTGCATAAATCTGAATATACAACTATCAAATTTGTACAAGGTGTAATTTAGCATTTGCACTACGACGGTTCATAAGGCTCTCTTGGTACTGGAAAGTTTTTTTAGTGGTTGGTCCAAGTCTCAATGCGGGCAGTGTGTGCTTGACTTAATTGACAGTTTTCTACCGAAGTTGTTCTCCTGGTTCCTTCCCTGTACTCTATTACTGTAGTGCAAGTAATGCTTGAATAAGGATTGATCGAGGTTAAGCAAGCATGTAATAAGAGAATCGTCTCTCTGGATCTTATATTTGACATACTGCTGCCTGTTTTGACTCAGCTTTCTTTTCATGTATATATTTCTTGGTAAGATAAGTTAAACAATGGCAATATTATTTCTGCGTCATAAACTTCTACAAGGGCTGCTCTAGTGAGCTACATTTACAACTCTTGAATAATACTATTAAATTAATAAAATATAGAGTAAGTGCTTTAAGTTTATTTTTTCGACACATTCTTTATATATTTAAGGACTGTTTTCGATTCTTGGTTAGATTATTGGATATAGACGACTTTGGGTCAGTTTACGTCAATATTAGCGGTTTATGAACAGCCAACCCACCACTTTTGGTCGGTTTACGCCAATAAACCGCACAGCGTTAACCGCCTTCAAAGTCGTCTATATTCAATTATCTAACCAACAATTGCAACAATTTTTATATTTTACTTTTTTTATTATGATAAGAAAAAAACAAAACCAATATTTTACAAGTAGTCAAATAATATTTGCGATTGACAATTTTTAGTGTCGTCGCTTGTTTGCGTAGTCAACGTCATCAATACATATAATTATAAAAATCTGTCACGTGCTAAAATACCTACTTAGGTTATACGAAAAGGACAATGTAGCCCAGATGTTGAGTATTTAAAGGAAATCAAAATATTTAAGAATACTTAAGGATTATATGGCATTTTAGACTGAATACACTTGCACAATATTTGTATAAGAAGGAGATAACCAAATACAAATCTCACCTTTCAGTTTTTGACTAAAAGGGAGAACAACAATCATTTCAAATACTAGAATGACAAAACAGCCTATTAAGAAGGCATAAACTGCCTTTGTTTTATTATAATACAAATCCTGGAATATATAAGTATAGACCCTGAATATAGATGCTCGCTGGAAATTAAGCAACTATTTAATTTACCAACCAAACGAAGATGCAATGCAAGTAAAACTTTTCAGAATTATATAACCTTCTAAAACTTTGGTTTGAATACCACTTATTAGTCGTTTCAAGCCAAAACGTGTTTTTCACTTATAGTAAATATCATGACCTAATTATCTTTCATAACTTTTTTGTAATAAGTTATATTATTCTGGTATGCAAAGGTACTGTTAATGTCCGGAGTATCATTAACTCCTAGTCACACTTTTGCTATATCATGTATTACCGATAAAAAAACTATATCAATGTTGATTAGAACAAAATGTAGGTAGAGCGCATGCATGCATCTTTTGATGTATTTAAAGATATTCAAAGCTTTGAAAGTATAAATCGTGAAATATTTTGAAATATCAAACATACAAAAAACCAAAGTGAAAACATAAAGCTAATTGTTGCCCTTTCTACTCATGGACAATCTGGCATGTCCTTCATAGATAAGAAGTTAAGACCAAGTGCCCGTTAAGTTCACTGTACGTTGATAAATTCTGAACGAAACATTATTGCTCGGTTTTAATTTAAGAAATATACAAACAGTTATTAACTAAACACAACACGAGATGCTTTACAATGGTCTCTTGACTTAATAATCTAAATTTAACATCAACAAGATACAGAATAATTCTCTCTCTCTCTCTCTCTCTCTCTCTCTCTCTCTCTCTCTCTCTCTCTCTCTCTCTCTCTCTCTCTCTCTCTCTCTCTCTCTCTCTCTCTCTCTCTCTCTCGCTCTTTATTGGAAAGCAATGTAATATTTAATATAAGACCAAGTTTTTAATCAACACATCAACACATCTTAAAATATTTCCTGACGAAATTCTGCTTGTATTAACCAGTCCTTTTTTTATTTAACTGTTTTCATACATTTATATGAAAGCAGAAACAAAGTATACCCATGTAGGATGATCTTGTATCTTATCTATAGCTTAATTGTACTAATCCGTTACATCACGAGAGCAAGAAAAACGAGTTAATTGATTGAATGAATGCTTGCTTTGTGTCCAGCAGGCAGTATTTAAGCCATATTCATGACAAATTAGCAAACAATAAATCAACAAAAAGGGATGGGATGGAAAATAAGAACACTATTTGTACTGCTTTTGGAAAAGTATGAAGTATTGAGCAGAGACGGAGTATTGGCCTTTTGTAGTGGCAACAATGAGCTTACTCGTTTTGAAATACTGCGAATACGGATAGTTAATGCTGTTTAACTTAACTACAATTATAATTCTTTTGAAAGTTGATACAATCTCCACTTTAACTTAGTCAACAATCTATTTTTGTAACGCATAACATGTTCGTCGCGCACGTTACCGTTGCAACGCTCGCCGTAGCTGTCTTCACATTTCCGGTAATGGTGAATAAAGGCAAGATTAGGATTTATATCTTTTACTTCAAAGTTTTCATTCATTGGTTTACTTACATGATGGATGCCCAGTTCAAATATTTTGGAAGGATCTACTATCATTTTTGTTCTTATTTTACTGAAATCCGATTTTCTTTCTAAACGGTTTAGTGTAACAAGATGCTTTTTGATGTTTTTGGAAAGATTAAAATTTTTAGAGATTATTGGCTTGTCATGAGTCTCGAAATAGGCACTTTGAAATCGGAATGCACAAATGTCTGACGGTGCTCCACTTATGTTCTGACTGTTGTTTGTTTCCCTGCGTATGAAATCCGTCAACGTTTCTGTATAACGGGGAAATATAAATTCATCGATGTCAATAAAGGCAACGTATTTGAAGATAAACATATTGCGATAAAGACAGTCCCAGACCGCGGCCGATTGGCCATGATACCAGATATACTCATTTCGAATTACTATTGACCAATCAATTATCGTTAATAGTCCCCTGTTTTGGTAATGTTTTAAAATCGACATCAATTCGCGTGCTATATTATGGGTATAAAATGTAAAATGTTTAAATCCTAAAATAATAGAAAATTCTATAAATTCTAATAAGCGCACACGGTTTATATTGCCAAACAGTGGTGGGACACAAACGGCTAGTTCCATTGTGTATTCTGTCATTCTTCTTTGTTGTATTACGGGTATTGCTGTCATTTCTTCTATTTTTGCTTCCTCCAAATTTGAAATATAAACATATTCATATTCAGCGTTTTCTGGTATTTCACAAGAACCTATGTACGCAGCATATTCCTTGGAATGATTTTCACACGTTTCGTTAAGGCCCAGTTCAGTTATTTTCCATCGTCCAAGCGGCGGACACCAGAAATGACACCATAGCTTTTCATGTGCACTTTGGCCAGATTTAGCTATCAAAATGCTTCGAATAAAATGTTTTTCTAGTCTCTCGTCAAAGTAGGAAGAGAAAATAAAAACGTTATCAAATACTTGTAAAAATCTTACGTTAGTAGTTGTTAATTTTGCCTTGATCTTTTTATTAACATAGTTTTTCTTTGTTTCCTGTTTGTATTCATTTTTAGTCGTGTAAGTGTTCGGAAAATGGCGGATTTTCGATTTCCTGTTGACTTGTGTAGTTATAAGAGCATAAGAAACTTTTAGACGTATTTGGTTGTTCCTCTTGAAAGAAAAGTTTGTCACGTTGTTTATAAAGTTCTTCCTATCTAACAATACATTGTCGGTTTTTCCAACGTTAGTTAAGAGCAGAAAAATTCCAACCATATACAAGCCTAATCCGATAAAGATTAAGCGTGTTAGATGTTCCATTACAAACTATATCAATGAATAAATGGCTGGAATGAACCCTGCAAAAAGAATATAGTTAAACAAGACAATATCCACGTGTATATATTTTTATAGGGTATATTATAAGAGGAAGATTATATTTTACATCATATATTATACAAGAAACTAATTTATGGGATTGTGCAACTGAAACACTGAGGTTTTATTTATGGGGTATTTTTTATATGTTTTTACCTTTGTTTCCAAAAATTTATTATTCTAAGATTAATTATATGAAAATTTTAAATTAATTATATGAAAATATATATTAAATAGTTCATTAAAAAATTTAATGAAACCGGTTGCAATTCCTTTTTTCAAAGAATACAGCTAGTTACTAATTGTTTCTGTTTCACACTAAGTCACTAAGATAGGCAATACAGCAGTCGACAAAAGTATAAGTAAAAGTAAATTATCGAAAAAGTTTAATTGTAATATTAAAAGAAGGACATAATAGATGAGGTTAAAATACCAGCTACCTACGAACCACTCATAACCATCGAAAACAGCACCTTTATTGAAAGCTACAAGTTAATTTTCTTTTTTTAATATTTGGTATAGCACTTTGTAGACGTCAAACGTCATTAAATCATTAAAACAGGTCTTTCTAAGGGAAACTTTCTAAGGATTTAATTTAAGAAGTCTGCAGTTTTAGAAGAACTTATTTTCTTTACCTTTTATGTTAAGTGCATATCCTTTATTTGAAATGTATCGTCCTTATCTTTGGCTAGTGTCACGATTGTGTCACTGACGGTGTCACAGTTCAGATTACGTAAAAATGTCAACATGTATGCATTCGCTGTTTATGGTGGTAGCGTTTAAAGTACTACATGTAATATTTTAGTTAGTGCTTGGAATTAAAAATACAAAGATTTTCTGAAGTGATTAAAGACCAATTTAAAAAAAATTTACAAATCAACCAGACATCTAAAATCTATGTAGCATATGAAATGTTAACCTTTGAATGTATATTTTATTTAATTTCGACAATCTGGTATTTTACATGTATATATGATTCCCATTATTAATCCATTTTAGTTCAATTAATGCACATTTCTGACAAGTTAAAAAGACATTAGATCGATTTTAACATATCTCTTCTATATGTCAATGGGCATTCAAAATGCCGGTACTCTAGTGGGAAAACAATGAAGAATGATATAAGTCTTTAATGTGTGTTTTTTCACAATTGACACGTAAATCTAAAACGATCATATATGCAAAACACACCTAAGATGAGACTTGTTTCTGATATGTATAATAGATGAATATAGATAAATAATCAGATTAGAAATATATTTTTAGAACAAACAATTTAAATATAAAATAAAACTTATGCTTAAATTAATGTTTAAATCTGTATTGCCATCTTCAAGGCATATCGTTTAAATAATATTTATATATAATTTGTGTCAACTATATATCAACGCGGGAAAATTTTCAAATCCTGAGAAGCTTTAGCGTGACAGAAAGTAAAGAAAGTAAAATAATTGTAATTTAAACTGCATCCAATCAGAAAGTGTATATAGTGTTTTACTAATGTCATAACTTAATACACATTGTCTGGCGTTGCTAAGAAAGTACCGATTCTGCAACAACATCCTAGACTTGCGGACAAGAAGTTAAACAATTGTGTAAACATTTAGAAAGTCTGCATCATCGTTTAGAAAATTCATCTTAACGTCAAGTAAATCTCCAATATCCATGCAGAGGTGTTTTTTTATTCTACCTAGCAAAAATTTGTTTCCGATATTTTTCTTTTTAAATCGGCCTTGATAATTTATCCAATAAAGATGCCTTCCCTGTGTGTTTTATAAACCTTATATAAAATCAAAAATAAATGTATTAAAAAGTATTTTACCAAGAAGATATTCTCCAATCTGGGTCCTGGGACCATACTGTGAGGGTTCAAAGTGCTCGTCCCACTGAGATGCTCAGCGCGCCCTATGTGGCCAATAAGGGATGCCTTCTGGTTGTCTGGTTGGGGAATTGAGGTCATAAGAGGGTACGTCTGACCGCAGACCACAGTCGTTAACGTGTTTTTAGAGTGACGCACTTCTTGCATGACAAAAACTCCGTGTGCACATGTCGATAATAGTCTCGATGTAGCCGCTAGAACAAGGTAAATTTTCCGCCCCTACCGTACCAATCCCATACCCCATACTTTTTCAATAGCAATCGAAATTTTCGCCCTTTGGACAATTATTTTCGAATTTATTTATTGCTTGTTAATTTGTTCTTGTCCATAAATACTGCTCGTTGGACGTAATTTGAGGAAACATCCAATTAATCAATTAATTAATCTAGGCCAATTATACGTTCCATAAGTGGCAGAAAACTGGTTTTACTTTTATAAAAATCTTTTTTTATAAATAGGGAATGATAATTAGATGAAACAACCATTGATGAAATTTTATTTAATATATTGTGTGTCTTCCTGTAATTGCACAGCCATGGCATTAGTAGTACTTCGGTTGTAACTCCAGCGAACCCTACAGTGTACTAAAAGACGTTGTGATTTTTTTGTCAAGTATTTTTAACAACGTTCTTTTAGAAGACAATATAACCTCCACTTTAGCTTAGTTGTTAATCTATTTTTGTAACGTAGTGCGTGATCGTCGTGCACTTTGCCGATGCACCGCATGCCAAATCCGTTTTCACACTTTCGGTAATGATGAATAAATGCAATATTGGGTTTAACATTTTCTACTCGAAAGTGTTCTTTCATTGGTTTACTTACATGATGGATACCCAATTCAAATATTTTAATCGGATCTACTATCATTTTGGTCCTCAATTCACTGAAAGGTTCTTTTCTATCTAGACAGTTTAGTGTTAAAACTTGTTTTTCGATCGTTTTGGAATCTTCAAAAATATTAGAGATTTGTGCAATTTCTGGTGGGTCGAAATAAGCACTTTGAAATCGATATGCACAAATGTCTGAACTGTTATGAATATTTTGTGTTTCCTGACGAATAAAGTCCGTCAATGTGTCTATGTTACGTGGAAATATAAATTCATCGATGTCAATAAAAGCAACGTATTTAAACATATACATATTGCGATAAAGACAGTCCCAGACCGCGGCCGATTGGCCATGATACCAAATATAGTCGTCTGGTATGATTAATGGCCAATCAATTGTCGTAACCAATTCTTCATTTTGGTAATGTTTTAAAATTTTCATAGTTTCGCTTGTAATATAATGGGTATAAAATGTGAAATGTTTAAATCCTAACAGAATAGAAAATTCTATGAATTCTAACAAACGCACAGGGTTTATATTGCCAAAGAGTGGCGGGACACATACCGAAAGTTCTTTAGTGTTTGTTGCATTTCTTTCATGTATTACTACGGGTATAGCTGTAATTTCGTCAGTTTTCGTTTCTTCCTGATTCGAAATATAAATATAATTATAATCAGTGTTTTCTGGGATTTCACAAGATCCTATATATGCTGAAAATATTTTGCCATGATTTTCACACGTTTCATAAAATTCTAGATTAGAAATCTTCCACCGCATCAGCAAAGAATCCTGGAAATGACACCACAATTTTTGACTAATACTTTTTCTAGAAGGTGCAATTATGACGTTTCGGATGAAAAGCTTTTCTTGTCTATCATCAAAGTACGACGAAAAAACAAAAACGTTTTCAATAACTTTAAGAAATTTTACATTAGTCGTTGTTAGTCTGGTTTTGTTATTTTGAATCGATTGTTGTTTTTCCCTCTTTAGTATACTTTCAGCTTTTGCCAGTTTTGGCAAATCCTTAGGGTCGTCTTTATGTTTATCTTCATATTTTGATAATAGTTTGTCAGAATTTCGACTTGTATATCGTTGAATAATTTTGGAATCATCCTTTGTGTGTTCCGTTTTTCGTGCGTCAAAGTTTAGGTTGTGCGTATTTTCTGTTATCTCAGTTTCGAGCGCTTTCTTTTGAAATTTTGCGTAGTTATTTGTATTTTTTGTTTTGTTTCTCTCATTTGCGTTTTCTTTAATTTTCATTTGAGCTATGTATTCTTCATTTAGTTCCTCGTCTTTGAAGTCAGTTCCGTATAGAAAAAATACTAGTCCAAATACATACAAGAACAGCCCAATCAGAATGAATTGTCTTATCGGACTGTTAGACATAACCTGTTAAATTATCTTGACAAACAATAATGCCATATTAACATTGTGTCTTTAGTAAGAGCAGCAAGGTTGGTGAAAACCTACAAAACAAAGAAAATACTGCATTGAAATAATGTTTATCTATTAGGTTTTTAAAATAAAAAATGTGTTAAAGAAAAACAAAAAAATAGTAATTGAAAAAAAAATTGATTGTAATGCCTCGGCTAAGGAAAAACTTGCACATAAAAAAATTAAGTGATAATCGGCCTACCTTTTTCGTGACAAGAAAACATACAAAATATTAAATGAATCTGCACTTAAAATTGTCAGTACTTGTAATATATATCATTAAATCAGAATTAATAATAGATAATTGCACAATTATATGTTGACAACGTTTAACACCAGCATATTTCAAAGAAAGTTTTAAAGTACTGTTATTTTATATTAATACAAAAAATGTATAGCTCATAAAAATAAATTTAAAATTGAAATTTAAGTAGTCAAACCTCATTCTGAAAATATTCACGGTCAAGCAACAATTATTTAAAGCAAACACGAAAGCTAAAGATAAGCAAATGAACGCTAATTAAAAGTGGGGCTGAACGCATATCATTTCCTTTTTGTTAGATGGAGACTCTGTACAAAGTGATTAAGACCCGCTGTAGACTAAATGTTAAGGTAGTATATAAAATGTCGTCAAAGATACCAATGTAAATATAATTTACTACGCCAGACGCGCGTTTCGTCCAATCAAGACCATTCAGTGGAGTTCGAACCCAAACAATAAACACAATATTTAAACTTCAAATGAATGAGAGGTTGTAGCGATTTTATCACCAAAAAATTCCAAAACGTGATACCAAATCCTGCAAAGGCTATTTACGCCTTGAAAATAAAATAAACCTTGTAATTCAAATAATTTTCGAAATTCAAGTACAGTGCATTTAGACAATGACGATATCAATGATATTCCAACAGTATGTCTTCTGTTGTTGATCACGTGTCTGACAAAAACTGAGATGCGGGTTCAAGTCTCAAGACCATTAGAGTGTGCTCGACTCCAATCTTAATTGACAAGGATTGTTTGTTCTCCTACTGAAGGTCGGGAGTTTTCATCGAATACTCCGGTCTTCTCCCAAATAAAACCTGTACGCTACAATATAGCTTAAAAATGTGCTGAAAGTTGCGATAATGTCCATTTAAGCAAACGAAATGATAAAGTAAATATTTTACACTATTATATAATGACTGAGGCTATCAGGATTTCTCAAACAGGGAAAATGTAATATTCACTGGGCCTCGAGTACAGTATACTTTTCAAACGGTTTAGAAATTTTAATTAATGTTAACTAAATTAAATGCCAGAGTGGTTTCAAACGCGTACCGCAAAGAAATAGGTTACATGTGTGGAAGTTCATTTGAGAAAAAGAGGATGCACGAATATGGAATTTTGATTCTGATTAAATTTATTATTATTAGTTTGGGTCACCAATGGTATCATGTTCAACTAAAATCAAAAATTTAACTTTGAATGTCAGTACAACAAACCCCCTGATTAATTAAAGTATGTAGTATAATGTTTGACAATATTTGCGCGAAGCTTGTTTGTTTATATGAACAATGATTGATTGGTATTTATATAGTTGATTGATTGATTGATTGATTGATTGATTGATTGATTGATTGATTGATTGATTGATTGATTTAGCGTGTAGAAAGCAGTATTTCAGCTACATTCAGGACAAGAAGACGGAAAAGGACGAGTCAATTTGAACAAAATAAACTTGGAAAAGTATGAGGATTTTAAGGTCTACTTTTTTCCGAAATCTACAAAAGGGTCTTTATCGTACAAGAAACGTGGCACTTACCATATAACCCTGATCTGGTTTCCTGTATTATAACCTTACAATCTCCATATAAAGGGCCTTCTCAATCCGCCAGCCATGGATACGTTGGGAGGCTCTGTTTGATTCGCGCGCACAAGATAGATTTATTGGTTTACTGTATTTAACAAAAATGTTTCCTTGCAAATTTGAAGGCATGTGTCTGATCTGTATGCATTTTGTGAGAAATATATATCTTTAAAGAACCACATAAAGTGGTATCAATAAACATATGATCGTGGTCAATTTATGTAAAAATGATAGAGTACATAATACAACTATACATTTGACCCACATTTTCCTTCATATACAATTTATTCGTCTGTATTATGCGCTACAGTTTATTATAAACTATAGACAACATTACAATCCTAAGTATTTTATAGCAATCATCATAGTCAGTCAATGAGTAATTGTTATAACATGTTGCAATAATCTGGTTTAGGAAACAAAATTTACAACAATAAATACTTGTCTTTTGTAGACTTCGACTTATAAAATATTAATATAACAGAATAATCACTGGTCTATTTTTACCATAGTTAGCAAAAATTTTAATATCTAGATAATACTTTTACAATAAATGCATGGCATGTGATCTTAAATGTTTAACGATTCCTTAACAGGGAACCACAGTAAAATAATATTATATATGTAAATATGGATGAGCTAATGGTCGAGATCATTCATAAGTATTGAAGAAAATCTCTTGCCTACATTCATGCAAAAATCTTGCATACCACTCATACTAATAAACATTATTTATTCGAAACATATTCAAATCATGTATTACCTGCTCAAAACACAAAAAATACAAATAGAAATGCAATATAAACTTACATACAGCACATCCGAGTTCTCTAAAAAGTAAATTAAAGATTTAGCAAACACAGGTACAAAATCTGATCCAGATTGGTATCAATACATCACTCATAACCATCCATAAACTATTTGGAACGATTTATAATTATGGTGACTTTTTTACAGTTTAAAGCTATCTTTTCGAAAACGTAAAAAAAATTAAAAACCTTTATTAGTGACAAAAACATTATATCTCAATTAACTCTTTAGAACAAGCTTAATCAACCAAAAACTTACATGACAATAAATACTATTTACTGTAAAGAAAAACAATAGTACATGTATTTAGCAAAACAATAACATAACTGAATTTACAAGGTTCAGTGAATACAATGACGCACTTGTTATGAATAAATAAAAATAGTATAAAATCCACATTATTAACAAATGGATATCTGGATATATATTTGAACAGCGACCAGACAATTGTTTTCAACACCTAGCCTAACTTTGTTTTATTTCGGCACAAGTAAGCATGCTTGTTTCGTTTTCCGTTAGGCGTTGCTACTTTGGTTTATGCACGCATCTTATATACCTGGGCTTTGTACTAGACCAATATACTAGGCACGATTTTATTCTATTAAACAAAACAAAAATCCACAGTTATACCCGTAAATCATGTACAGAAGGCGTTAAGTAGTCTATCATTAATCCTAAATATCTCGTTGGATATTAAATGACGTGACAACTGTAAGAATGGCCAGACTTATTTTCTGCATTCAGTTTAGAGATAGCTTACAGATATATTTATTTCATTGTTGTAACAAAACCTACTAAACTATTTTCACACGCTCTGATAAACTTTTGTTATTATTTTTAACACATTGAAGTCGATTGGTCCACAGGGTACATACAGTACGACACCAAACGACGTGCTAGTATAGGCCCCTGCATTCTCGACCAATGACGTCTTTCCTTAAACATAATACAGGCCCAATATAAAAACGGCCATTTTGTCAATGTAATACCAAATATATGTTTGTATAATATTTCTTCGCATAAACAAGATACAACAAGATATATCGTATTTCATTCAAGTGTTGCATCGAACTAAGAGGCTAAATGCAGGACGATTTGATAACCTTAGGTCACAAATATCATGTTTAACATGACGTTTATTCTGATTACCTCTTATCTAAGTTTTGACGACCGACAGAAATTCTATATGCGGGATATATCCCGTCACGTATAGAATAAATATGGAACCCTGCCGGAAACATTTTTATACGTTCAAGACTTGTATGGCAATAATTTAAACATTTGTTATTCCTCCATAGAAAAATTAATTTTGGATATAGTCCGACTTGTAGTTTTGTTTTATCTTATACTAATCTATGGTTTTATGTATTAATTAGTTACATTTAAAAGATTGCTACATTGAAACAATTTATTATACGTACAATATATTATCTGCATGCACAATTTATCATCAATAAAACAAATATTTAAATGTAGCCAGTTTAAAAGTTGAACACTACTGTCCCTGAAATGTTAGTTACTCTATCTAAGTATTGAATAATGAAATGGATTTTATTCTGAATAATAACAGTCGAGACTTTTTTGTAGTGTTTAGTAAGACTAGTTAGTATATCCCCATACTCCCAACATTTTAATTTGGCGTCAGATTATACTCCTGGCAATTTTTAAATTAAATTTATTAACGTGTCGCGTAATTGATTGTCTACATATTTCATTCTTACTGATCAGGTTTTCAACGGTGCTTCTTGTATGGCTTTATAAAAAGACTTCACACAAAGCAATATGCTATTGGTAGCGTTTATTGGTACTTCATGATCTCTGTATGCCTAATCCAATCAGCTTGAGCTCCAGTGGCATTCCCTGTCTTGTCTATATATTCTTTCTCAAGTAACATGATAGTGTGCAATACATACTGGTATTTAATACATTGACAAAAAGTCATCTTTTCCTACCTTTGCAGCTGAAGTCGCATGTCATGTATAATGTATGTTTTAATGGTATCAATGACATAAATTGACTAAAATGTAAAGCAGTAATCAACGTTTTCGACATATACTTTTGCAGGGTTTCAGTACTAGTTATAACAATAATGGTGAAAATCAGACTAACCTGCATTAATACGGAATAGTCTCTCTTGCTAAAATATCATATTGTTTCAAGCATCGTGTTGAGAATAAGCATATTAAAGTTTTCTTCAATAAAAGTTACTGTATTTTAGCATCCACCGATTTGTTTATATCTTCTTCTTTTGTCGATATTAGAATTCCATGCGTCACATTGATACTTGCGATTTAAGTCGCTATTTGTTAATGTTTTTAGTTTAAATGAACTTTTATTTTGATTAATCATTTTTCAATAGCTATTTCAAACTGTGGCTTTTTTCGAACCGAACATGGTTTAGTTCGGCCTTCCGGTTAGTTGTTTTAGTATAGGTTACGGTATCATAGATCTTTAGACGTGATGCTTGTTCAACATCCGCCTAACAATATTCACCTATATTCAGGACAAGAACAAATTGATGAACATTATTTTATTTAACGATATGATATCGGTCAATGTCGACAATATTAAAGCCACAAAAAAAACTATTAAATGAGTTAGGTAACGGCGGGCAAATTAGCATTTTATTACGACTATTCTAATCCAATTTTTTATATATCGCCAATTCTTATTGGAAGACGTGAATAATATCATGGCATCAATTCCACGATTGATGCCTTCAGAAGTAAATGCAAGCACAGACGCTTTTTTATGAATACTGGTAAAATATTCTTATTTAAATCAGTTAATTTAGTTTTTTATTGCCGTAGCTTCATAATGAAGATAACAGTAATGTATCTTAGGATTTCCCGGCATCATTTGGTGATTTGATGGTCGGAAATTGAATGTAAGCAGAGCCAGTAAACTCAATTTCCGACAATCAAATATAGCAAATCGTCAAATACAATACAAATATCAACTGTCTTAAAGTTTTAATAGGTCAATAAAGAATAGATAATACAACTGTGTATGTTTGTTAATGCATCAGTCAATTTACGTTAATATGCACCTAATGACTTAATTTCTGGTTATCCATAAATTCGGTTGTAATGTATAGATCGTGCTAGTAAATCATGTATAAAGTAAATTTTTCTAAGTAAGAGTTACTCCAGCTCATTTTGGTTATTGACTGTCTAAATTTTTTTAATAAATATGACAGCTTGAGAACACTAAAAGAAGCTCTGCCCCAAGGATTTTAATTCTTCTTGTGTATTAGCGCATATACATTTAATAAAAGTCGAAAGAAAACAACAATTATATTATTTCATAAAGTGAAAGTAAATATGAGTTAAAAGTAAATTTGCCTTTACATATATTTCGTACGTTACAAAGAGCGTCCTACATTTCATAATCAAGGATATAACGTTACATTTTTAAACTTGCGACCCTAGTCAATTAAGATAGTAGTCGAGTACAGCCTGTCTGTAGTGAGATTCGAACCCGCAGCTTCATTGTCGACAGACACGTGATCAATAGTAGACGAACTACCTTAACAAACCACCCACGATGCCGCAAAATATATGTAAGTGAATCAGCAGACCCTATTTTGTTACACCTATTTTTAAAATTTGACAAAAGTAAAGCAAGTTTTCTTCAGCTATACTGAAAATTTCGCCTATTGACTGGCTTTGAAGAAATTTTTTACAGGTGATACAGACGCGTAAGCAGTGCCTGCCTCTAATTAGACAGGGGCCGAGTGGTTAAGATAGTTTGTCTACTATTGATTATTGATAACGTGGTCTGTCAACACTGATATTGCTGGTTCGATTCTCACTGCATGAAGGGTGCACTCGACTCCAATCTTAATTGACAAGGATTGTCAGTTTTCCTACCGCAGGTCGGGCGCCCTCTATGGGTACTCCAGCAGCTTCCTCCCCCGATAAAAACTGAACGCCACAATATAGCTGAAAAATTTTTGAAAGTGGCGTTAAAACACCATTCAAACAAACAATTAACAAATCTAATTAGACACCCGTCGAGTTACCCATTGTAATGTCTAGAAAAAAAGACAAATTCAGGAGAAGCAAAGACTACCTTTGACATCAAAAACCATTCAAACAATAATATATATTATGAGTGTTAGTGTAATTGCACAGCCACATCATTGCAAATAGCCCCGTTGTTACTTTAGTGACTATACCGCATACTGAAAGACTGTACCTTTTTTTAAAATGTCATTAAAAAAGTTCTTTTATAAGATGGTAAAATCTCCATTTAATCTTAGTCAACAATCTATTTTTGTAACGCAGTGCGTGTTCGTCGTGTACTTTACCTAGGCAACGCATGCCATAGCTGCTTTCACATTTTCGGTAGTGATGAATAAAGGCAATATCAGGATTAACATTTTCTACTCGAAAGTTTTCTTTCATTGGTTTACTTACATGATGGATACCCAACTCAAATATTTTGATCGGATCTACTATCATTTTTGTTCTTATTTCACTAAACACTGCTTTTCTATCTAGACAGTTCAGTGTTAATACGTGTTTTTCGATATTTTCAGAAACATCGAAAATAGTGGGGATTTCAGAATTTTCTGGTGGATCAAAATATGCACTTTGAAATCGGTATGCACAAATTTCCGAACTATCCATGTTATTTCTTGTTTCATGACGTATAAAGTCTGTCAATGTTTCTATGTAACGTGGAAATATAAATTCATCGATGTCAATAAAAGCAACGTATTTAAACATATACATATTGCGATAAAGACAGTCCCAGACCGCGGCCGATTGGCCATGATACCAAATATAGTCGTCTGGTATGTTTAGTGGCCAATCAATTGTCGTAACTAATCCTTCATTTCGGTAATGTTTTAAAATGTTCATAATTTCGCTTGTTGTATTATGGGTATAAAATGATATATGTTTAAATCCTAACAGAACAGATAATTCTATAAATTCTAACAAACGCACAGAATTTATATTGCCAAACAGGGGCGGGACACAGGCGGAAAGTTCCGTAGTGTTTTCAGCCTGTCTGCCATGTACGATTACGGGTATTGCTGTCATTTCGTGTATTTTCGTCTCCTCCTTATTCGAAATATAAATATAATCGTATTCAGTGTTTTCTGGAACTTCACAAGAACCTATATATGCGGCATATACCTTGAGATGATTTTCACATGTTTCATAAAATTCTAGCTGAGAAATCTTCCACCTTTCCAGAGACGAATCCCAGAAATGGCACCACAATTTTTCATATATACTGTTTCCAGAATTCGCAATCATGACGTTTCGAATAAAACTCTTCTCTTGTCTATCATCGAAGTACGACGAGAAAAGAAAAACGTTTTCAATAATCTTTAAAAATTTAGCATTAGTCGTTATTAGTATGTTTTTGTCTTGTGACGTCACATAGTGTTGAGTTGATTGTTGTTTTTCAACTTTTACTGTTTTAAGTAAATGGCCATCAAGTTGCATTTTCGATTTCAAACTTTTCTGCGGTGCATTAGAAGTATTTGACTGATGTCGAAAATTATATCTTTTGAACACATAGTCTACCCTTTCTTGGAATGTCAAATTTTTCAAGTTATCCCAGTACTCTTTACTGTTGATAGACAAATCCTTTAGGTCAGTTTTACTTTTATCTTCATATCTTTTTAAAAGCCTGTACGAATTTGAGCTTTTATGCCGTTTAATATTTTTAGAATCATCTTTTTTCTGTTCTGTTTTCCTGAAGTCTAAATTCAGTTTGTTCCTATTTTTCGTTATTCCAATTGTATTTGCTTTCTTTGGAAGTATTGCGTGGCTTATGGGATATTTTGTTTTAATTCTCGCATTGTCATCATTTTCAATTACGGATTGAACGATAGGTTCCTCATGTTTTACCTCGTCTTTGACATCAGTTTCCGATAGGAAAAATATCAGTCCAAATATGTACAAGCAGAGCCCAATGAAGATGAATCGTGTTATCAGACTTTTAGACATACCTCTTGAATCATCTTGACAAACGAGAATGTTCTATATAGAACATAATGTGTTATGATACAAATAGTATTGGTGAGAACCTGCAAACAAAGAACATACTTTAATTGACATGATGTTTATGTGTTGTGTTCAATGTTTCTTAATTGTAAAACACATGATGTGATGAATAAAGAAAGAAATGTAACAGTTGGTGCAATTAAGTGACTTGTCCGATAGAAGCCTGCAAATAATCATCGATTGATTGAACTAATATAGGCCTGCTTTTTCTTCGAATGATTATTTTCTTGTTAGATTAAATGATGTTTAATGCAACTTTCAAAAATTTTCAACTATATCCTGTAGTCGAGCATTTATTGGGGCTAGAGGCCGGTGTACCCGGAAAAAACGTCCGACCTTTAGTAGTAAAACTGGTTTATCAAAAGAAAACAATCAAAAAATTGATTAAGTCAATTCTGTTCTTTATAAAATGCGGCGTACTTGTCATAAATATTATTAAATATTATTATTTGTAACAAAACAAGATTCCGTTAAAAAAGGAACTAAGTAAAATGTCTATTTGAACGTAAATCATTTTCTCTTTGTAACATACATAAACATTACAAACTAAGTAAAATATAAATAACAAAACATAGACTATATAAATTTACGAAAGAAGTATATAAATAACTCTGTGTTGATTGATTGATTGGAAATCTACTTTACGTCCAGCGAGCATTATTTCAGCTATATTCAGGACGGGAACAAGTTAACAAACAATAAATCAACGGAAAATGGGGGTGGAATACAATTTTGACGGCCACTGGAAAAGTATGGAGTTTTGGGTAGGGGCGGAAAATTTAGCCTTTTGTAGCGGCTACAATGAACCTACTCTTTTTCGAAATCTACAAAAGGGGTCTTTATCGTGCAAGGAGCGTGGCACTCTCCAAACACGTTACCCACTACGGTCCGCGGTCAGGCTTTCCGTATTATGACCTGACAACCCCCCCAACGAGAGGGTTTCCCCTATCCGCCACCCGGGGACGCGCTGGGCTGCTCTGTGGGTCGAGCACTGGGAACCCTCCCAGTATGGTCCCAGTAAATAACTCTGTATAATCTGCTGAATAGATATATGGCTGTCGGAATACTGGTCGGTGGCTAAGTGCACCGGAGATTTGAACAGGCCAATTGATGCCATAGCGTCTCAGCGGCGAGTTCAAATCCATGCAAGCATTTGAAATTAAAGTCCGTTGATTTAGAGAATGAACGAAACAGTCATGTTGATTTTGACTTATTAAAATGGTTATGTGTGTTTGATTACACCTGATGTCAATTTCAGATAAAAAATCTAAATGCTAAATTTGTATTACAGTTAAACGTCGGTGCCTCGGTGACCTTTTGGGTTATGAAATCTACAATTACGAACGTGCCTGCTACTATGGGGTTTTTCTCGGTGTACCATTGGCTTCCTTACCCAATAAAATCTGAACGCCACAAAACAGCTAAACAAAATTGTAAAAGTCAAGTTAAACCCGAATAAACAGTCAGTACCAAAAATATCTGTAGGTAGTACAAATATCTGATATAATACTACTTAAAACTATTTGTGTTAGACCGATGTTTAAAGGTGACGATAATGATATAAATATTTAAAGTTCATGTACTGATATGTACCTTTATTGCGCTGAAACCACAAAATCCCTCTCTTCTAGTTAAACCTTATATGTCGTTTACCTGTACTTATGTTTTGTGTTTGTCGATTTATCAGTCTGGTAAATGTTTCGTTTAATTAAGAATCATGTTTCTAATTATTGTGCATTTTATGACAAATTTATAATTTTGTCAAAACCACTTAAATTATAGAAGCAATCAGAGTTAATCCTGATCAAGTCACGTTTAAGAAATTAATAAATAGATATAGATTTAAAATGTGCCAAGACAATTTTTTCAAACTGCAATCCGGACATTTTGTGGTTGTACATAGTGCGAGTGTCAGCTGGTTTCGGTTAAGTATTTCAGCTTAACTACTGAGGTGTATGCATACATTTATAATCCCTGGCTTTGTACCTAGACCCACAGACTGCGCATGATTTTTGAGTATTATTATACTACCAATCCTGTAGTGTCTGGTAATGCATCCTTAAATGACGTGACAACTTTAAGTAATGACTTTTAAGTGACTTCTTTCTTCCGTTCGGTGATAGCTTCCAGATATATTCATTTCAGTATTGTAATAAATAGACTGAATAATTTTTATAGGCTGTGATCATGGGCGGATACAGGATTTTCGAAGGGGGGGGGGTAAAAAGGGATATCGGGAAAGGAAGGCCACGAACAAGGTTTTTATAGTGTTCAGTAACCTTTATTTGGTACAGTATATACAACAGAGATATCATAAACGAATTAGTACCGTTAATGCATTCATTTATGGCGAGGAGAGAGGGGATTACATTTTTGCCTTTGGCGCTAGTTGTTACACTACCTGTTCTCTGTTTTTCCTTTCTTTTTTTTAAGGGTGAGGCGTACGCCCCTACGCTCCCCCCCCCTGGATCCGCCACTGGTGATAATCTATTCTTAATACTTTACTTTCTTTTAACAGGGAGGTGTTAATTGGTTCATAGGTTACAGTTAAGACAATAAATTGAAAGAACGAACAGAATATATCTTTCTGCTCCATTATATATAATATGACAGATATGCGTAAAAATGTCTTCAATTAGTCCGCCACTCAAACCCCAAAACAAATTTAAAATCAAAAATTTATTAAGGTGTTTTAGACCTTTTATCATTTATATTTAAACAACGTAGTACCAAATCTAGATCTCGCGAATAGAAAAGCCTTAACTTAAATTATTTTCGAAATAGGTTATTTAATATCTATGGAAGATTGCAGATTTGATTGAGCTTATTACAAACTGTGAATGTTAAACTAAACGTTAAAAATGTCCATTCCTTTTTAGTCGAATAATATCCGAAATAATAGTTTTCTCAGTAACTCAAACAAATCAAAACTATTTTTATTTACAGGTAAGTATAAAATTGACTCTGAACTATTTCCCACGTAGGCTTCGTATTTATTGACAAAGACCGCGCGAATATTATTCCGCATTTAAACCAGACAACGTCACGTCGGATACTGTGGTACCTCTTATCTTGTTACTTAAATTGTATACTTTTCTAAACTCTGAAATCTCTCTATAACACGGTAGTGTTAAAATTAGTCACCATTCTAGACACAACACGAAAAGCGGTAAAAGACTGTATCAACAAACAAATGGTCGGATGTGAGAATATTTTTCTGAAGTCCCTGTTACCTCTGGAGTACCCCAGGGCTCTGTTCTTGATCCTCTCTGCTTTCTTTCTTACATAAACAAACTTCCTTCTTCCGCTCCTAAATCCCAAGTCTGGCTATTTGCTGATGACACTGCCATTTACCTAACCATCAACTCCTTGGCAGACTCTCTAACCCTACAACAAGATCTTGACAAGATGCAGGTATGGGAAAACTCATGGGACATGGAATTCAACCCCTCAATGTGTCAAGTCTTGCACATTACTAAAAACAAACATGTCATTAAAAACAAATATATTCACGGTCAAGCACTTGAACCTGTTACACATGCAAAATACCTAGGGCTAGATCTTTCCACAGAGCTTAACTTTAACACACACACAACAAGAATAGCAACTAATGGTAATAAATCCCTAAGCTTTATCAAAAGGAACATATGAACTAATAACCAAAAAGTCAAAGAACTAGCATATAAGACCCTAGTCCGGCGCCAGGTAGAGTATGCTTCTACTGTCTGGAACCCATACACCAAAACAAACATTCACAAAGTGGAAATGGCTCAGAGGCGAGCAATAAGATGGATTAACCAATACTACTCTCCTCTCTAAAGTGTGACAGATATGCAGAAGAAAATGGGATGGAGATCCTTAGAACACCGAAGACTTGATGCCAGAATTATAATGTTTTATAAAATATACCATAACATCGTAGCAATAATCCTTCCTTCCTTCTTATATACAAAAACCAAATAGACAAACCAGACACATGCATTCTCTTTGTTTAAGACAAATTCAGGTCACATCAGATTACCATAAGTTCTCTTTTTTCCTCATTGTATTACCCTTTGGAACAGACTGCCAGTTAATATTGTAACGCTGCTTGATCTTGAGCATTTCAAGCAGGCAGTGGCTGGGATCCAATACTAGTCATGTAGTCTTTATCTCTTTTAGTTTTAATCTCTAACCTAGCACTCACTAATATTTTAACTTTTTTTCTTAGCATTCTCGATTTGATTTCTTCACAAACTTACTAACCCTTCCGACGTGCACCACGTCCTGTCAGGAACATTGGAAAGAGGAGTAGATAGATAGACTAGTTGACTACCCAGAAATATAAGCCGGATGTAGCATAAAAGACTATAACGGTCTTGGAACCTATATTGAAAACGTCATTTTATGCTCATATCATACCCGTTCCTTTATTTTATTATACCCCTATGTGGTTAAAGGCATATAGAACAAACAATTAATGAAAGTAATGGTAAAGTGCAATCATACAGTATTAGATTCCACTTTTCTTAGTATTAAAGATTTTAACGACTGTATCAACAAACAAATGGTCGGATGTGAGTATATTTTTCTATATCATTTAGGTGTTTAATTCTAAATCAATTCTTATATCTTAAATATTGGACATTACAAAAAGAAACGAATTTCGCCTTCAATTTTATTAATATTGCACATTTAAAAGCCATCTCATTTCTTTTAAGTTTTGTAAGTCTACCTCTTTCTATTTCTAGAAAGTGGTCACTTATTCTCATTTAACATACATTTGTTCTATATTCAAAATTACTATGACATAAATATGCATTAATGTCATACTCGGCGTTTACTTTGCTTTATAAATAAATTTTATTTCATTTTGTTAATGCAATTTTTCAAAAATAATTATTCATTTTATTATTTACGGTTTTTCTTTAAATTTGTGGCAAAGGAACTTTTCCCTTTTATAATTATTTTGTTTCAGTTTACTTTGATTCAAGTTTTTTCAAGAACATACATCTTGTATACACGTAAACCATGAACTAGTTCCTTTGGAGTGCAGTGATTTGGTCAACAAAGATGCATCATCTAGAAGTTACACAGTAAACGAGTTAAATATTTATGGTACAAAACATTTACATAGTGTTGGTCGAAAAGCAGTTGGGATTAACTATATCACTGGCGTTATATTTACCTGCAGTGATCATTTTGACCCAATATTATCATATCTTTCTGCGCTAACCAGTTTTATTTGGATAAAACTATTGAATTAAATACGATAAATCTTGCTATTATCTTGTTTGTGGGAAGAAATATTATGATAAGTCTTTCTTTAAAGTCGATAATACTTTGTTATTAAATGGCTCTTTTGATATTGAACCTGTATTGTGTTCAAGTGAAACCATGTTTGGGTCTGAGTTAGCTCAATTTTCCATAGTCAACGACGAGAGCCAATATAGCTATCCGAGGCCCGTGTGGATTTCCGAGAATGCAATGCCGGTGTAGAAATGACAACAGGTCCAATATAAAAACCGTTATTTAATGACCTTTAGTTAATTAGTTGGGTGTGAGGGTGTGTGTGTTTGTGTGTTTGTTTGTGTTTGGTTTTTGTATACCTTGTAAATACGTTTTTCACTAATTTCAGAGGTAGCAACTCTTATTTAAGATCGGAGTCATCACACCGCACCCCCAACAACTTAAGAGTTGTAAATCATGCGATGGATACGACTTCATATTACTAATGATTTAAAAATTCATTTCAGACTATATCGAATTGGTTTATTCGTATGTTTTCGTACTTTATAATGGCGTTAAGTCCGTTAATGTCCGAGATTTCAGGTTTCAATTGCAATATTCTTATTTCCTAACACACGTGGAAAAGCTGACACTTAAATACACACAATGTATACAGATTTGACATAAATTAATTAGAACCCAGTTGATAAATTCGTGGCACAGGATAAGATTTCAATAGTTCATAAGAAAGTATAAGAAAACATGTTGGCAAGAATTACGATACCGTGTAGGCAATGATCGATAACTGATATACGTAATACATAAAACCACCAACTTTGGGTTCTAATTTTCTTAGTTTGTGGAAGTAGTTTCTGTTTCGATGGTACACATATACATTTCATGGATTGAATGGTTTTTATAGGATATTAGAGAATGCAGAAAATTTACTTTAAATTTATGTTTTGTCAGACACAGAGAAATCAACGCAACACGGTACCGCAAAAAGAGTATTGAATCCGCTTTATTTAACCTGGCGTATGTGGTAGTGGGGTTCTACGTCCCTTGCCATTCACCGTAAATGCCTCTAAAAATACGTGTTTATGTGTTTGCGAGTCGATATTATGTTTGTTTCGTGCACATAACCATTTCGAGAATTGTATTCTGTTTGACAAGACTCTACGTTGAAGTTTTCAAGGCCCGCTTTCAGACTTCCACAAACAGGATTTTATTTTATAACCTAACCTCCTACCCCCCCCCCCCGCAAAAAAAAATAATGGGGGATAATCTATTATCCGCTCTTGGTAGTTCTGTCGGGCGATCTTATACAACTGTTCCGGTAAAAGCCCTTAATGATTTGGCATTTTTACACCAACACAATGTATAACATTGCAGTTTACAATAATTTAAAATTCTGCTATGTATGTGCTTTCCCACGGGTATCTGTTACGGTTATCTTAAATATAGATCAGGTAAATAAATATTCGGAAGGGTCAAAATTTAAAACATTACGACATATTCGACATATTTAAATGCAGGTATAGCCTCAATGCAACAAAAATCTTTCGCACTGACCATCTGCAAATATTTATAAATGCTCTATGCATTTTTATAAATTATTATTAAAAAAAACACTTACCAAAGATTTAAAGTAGGATTTTCTACATTCTGTGATGTACGTCCTAAAGTTTATCACAAAGTCTGAAGTACATTACTTTATCTTTGTGTGCACGGAAAATTCATTGTAGCCGGGGTGTAATGTAATGTATTACAAAATTGTTTATTTGCTAACTGTTTAAGTTAAGTATCTATCGATCTGTCGCTTAAAGGAATTAAATTTGTCTGTAGTTACGCAAGGATACATTTTTTATTTCCATATACCTGCATGTTTATCTGTGCATTAGTTGTGGGAAACTGGAATGCATATTGTGTTGATAAGGTACATATATATTGAAATTTGTTCTTAGCGCTGTTTAATTTAGTCTAATTCCATCTTAAAATTCTATCTTAATTGTTCCAGACCTGTTATTTTATTCATGCGATTTATAAACAGCCTAACCAATTAAAACTGTATTTTTATTAGGTTGTATTTAAATCGAATTGTTACTACATGTTTATTTGTCACCTAAAATTGCGTAAAATCTTAATATAATGAAAATTATACACCTATATAAAGGGGGAGATAAATCAAACATAAACATCAATTAATGAATCATTAACAGACAGAACAAGGGGCCTCAGTAGCCGAGTGGTTAACGTAGATCATGGACAGTCTATACTAAGTATAATACTTTGTATAGATAGTCCCTGCGTAGATCGTCTACTATTGATCACGTGGTCTGTCGGCACTGAGGTTGCGGGTTCAAGTCTCAATGCGGGCAGGGTGTACTCGACGCAAATCTTAATTGACAAGGATTGCCATTTTTCCTACCGAAGGTCGGGGTACTCCGGCTTCGTCCCCAATAAAAAGTGGACGCCATGATATAGCTGAAAAGTTGCTGGACGTGGCGTTAAACACCATTCAAACAACAAATGCAATATAAGACAGAACAACATATCACCACGAAATACGTTTGTTAAATTTAAATAAATACATTTTGCGAGAATACTGACTTTTGATTGGCTGGAAAATATTTTCTATCAGAGGATGGAAAACAAATTTGATCGTCATGGAGACACGCGCCATTTGACGTCATATATTACTCCACGGGAAACTAACAGTTTTTGTGTTGATCTCTTTTAAAAAAAATATCCAGTTACAAAAATAAAATTTTTGAGTGTATTCTATTGTTTGAATTTATTTATAAGGATTAACTACAAAAAATATTTTCTCCATCGAAGGATAACAAAATTTCCGTTGTGCACATTTAATATAATCCGCTACGCGGATTATACAATGTGCAAAACGGAAATTTTGTTATCCTTCGATGGAGAAAATATTTTTTGTAGTTAATCCTTAAATATTATTTTCTTGCATGACAACAAGTTATAAGAACTTAGGTAACTCTTCATGGCAGTAGGTAAAACAACATATAAATGCAATACATATTGATAAAATGAGAATGGAGAAGAAGAAAACAAGGAAAAAACGACAGTAACCGTGTTATGCAGAATGAATGATAGAAGGATCAACAACAGTAAATGCTCAGGCTCTGGTTCATTATTAGCTTTTAGAGGTAGAGTCCGTACCAAAATGAAAGGGACAGGGGCAAACTTTGGTACAGAATTTCAGATTTAGACAGAGGTACGTAGTATTCTCGTATGAGGATATCTCTTTACTTTTTCGGACATCGGTAGCCCAGTTATCTACTCTTCATCAAGGGGTCTCGGTGGCTGAGTGGTTATGAAGATTCTGTGTTCGAGTCTCACTGCGCGTCACAGTGAGCTCGACTCCAATCTTAATTGACAAGATTTGCTAGTTTTGCTACTGAAGGCTGGAGTTTTTTTCCGGGTATTCCGGCTTCATCCCCCTGGTTCGAGTCTTACTGCGTACAGGGTACACGACTCCAATATTCAATGATTAAGATTGCCACTAAGATTGGAGGTATTGCCTAGCTGTTGGCATTACTTTTTTCCCAGAAAAATTCTAGACGCTATATCTGAAAACATTTTCTGAAGTTGGAGTAAACCACAATCAAAATTAACAAACATACCGACTTTTGTGCATTCAAGTTACCCTTGTGAGTAATGCCATACTTTCAACAATAAACAAAAAAAGAGTGTTAAAATAAAAACAGGGAATTTCAACCATCATCACAGAAATAATCAATATATAACGAGACTTGTTTTGGAAATTATAGTGGCCAATCAGTGGACTAAGAGAGATGAGTCAAACATAACATGCAGTACGGCACAAATCAACTCTTAACTTATAGGACTTACACGAAGATTAAAACTGAAGAAAGAAATGAAAAAAATAAAAAACTAAACAATAAACTTGTACCATTTTAATGGTTTTTTCTGAAATAAAAGATTTGTTTTAATTTTGTTGTTATATTCTGATTATATACATGTATTAGTTTGTTATCCATCGGTCTCCATATCAGAGTCACAGATAGTGATCTCCTGTCCTTGTATTAGATACGAAGACTTCACAGGAGTCCATAAATCAAGAAAACCTTAGTGTACCACTTAACCTCTATCGAAACTCCTGACCACTGTTTTGACAGCAAAAATACAGTGACACTGCTAATCCAGAAGTGTCATTAATGATATGAAGATACAAAAACATTTAAAAGACTGATAGACATCTGGACCTAATGTACCAGCCTTAAAACATTTGTGCTCCTTTCCTTGCCGACCTGTTTTTCTATACTCTTATGAAGCATAGTTCCTAGAAGACCAGCTGAAGAAGAAGAAATCACTGACCCAGACCTTTAATTTCACATTCTGCTATTTTAATGATGTCTTATCACTGAACTATGCGATGTTCGTGACTATTTTCATTTAAAATACCCTTTCACTTAATTAGATCGGCATATTACTTAGACCTACTTCTAGGAATAGACTTGGAAAAACTACAAACATATTCTACGACAAATATGATGACTTCAACTTTTCAATTGTTAACTTCCCGTTCATCGAATGAATGCAAAATCCCAGCAGCTCCGGCTTATGGTGTACATTTTACAACTTATACTTTCTGCGATAGATATTTCCGATTCTGCTGCTTACTATTAAGCTACCTAGGTTTATGTTATCCCTTCAGAAGTTTAATGGTCGACAACATGACCTAATTGTACGGAAGATGGGGATCACCTGAGTGCATCAATGGTTTGTGTTACTTACTTATTATTTTGTGTGTTTTCGGTGTTTTGTTTAGTGTTGTATATGTTTGTCTGAATCCGAATTTTTAATCGTTCCTCGACTTCAGCTCCTGTTGTTGGGTGAGTTTCTTTGCTATTTTTTTATACATACCGTGCAATATGTATGTGTGGTCCATTTACTCTACTTTTACCTGCCTGCATTCCTGTGGCAATCAGAATTTCCATCCGGTTACAAGCGCCTACATTTCAATGCGTATTTCACAATATCGCTGAAATACTGTTCAATACACAAATTAAATTTTAAGAATATTTCAATAACTCTGCTAAAAAAAATCGCTGGGTTCCAAGTACTCGACCTGCAGAGCAGCTCAACACGTCCACAAGAGGAATTTAAGATAGTGGAGACCCTATCGTTGTCAGGTCATAATACAATAAGCCTTAGGGTGACGTGTTTGGAGAGTGTCACGCGCCTTACACGATAAAGACCCCTTCTGTAGGTTTCGAAAAAGCGTAGGCTCATTATAGGCTACAAAATGCCAATTCTCTGCACCTACCCATACTCCAAACTTTTCTTGAGGCAGTCAAGATTCTGTTCCATATGTCCCATTCCTTTTTGTCGTTGTTTATTGTTTGTTAACTTGTTCTTGTCATGAATTTTGCTGTAATACTTCTCGCTAAACGTAAAGCAAACATCCAATCAATCAATCGAACAGGGAGAGTTCCCAGTGCCCTACCCACGGAGCAGCTCAGTGCGTCTCCAGGTGGCGGAGACCCCCTCGTTACGTAGTATGTGACGTGTTTAGAGACTTGAACGATAAGGACCACTTTTGTCAATTTCGAAAAAGAAGGCTCCTTATAGCCGCTAAAAAGGCAAAATTTTCCGCCACTACCTAATACTCTATAGTATCCAGTGGCAGTAAAAATTGTGTTTCCTCTGTCCCATCCCTTTCTCCGTTAATGTATTGTTTGTTAACACGTTCTCGTCCTGAATATAGCTGAAATACTGCTCGATGAACGTTAAACAAACATTACATCAATCAACAATTAAACTTACTACATTTCTTTTAAAACTATATAAATTTATGAAGTTGTATGTCATTTATAAAGCAAACAAGATAGTTGTTCAAAATGTTATTACTGTTTTAATCTCTCTTCATTGTACGAATAACATCTCAGACATAAACAAACAAACTCATCAATCTTAACGTCTGACCAAGGAAATAAAGCTGTAAGCATGGAAATACAACAATCCTCTAAAGTCAAGCATCATACTTATCTTCCAAACAAGCCCATAGGAAATAGTCAAGCATCATTCAAACCGCCTGACCAAGGGCCTGGAAATAAAACACTCCTACAATTCAAGCATCATTCTTACCGTCCGACAAAGGGCATAGGAAATGAATCACTACCCCAAGTCAAGCATCGTACATACAATTTGACAAAGGGCCTATGAAATAAAAAACTCCCCTAAGTCAAGAATCATTCTTTCCGACCGAATTATGGCTTAGGAAATAAAACACTCCCGGAGTCAAGCATCATTCTTGCCGTCCGCAACATGGCCTAGGAAATTAAACCCTTCCCCTAGTCAAGCATCCAAGTGACATAACAACAATTTTTTTTTCGAAAGTGTACACATAGTTATTTTATTATACCAGAGAATGTCTTTATAGGAATTTAAAATACATTAATTTTATCTCGTTTTACAATATATATGATAATTAAATTGTTTATTGTTTACTATTTATAGAATTTGCTCATTTTGGTTTATGTGATCTTGTTGTTAAATATGTTAATTTATACTCCTTCCTCGAATGAATCTCTCACAATGTCTTTCTGGTCCGGGTCATCGCACGTGGTAAATTGAACCCATGCGTCTACGACATCTTGAAGTGGCACCGTACCTTCATCATTTGGCTGCATCAGTTCAAAGTTGTGTCGAACCAGGTTTTCGTTATCGTGTCCAAACGCTTTGAAAGCAATAATAAGTTCCTCAACCGATATTTCTCGATCGTCGTTTGTGTCGAAAACGTTGAATAACGAACTGAAACAAGTTGTCATCTTTTGGACGAACTCGTCCTTATCATTTTCATATTCCGCACCCAATCTCTCTAAAAACTGCTCTAAGGTAACGCTGGCGTCTTTTGACTGGAGGATATAGGTTGTCCACCATTTATCAACATCAGATTTAATTTCCTGTACTTCCTCTTCCTGAATATCATTTAGTTCGACAAATTTATTTCGGCATTCTTCTACATCTGCAAATGAGATGTCACCATCGTGGTTCACATCGAGAGACCTGTACCAAAGGGTCCACTTTTCGTTTAAATAGTCCATTTTTCTATAAAGATAAGAATGTATTAAAATATTAAGAGTTTAAGATATAACATTAGGCTGAACAGAGCCTGGACTATTTTATTTAAATGGCGATTTCCATATACTAGTATGACAGAGATATGTATGGTACCACACCAACAAAAAATCTGTATAGAACTAAGTGCAAAAGTTGTGTTTGAAAGTTGTTTAACGTCACTTTCAGCAATTTTTGGCGTTCAGTTTTTATATAGGGAAGTAAGCAGAATACCCGGAGAAAACCCCCGATCTTTGGTAGTAAAACTGGCAATCATGTCAATTAAGATTGGATTCGAGCGCACCCTAGTGAAGTGAGTCTCACCGACTCTCAGACAACGTGATAAAGACGCAGTACCATTACCACTCGGTTACTGAGATCTCAGTTAAGAAATTTGACTTGTTTCTGACCTAAACCATCACAGCAGCTTCTCACTGCTTTTCACCCCGAGCTATTCGGCCTACACGGTACAAGCTACGACTTTGTGAAAAAATTGGAAGGAGAACTTTAAAGCCAATTCAATTCAAATGGGGGTTATGACTTAAATTATGATGCATTTCATGTCGAAAGATGTTCTTCTAGAAAGGGGGCGTGCCTAAAATAGTACACAAGACTAGTTATTAATTTACACAAAAATTAAAAAAACGTCGTACTCCACTTATTTTTAACGTAGACTCAGAACCTCTGACAGGAGGATTTATTTCATATCTAAAAGATGTTCCTATAAGGGGGTGCTCGACATAGAATTCAACAATTATTTAAATCAAAGTAAAAAGACATCGTAATCCACTTTTGTCATTTTAAGGTGAAACGAGAAGAAGGGTTGTTGAAGACAAAAGAGGTCTATGATCTACAACCTCTGCAATCAAAGTATATACGTAAAAAGCAATATGCACGAGAACATGAGAAACAAAAAACAGTAAAAGTTGGACTCAGCTTCTAAGGTGGCGAGAAAATTAACGTGTTATTTTAACTGGGCACCAATCGTAGCAACTCAATCAGGGAAAAAAACATTATGCAACACGACTATTGCCACTTGTGACATAGCCCCTAAGTAGCATATCTATGCTCTGCAATACAGTTATGAAAAAAATAATAATTCAAAGCTTCCTGTTTCTCCATTGTGTCGTACTTACCGAGGTATCGTGTGATAGACGCCAACCTGGTTTTAAGTGACTCGTACGAGAACTTAAATTTATCAGCACTATCATATGACGTCATTGTACTGTTAAATTTAGATTTGCTATCTATATATGGCTGTTGCATATATGCACTTCCTGAAAGGACTTAATCCATACTAATCTCAATTGCCTTTTGGGGATCGTCGAAATAACATAAAATTGCTGCTATTTTCAGAATTTTTAGTAAAAGAATATGCTTATAAAAGATATTGTTGGATAAATGTATTTATTCATTTGTATCAACTCGAAGTCAGTCGAGTTTTATCAAGGGCTGAAGTACAAATTTTAATCTTAAGTGTGCTGTTAACGAGACGTATCTATATAGTGCATGTGTTCATGACGTCTCTTAAGTGCATGGCTTAAACAGGATAATATATTTTGTGCAAATAATATGTTTTCTATCATAGTTGATCATAGTTCTGTAGTAAAAAAGCTATCGACAGATCGCTGGATGTCAGGTTTTGACGTCATATGACCTGTACACACAAGTTACTGGAAACGCCTGCAGGTCTGTCCTATGTGGCCATTATAACTTAACCGAATTCTCTAACTATTAAATGAAAATACTTAAGAAGCAACATATATCTTTTATAGAAAAAAAGTCAATAAACAAAAAGTACAAATGACACGTTTATGAAATAATACCGCAAATATCATGTTCGTCTGCCAAATATTAAAACCACATTGGACAGCGTAACGAGGCGGGAAATATCGTCTCAGAGGGATGACACCCCATTGCAGATATTTTAGAGCTAACACTTTGTTATGGTTTATTTAAAATAAATTTTGCCTTCCAACCTAAAATTATAATTTATTTTTATCGCGTGATTTTTATACTGTTGACTTATTTTAGGATATTTTAAGAAGAAGTAATCTATGGTCAGTTGAAATCTGGATTGGAGGGAGACACCATGAATTTACCTCACTAAGTGATACTAACTCTAGTAACGCCGCCGGTAAAAAACTTGATGGTTTTACATTTTTTATTAATGAAATTGATACTCGGGAGTGCATTATAAAGAATAATATAATCGCAATAAACATTTAGAAAAAATATAAATCCGTCTGTCAAATCAAGGAGTTTCGAATTTTGTAAATATGAAAAATATGAAATTTATAAAACTATATTAACGTAAAATCCACTCCCCCCCCCCCCTTTCCACAAAAAAAAAATAAAATAAAAAATAAAACCTCGCTCAGACTAACGCGATTAAACTCGACCACATAAAATTGTGTTTATTAAGAAATCAAGAATCGTGGATAACGAGGTGCATTTGTAAAGGACATGTAAAACCTTGTTAACCAAGGAGGAGGATTTAACAAAACAGACTTACAACAACACAGAAACAAAACATTGAGTAACAAAAACTTCACTAAACCCCGGGGGTGGGTGGGTACTAGTGCTCCAGAAAGCAGACTGAGGTGAAAATCCGGTAATTATTCTTATCATATATTTAGTAAAGAAAATATGTTAGTTTTTGCATATATGATACCGATAGAGGTTGTAAATACATAGGACAAATGCCTGTAATACGGGTAGACATGGAGGTCTCAGATTTACACGGGATATGTTTAGATATTGACATATAAATATATGGTAGTCATAATCCAAATATGTGGAAAAGTGGTCAACAATAACGGAACAAATCAATGGTCATTTGTAACATAGTTATTTCTTAATGGTCAACATGATGGCGACCTTAAAATTTTCTAAGTAATAAATTCAAGCTTGCCATCGTAAAACCTCTGGTCGAGTAGCTTTGCTGTTTTCTCCGAGTATTTTGGTTTCCTATCACAATAAAAACTGGATGCCATGATATATCTTACAAACATGCTGAAAGTGGCGTTAAACATCATTTAAACAAACAAACATTTCATTTGGGCAAAGGGACCTCGTTGGCCGAGAGGTTTACATTAGTTCGTCTACTATTGATCACGTGGTCTGTCAACACTGAGATCGCGGGTTCGATTCTCACTGCAGTCAGGGTGTACTCTTAATGGACAAGGATTGACAGTTTTCCTACCGAAGGTCGAGTTTTCTCCGGTTACTCCGGCTTCCTCCCCCAATAAAAACTGGAGGCCATGATACAGATGAAAAATTGCTGAGTGGCGTTAAACTACATTCAAACAAACATTTTGGGCGAATAAATATATAGATATCAATTCCGGCAGAAGAGAGGTGTCTTAAGTGAAACCGGCAACATTTAATCTTAATTTTAAAATCAATTTTTACGGCCGTGCTGAGATTTCATCTAATGTTTTGGTGTTTGGTTGTTTGTTTGTTTGTTCGTTTTTTTTTTTTTGGCTTCAGCACGTAGCTGTTTTGACTTTTAGTTTTCTGTCCCAAGCCTGATGTTTGTTGTTTAATTACTACAACAGAAGTTTTCCTTTGGAATTCGTGCGTTCTCTTGTTTTTCAGTTGCTTTTTTATTGGTGCATCGCCAAGATAATTATTTGATTTTCAAACACCTTTCAACTCTAAAGGTGTAACCATCGTAAATTAGATATTTTTTTCTCTCAGGTTCCCAGATAATCAAATCTACGTCTTTTATATCAACAAACCGTTTTAGTCACAACTGAGATATACATATATGCACATGCAGTATCTGCTGTCACCTATATTAATTTACCTTATACCCAATTGAAGAAGAAGAAAATTCGCACAGTTGAAACATAATTTTGCCCTGATGAAGTATCTTTTTTTTATTCGCCCCATTGAAATGCGCCCCTGTCAAGGAAATATTTTAATCAATATAATTAAACTTATTAGAACAGACATTTCACCTACCTACAAAATAAGACTCCACTGAATGATTTATCAATATTAGTTGATAATCACTATCACTCGGTCAATATTGCGGTCACCGGTTGGGACCGATGCAAAATGCAATAGGACACATACTTTTTATCCTGGCATATACATAGGACTCCAAGTTTTTTATTTTCAGCACTGATATGGACAAGTTTTTTTCATGACAATATCATCAATGAAATAAACAAAACATTGACGTTTTAATTCCAAACCAACATACTGTAATCGCACAATTTGTTTAAGAGAGGGTGCTACAGGGGGGTTCATTAACAGGTTAAAAAAAAATTTTTTTCCCAGAATAGTTAACAGTGAATTTAAAATCATGATAACAGATAACAGCAAATTACATGAGAAAAATGAAAACAGTTAGAACATCGAAAAAAAAAACAGATAACAGCAGAATCTTATTGAAGGGCAATTTGTCGAGAAAATGCAGATATTCGTAGGAAGATAGAATGAATAATCGTACCCTCGCTTTTTTAATTTAGCGAAGTTAATCAGATAAATCCCAAAACTAACTTCGGGTTATAACGGCAGTAAAATTCGGCCTGAGGAAGACTCAATTACATTAAAATAAGGAGTGAATAACATGAATTAACAGATAACAGAGAAAAAATATGTTGATTGTTGAAAAACAGTTAACAGTTGCTTTCGTTGCTTAAAAAAACAGCAGTTAACAGACGTGTAAAAATGCCCAAAACACATTAACAGAAAAGATCTTGCCCCCACCCCCTGATTAACACACATAAAATATAATGTATCGTAACCATAAAATTATTCATTAGACAGTACACCCACTTTTATATAATACATCTGATGTAAGACGGCAACTTTTTGTATTTTAAGGAGAGCTTTTTTGAAAGATGATACAATGAAATGTACCGGTCACACCCCCCCCCCTAATAATATTGACCGGTCCCCAAAGGGATAGTTGGGTTTCTGGAGTTTATACTCAGGTATTTGGCGGGAAATGCACGTGCAATGTTGTTCACTTCCTTTTCCGGTTGTTTTGTTTGGGTTGACGACTTTGTTATGAATGGGCAACCGTATGTTGCAGTTCCTAAATATCCGCCCAGAGATAGAGAGAGCAGAAGAGACAGGTACAGGAGGTTAAGATACAGAGGCAAAGATGTGTCAAACGTCACAAATGCTGATTTTATTCGAGGATTTGGAATGTCATCTCCAGCATGGAGAGGTTCCTCTTCAGATTCTTTGGACATGCTTGATGAAAGTAAGCAAATCTTTTATTAAAGAATAACATCTTCAGTTGTTTAGTTAGACTCAGTAATTCCTTTGTTCAAATTGTAACGGTCTGCTTATGCACCAGATGTTGGACATTAAATCTGTGTTGTCGAAAGGTGACAAATGTTCAGTTCTTAAAATAGTTTATAAGTATTTGTGATCACTGAAATGTTATTAAAATAGACAAAAAGACAGATAATAACCTATAATGACGATGATGACAGTGGCAGGTCCAGGATTTGTCATAAACTGGTAAGTTGGGGGGGGGGGAATCTTTCACAGGTTTTAACAGTCACAGCTCCTTCATTGCCCCATAGGCTGGATATTATTTATGGTGCATCTGCCCCATGGAAAAGGGGAGGGGGCTTCTAAATTTCTAAATCGGCCACTAATATAGTGATAGAATTTCCTATTCAGAAGAATACTACATGTACCTGTCACAAGTTTCAATGACAATTAAGCCATTTTGTTGCACATTGTATTCATTTACTATCTGCATTTTTGAAATAAAAATCTTTCTGTCAGGAATGTAACTGTTCAGACTTTATAATTGAATTTAGTATTTTAAGAGTTTTCTCCCTTTGACTTAAAGGTATGACATTATTATATAGTAGTGATGCACGGTTTGTTTAAGTAACCACTGAAGAATTACCTAAGAAATGTATAATTATAGGATAATCAATTGCTCAGAGTGAAACTGAAAATTTGGTAATAAACAAGTTCTTAGTTGGCTAAAGCTATTGGGACAGTCAAGTCTAAAATTGTTACTGAGTTTCCTTGATTCCTTTATTTTCACTTTGATCTTGGATTTTTTTACTGAATCTCATGCATTTTAATCAGCAAAACCTAGCAATTTGTGTATTGGGTAAAAATACTCTGGTGTATACTAGTTTAAAATCAGTGGTAACAATAAATACAACTGCTTATTTTTAACAAAAGGGAAGAAAGAAAGGAAAGTTAGCCTGGTGCAATGGAAAATATTCAAATGGTGTTCTGTGTAAAATGTTCACTATACGTTTTAACCAGAAGTTGTAAAAATAAAGGTATTTAGCACTGAACTGAGAGCCTGCCAGGCATGCTGTCTATTATAACATCAGTCGAGTATCATGTTGTGGGACTTGAATACTATGATATATGGCTGGTTTATGAATATATTCAGCATGCCCATTCACGTACTGCAGTACGCAAATCACGTAGAAAAAGTAATTTGAACGTACAAAATGCAAGACCAATACGTGCGTGCACGCATAAGTTCGAAAAATTAAAGTTGTAAACATTACAACGTCCTACTTATTGAATTGAAGGTCCAATTGTTAAATCGATTCGCATTGGTTGATTTAAGCAATTTAATCCAACCAAAGCGATGCTTCTTTTACCCTCTCATTGACTGTCATTGACTATGATTCCGCGATTTTGATTGGCCGATTTCTAAAATTTAATCCGATCGGCAGAAGCGCTTTAAAAAGTACTAACTTTGTTTGACCTTCACGCTGCTGAGTATTAATATGCAGCGAACCTTAACCCAATTTAGGGTTAAGAGAAAAAACACTGAGCCGGACGCCGATATAAATAATAATAATGATCGAGGAACCAATAATTTGAAGTCGGAGGCTAAGGAACCGACAGAGACTGTTGCTGAAAAAACAAACGACCCAACAAGTTTTAGAAAAATTAATGAGATGAAAAAACACACATAAAAATATGTACCCCCAAAATTTTCACTGTACCCCTAAATTGTTAGGCCAAAGGGTACATGAATCCACAACTAAAAAAAGTGGTGGGCATGCTGATATTAAAAAAAAAAATAAAACATAGTTTTTGTCATTACATGTATGATATTTTGATTGTTATGTCTGAAAATTGTTGGGTTGCAAGTTCCCTAGAAGTTCCTTTTATTTACTAATTGTTACAGTGAGTTATTAATTAATAATAAATAATTGTCAAAAAATAACAAGGGTAAAGTTAGTTTACTTGTCACAAGCACATCTATTAATTCCATGATACTTGCAACTCAATCTCGTAATCCTTTTTTTCTTACAAAATATAAGCTTGAGACAATATTATGGCCAAGTTGTTATTACAGAAGCCTACTTTTTCCAGATCAGGGATCGACATTAACTGTAAAACCTACTTGTCCATTCGGACAAGTAACAGTCAGGTTTTACTTGTCCGAAAGTACAAAGTACTTGTCCGAATTAAACAACCCATTTTGGTGACTGGAAGTGGTGTGGATGTCACAAATTAATGCATTACTTTGTTAACTGTTTTGCCATATTTCAATTTTGACTCAACTGCATCGAAATTCGACTTTTATATTAATTTTTTTCTGAACCTGACACTGACAAGTGGCACGAAATGTCAATTAAGATGACACTACGTACGTATTTAAAATTATAAATTGTTGGCCAAATTTAACAAGTTATGAAAATTTTATGACAGAAATCGAACTTCTTTCCATTTATTTGTATCAATAAAACGACAATTAATTCATTCATTTCATTATTTTATTGAAATAAATTGTTTTAGTCTAAAACATCCGACAGTTGTATCGTAGTTATTTTAGAACATTTTTCCAGAAAGGCCGATATAAAATTAGCATCAACGATTTCATTGGATGATTATTTATAATAAGTAAGAAACGGGATTTCATTGGTTATTGTTAAGTGACGCGTGTTTATATTTAGAAAAGGGGAATTTTGGTCGCAATGCAGGGTTTTATTTTTAACACAATTAATGCGAGAATCGCCGCTTAAAGGACTTTTAAAAAATTTACGATTGTTCTAGATAAATTTGATTTTATTTTCACTTGTCCGATCGGGCAACTGAAACAAGCTTTTTACTTGTCCGAATTGTATTTTTACTTGTCCCGGACAATCGGACTACCGTTAATGTCGATCCCTGCAGATTTATAAATCACCACCTTTAATACAATACATATATTAATTACAGAATATAACTAAAACTGTTTTTAAATAATGCAAAATAATATTTTCCCAAATTTATTGCTTTTAATTTCCCCCACCATACAAATTTCCCAATTTGTATGGTGGGGGATTCATTTAATCTGAATGCTAAAATCATTCCTGCACTTCCTTCCCCTATAGTTCTGACACACTGGGAGCCCTTATCCTAAAGAGAATCATTCCTGCACTTCTGCCTACAGTTCTGACGCCCTGGGCCTGGGAGCTGTTATCCTTAATAGAATCACCCCAGCACTTCTCCCTATAGCTCTGACCTACTGGGAGCCCTTATCCTAAATAGAATCATCCCTGCACTTCTGCCCATAGATCTGACCCACTTAAAGCCCTTATCCTGAAGACCATCATCCCTGCACTTTTCCATATAGTTCTGACCCACTGGGAGCCCTTATCCTCAAAAGATATATACTTTTTGATGAAAAAGTCTGTTGCAGAAATGACAGCAAGGAGTTCATGCAAGCCAAGGAATTCAACTTTTTTGCAACCACACAAAAGATAATGGGGATTTGAAGTTGCTTAATTGTTTATGCAAAATTAACTTGGAATTTGATACATATTTTGAGATTGTGTTGATAGTAAACAACTTGACCCTCGTTTTGTTGATTTACACTCAGAAGTGATTGAAAAAACATATTACAATATCTTTTCCAGATGTCGGTTAATAAGATGTTTTTTATTGTTATGTAAACATCCATCTGAGCCTGATAAATTTCTAATTGTTGTTTAGTATATAGTACTAAACATACACATGTATAAAAGGGAGATAAACCAATCTGATCATTAAAGTCTGAGCAACTTGCCACAAAAAAATTGGGTACAGGAAGGACAATTACAAGTGCATAAAACAATGGGCTGGGAAAAGTTGAATAACAGGTTTGCTGGGAGGTGGTTGAACCACATAAACATTTAAGTACTAGCTAATTGTTCAAGATGTGGCAGAATCATTTTTGATTTTAGATTGTTATTCTGCATTTCAAATTTCAAATTCTTTATTAATGATAAGCCAGATTTAGGCGTGCATCATATTAACAAACACATTAATAAACACAAGACTAATTTACAAAATACAAAAGACAAAGTGACTAGATAATGTTTTTAACAAGGCATAAATATATACATAAATACATAATATGATATTATGTGAATATTAATAATTAACAGTCATTGACAGTACTTGAGTAATACCCACTCTACTTTAATTTTCTTTTCTGATAACATTAGCTTTTTTATGTACTTACAGATTGATTTTATAAAAGTGGGATTTTTAGGATTAAGAACTTCCCTTATGAGATCTGATTCATTCATTCTATTATCAATCAAATTTAAAAATGTTTCCTGTCTCAATGTATTATATTTTGGACATTTTAAAATAAAATGGTGTTCGTTGTCTATTTCAGTTTTACAGAACTTACAAAATCGTCTTTCACTGGATATTTTATTATAGCGACCAACCTCTATTTCTAAAGAATGAGCACTGATTCTAATTTTGGTCAACTCTGCTCTTAATGATTTAGAGACGGGAAGTTGGAGATATTTTTGTAATTCAAAACTATTTACATCATAGATGGTAGAATAAAAGAAAAGTTTTCCTTGTTTCTTATGTTTAATATTTTCTAAACTGATTTTTAATTTACTTGTATAAAATTCTTTGAGTTTTTGTTTAACTATTTTATCTGATATATCTTGAGATGTAATATCAAGTTTTTTCTTTAGAAGTTCAACAGTTTTGCAAATTGATGATTTCAGCTTTTTATTTTCTATAAATGCAGATCTCAGAAGGGAATTGCTCCCGTCACCTTTTATCTCTAATTCTAATAATCTATTGTAATAACGAAACATTAAGGAATAAGCTTTAAAAGAAACTGGACAAACACCCAATTCACCGTGTACTGCTAGATTTGAGGCTTTACTGTGTACCCCAAGAATATTTTTTAGTATCATGTTTTGAACTTTTTCAAAAGGTAAATTATCTAGATTTTCTAGATTAGTATGGAAGTCACTTATCCATACTTCAGATCCATAAGTAATAATTGGTGAGATTATACTATCATAAAGTTTTAACCAAATTTTTGGAGAAAAGTAATCACTTTGGATAAGTTTACATTTAAGAGCATAAAAAGCTTTGCGTGCCCTGTTAGATAGATGTTCTCCAGCTGATTTCAAGGACCCATTGTTTTTCATAATGACACCAAGGTATTTATATTCTTTAACTATCTCTAATTCTTGGTTATTAAGGTAAAAACCCATTGTTGTGGGGACAATTTCTCTTTTGGAAAAAAAATTCAGATGTCCAATAGTTCCACTTTCGATTTTTATCATAATTTTCCAAAAGACTTGTTATTATATTTCCAAATCAGTTAATTAAAGCACAGGCAAGATCTCAATTACAGCATGTTTAAAAATGACAAATCGGTTTAAATCTTCCAATAATGAAAATAAAGTTTTTACCCCTAAAGCATTTTCATAAGGTAATAATATCTGAAAATATTTAAGGGAATTATTGAAAAGTCCAGGGAAGGCTGTCCCCTGCTGGTCTGCTTGGACACATAATATATGTTGGTAAGTATGCATAAATTTATTGCAAACTCTACCGTTTAATTTTAATACCATACATATAACAACACAGATAGGCAGAAACATTTTGCACAAATAAAAAAAACTACACCTGCACATGTACAATACAGAACTACATAAGATACGCTTTGTCCAAAGACATGCTGGTATACGTCACGTAAATACCAAAATATGAAACAAAGCCAAAGGATAACAAAAATACTAAACTACTACACTGCACATAGATGTACTTTTAAGTTATTAAATCGTCTTTTCTTTCAGACTACCAAAATATTAATTTAATTCTAAATACTAAAATATATTTTAGAGCTTGTTTGATTAAATGGTATTTAACACCATTTTTAGGAAGCTGGAGAACCCTAATAAAATCCCTGACCTTCAGTTGTTAAACTGGCAATCTCTGTCAATAAAAATTGGTGTTGAGTACACCCTGCATGCAGTAAGACCCAAACCTACAACCTTAGTGTTGACAAACAATGTGAACAAGTTAGGTGACTAACTATCTGAACAATACAGGTCTAGATTTAACACACTCCCAAGTTCCCAACCAACAAGTTGGCCAGATTATTTTTTCCTCATTTATTACAGATTTTTGGAAGGGTTGAACGAAGTGCAAACCTGGGTCATAGTATGGTTAAGTCGGGCAGGTGGGGAAAATAGGGTATATATTTTGTGTAATCAAACTCTCCTACAGTTTTCAACCCAGATCTCTGAAATTTCACAGAAAGATTGCATATGTTTTGAAGTTGTGCACCTGCTATTATGGTAGTGTTCCAGGATGTTTTTTCCTTTATTGTCCAATTTGGGAACTTAGTTATTTTTCAGAATAATTTGCAGAAGACGGTAATTATTTTGTGTAATCAACTCCTACAGTTTTCAACCCAGATCTATGAAACTTCACAGAAAGATTGCAGATGTATTGAAGTTGTGCATCTGCTATTATGGAAGTGTTCCAGGTATTTTTTTCCTAATTTTCCAATTTGGGGACTTATGCATTTTTCAGAACATTTGCAGAAGACTGTAGTACCTATTTTGTGTACCGTAATCAACTCCTCCTACATTTTTTTTACACATTCCCAAAACCTTCTTCCAACAAATTGTAAACCATTTCCTATTTATTAGGGCACTTGCTTTGCAACCTGGCCATTTCAGACTTTTGGGATTTTAAAAATATATTTCTGTCACAGTTGATTTTACACATCTGGCTTTCAGTTGTTCGAGTGCTTGAATTTTTGAGTGCTATCTATTACTGTAAAGCACTTTTATGACCTCCAGTCTCAACTTTTGCATCAGTTTCAACAACATGTATGGAGGCTGCCACTTTTTTAGTGTAACATACAAGAGTTTAAGTGCTTTTGAGGCATCCCAGTCCAACCAGTAATTCAGGTCCCTGATTCATTGGAATATGTCCCCTATTTAATACTAGGAGTGGTAAACGTAACTTTAACAAAGGTGGTGTTCCACGTTATAGTAAATTGACAGACTACTTTTTAAAACACATATTCAAAACTATGCAACACACCAACTAATATCATGACTTTATTTATTTATTTATTTATTTATTTATTTATTTATTTTAATATCACTTTAGCCAAATATAAATCCGTATTTCCTTCCACCAGTCAACTGCTTTGTGAGGTTATGCAATTAAAAAACTGTAACAATTTAAGTACTTTGAGGTAATTATTTCCCTTTCAATACGATTATTTCCAAAGTGAAAGAAGTAACTGAGCATGCGTGATAACGCTACGTGCAAAACGTAAGATTTACGATTGCTGTTTTACGTGCAAAACTGCGATTATTTTCGAGAATACAATCAATCGTAGACGTAAACCTGAAGTTACGACTATCTTATCTTTACACGTAAGTGTAAATTACGATTTTTTGAGAATATGGCTGATGATTTTTAAGGCTATATTACGCCATTACGATTTTTACTATATTCCTTACGATTTTTCGAAAATCAGGATTTTTGTCATTTTCGTTCCGTCATTTTTAGTTTGACTCTGTGTATTATCTTTACATTGCCATTTCCGCTTCCTATTATATGAAACAAATATGTTAACTTTCCTGTCGATGTTGTTTATTTGAAATTTTGTGTTTAAATTGAAGCTTCAGGGACAAGTTTAAAATATACATCTTTAAACCAGAAGTCAATACATTGAATTTGATGTATCCGTTAGGTTATTATTTGTTTAGAATTAAAGACAACAAAAATATGCAGTTTCTACAATATATCTGGCTATATAACAACCTTTTTAACACTTAATTATATGCTTTACTATTTTTCACCTCAAATTACGATTTTTTGGGGAGTGCCTTACTATTTTTGCCTGAAATGGGTAGGCAAGTCTGTTTTTATGTTAGGCTTTAGTAAGTTTACTATTGTATTATTTAGTGTCAGGCTCATCATAAATGCATTATGTTGGGATATTTTTAGCTAGTTTTACATTCAAAATTCAAAACGTTTTAAGTTCAATCAAAATATTAGAAGTAAACTACATGTACATTTACCTGTACAAAATCTAATGGATTTGTGACTGAATTAGTATGAACTTTTGATAAACAATCCTTATTTTAATGCTAATTGAACTATGAGGAAATATACTGACTAGCTGGAATGTTAAAAGTATTGTCCTTTTAAACAACATTGTGTACTTAAATTGAAACTTAGCAGGATTGAAGTATATTGTAGGTCCTTTACTAGTACATGTACTCCTCATTCTGTGATGATGTGACTTACATTTGTACTTTGTCAAAAATATAATAAATCTTTTAGACATTTGTGATTCCAGGTTCTATATAAATATAAGTACAAAGACCGTCCTAAACCAACTTCAGGTTCTAAATAAATATAAGTACAAACACCCACCTTCCAACTGAGGGGGCTACCATTTCTAAAAAACAGAAAATCAAATGCATTATTACTTAGTGTTTTCATCACATGTTGTCCAGGTAAGTAATGACAGGCTCCTTGGAGCCCCTTGTTCTAGAATATCACTGTTTGTTTGGTGTAAAATTATGACTCATTATACAGAATGTAAACACTGCACACTAAACAATAAGTCAGTATCTAAGTGCAGAGTGTACATATATGAAACTATAGATAGGGAACAACAGTAATTTACTTGCAATAAGAAATTCTTTAAGGATTGATGTCATGTGCTTGTAGTTGAGAAGACACAGATTAAACGTCTTAGACAGAAAACATACAACACAGATGTATCCTATCATTGCTTAATGGTTTATCTCTGTTGCCAAGAAAGTGTACAATAAGTGCATTGTTTTGGGTACTAGTATAATCTCTTGGGTGTCTTTAAGATGGTATTTTGTAGTTTGTCTGCAGTTATATACATGTATGCTTCAAAGATTTGTGAGTACCTGCGAAGAAGAGAGGGGTATACCGTTTTACCCTTGTCTTTTCTTCCGTATCGTCGGTAACAAAAATTGCCGTCTGTTTTCTAACCAACTATACCGCAAGTCCGGGGTTTTCTCCGGGTACTCCGGCTTCCTCCCCCAATAAAAACTGGACGCCATGATATAGCTGAAAAATTGCTGCAAGTGGCATTAAACACCATCAAACAAACAATCTAACCATTTATACTAGAAAGATGCAGAAGCCTGATATTTTGCATATTACTTTATCCTATAGTAAGATATGGTGTATAGCAATTTTATGTTTCTTGGTTATCTACTTCCTGTTTACCAAAATACTGAGATTTTTACACATAGTTGTGAAAGTGGGGGTATCAATAGTGAGTATTAACTCCCAGTCCACACTTGTTATTTTTTTTTTTGGTTGGTGATAAAAGGTACATGACTCTGTTAGGTGTCACCTGACCTTGACCTGGATTTTACTGCCAAGTGACAGTTAAAGTTTTTAGAGTCAGTAGGTCAGGTGATGGATGTTCTCATGCAGGAAGACAAAAATGTATTTAGGTTGCTACATGACAGTCTTCGAGGTGTCACTTGACCTTGACCTTTGTCAGTGATGGCATCAGTAGTATGTAACTTAAATATGATTCCATATAATGCTACATAAAATATTTTTTTCTTTACTGATGTGAAGGAATTTTTCTGTGTTCACACTGATCTCCTATGAAGTCTTTCCTTTCTTTAGGGACCTACCATTTAACTTGCGAGGGGGGGGGGGGGGCCTTCGTTTTTTCCTAAAAAAAATATTTAGAAAATGATTTTTGATGAAAAAAATATTTTGGAAGCAGAGGGTAAGAAAAAAAAAATTCTGAAGAAGGATTTCTGCTATATAAAATATTGGTAATAATGAAAAAAAAAAAATTCTGTAGCGACACCTTCAAAAAAAAAAAAAATTTTTCCGCGGAAAAATATTTTCTGACCAAAACAAAAAACCAAGGCCCCCCCCCCCCTTCAAGTTAAATGGTCTGTCCCTTAGCATTTCCTGGAACATAACAATGAGTACCAGTATCTTGATGGATGTTTAATATAGGCAGATTTAAAAAAAAAAAGACTGGAATTAATATTTTTGAGGAAATTTTCAGTTTTTACAATATAACTTGACTGACATGGTAAATTGCATAAATGATCAGCAAGACAATGCCTACAAAACACATAGTTGGTCCAAATGTGTCAGTCCTCTCTTTATAGAAGGAGTTAATGCCCTTCAATTACAAATTTTAATGAAATTTTAAGTTTTTGCAACAAGTAGAGAGTGAAACTGTAAATTGCGAAAATGATCAGCAATGCAAGTCCTTGAAGTCCTACATTTTACTTATAGGTGTGAAATTGACTCCCTACAGTAGTTATTTCCATTTAAGAATGATTTTTTTTTGTCTCGCTTGCAATGATAGTCGCTGGAAGCAAGACAGATATATGGGAATCGGAATCCATTGGCCGCTGCATGAGCTCTATGTACTAGTAAGCTTTAGGCCTAGGTTCATCAAATTTGGTCCATTGGTATCTTATTATGAGTAATTGCCAGTCAGTCACCTGTCACCTGACCTTGACCTCAATTTCACAGTCCATCTCCTCTGTAACCATGCATGGTAGGATTACAATATTTGGTATATGGGTTGCTGATGAATAGTACATGGCTGTCTGGTATGTGTCACCTGACCTTGACCTCAATTTCAAGGTCCAGCGACTACGCATAAGTTTTTAGCTCACCTGACCCAGGGTCAGGTAAGCTATTGTTATCACTTTGCGTCTGTTGGCGTCTGTAAACTTTTTACATTTTAATCTTCTTCTCTGAAACCACTTGGCCAATTGGAACTAAATTTAGCCATAATGTTCATTGGATGGACCTTTACAAAGTTTGTGGTTTTTATTTGGATTGGAAAACCAATATGGCCACCATCGCAAGACTTAGTTTAACATAGGACCCTATGGGAAAAAAGTTTAAAGGGGCTTCTTCTCTGAAACCGTTTAACCATTCAAAGCAAAACTTGCTAACAACATTGTTTGATGGTCCTCTATAAAGTTTGTGTTTTTTATGACAATTGGAAATTCAAAATGACCACCAACACAGGACTTAGATTAACATAGGACCCTATCGGGAAAAGTTTTAAAGGCTTCTTCTCTGAAACCGGTTGATGAATGGAAAGAAAACTTACTAGCAATATTGTTTGGATGGTCCTCTAAAAAGTTTGTGTTTTTTATCCCAATAGGAAATTCAATATGGCCACCAATGCAGGAATGTTTACCATTGGACCCTAAGGGAAAAAAGTTTTAAATGCCTTCTTATCTGAAACCGGTTAACCAATGGCAGAGCTGCCAACCCTTACTATTTTAGCGTAAGGCTTCCGATTTTTGCTTTAAAAAATACACATTACGAATTTAGAAGAAAAACCTATGATTTTCCATTTTTGGCGTTAAAAAAAAAACTCCGGGGTTTTTACATAGTCATGACCAACATTGGTTAGAAATATCTAATTATAATGATTGTAGCATTTGTGAATGTGAACCACGTGGTTATCGATTGCGATCGTTTTAACGCTTTATTAAGGAGCCAAAATGTCAGAAAAACGATCTATTCATAAAAAACCTCCAGCAGATGGGGCCCTGCTGCCCCCAGGACCCCTGCCTTACTATTTTTCAACTTATTGGGTTGGCAGCTCTGCAATTGAATCAAAACTTACTACCAATATTGTTTGGATGGTCCTTTATAAAGTTTATGTTTTTTATGCCAATTGGAAAATCAAAATAAACGCCACCGCAGGACATGGTTTTACATTTGACCCTTTCGGAATAAGTTGTTAAAGGCTTCTTCTCTAAAACTGGTTAACTACATGTAATGGAAACAAAATTTAGTTTAATTATTATGGCAGTTTCTCTGTAACCATGCATGGTAGGATGGCAATGTTTGGTATATAAGTTGCTGATGAATAGTAGATGAATGTCTGGTAGGTGTCACCTGATCATAACCTCAATTTCACTGTCCAGTGACTACATCTAAGTTTTTGGATTAGGTCACTTTCTCTGTAATCATGCATTGTATATTTTAAATGATAACAATTTATTGCTCATGACGTACTGTTTTTCGTCACTGTTGCAGAAATGCAGGAAAGACATTTTTTTATGTCCACACTTATTAATGAAATTTTTTTTTTTTTTTTGTCCTATTACCTTAAACTAGATTTTTATGTCAATGTTTTATGTTTCTGCAAGGCTGTACTGTTAGGGTATAACAAGGAAGGACAAGGTTTGATAAGCAGCTGAAAATGGTTGAAAATGATACCCAACCCCATTTAAACCATCAAATTGATGTATATATACGTTTTCTGGAATTCTTTTGAAAAAGTAAAATGTACAAAATATGAACATGTACATGCATCTACAGTTTAAAACCAGCTTTACAGTTAACAAAATCATCGACCTTTGACCTTCATTATATTGAGTATTACATGTACATATATGTATAATTACAACAACATTGATATATAGAAAACATAATAGATGTAAAAAAAATGTCTCTTACCTGAAGAACGGAACCGCAGCTGAAACTTCATACATGTATTGATTATAGGATAGAAGTAATTACAATTTTAAAAGGAGACTGATTTATGTTATCTTATTATTATAATACGGTATTAATGTACATGTACTTTGTATGACATCAATATTCTTAACGATTGTGTGCATGTCATCAGAAATGCAAATGAATCTTGAAAGTTGGAATTTTTTTTGTAAAGTGCACTTAAAAGATTTATTTAGAACAAATTAAAAAAGAACCTGAATCTGTTCTTATGACTTGCAAGTTGCAAGGAAATGTTTCTCTCAGTAAGTGGTTTGGTCTATTATTCTTCTAAAGGAGTTACAGTATTAAGATAGCTTAAGACTATTTATCAGGTATTATAGGCATGTTCAATACCTTTTATATCAGCAATTGTTTCAAAGCACTGAAGGGCCTCAGTTTCCGAGTGGTTAAGGTAGTTGGTCTACTATTGATTACATGGTCTGTCAACGCTGAGATTGCGGGTTATAGTCTCACTGCAGGCAGGGTGTACTCAACTCCAATCTTTATTGACAAGGTTTGCCAGTTTTCCTACGGAAGGTCATGGGTTCCCTTAAGGTACTTAGGCTTCCTCCCCAATAAAAACTGGATGCCATAATATAGATAAAAATTGCTGAAGGTGGAATTAAACGTCATTCAAACAAAACAAACAATCAAAGCACAGAAATCTAATTAAAACGATACCTTCATGGTATGACAGTGTGTTTAAATATAAAATAATTAATAATGGAAATTATATATGATAATCATTTGTTTCAAGACCTAGATTTTGAACTTGCTTCTTTCTGACTATATAGTGGTAGCTTGTCTGTTTTTTCCTTGAAAAGTGAAATTGATTGATTGATGATTAACTTCCAGAAAAATAAGTTAGTTCAGAAATATTCAGGATCCATGCATGAAAACGAAACATACATTTTCATCCTGAAAAATATCTGACCACAAGACCTGTCAGTCATGTTTTGCTTTGGTTAGCCTCAAAATCATCTACATAGAAGACTATGCCCTCTGTAAATCGGGGGCATATAGACTTGGTGTTGTAAAATGTACATAGAGAATTGGTTTCCACATGATAACTTAAGAAATCATTTGAAATTTGGAGATTTTTTACCGCTTAATACAGATCAAGTTAAATTTTGGCAAATTCATGTAAGTTTCTCCATTTAGACCCCCAATAAATGGGAAAACAGCAAAATTTGAGGTTTCCACATCAGTACATGATAATGGGAAACTCTTGGCCTAATTTTGAAATTCTGAAATGTTTTTGGGACCACTAAACACAGATTAAGTTTTAATTTGACAAATTAACACATGGAGTTATGGCCCCTTTTTTGTAATTTGCTCAGGTCCTATAAACTGGCACATTCTTTTTTAATTTGATATGCCTTACAGTTAGAGATAGTCAGTTTATGAGTAGTTAAGAGTCTATTGAAATTGTTAGTATTGCATGCCATTGATCTTTCATGTTCAGATTTATAATAAGTCCATTATGAAGATTCTGTATTGGTTGTTGCAGGTGCTTGGCAGAATTTCATTTATTTGATATGATATTTAATTGCAAATCTCTTCAGAACATGCAAAAATAAATATTTTTCTAATAAAGCTTGTGTAACCCCAGATAAAAGTAAAATTTTTTGGCACCTGATATTATTTCTAAATCAATAGATGTTTAGTAGTGAGATGTTCGAGTGTATGCTGCATGCCTATTTTATGTTTATTGATTGGGGTTGAGTAATGTGATGTGTAACAGCTAAGGTCAGATTGGAATCTTGAAGGGGTTAACAAGGGGGAGAGAATTATAAGTAAATGGGGTTGGGTCATATACATGTTAATTGACAGGAAAGGGAGTAAGTGTGGGAGACAGAACAGAAAGGGACATGAGATAATTAAGTCAAAGATGGAACGAATTGAATGTTTGCCCAATGTCAAGCGAGCAATATTTCAGCAATACACTATAGGACAAGAACAAGTAACAAACAATAAATTAATGGGTAAAAAATTAAGGGCAGTCTGGAACAAATGTGACTGCACCTGCAAAGGATTAGAACATTGGGTAAGGACTAGAGTTTAGCCTTTTGTATTGATCTTCTGCAATGAGCGTACTCTTTTTGGCCAGGTTGCACGAAGTGCAAACCCTGGTTATAGTATTGTGAAGTCGGACAGGATGGCGGGCGGGGAAAATAGGGTAACTATTTTGTATCCCCTACAGTTTTCAACCCAGATGTCTGAAACTTCACAGAAAGATTGCACATGTATTGAAGTTGTGCACCTGCTATTATGGAATTGTTCCAGGGTAATTTTTCAGAACATTTGCAGAAGATATACTACATTTTTTACACAGACCTAAAACCTTCTTCCAACAAATTGTAAACCATTCCCTATTTATGAAGGCACTTTGGTTTGCAACCCTGCCATTTTGTGATTTTATGAAATCTACAACAGGGGTTTTTATCATTCAAGAAGCATGCATGGCCCTATCCAAATTTGTTCCTTGGTCAAGCGTATCACTGTTTAATCTAAAAACCTTCCAACGAGAGGGTTATATGCAATTTGGTGTTGTGCTGGGCATCTCTGTTGGTCAGTATGATCTTAGATTTACATGAAAACTGTATAAAAACATGCATGTAGATATACAATGAATATATTATTCTCCTTTATTTCTGGTGATTAGAATCCCAGCTCCTTCAATAGAGACATTGTCAGAAACCCACGCCCTTTCACGTTCTTGCTTTGCTAACACTTACCGACCGTGGGCACAATTGTAGATATTTTCTCGTTTTGGTGAATATTTAATGTCCTATTTTGATTGGTCGCTTGTATTTCTGGCGAAGCGTGACAACTAATAAAAAAGACATAACATAAATAGTTTCATTTAATAAATGTTTTATTAAATAAAACGTAGTTCCTATTGTCTATATAAATTTAATGAATATTCAAGAAAACAAGAAAATATCTACAATTATGCCCATGGTCGGTAAGATGTAGCAAAGCAAGAATGCGATCGGACATGGGTTTCCGATGATAAAATAGAGATAGATTTAAGTGAATAAAGATTTTATCCATACAATGAATAATCGTACCCTCGCTTTTTTTTTTAATCCTCCAACAAATCACAAAAATAACTTCGGATTATAATGGCAGTAAAATTCGGCTTAAAATCTCAAATGTTCTACAAATAATTTGTAAACAGACAAGTATTTATATCAAAATTATCTGTTGTTAATATCAAAAGAAATATAAATGGAACATTAAATGAAGCCAAACAATTAAATATTAAATACTAAACCCAGGGTTACCCTTTAATTCTGTAAGCATTCTTTTATTGGCAAAATTTTAAAACTGATTTCTGTATGAAACTACATAAACCATTTACAGATGTTGAAGTGGACACTTGAATTTTAAAGATTAAATCTATGATGATACTGGAGAACTAAGTTTGACAAATTTATATCTTCATGGTGTTATTGTTTTGAAAAACCTTAGCTAAAGGTCATATGTGAAAGAATGCATTAAAATATCATCTTTAAGGAAATTCAGGGTTTAACTATTATTTAGTATTTATTGTACTTATTTTTTAACATCATATTTTAATGTCACCTCTGTATGCATTGAAATGTCATTAAAATGCAGCAAGCTAAAGGTAATTAGCCGTTGGATTTTACAATAGGTCATTTATTTTGCACATATTTAGCATCTTATTTCAGTGTCAGCTTACAGAATGCATTTAAATTTCAGCAATATTTAATGTAGAATAATAGGGAAGGAAACTTCAGTGATTTATAGTACAATGCAGTTTAAAACAGTTTTTAAAATGTTTGCTAATGTAAATGAATTGTTTCTCATGTTAAACAACATGGATATTTGTGAAGTTTATTGAAAATAAATGAATTTTCGAAATTTTTGGTTACATTCCATTGTGTCAGAGGGAAAAAATTGTTTACAAACCATAAAGAATATATCCCGGGGGGAGGGGGGTAACTAAGTATACTTTTAGGTACAGGTCTGTGGACAGAGAATTGAAAACCCACCCTATTCATATATTTTCTGATGTTATAAAACTGGACCTAATCATATATTGAATTATTAAATCAGACCTGTTCATATATTTTATTGCTAAACATCCCTATTGACAAAATAGTACATTCACTACCAAAATGATCAAGTGATGTTAATTGAACTCTTTGTTTGTAAAATCACCTTCGGTTTATATAGGCTCAACATGCTTGATGATTATAATTGAGGCATTGTTATATGTAGATATTTACAACTACCCAATGATATATTTTTTAATGAAATTAGCTACCTTTTCATATATATATATTTGAGAGATAAAAAAGTGACCAATTTGGGCTGCACATCCATATTACCCTGTATATACCTAGTTACCCCCCCCCCCCCCCCCCCCCCCATTTTTTTTGCTATAGAGAATTACATCCGTTATAAAACTGTCCTCCACTTGCACATAATAGCAAATAAATTTTAAGTGACTTGTGGCAAGTCAACAATAAATATGTTTCCATGGTGATGGTTTGCCCTTTTTGCACTTGTTCTGTTTTCTGTATGATAGTACAGTAACTCAGAATGAAAAATAACAAAGGAAAAAAAAATCAGTCTCCTTAATAATTGAAGATTGCTTTCATTTCAAACAGTCTGATTCACCTGTAGAATTTTAATCAATTTTTTTTTCGAATGATGTATCAGATAACTTGCACAACAATAGGGTAAAGCATCTGGTCTTTAATAGCTAGAGTTATTTTTAGATTTAATTGGAAAACACCTTTCTTTTAGAAAAGACGTCAGTGAAGCAGTGAATTTGCATTGGAAATCGTTGCTATATGGATTAAACTTTCATGTAAGATTCCAGGTATTAGATCAGACATGTAGTATCGTAGTATCTTGGATTTTAGGATCTTTATTATGATAGAGTATTTACATAACATGCATTATATTATGTATATAATACATTATATGGATTACAGTATTATGTATATATCATGTGGTATATATAAAGTGTTCTGAAGATGTGCTTGTCATTATTTTGAAAGGAATCTTTAGTCTGAGGAATGGGAATTTATTATAAATTTAATTAAATCTAAAAATTGGGAAAAGAAATGTTTTCATGTGTTTCAATACAAAACACAATAATGTCATGGATTGATGCGTCGTTACGATGACAGGCAATTAAAATAGATAATTGATGATTCAAATGTGGGAATTTATAAATTTTTTAACACTGTAATGTATGTTGAAGGACTTAACTGAGGCTAGACACAATTGGAATTTGTCTGATGGTAAAATTTGTGCAGAATACAATATTGAACACCAAAATTACACAAAAATAGCAGACTGTTTGATCAATTACAACTTTATGTGAAACAATGTTATGGAGATAAGTTAATTAATTTTATGTAATGAATTTGAAAAGTGGAATTTTTTTTATTGGATTAAAATGTTCAAGCTCATGTAAGGAAACATTGTGTAATGCACCTAAACGTGTATTATTTTTTGTGCATATACATGTAGATATGTGTTTAGTTTTTGATGGATTGCACATGCAGTAAATAAGCTCCAGTATAAACAAAAAAAGCCAGAACACCTGTGAATTATGGATTGTAAAGGTTAAAAACATACTTGTACAACGATAATGGAGGAATGTGATCAACCTAAACCAACTCACGAAAAAAGCAGGATACCTACGTTGTTTAAAAGGGATAAAAAGTCTAAACAGAAAAGACATTCTAAGGATACTGCGCATTCAAGGAGTGCGAGTTTGTCGCCAAGACTTCGTCATGTTAAATCTGAATCGACCCCTGCACCAGTGTCTCCATACAGATTCTGTGGAGGTATAGTGTATTGAATTATAAATGGTTATTTTTGTGGGTACATGTAGTTATGTTCAATAATTATGTATTGTTGTCCAACTCCTGGGTGCTTTCTTTTGTAGTTATACCCCCCACAAACTAGTTTGGGGGGTATATAGGAATCCCCCTGTCTGTCTGTCTGTCTGTCCGTATGTCCACACCCCTTGTAAGCCCTTCTCCTAAACCGCTTGACAGATTTTGATGAAACTTTACATGAAGGAAGTACATCATATGTAGATCATGATGTGCATGAAGAATTTTCGTTGCTGTCAGATATTATTCAGGGGAGATAATTGGACTTAGACTTTTAAAATATAGTATTCAGTGCAGGATCTCATAAGCGCAACTCCTCCTAAACCGTTTGACAGATTTTGATGAAACTTTACATGTAGGAAGTACATCATATGTAGATGTGCATGAAGAATTTTCTTCGCTGTCAGATATTATTCAGGGGAGATAATTGGACTTGAAGCCAACTGGGGGTATCCCTTTGTGAGCGTGCTCACAGTCCACTCTTGTTTTAAATTAGTCTCATAGGAAATAAATAAATTTGTACACTTTCTGGATTATATTTTTTGGCGGCTTTAATGGACTGCGAAAATGTTTATATTTCGTCTGTATAAGACATTTTCTTTTTAGCCTGGGTGAGTATTTTATACAAGTCAGATAGGTTACAGTTCATTGAATCACTGGTAGTAAGAACATTGGACTCATTGTGTGTGTCTTGTACATTAGTTAGTATTCTGTGCAGCCAATTACAGTAGCTTTTTATACCAGGGTTAAAAGAAGTGTGGGGGGGGGTATTAAATTTTTTGTTGCATTTTTATGAGAACTTTGTCAACATTGAGGAATTAAATAAACAATTAATGTTCTGATTTTATATGACTTCTAAATTGTGTTTGTTGTATGATCATAGTGGTCTCTTGATGGAGTCTTTAGACTAGTTTCCAAGTCAACATTTATTAAATTATGGTCTCTTTATGGCATCATTTCTGGTTTAGTCTGCAGACAAGCTAGTGTGGGCCCCGCGACTTAGTGGGGGACACCCTATAATGATCATCGATCTGTCCCTCGATTCGTCTAAAATCATGTCAAGTCCAAAACTTTTTTGATCTTTTGAGGTAGGCTTTTGATATTTGGAATGCAGGTAGATAATATCAAGGGATGTGTTTCATACCATGGTTGATGACCTTTAACCTCAAGATCAGCTGGGCCTGTCTCACTGATATCTAGTTGCCAATTAATCTACATGCATTTTGCATTTGGACATCTATTAGCAATGAAATCTTTTGTTTGGATGGCCTAAAAACTTTTGTGATTTTACAGTGCTATTGTTCTCTAGCCTTGTATAGTCTGTAGATGTGAACTTTTAAGATAAACATTTGCAAGATTTCCATTAATGCAAATTGGTGTTCATTATATAACACAGACAAAATATATTATTTACCTTCAAAAATATAACCCAGATGGTCACTACGACACAAGAAAAACTAATTTTGTTAATAGTTGTACAGGTGGTCTGTCATCAAATGTAAAAAAAAATCTTTCAATTTTAATGGGATTATGTCAGAAGATTGCTCATCAGTTTTCTTTTAGTAGGATCTCAACTGATTTAAGGCTTTTTATCTATTTTTATGCTTTTGAGATAAAATCCATCAATTCCTTGTTTTCAAAATTCTTGTAAATATATTTCATTATATTGTATAATGAAGTCTGATGGATAGATTTGTTTAACCTATGTACTAATTACAGGTATAGAAACAAGGTTGTAACTTACTAGTAGAATGAAGGTTTAGTTGTACAGTCATTATTGCAATCAATACAAAGATTGTCTTTGATCTACCTTGTTGAAACATAAAGTCTGGGTGATTTATGCTGTTGTCTGCATGCATCAGCCTGGTTTTAATTGTTATTAATTTGATGATTCAAAGGGGAGGAAAAGGTTTTTATTTTTAAGTTCATTTGCAGAATTGACTAGAACAATCACTGTCATAAAGTAGAGTTTTGTATTCTCTTTTTGTCAAATTTTTGGCATTAAAAAATATTACTTGGAATTTTTAAAAAGTTTTAAATAATATTTAAAAAAAAAATTTTGGTCTAAGTGTGCTGTTATACAAGTGTACAAACCATAGAAGCGTCTTTTAAAGCAAATTTTTGAGATGTTTTGTGTTTGCTTACAAAGCATGATGCTGCTTACAGTATTTGATAGGTCTTTGTAAGTTTGCAGTTTGGTTTAAAAAGAAAATTCTGGATTTACTTGTATAAATATATGGAATGCATGTGGTTTCTGTAAAAATGCTGAATTGCAATGTAGCCATTGAAATTTTTAAACACTAATTATTATTGTGTAATTTGTGATGCGAAAAAAAAAAGAAATAATTTGAGAGAAAATTAAAGTTTTAAAATATTTAAAGTATGGTGTATCTTTCTAAAAGGGAAAAGGTCAAGGATTTTCACCATGAAATCTGCTTCCCACACCAACATAAACATGGCCAATGGATATAGCTAAAACAGATAGCTGAAAGTGGCATTAAACACCATTCAGACAAAAAAACATTTTCTAAAGCAAGTGAAGTTTCACTTTAGTGTGTAATTACAGGATGTGTATTGTAGAGAAGTATACATGTATCTTGTGATACATTAAGATTTATCAAAGTAAGGTCAGATGTTACCATAAGAAACTCTTGTATTTATTTTTTATCAAGCCCCCTATATACTTTATATAAATTTGTCAGGAGACTCCAATCAGTTCAATTCAATTGTCTGTAGTTGATTGTCTAAATATTTCTAGGAGTAAAAAAGCTATTATAAATAATTTATAACAGGATGAGAAAGCTTACTATTGATTATTGCTCAAAGAAGTGTTCTGAAATTTACATGGAAAACCAGATAACTTATGTTGTGTTCTGAAATTTACCGGTACACAGAAATCTGATCACTTCTGATGTGTTCTGAAATTTACACAGAAACCTGATCACTTCTGATGTCTTTTCTTGAATGCCTAATTTCTCCGAATGTAAATTTATATTTTAATAGTTTATTGGATTTTTTCATCGCACAAAAGTAGGACTACTAGATGTAATTACTGGATCATTAGTCGTAAAACACTGTTGTCATTTTCATTGGTCCTGCGAGATGTTGTTTATTCTTTCTGCCTTAGAACTGTCAATTTCATTTAGTGTTGAATTACTTTAAATTTTCATTGTCAATCAAGAAAAGCAGTTGTGTCATGTATTTCGCCAAAAATGAGCAAATCATTGCAGATGTAGAGATACAAGGTATAAGACCATTTGCTTTATGGTTGCAATTTTAGTTTAGTTTGAATTTTATTTTACTTATATAAGCAACGTGAACAACGTCTTTGCTCCTCTGTAATCTGAATGAATTGGATGATGAGGTTCACTTCTTTTTAAAATGTGATCACACTAATCTCTTATCTGACCTTAATATTTCTAATGTTAACCCATATCTCGATACTCTTACAATAATTTTAAACCCAGCGAATTTTCGACAAATTCAGAGTCTTGGCTCTTACATTAAACAGTCTCTAGAACTGAGGACAGGGGTCTCGTAGACTTGTTTATTGTGTCGATTTTTTTGATTGCAATTTAGTTGTTTGTTATTTGTTCTCGGTTGTTTGTTATTTGTTCTCGGTTAAATCAATCAATGTAGTATTGATATAAATTATATGACAATAAAGATATATTTATTAATATAAACTTAAATCATTTAGCTGAAACTCCATATAACCTCTGCCCTTTAAAATTGTTCTTTTTGCTCCATGTTTGCATGATCAAATGTTGTGTACTAAAACCTAATTGACTCCAACCTATTTATGTGTTGTTTACTGAAACATTGGTTTTTGCAGCCAGGAATTCTGTTTACATGATACTTTGACCTTTCAAATGTCAACTTGAATCAGTGTCCCAGTTGCTAATATCATACTACAGCTAGTTAATTTTAAAAATAAAAGATTTTTCTTTTGAATTTATTTAAAAAAAAAAGAAAAAAATGAAGTTTGAGGGTCGAGGATTAGTTAAGCCCTTCTGACACTGAGTCTATTACTTTGTGGCCTTATCTGGTGGCTAGTGGCATATCTTGGTCCCGTTTCCAATATATATGCGTGATTGGGATGTACATCTTTCCAAACTCTTAACTGTAACCCAACTACACCACTGAATGGATTCTAATGAAACTTTCACAGAATATTTGTCCTGTAGTGCTATTGTGCACAATATATATAACAGTTTGCTTGAAATGATATAATTTTATTTAGGGTGTCTCATAAAATAGCATGAATTTTGCCATTCTTTGACAAAATGGTGGGTTGTGAACTTATTTTGTGTAATCAGTTTCTCCAACATTTTTCAAGCAGGTATCTGAAACTTAAAAGAAATATTGCACATGTGTTCGAGTTTATGATTTTTTCAAATTTTCCAGACTTAAGAATTTCATAATTTTTCAGAATGGTACCTATTTTGTGTATTCAACTATTCCTACAGGTTTCAATCCAGAATTTTGTATAATCAAGAAACAGGGCGTATCAATTATTGAGGATGGCTCACTAATTTTCTAGTTAAAAAAGATTTCCTTTCAAGAGGCTTTAGTATGACTGGAGTAAACTATGTAGGTCATTGTGAAATACTAAAGGACTCGATTATGAACTACTGTACATTTACACTAAAATTATGGTGGATTTTGCCTTTTCCACCTGTCTAATGTTGGCTGTCCAGTAATGTCCACCTGTCCAATGTGGGCACCCAACAATGTCCACCTGTCCAATGTGGGCACCCAACAATGTCCACCTGTTCAATGTGGGCATCCAACAATGTCCACCTGTCCAATGTGGGCACCCCACCAATGGCCACCATACTTAGAGCTTTTAATTGGTAAAAATAGGAACATACTAATACATGCTAATGAATGGTCTTGAAAACAGCCATTCGAAAGGGTGTGTGCAGTTTGCAAACTAAAAGTTTTTTCCAAGCTTGTGTTTACGGCATACAGGTGAAAAAAAGCAACATCTACCTGAGATGTCAAACCTATTTCCTGTACTTTTTATTGAAGACATCACTGAAGTGGCAGAATTATTTTAACAAATGAAGCTTGACCATATGTGACCTTGAACTCTTATTGACTTGATATCTGAATGCAACATAATCTAGCAGCTGTCGATTTGTCATTTTTTATGCTTCAATTGTTGTATGATTTTTAAAGTCACTTCACATCTTATTGCTTTTCATAGTTGTTGTGTAGTTATGTGTGAACATGTGATGAGATGTGACGTCTGCTCAATTATTTTGGAAAGATTTGGACTCCATTGGGTTTCTTCAGAAAGTGAGTGAAATTGTGTTGATATGAAGAAGAACCTGATAAATCAAAATATTTCTGTAAAAAAGGGAAAAAAAAGACATTTTAGATTCTTTTGAGATTTAAAATCTGATTTGATTTGGATATCAATTTCCTTGATATACTCCTTGACTCTGATACATTTGATCAACTGGTGTGCAGATTTTATGAATATTGGAATTATTGATGAATGGAATGTAATTAGATTATCTGGACATTTCTTTGTATGGACATTGAGATGATTCATTTCAATTGGACTGTTGCATTTCAAGATGATGGAGTCCTGAGGTCAATTAGTGCAGAAATTACTTTGGGTCATCTATCTAATTGGAATACTACTAGCATGACTAGTACTTCATTGTGATATTTCAAATAAGTGTAAATGATGGAGAAATAATTGCAAAAAACTCGGCAGTTTTAAAATTGTAAACATGTTTTCTTAAAAATACGACCATTAGATCTTCATGTATTAAGTTATCAACGTTATGCATCTTTGTGATAAAAGAAAAAAGCACTATGAAAATTAAATTATATGTTATACAAAGACGTCAGAAATGTTTAAAAGGATATATAGTAAATGGATATGACTTGCTGCAAAAACTATTAATGTCATTTTTTAAGCACTTTATTTATTCCGTATTGATCAAGCAATAAACTGCTATATTTTATTGAATAAAAGTTTAGTTAAAGGAGAAAGATATTTTGCGAAAGCTCCCAGGTGACATGCTAGAACATTACAAGAAGGATGTGTATTGCATTTAGTAATCTATGTGTATTGCATTATCTCTTTGATGAATATCTAAACCATGTGATGTTGGAATAGTAGAATGAGGTGATTTTCGCAAAAATGAATTCTCCAAAAGGTAAGCAAATTACATTTCTGCTGTATCAAATGTTTTTTAAGTGGAAGAGTCAGCTATTGATTTATGTTTGTAGTAACATAATCATTGGAAGTAATTGAAATGTTTTAGAGGCTGAAGTGTCGGAGAGTTGGATATGTGAGATTTGCATAAAAAGATTGTTTATTTGATAACTGAAATTCATTTACATTTAGAATTATCAGCATGGTTTCATTAATGATACAATTCAGTTTGACAAATGGTGGTCTAGATGGAGGGGCTGTGATTGATGGTCTAGAGAATGGAATGGAGGAATGGCTAAAGTAGCCTAAATTTTTGGAGGGGTAGAGTTTGCATGTAGGGGCACTGTTAATGGTGCCCTAGATGCTAGATATGTTGCAATTGTCTGGAATATGTGGGTAGGACTCTGAAAAGTTCAACGTGACATGCACACATCTCAAAAGTTTAAAATATCTCCCTTTTCTTAGGTCAGACACATCAAAATGTTTTGGACACCAATCAATGCAATTTTATTGAACCTTGTCAAGCTTGTGTGCAGGACTTTAAAAACTGCCTAACTGAAGTAGAATTTGCCTGTCATAATTTGGGAGGATAGGGGACACTTGGGTACAATTTAATATAGAATAGGATATACATGTAGGCTATTAAGTATGATTCTCAGGATGCTGAATGTATATGACTTGACAGACATGCCTCCCTTGTGTACCCCAATATACTATGTTTCTCAAATGCCATCCTATCTGAGCTTCTAATGTTAAAATACCCATGAATTTTATGCATGAAGAATTACATGTATCAGTTCAATAACAGACAGCTTACAATCAATAACGGATTTCATAATCTTCAGTGATTGGATTTGTAGATGGATGGTTTTAGAATGGCTGCTATTAGGGCTCAAAGTAGGTATTGTTGTCTGGCTAATTTTCCTGGAAAGCATTTTCTGGTCTCCAGAGATCAATTTTGTTGTCTGACAATTGCTAGTTGTAAGACAATTCATAGAGCTTGTGAAATAAGGAAAATAAATGTCCATCAGTTCCATCACAGTTGATAATGATGTCTGACTTTGCTTGAGGGAGTGTAAGTTAACAGGTTTATCATGGCATTGTTAAGGTCTCCTGATAATTGTCGAAATAATTGTTGGGGTCACCTACATTTTTTAAAGTTAATTCTCAATCATTATTAGAATTTGTAAAATTTGTGGACTGTTGCACACTTGTCATTAAAAGTCTATAACAGAAATGTACAAATAACAAAGACAATAAAGAATCTAGTTAAATGTAGGAAAAAAATCCCAACTATATTGTTTAGTATATTTGTAGTGGAACTCGGTTGCAGAATGGTTAAGGTAGTTAATCTACTATTGATCATGTGGTCTGTCAAGACTGAGGTCGAGTCTCACTTTGGGCAGGCTGCACTCGACTCCAATCTTAATTGACAAGGATTGCCAGTTTTCCCACCAGCTTCCTCCCACCAATAGCTGAAAGTGGCATTGAACACCATTCAACCAAACCAATTGTATCAGTTGAAGTATAATTTAACAGTGTTTTGAAATTTATTTACTGATGCATATATTGACTTCAACATTGTAACTCAATGAGTATTTTAAAAAAAATTTAAGGATATTTTTTTGTACAAAAAAAGTTTTTAATTTTTTTTTATTTAGAAAATATAAAATACACATATTATTTCCCTTTGGAAAGAAAATATTTAAACAGCTTTTAGTTTTGGTAAGTCAGTATTATAAGACCACTGCTTAAATGATTGTCTCATTTTTCCTCAGAAACTGATTTCCTTTTTTTCACGCAAAATTTTACAAGATCATTTTAAAGTAATAAAAGGATTATTTGTTTAAACTATGTATAAATGTTGATACGAAATTGATCTGAAATCTACACCAATACATTTTACATTTTACATTAGAACTTACTAAATCTTTATTAGTCTAGATTTTCCATGTGTCAATATTGTGTATTGATTTAATTTATTGAGAAAACAAACCTTGAGAACTGGCTATTTATTAAATCAACATAAAACTAATGGAGGTAACAAAAACAACCCTTAAAAATTCTACAATAATAATAAAAGTATTTATAAAGTTTTAAAATAAATATAAATGTATTTGTACACATTTTAGCCAAAAGCTACAGAATCTTGAATGAATGGTTTGTAATTGTGTCAGGTGAGAAAGTACTGTAAATGTAGTCATAATTGGTGTGGCAAGGTGATCATAAAAAGAGGGACATGACGTTGAGACAGATGACAAAAGGGACATAGCATTGTGTCGGGTGGGAAATAATTTAATTTAAACTTGCTACATGTCCTTTGAATTTTTTTCTATTAGAGAGTTAACAACTTTATTATCAACATTTCATATAGTATCTAAAACAGAAAATGTTGATAACAAAGCTGTAACTCTCTAATAGCAAACAAATATTTTTAAAGGGGTGGCATGTCTTAATTTGGTTCTGTGGCATGGTGTCTTGAAGAAGGATGAATAAATAAAAGTAGACAGAAAAAAGCAGTTCCATGGATGATAAGGCCTCAAATTCTTTTTACAAATTTATCAAAACTATCCTGTCATTCAGCTTGCCATAGTGTCGAAATATTAACCAGGAATCCCCTGTTTTGCATCTCCCTTTTGAACATATATATAGAGACAGTCAAAATTGATGTCTTGATTGCTTTAAGGTGGATATCTTGGATCTGTAGTTGCAATTAAATTAAAATTATTGCATTCTTCTGATGAACATAATGGATGCATTAACTGGTGGATAATGCTTGTATACCTTGTATACAAATGTATCCATGTTGTTTTCTCTAGTGATGAAGTTGGAAGATATAAAAATGATTGGACAAAGTTTCAAAGGATTATTTCTTGTACATGTAGTAGGATTAAGTATAGAGTTAAAGTTATTTGTGATTTGAAGTAGCTTTTTCCTTACAAACAGGTGCATTGTTGGATCCCACCTTTTTGATGTACGATCATGTAATCGATACCAGAGGCGATTCAACGATTCCTATCCAATTCTTAAACCAGGATACCAGTAATAGTAAAAAAAAGTGTTGCTCAATTGTATTGTTTCTGTTGAGCAAGAATCATAATTCCATGTGCATAATACATATTGGATCGTCTAGAGTGATTATACCCTTACAAACACAGCCTGTATAATAGTAGCTGAAATTGACATTTAGACATATTTCATTCGCCTGATGAAAACAGAAAATAAGACTTTTGTATTTTTAATGTACATTCTTACTTGTGAAAATTAAAGTGCTTTGGGTAACAGAAATAAAACCAAATATCAATTTCTAAATTCAAGTAGTTCGTCTACTATTGATCACATGGTCTGTCAACACTGAGGTTACGGGTTGGAGTCTCACTAAAAGCATCTTAATTGACAAGGAGTGCCAGTTTTCCTACCGCAGTTCCAAGGGTTTTCTTTGGTTACTCCGGCTTCATCCTCCAATAAAAACTGGACGCCATGATATAGCTGAACAATTGCTGAAAGTAGATTAAAACACCATTCAAACAAACAAAGCCATGTACAAGGGTAACAAAGTTTGAAGTGCACACTTACAGGGATCATAGTACTTATATCAGCTCAGTATATCTAGTTTGTCTTAAGGTAGTGTTCTCTGTAATAAATTTTCATCATCCATTTGTTTGAAGTGCAATGGACTGTGATAATGTGTACCAGCTGATCATGCTGATGGAGAAGTGAGAACATAGTGCTAACAAGTACTACTGTCTCAAATCATGATAGTGTAACGTCATTCACTGCCTTATAAAAGTCCATTTACTTGTACTGTAATGTTTGTTTCTCACAATTTTATTGTCTTGTTGGTTAAAAAGAAAATAGATCATTGGTCAGTGGGGTTAATTTTGCCAATTTTTTTAGTAGACATATCTGTAACAATATCAGCTTACACAAACAATGAGAATGATGAAATGTTTTAATTAAGTAATTATATTGGTAAATTATATTATTTCATTCAGTAATTCAGTCAGATGGGACTGGTGTGTGTGTTTGAGGGGGGGGGGGGGGGGGGTCAAAAAGTTGATTTCATTGAAGAGTTATTTTTGGACATTGGTAGTTATATACTTATCATGTCAAATTGAACACCCCCAAATAAAAGCCCCTTTAGCTTCAAAAACCCACAGATTCATAACTTGACTCGAATATCATTATCCCAAGTAAGTTTGGCTGACGTATTCAATCATCATTATACATGTATACTTATATACTGTGTAATTTAACAGACCACCCAATATTTCAGACATATAATTGACTGTTAAAGAACTTTAAGGGTCATTTATTATCTGTTTTACTGAGGTAATGATGCAAATAAAAATGGCTGTAGATGAAAAGTTGACGTGAAGATGTCAACTTTTCAAGAGTAATGAAATGGTAAAATAATGTTTACTAAAAGTAGTAAAATATATTCTCATTGTACCTTTAGACAAGCCTGTAAATGAGTACTTGCAAAACAGAATTGAGCATTGTACTATACATTTATACACATTTGTTCATCTTCCTAGTGGGCCTTGATGGGCATGTACATGTAGTTGAGATAGTTTGTCATTTACTATTCATCATATTCCTGTTAGCATGGTGGACAGGGTGTGCTTCACTCCAATGTTAATTGATGATGAGGTTGGTGGTTTTCAGGTACTCCGGCTTCCTGGCCCAATAAAAACTAGACACTATTATAAGAGGTTGGCTTCCTTTCCCAATAAAAACTAGACACTTTGAAAAGAAGTTGGATGATTCAGGTTATACTCCGACTTCCTCCCCCATTATATCCTTAACAAACATCAGTTTCCTATGTGGCCAGTCTTACTTCTATCATTACACTGATTGCTCAGCTGTTAATTAGTAGGTACCTGACTTGGTAAAGTCCTTAATGACCTACAAAATGAAGTCTATTTAATCAGGATAAAATGCACATTAATTAAATACTATATGCAAAGACATGAAACACAACAACATAATAATCTCTGTCATGAACATGGATAAATATGTCCGCAAAATGAGGCCAAAACTGGCATTAAGGAAATTGACAAAAAGTGTCATTTATAATTTGCATCATTTTCACTAGAGGCTCCCAGGTGCCTGAAATCTTCATGTTATCTTAAAATTTTTCAAGTTACAGTTTCAGTCTAGCTGTAATGGTTGGTAAGTTACTGGGCTTCTTAAAACAAATTGATTAACGGAGGGCAATAACTCTTGTAAGGTGCCATCAGACATTTTCTGAAAATTAAATGATTTGTAGGCCAGTGTACTTCAAGTTAAATTATATAATTTACAGTTTTTCTCTATCTATGATAAACTTTAATTTATAACACACAAACTATTATTTTGTTTGAATTTGTCAATAAAGGACAATAACTCCAATAAAAGGTCATTTGAAAATTTTTGAACTGAGTAAGGATTTGTATTTCTTGCCTTGCTGATAATTTTTGCAACTAACACTTTTTACACTAATGCTATGGCATTGAAGTTACAGAACAAAAACTAAAAATTACACCTAAATTGTTTAATAAAGGCCAGTAACTCTATAATGAGTCATCAGACAATTTTCAGACAATAAAATGATTTGTAGGTCTTGTCCATGTAGTTTTTTTTGCTATTTACAGTTTTACTCTAGGTATTACAGTTTTTGATTTCAAAGGAAAAACCAGGTACTTTTGTCAGAAATTGTCATTAAAGGGCAATAACTCCTTTACAGAGTCATCTGACAACTTCAGACAAATAAAGGGAATTGTAGGACTTGTATTGTTGGTCATTTTTGTTATTTACATTTTCACTCGAGCTGTTTTAAGTTTTTAGGATATTGGTCTACAACTAAAAATAAAAAAAAAAAAAAATAAAAAAAAAATGTCATTTTAGGGCAGTAACTCCTATAAGTAGTAGTCAATTTTGGACCAACTATGTGTAGGCCTTGTCTTGCCGATCATTTAAGTAAGTGTTAATGTCAATCTATAGCTCTGATAGTTTTCATGCAATAGTGTAATAACTGAAAATTTGTGCTAAGAAAGTCAGCTACATAAACTATAAAGTCCTGCAGTCAGGAAACAATAATTACACTAATCAATTTCTGTCACTAGTCCATCATATTTCACAAGAGGAAAATATCTTAATGCATTTCTGTAATTATATACATGTATTGGCTTTCTACCATTTCTTATCCTAATGTTTATTTCTGTTGACATTTGCTGAAATTGTGACAATATGACAATTTGTAAATGTCCATTTCGTTTATCTTATCAGGTGACTTATCAGGAATGTTTTCTTTTGATCTACAGCTAAGTGCCATAATTACATTTATTTTGTACAGTAAAGTACTACAATTATCAGGGTAGTTTAACATAGACCTGATTTATTTGATTTCTTAGGAAATTTGTGACCCAGCAATTGAAAGTTAAATGCTGTGTAAATAGAGACCTGATACCTACTAGACCCTACAGGTAGAAAATAAAGGGTACTTGGGTAACTAACATTTCTCATTTTAAAAATGGAAATTTTCGGCATGTAAATTTATTTCAATTTTTTTATATTTCTGGCTAGGAAAAAAAAGGTAAAATAAATTATGTGTATGTGTTTTCATTAAATAAACAATATACAGTTACATCACAAATATATATGTTGATATAGTGTACCAGATTAATATAAAATACAACCAAACAATAGAATTTAGCACATTTTACACAATGACCTGTCATGACAGAACTAGAAAGAAATTCCTTCATCAAGAATTAATAATAAAGATTTTGTGCCCTGTGTCAAAAAAGTGTCTGAAGTACTGGAAATTGTTTGTTTGTTTGGTGGTGTTTAACGCCACTTTCAGCAATTTTTTCAGCTATATCATGGCATCCAGTTTTTATTGGTGGAGGAAGCCGGAGTACCCGGAGAGAACCCCCTACCTGCGGTAGGAAAACTGGCAATCTTTGTCAATTAAGATTGGAGTCGAGTACACCCTGCAAGTGCTGGAAATGTTATGGGCTAATAGCTTTGTTATTTATTTTGATGATAGAATAAGTTTATGTCATTTGGCTATACTAAAGAATAAATACTGGTTTTTAATTTTGCTAACTTTTTAATGGCAAAATGAAATTATTATTCTCTGTACTAGTAATAAAGTGTCTCTGGCTGCATTCACTTATCACATACAAATCTGACAAATTGAGTACTGTAGCTTCAATGGACAATTAAATGAGTTAATAAGGCTGGTTTTCCTAATGAGTAGGTTTTTGTCATTTTCCAGGCAATCTTTGGAAAATCCATATCCGTTGGATTTTATGACTGGTGTCATTAACAACTGGAACTCGACCTTCAGAAGCATGTCCATTGATTGAGATCGCCTTAACTTGTTCTGACATTCTGATCCATCAGGATTAGAAAATTACTGGTTTCCTTGGAAACCTGTTTAAACAGAAAGAAATCTGTCTCTGATTTTGAAATATTTAGATGTTCAATTTCTTCTTTAAATGGTTCTTTCATACACACTTAAAATATGTTTGTTTGTTTGATGGTGTTTAACGCCACTTTCAGCAATTTTTCAGCTATATCATGGCGTCCAGTTTTTATTGGGGGATGAAACCCGAGTACCCGGAGAAAACCCCCGACCTGCGGTACTTAAAATATGTATCAAACCGGTATTTTAAGGGTTGTTGATAGTGGTCATTGACTTATTCAGAACACTGTTATGAAAAATGATGTTTTACCGATATTCACTGTAAACAAAGTCTTAACATTGGTAACATGGTAGATTGCAATCCAATCTTCACTTCATCCTATGTGGGTTCATCAAAATCATTGTCATGAACTTTTTGCACTGGTAGATAAAAAAAATCATATGTATTTCTTGTCCAATCAGGAGATACTTCTAACAGCTGTTCTTTATTAAAATAGTAGATACAATATTTACCTCCATAAATGTTATGATGATAAAGTTAGGAAATGTTAAAAAGTCAGCCCCAATTAAACAAACAAGCGACAGTAAAAATATTCAGGTACTGTTCACAACAACCGGAAATCATAAAAACATGGTAACTGTTACCAACAACTGCCAATCATAAGAACATGGTAACTATTACCAACAACCATCAATCATAAGAACACGGTAACTGTTACCAACAACCACCAATCATAAGAACACAGTAACTGTTACCAACAACCACCAATCATAAGAACACAGTAACTGTTACCAACAACCATCAATCATAAAAACACGGTAACTGTTACCAACAACCATCAATCATAAGAACACGGTAACTGTTACCAACAACCATCAATCATAAGAACACAGTAACTGTTACCAACAACCACCAATCATAAGAACACGGTAACTGTTACCAACAACCAGCAATCATAAGAACATAGTAACTGTTACCAACAACCATCAATCATAAGAACATAGTAACTGTTACCAACAACCATCAATCATAAGAACATAGTAACTGTTACCAACAACCACCAATCATAAGAACACAGTAACTGTTACCAACAACCACCAATCATAAGAACACAGTAACTGTTACCAACAACCATCAATCATAAAAACATGGTAACTGTTACCAACAACCATCAATCATAAGAACACGGTAACTGTTACCAACAACCACCAATCATAAGAACATAGTAACTCTTACAAACAACCACCAATCATAAGAACACAGTAACTGTTACCAACAACCAGCAATCATAAGAACATAGTAACTGTTACCAACAACCATCAATCATAAGAACATAGTAACTGTTACCAACAACCAGCAATCATAAGAACACAGTAACTGTTACCAACAACCATCAATCATAAGAACATAGTAACTCTTACAAACAACCACCAATCATAAGAACACAGTAACTGTCACCAACAACCAGCAATCATAAGAACATAGTAACTGTTACCAACAACCACCAATCATAAGAACACAGTAACTGTTACCAACAACCACCAATCATAAGAACATAGTAACTCTTACAAACAACCACCAATCATAAGAACACAGTAACTGTTACCAACAACCAGCAATCATAAGAACATAGTAACTCTTACAAACAACCACCAATCATAAGAACACAGTAACTGTTACCAACAACCATCAATCATAAGAACATAGTAACTCTTACAAACAACCACCAATCATAAGAACACAGTAACTGTTACCAACAACCAGCAATCATAAGAACATAGTAACTGTTACCAACAACCACCAATCATAAGAACACAGTAACTGTTACCAACAACCATCAATCATAAGAACACAGTAACTGTTACCAACAACCACCAATCATAAGAACACAGTAACTGTTACCAACAACCACCAATCATAAGAACACAGTAACTGTTACCAACAACCATCAATCATAAGAACACAGTAACTCTTACAAACAACCACCAATCAAGAATATTTTAAATGAGTGACTTAATTGAACAGTACTACATGTATGAATGTTTAATTTCCATTATTACATCAAGCTATTTTTGAAGGTCATTAAGTTAAAGTGACACTGGGACAAAGAAGATCAAATAACTTAATTAGATATCTGAATACCACCTGTGTCATCCAATCAACACCAATTAATTTTCTTGGATTAAATCATTGAAGTTGTAATTTCTTAACAAAATTGTACTTGTAGACATTTTTTTTAAATCTTTTTGGTGTGTACAGAAGACATTAGTTTTGTCATGATTCTTGCAATGAAATATTGGTAACACAAAATTTTCAGCACTTTTGTATACTTTTCCTACCATAACAGGTCAGGTCAGAGGTCAAACTGTATATTATTAATGGATAGATCCCTGGTGTGTAATTTGTAAAGGAATTGCTGGTGTATTGTAATTGAGGTCAATTTTCCAACTAGTGCTAGAGTCATCTGCAGTCAAACGATTTTGTTGACGTTGCTGGGGATGCTCCCAGCAATGTTTAAGGATTGTTTTCAATTGCTGGCTAGATTATTGGATATAGAGGATTTTGGGTCAGTTTAAGCCAATAAACCGCTTCATGTTCAGCGTAAACCCACCCAAAGTTGTCTATATCCAATAATTTAACCAACAATTGAAAACAATTCTTATATTTTAAATTGAATACTATAAAAAGAAATAACAAAAACAATATTTTAGAAGTACTAAAATAAAATTTTTAGTGTCGTCACTTGTTTGTGGAAGAATCTATGTATAGTCAACATCATCAATACATATAGTTATGACGTCAACAATCAGTCACGTGCAGAGATACCAAGTTAGGTTATAGGAAATGGAAAATGTTGCTCAGCTATTGAGTATTTAAAGGAGATTAAAATATATAAAAATGGCTTGGGATGCCTGTGAATTATCAGACTATGATGCAGTAACCATTTCATACTGGTATCAATGGTTCCCTAACATGGTACTATAGCAGATAAAGTGTCTTTCATGTATGAATTGTCAAAATTTCTGTATTTTATTTAATACCATCCAGTATACTTACAGTAGATCATTATTTTCGGCTCATTTCACATTTTGAATAGGTTGCTATAAAACATACTTGATGAAAGTGTAAATCATAAAATACTGACACATCCTATGAAGGCAGGAAACATTTATCAAAATAAAAATTGTTTTCACATCTTTAAGATATTGCTTTTTGAAGAGGATGGTAAAGGGCCTGATATTGTAAGACCAAAATGATTATAATTTCATTGATCTAAGAGGAAATCACTCAGCCATGACCTCCTCAGAAAATCACTCAGCCATGACCTCCTCATATTCTCTAGAATCTTAGATATTATATGTTTTGCATTCATGCATGTAACAGGAACAAATATAGTCTTTTTTATCCCTTATATTAACATGAAGTGCATCTTTATGGTGGCTAAACAATTTCTTTGATCTTTGCAAGTGATGTACTATAATTTTCACACTAAGTCCAGACTTTTTTTACTCTGAAAGGAAGCATTTAATTCTCCTTAAAACAATATGGAGAAACAAGACTAGTATAGACCTATACTGCACATTGACTTATAAGCCAGATAATACTAACTATTATTTACATTGATTTCAGGGAATAAAAAAAAGCAAATTATCTGAATTTAGATGCAAATATCCAAAAATATCCATTTAATATTTGTCATATTATATAACACACCGTTATGTAATGCAATGTATAGTTTTTGTTTAGTAAATGTTGTCTTTTGTTGCTATTCTAGTTATCGAAAGATAAAATCTAACATTTTGTAATGTATTTTTTTCATAATAATGTTTGTTTTATAATATATCCACCATAGTTCCATGTCTTTATCAGTATTAGGGATACAGTATTGACCTTTTTTCCTAAAATGCAGCTATGACAGTGCAAAACAAAATTCATGAAATTTAGAAGAAATGCTTATTACATCACAAATATTTTTATTTTTACAATTTGTTTCAACAAAATTATTTCTGTTTTTATTTTCAACCTTTGTAAAGAGTGTGGGTTGAAAACCCCCAAAAGAATATCTGACAAGATATGACAATAATATATTTTAACATTTACTTGTACCCTTATTTTTCAATGTATTTTAATATAATAACAGTATTACATGGTGTTCCAATTGTCTGAAATCTTGGAGAGTACTTGAAGAGGGTGTGGATACACTACTAATCAGGCAACTTTTTCCACTGGTCCACCAGTAGACTTGCCCAATCAGGTGGATTTGATCTTTTCCACGGGTCCACCAGTAAACTTGGCCAATCAGGTGGATTGACCTTTTTTATGGGTCCACTAGTAGAGTTGCCCAATCAGGTGGATTTGATCTATTCCACAGGTCCACCAGTAGAGAGTTTTATATCCTTACTTTCAACATTCCCTATACTGTAATACTTTCCAATTGTGTACCCTTGGGTCTTTGTACATATAGAAGTACAGCATAGTAAACATTGATAATTTTCACATAGCAAAAACATTTAACAGACTTGAGGCAAGTCTACCCACTCCTACTGTGGCTTGTGGAAAAAGTAAAATCCTTATGCTGTAGTGTATTTGAGATATAGCATGTCTGGGGGTATTTTGATGAGGACTGTTATCACATGTAGATGTAATTTGTGGAGATAACACCCATGTGAATCATACAGCACCTGGCAGACTGATATCTGTGATGGCTCAGAAATTCATAGAATGTGACAATTGCTCTTCCTGTAAACTCAATGGAGGAATATTATTTGAAATGCATATGGCTTGTTTGTATACAGGGGAAGTTTCAGTCAGATGGTTCATTTTCTGCTTGCATTAAAATCTTCCTTAATCTAAACATTGTCGAGACTATGGATTTTATGACACATGGATATTGCCACTAGTTATGAACCTTTTTATACCCCCGCTCGACAGAGTCGGGGGTATATAGTGGTCCTCATGTCCGTCCGTCTTTCCGTCCGTCCGTTCGTCCGTCCACATTTGGTTCCCAGATGATAATTCAAAAAGTTTATATCCGATTTGAACGAAACTTTGGGATATTGCTATATGTCAGGTTGGTAAGAAGCCTATTTATTTTGGGGGAAATCCGTCAAATTTCAAGGTCGCAGTCCACGAAAAACGTTAGGAATTTTAACCAAAACTTGGTTTGCAGATGATAATTCAAAAAGTTTACATCCGATTTGAATGCAACTTTGGGATATTGTTATATATCAGGTTGGTAAGAAGCCTATTGATTTTGGGGGAAATCCGTCAAATTTGAAGGTCGCAGTCCACGAAAAACGTTAGAAATTTTTACAAAAAAGTTGTTTCCGGACAATAACTCAAAAAGTTTGCATCTGATTTGAATGAAACTTTGGGATATTGTTATATATCAGGTTAGAAAGAAGCCTATCGATTTTGGATGAAATCCGTAAAATTTCTAGGTCGCAGTCCGTGAAAAACTAGAAATTTTCAGAAAAAACGTTTCCGGACAATAACTCAAAATGTTTGCATCCGATTTGAATGAAACTGTGGGATATTGTTATATATTATGTTGGTAAGAAGTCTATCGATTTTTGGGGAAATCTGTCAAATTTCAAGGTCACAGTCCACGAAAAACGTTAGAAATTTTTACAAAAGCGGGGTATCAGTGATCGCTAGATCAACTTTGTCTCGTTTAAAAAGGGATGTTTCACACACATGGTTTTACAATTTTTACCACATGTCCTTCAATGGGAACAATTTTTACAGGTTAGATTACAAATTATTTACAAAACAAATGTATTGTATATATACAATATGAAAAATGTGCAAATTGTGTAATACAGCTATGAGCTATTTAGGAAAGTCTTCTGATTGGACTGTGGTGTAATAAAAATAAGCCTTTTATGTTTTTACAATTTGCAGTTTGTTCCGACAGTAAATTGTAATGAAAATGATAGTATACATGCCAAATATTGCAAGTTCCAAAATGGTTGCTGTGGAATTTCATGGTGAAATAATCAAGTATGAGTTACCTGCCCTGGTACATGTATTGTGGTTCCAGTTGTTCTATATCAAATGATCAAGTATGAGTTGCCTGCCCTGGTTATATGGTTCCCTTGGGTACTCATAGTTGTTCTATATAAAATGATCTAATATGAGTTACCTGCCCTGGTAATATGGTTCCCTTGGGTACTCATAGTTGTTCTATATAAAATGATCTAATATGAGTTACCTGCCCTGGTAATATGGTTCCCTTGGGTACTCATAGTTGTTCTATATAAAATGATCAAATATGAGTTACCTGCCCTGGTATTGTGGTTCTCTTGGGTACTCATAGTTATTCTATATAAAATGATCAAGCATGAGTTACCTGCCCTGGTAATATGGTTCCCTTGGGTACTCTTAGTTGTTCTATATAAAATGATCAAGTATGAGTTACCTGCCCTGGTAATATGGTTCCCTTGGGTACACATAGTTGTTCTATATAAAATGATCAAGTATGAGTTACCTTCCCTGGTATTGTGGTTCTCTTGGTTACTCAAAGTTCTATATAAAACTAGGAAAAGACAAAGAAATTGGCTGATAGCTGAAAATCCATCAAATCAAATCCGATCTGAATTATTTAATATGTTTCGGAAATAAGGTTTGAAAGCTTCATTGCTTTCTTTCCTGGAATGAGAATAATTAGATTACATAATAGTTAGCATGAGTATCTGAGCACACCTTCATCTATAATCCATCAACAATTAAATGTCAGGTGTGGAAGATAAAAATGTCTCCTGAGAGAATTACGTAACGCTGATGATGCAACAAATTCTCCTAGTTTACACAGATACATGAAATCGTCTTCACCCAAATTGTTATCTTGCTGATAGTTATGTGGCATTTATATATTAACTATGCAGCAAATACATATAGGGAATGAAGTTGAAATGTGTGGGGTGGGGGTGAGGTGTGGGGGTTGTCTGAAATTGCCAATACTAGGCTGGTAACTCTTGTTTTATACTTCATTGTATATGACATGATATTGTGAGTAAATGCTAATTTTGTGACTTTTTTGGTGAGTTAATTGGAGCTGTGGAATACAAACATACAACCACAGTGGTTATCCCCCTTTACTATTTCTTTGTTTTTCTTGCAGGTATTGATGACATTGAAATCTGTTGCATAATTACATATAATTACACTCACATTGAGTTTACAGTCGTACATTACAAGACAACAAATTAATTCAACCATGTACAGAAATAAACCATTTGTTTAGAAGGCCTGTAATATCAATAATTTCCTTATTTTCAGTCCAAAATTTAGTCTGTACCCAATAGGCCAGTGTATTCATATTCAACTTATTTCTGAAAACTATATTGAAATGGAATAATAGGGGCAAGATTACATTCAAAGCTTTTTAAGCCCCACCCCCAGCCCAATGACTTACATTACTTTAGTAGTTGATTTTTGGTGGAGTAATTCATATTGATTTTCCCTTGGTATCCTCAGATGTTTATTTATTAGGCCTCATTCAAAATGCATGTACACAAATATATACTGGAGTTCTATCAAAGGTATACAGAATTACCTATGACAATTTTATGTTTTTACACCTGTTACAGGTGAATTGATTAATTATTTGTGAATCAAGAAAATATAATAATCTGGCGTTCAGGTAAGTTTTCGTATGAGATTATTATTTTTTAATCGATTTCAAAGTGTTATGTAGGCTGTATATTTCACTATTAAGTTAAACCTGATTCAGTTAAACTTTAATGCTCCATATGAAATGAGGATTTAATTTTTGAATGTGTCATGATTTGTGTAACTGGAAAAGAAGTCTGATGTCAATTTTAAGGTCTCTAAGAAGTGAATCTAATTTAAGTGCATTTATGATGCGATTTGTAGTTTTGTGAAAGTTTTTTTAGTTTAATATAATTTAGAGACGGGACATTTAATTTTATTACTATTTTATTTTACCAAACAAAAATTATGTCCATTTTTTCTCAAATTGTACTTTTGTCCCAGTTGTATGATTAAACTGGGTTAACATCAGGTACAGATCATGATCATGGTCTGGGATTTCATTGGCTTCCTCTATAACAGTAAATTGCTGAAAGTGGTATACATCCCATTTATACACATAAAGAAGGGGCTTCGGTGGCCAAGTGGTTAAGGTAGTTTGTCTACTTTTCATCACAAGGTCTATCAACACTGAAGTTGCGGGTTCGAGTCTCATTGCCAGCAGGGTGTACTCGACTCCAATCTAAATTGACAAGGATTGCCATTTTTCCTACCTCGGGTCAGGGGTTTTCTGTTGGGTACTCCGCCTTCCTCCCCCAATAAAAACTGGATGCCAGGATATAGCTGAAAAATTGCTAAGTGGTGTTAAACATCATTCAAACAAAAAAAACAAACAATATATACAGAAAGAAGGGAGGAAACACCTCTCCCCTGGGGATCATGTTTAGAGTTTTTTATGACTAACTGCTAATGAAAATTGCTATAAAATATCTGGTTTTATTTGCCCTATAAGATGCTATGTAAACCAGTTGATTACCTTCCGGAGCACCTGGACTCAACCTTGGTTTTTAGTGGTGTTTGTGTCACCCAATTTTTTGTTGTTTTGTGTCACTGTTTGGTTGTTTTCTTCTTTTGTGTAACCATGGTTTTGTCTGTTCTCAAGTTATTCTCTAATGAATAGTCCTCGGTATCTTCGATTCGTTTCTTTTTGATTGCAAACAAAATTATTACCATTACTTAATACCAAAATAATAGCATAAATTTTAAAAAAATATTATAGATATTTTGTATTTCAAAAAATATTATTATTATTACCAGGAACCACATCTACATCAAGATAGAAGTTTTCAGCATTCGTAGGCATACAGTAGTGTGACTTGTAATTCTATGTCCTGAAACCACACCATTAAATTTAAATGGTCAATTGTTATTGTGAAATAAATCCCCTGGTATCAATAAAAATCCAAGTAAATATCAGAGATAAAGAAATTCCTTCAACCCATTTGTCAACAAAACATTTAATGATTGACAGCTTGTTGATTTCCTTAGGTGTTGAGATCAAACATGATAATCTTTGATTAGACACTAATTACTGAAATATGTCATGTACCTTTCTATACCTGTGACCACAGGTGTGAGATTATTGGATTATGATAAATATTTAGTGAATGGTCAAGGTTCGTTGTGAGACAAACTGATTTGACTGGATTGTCCCCTGTGACCTTCGTGTACCTATTTTATTGTTTTGAGATGTGTATTGCACCTATTTTACATTTCATCAGGTGATGGGATTATTTTTATTGATATAGACCTTGATGCATGCAGTACAATGACAGGTAAATTTCTAATGTTTTAATAATGGTCATTATTTGACAGAGAGTCTGAACTGCAGGGTCAGCGTATTGGGGGAGTTCACAGGCCAATTTGCCATAATTTGAACCTGCACATTTAAGTTTTAACTACAAACAAATGTGTCTGATACACATATTGAGACACAAATAGACACTCCTTAACATGTTTTGTTTACTTGAGTGGTTATAATTAGGTGGAACATGTTTGGCTGGTGTCATGAACTTATTTGAAATTGATACTGCTCACCCCTATTTTCTAAGACAAAACACTTTTAAAAATTTCATTTCCTGTCAAAAATATAACATAGAATAATATTTCATTTATAGCAAGATGGATGTATCTTTCTTGAGTTGCTTCCCTTTAAGCAATTGCACAGCCATTTAATAATTATGACATAATAATGATGTACATGGTAAATTAGTTAGTTTTGAAGTAAATCTTCCCCATGGGAGAATTCCACGTTTGCTGAACATATTATTTTTATCTTATTTTATGTACTGATAAATGAAATAAATTGCATTATATTCAAGAAAGAATTGTATGATTCTGTATTCACAAGACATTATTATTATTATTGATGGGCAAGATATTAACCTTGACCTTTGACCCTAGTATGTTAAGTACAGAATAATTCATATACATACATGTAAAGATGTCAGAATTTAATAATATGGAAATTCTAGTGTCATGGTTGTCAGACCTCTTTGACTTGGGGCTGATACATGTATGTTGATTTTTTTTGTTATGAATATTACAATATAATTTATTATAATTGTACATGTTCAGTATTTTTTTTAGAATGTCTTAAAAATCTGTATTGTTTGTAGAAAATTTTTGAATTACATAATCAAATATTTAAACTTAAAATAAGTATAGTTTAGAAACTTGACAACATGTATATGAGTAATAAGGTTCAGAATTTAGGTATTTTGTGGGGAAGTATCAATAAAAAATATCAGGATTAAAAATTTTTATGATGCCTAACAGGGATAGCCCAACCATGGCTTCTAAACAGGCTTAGCCCAACCATGGCTTCTTAGCTTGTTTGGTTCAGCCTGTTCTAAAACAAACAAACTTGGTGAGACCTCAGTTTTAAATAAGCTTGTACCTTCTGTTTTGGACCAATAAAGATCAAAGCTTCCATTTTTTTTTGTCACTGTACTGTATACTCATAACTGGACTAATTATTTCACTGGAATTCGTTGAACTTTCAGGCTGAACTGTGTGTGTCTATGAAAAAGTACATGAAAAATTTCGTTCATGCAGTCTTTGAGTGTATGTATATATTTTTTTCAGATTATAACGCAAGGAAAATTTATGGTAGTGATGAACATTTAAAGGGAAATAACTATGAGGATCCTGATAGCTTTTGGGATGCTACGATGAACAGTAATCATGTGAGGAGTAAATCGCAACCTCGCTCTGCTCCAGGATCAGACTCCCTACAACGTAAACAACAACCAGTGAAACAGGTTCCAAGGAGACACACCCTTGGAGGATCAGCATTCCTACCCCCAGAACAGATTCCAATGAACGGGAATGGCGTACCGGTAAGTACTATATAGATTGTCACGAATCAAGCATGGCTGTTGTGTGTTGTAGGCCAGTTGTGAATTTGTGTACTTGTATTTTCATATAATTCAAGTTTGGAAACTGAAATATGTAGATATTATAAAAATTAGTGTCACATTTGTTAGTAAAAGGATGACATGCAGGCTGGAAAATCAGTTTCTTGGATAAATCAATCTTTTTTTTTCATGAATTTGTCTGATGTATGTGTCTAATTATATGCTAATAATTTATTGATAAAAAAATGCTAGAAGTATACATATCTTTGTTAACAGTATTAGGGGTCGTCCATAATTGTCAACCATTTTCACAAGTGTGCAAAAAGCACACTTTTTGAGACCCCCCACCCCCCGTCAAAAAGTGTACATCAACCACTAAACTAATATAAAAACCAAACCCTACGGAAACGAAAATTTTTCACCCCCTCCCTAAAGTGTGCGGTTTGCACACTTATGAAAATGGTTGACAATTATGGACGACCCCTTAAATGGCTGGAAATGAACAAATTATAATTAAACTGTAGTATAAATATAGATTATTGGTCTTATTTCCAAGATCTAAATTATCCATTGAATCGCTGCTTACTGGATGTAAATATTGTGAATACTGATGTAATATATGCCCTCAAGTGTGTAAATAAATAAAGTCTTGGAATGTCACCAACACTGGAAAAAAACAAAATAAATAGATTTGTTTGTTTATTAATATGCACTTAAAAAATGTCTGTGTGATTAATCATTGTTTAATCACGGTTATCTGCTGAAATGGATATTTGATTATGGTTTTACAGTGATATATATATATAGATTAATGTTGGTTTTTTTCCAAGATTGAAAATATCCATTGAGCCACTTGGAGTAATAAAACAAACAGTAGTCTGTTTGCTGTTTTGTAACAATGTGACATCATGTTATCCTTAGAATCTGGCGATAATATATACATACCACGATAGTGCAGAGATATGGGGTTTTCTCAGCTTAAATGATTGTAAGGAAAATCGAACAAAATAGTGATAAATTTGATTGTTGTTGTTACAGTGAACTGTGTCCTAGTTCCTGATGTACAGTTACAAGATCTGGATATTGACAAACACAACTTGATAGTTGTATATAAAATTTGGTTATTTAATTCATATCATCACTAGCGGCAATGGTACATGTGTTCCAATTTATGAACCCCTTGGTGGTGAATGGGGGGAGGGGTAAGCAAAACTGAGAAATACACTATGAAATGCTTTTATGGATATAATTAAGAGATATAATTAGAAGATTGAAATAATTTAAATATGGGCTGGTAAAAGAAAAAAAGAACAAAAATTTACATTGATCTTCTTGTAATCTGAAATGCAGTCAGCTTGGAAAAATGTGAGGAGAATTTGGACAGAAATGAAACAATTAACTGGAAACCAATGATATTCTTGGAGCCATAGTATTGATTGGATGTGATCATCAAGGTCAAGGTCAGCTGTAATAACTGCAGGAGTCCTATGTGCATTGCTATGCAATCGCATACTAAATTTTCTGCAAGTTTCTAGAGTATCGAAATGACACGTCTATAATTGGTCCTTTTCTGTTAGAAATTGCATGGGAAACTGTAATTGGTAAATAAGGCATGTTTTGCATACAAATTGACAAGTTAAATGTTTCAGTACATAACAAATAATTTGATTTATTTCTGGGCACACATTATGTTTTTATCAAAAGTTTGTTTAACACAGCTTGCTCTTTTATTTCGAGTCTAGATCAAGATATTGATTTAAGAAGTATATATGTGATTTATGCAAACAAGAGTTGATAGGAATAAGACAAGTTGAATTTATTTTATCTCTGCATGTAAACATGGAAAATATGGATTGTGGTTCATGGCGTTATGTGACTGCATGTTGACTTTGAACATGTCTAATGAAGGGCTTGTCTTAACTTGATAATTTATAAAGTGACATTGTTATGTCAGTGACATCTTGACAAGGTATTTAATTGTTTTGGATTTTTTTTATTGGTGGATGAAATTTATTAATTACCGTCGATTTGTGAGTTTTAGTAAGTAATTTAACATTTACTAAGACCTTTGCCTTTATTTTGATTGTACAAACTAAATGTTGAATACTTATTACTTCAAAAATGCATGCTTTAGATTTTATAATACCTTGGTGTTAGGTTGTCCCCCTTTGTTTCACCCCAGCAGTTGTTTAAAGGGACCATTATGAAGTTATATTTTGTACTATTTTAGATATCAGACACAATCTTGTTTCTGTAACTGATTTGACAAATCTAGTTTCTGTATGGTTTTCCATTTTTATGTTTAAGGAAAAAGTGGCATGCACACTTGTATTATGTATATTTGAAACTATGTTTTCTTTAAAAATGTTCACGGAAAGTTACTTTTCAAAAACATGCAGCGAATGTTTTTGATTTGAGCTGTTATAAAATCATTATACCCAGTCATGTGTGCTTTTATTATAAACATTAATATACAATTATTGGGAATTGCAGTACATGTACATGACATTGTGCTAGACATGAAACTAGAAAACTGGTACATTTGCCATACTGTTATTATGGAATCTGGATTCGGTGAAGGACCTCGGTGATCGAGTGGTCTCTGTAGTTAACTATCTACTATTGATCACTGGAATGTCAGAACTGGGGTTATGAGTTCTAGTCTGACTTGGGACAAAGTTTGCTAGACTTCCAAAGGTAGCTGGCAAAAAGATTGTCAGTTTTCCTGCAGGAAGTCAAGGGGTTTTATTAAATACTACATGTTCCTCTGCAAAAAAGGTCTGCATGTCATTGTATGGCTGAAAGAAAGAGAGTAGCATAGGTAATATCTTTAAATAGAAGTACTTAGTATAAGCTGGGACATTTTAATAACTGATTACTTGGAAACTAAAAAAAACCTCGAATATTGATGTGAAATTGAATATAGTTGTACACCCATCGGATTGATATTAATAACTTAAATAAAATATCATATTCCTAATATTTGACCTCCATTGTTACTACAAAACAAGAACAAGAAATTAATGATTGATTGAAATTGATTATGTAACCTTTAATATGTTTATAATCTGATTGAGCACAATAACATGAAGCAAATCGCTTATTAATTAATTATTAAGTTTTTTAACTGTGTGTATTGTACAAATTTGTACTATAACAATATTGTCAAATCACTGATTGGCTGATAAAGCAGTTTCTATTTTACATAACTAACATGGTAAGCTTTTGTAAATTTCGGAATAATCATATTTCAAAGTTGGTGTCTAATGATTACAATAAATAATTGTCTGTATTTGCTTCCTAAATGTGTTAATTACCCTTCATGAACAAGACTTGGGTTACCTGTTAAAGTTCCACATTCAGGTAAAACTGCCATTTCACAAAATAAACAACAACTGATGGTATTTTATTTTATTTTAAAAAAAAAATTATATCACAGGTGGTGTCAAACACCAACCAAACTGTCACATGTGTCTTTGTAGTTCAGCACTGATAGAAACCCTTTGGTCATATGACATTTATATGGTGTTCAATGTAGTATTACATATTTTGTTGTGAAAAAAAAAATTGTCAAAATGACATATACAAAATTTATCATGCTCAAACCAAAAATAATTGAAGTTCAAATAATTTAGAAGTTGTGCTTTTATTACTAAAAGTCCAAAAAGTTATGACAAATCCGACTGAGGCCATGTACATCTTCCAAAAAGTAACACTTGTAAAATTCTGCAATTTCATGGCAACAAATTTAAACAAGAGCTATAATGATCAAAAGGTCAATGATAGTTCACTTCAGCAAAGGGAGACAAATGGGCTGATGATACCTAAATCTGCCATTTGTATCTTCATTATCTACAAGTCAACCCTGTTCACTGTTCACCTCTTATTTGGAGTTCTTGCTCACCCTTGTTAGAGTGGTTGTATTTTTCAACGGTGAACACACATGCTGATGACTCGTATGTCTTACTCAAGCTCTTTGTAATCTCGTCTGTGACTTGTCACGAGTTTCTGTAGTTCTTTTGGTATTTTTTTTTCATGGCAGAATTTTTTGGTTGAGATAACATTTTTTATGCAGCAACACTTCTGAAATTACATTAAAACAATATATAAAGCTTGATTTGAAGTTAAATTATGTGAAATTTAATGTGTTGAAATAATCATACAAATGGAGAACTTTTGTAGTATTCTAGCCAAGGCAGTGCTTGACTTAATTGCGTATCAACTATCTTTGTCAATTTCATAGAACAGAATCATCAATGAACAGATTGAACTGTTTCTATATATAGTGATCAAATTAGCTTTCAGACTGGATAGCAACATTACACAACATAAAGAAAAGCTTCAATCATAATAAGACACTTCATTCAAAAAGAAAATGTTTTTTTTTCTTTTATTTAGAAAAGATTCTTGTCTGGGAAGAAATAGGTTTTTGTAATTTTCTGTAAATTGGTCCAACAATTATTACGGTTATAACTCGGCTACTGTGTTGTCTTGTATCCAATCAATACTAAGGATAAGTGGGGAAATTGCTTTTAAAGGTTGATATACCATGGAAGTGTGTTTATAACTGTATATACTGCTTTGAGTTTTAAGGCATTCATGGTAGATTATTCCATAGAAAGGTCAAATATTTAAAAATATGATTTTGTTTTTTAAAATCTGACGAAGGAATGTTTTGAAAGAGTTGAGAAAAGAAACTTAACTGATAATGAATTTTGTTTGCAAAAAAATGGATCTGGAGAGTAGTTTGAAAATAGGGCATTGCATGGCCATGCAACTAAAAATAAAAATCAAAGCATTTACGCTTGTTTTCCTTGATGAAATTGTAGTTGCTCAGCATTAAAAAAAAGAAAGTTTAATAATTCTGTGTCGCATGCCAAGCAGACGTCTCACAGTGATCAGCATCGTCATAACTTTGCTAGTTTGTCAGAAACTACTAAATTGTGTTTATTATGAATTATTTATATCAGTCTGCTGTTTTATTTTACACTGCTGATAGTTTTAATGAAAAAATATTCACTTTTCCAATTCTAAACTATAAAAAGCAAAAGGGTGTACAGAGGAGGAATCTTATCTTTAACTGATAAAGTTTTCTTGAAAGGAAGACCTACGTCTGTTTATTTTATTTTGATGTTTTAATTCAAAGTTGATCTATGTTTTAAGCACATTTTTACAGATATTACGCATTTTTTACACAAGATAAAAGTATATTTGCATAAATAATCTTGCATTCCCCACACACAGGTGAGTTATTCCTCCACTGGTCAGGTCTATGATTTACGACACTTAACAACACTGTGACAAATTAATTAATGGAACAAGTCTACTAGTAATCTATAGTATGTAATATTAATCCTTCTAAGTATGTTATAAACATATTGATCTTGTTAATTGGATATTGCCAACAGACAAGCAAGTTGACTCCTAATATTTTCCCCAAGCTAAAATCCTCATCATTACTACTCAACAGATCTGACGGCTTTCATAAAATTCTACATTAGTATTCAGATACATTGTCGGAAAGAAAACGGGTGACATTTACCTTTATATTGAAAAAAAGTCAGGACATCTATTTACTTGGATGTCTTTATTAAAGTTATCTGATAACTTTCTAGGGCAGAGTGTGACATCCATATTGACCAGGATAATTGCAATGCAACATGGGTAATATTTGAAGTGATCTATTGGTTTATCATGTTTATTGACCACTTAGTGACAAGACAATGTTGTGTATTGTACGATTGAATCTGTTATTGGATTTCTATGAATAGCGTAAGACACAACGTGACACTCGGAGGCAGTATTATTTCCGACTGTGTTATTTGCAGGATCTAGATGAAGATTTATGGTCTGCCAATCGAATCATTGGAAATATTTTTTTAGGCATTGTAAATGACGTTCATCCTACATCCTACGAAGCTGTTTGTTGAGGAAGCAAGGTGATAAAATATTGACATTTCACCTGAGTATAGATTATTAATGGTTCTACATAGAGTATTGATTTTAGTCTCCTTTGATGCTGTACAAAGTCTTGATTTTGCCAAGAAATTCAAAGGCCCAAACATTGATATATGAGATAGGCATCTGTTGTAGAGAATATGAGTATGATTTATTTGTGTAATTTCTGATTAGTTATTTGTTTGGAAAAGGATTTAAATTAAAATGTTATGACAACATTCACATCCAAATATTTTGATTTCTTTTCTGTTTAGGGAGTGATGCAATTGTTTATAAACAGTATACAAACTTTTAAAATAATTAAAGAATATTCTTTCCCAAGTCTGAAAAGGTAAAAAAAAATGCATTCTCTTTACCAGGGATTTTGCTATCTGTTAGACTTCATTACCATCTAAATCTAAGAAATATTTGGTTAAAAATTTGCATTACTGAAGTCCAGCTGTCTTAAGTTAATTTTGTCATCTATTTATAAACATCTGGAGATCCCTGGTGCAAGGTGGCTGGATATAGTACACTCTTGTTACTTGTTTGTGAAGTACTCTCACAGGAAATCTTAATAACAGTACATGTATGACCTGTATTGTTTGATTTCAGGCTGTGCTGTTAGTATCTGGAATTGGTCCAATTATTTTATCTGTCATGGTGTGATCAGAAAGTTGTAAAACTTGAAATTGATCATTCAGAACAGTGAAGTTATTCAGTCAAAAGTTTAAAAAAATTAAAAATATGTAGAAAAATGCAGTTATTTAATTTTTAAAAATTTATTTAAGCACAGCTATACCTAGTGAGGGGTTAATAAACACAAAAAAAATAAAATAAATAAACAAAAGATAAATCATATTACAGAATCCTGCAATCTTCAAGTCTACTTCCCTCAGTTCTGTAATTGTGTGACCAAAATTTTTATTTCTTTTTGAGAAAGCTATTTCATCAGGGTGATATTGAATAGTTATTTTTTTTTAAATTAAGGGTTGGTATTGTTTTCGTTTCGGTTGATGGTCATTCTAAAGGGTCTAATGGAATCTGTCAGAAAAATATAAAATGAAAACAAAAAGCCTGAATTGTTGCTGAGTCATTCCATGCAAAACACAAATATAATGACACAGTTCCATTTTATTTCTTCATGAAATTAGGGTGCCAATGGGGAGAAAAAATTAGAATTTTAAGGAATATAAACATTTCAAATCTCTACAAGATTTATGGAACAATTTGTTCATCTTATGAGTATCTTTATTTTCTGATGAACTACTAATGAATAAATAATAAAAAATGAAAAAGAAAATTATTTTCTTTTGTGTGACTTGTTTGTCCCCCAAGCTTCTGGAACCAATTAGCTCGATTTCCTCAGAAAGCTGATCAGTGGTATTAATGAAATTCCTCAACATTGCAAAAAACATTGATCAGCTTCGATGGTTTATTATGGAAAAAATCAATTGCAAAGGCTAAAGATAGTGTGGTGTACTGTAAGTCGGGTCGGGAAGATCAGTATTGGAAGCATAGAAATGATGTTATACAGTCTTTTAAGGTAATTTGGACTTTTATTATCATTGTTTTTTCTTGACAACAATTAATTATTTATTTAACGACATGTTTAGGTATAAAAAATGCCAGTAGGAAATTTACAAATATGTCCATTACTTGTAAAAACATCAAATCTTTGACAGTAAATACATTTTTTTTTTATATTGTAACAGTCGATTTTGTGGACATTTTTTGGTTGCCATTTTATTTATTATTATTTTTTTGCAGTTCTTAAGAACTGGAATACAAGCTTTCCTTAGATGTAACATATAAAATTTTAGTCATTGACCCTTACTTAAGCTAATCTTACACATTTTTAGATAATTGAAAAATTGTTAATGTTTGTAGAAATAAAAATCTCTTTGTCCATGACCTTCAAGTAAAATGTACATTTGTCCTTGACCTCAACACAAAGTTTTTTGGTATATATTTTGCAAATTGTGCTGAAATAATAAACCTTACACTCAGATTCTTCTGGTCAGGAATAAATAAAAATTAATGAATTGGAAGAAAAACAACATTCAGTTCTTTCTTTGATTGACTTATCAGAACTTGATACATGTAAATCTATTCATTCATGAAATTTGATCAAGTTACAACTTGTGTATTCCCCTCACACAATCTAAAAATTGTCATGTGTGACAATTAAGACATTATATAACGAAATTTATAAGAAATGAATAATTAATTACCATATCAATTCTACCTACCTGTAACTGACAGAATGTGCTTTGATGGAAAAGTCTTGTCAGGTAGTTGAATATGTTAAATATTTCGTACAATAATGTGTTGAAACTGAAATATTTAATACTTAATTTCCATAGATTTCAAGGAATTTGTTTTGTATTCAAGGTGCAAAATGAAACAATATCAAAGGTTCCCTAGGACAGATATGTTTATTTTGCAGTTTTAAGGATATAAATTATGATAGGACATAATACCTGATTTTGGGAAGTTTTCTGCCAGATCCACAATTTGTATATTCTCTTATCCGATTGTCTGCACCCAGATGGGACTTGACCTTAATTTTCTTATTTGCCTTAATTTTCTCCTAAATAAAATTTTTTTTTTAAAGATTTATCTGTAAATTTATAATGTTATGATAAAAAATTTTACCAATTTTTTCTTTAATAAACCCTAGCTAATTAACCCTTGTTACTTTAGGAATGCAGAATCTTCTTGTGATCTTTATATTCTTTAATGTAACTTGCAGCACACATGAATCTCTGTTACAAGATGGATATTTAGTTGTAGACAGTGCTTGTATTGAGTGTTGAGAAGAGTGTCACCAGTTCCCAGTTCACTACTTAAAAAAAAGAAAGTATTACCCTAGTTTATTTTCGCCTGCAAGAAGATAAACATATATTTCTTTAGTAGAAAACAAGTTAATGTTTGATTTGAAGTACAAGTTTGTCCCTAGATATTTGTAACAAGGTACACAACAGCTAAAGATAATTTGTAATGATTTTTTTCCCTGTTAATTAAGTGCCTACAAATTACTGGTTTGTTTCTGTTGATGACTTAAATTCCCAATACAATGAATTCTTCAATTTAAAGTTGACCAGTTTTTACATAAAATCAAGTGTTATATATGCCCTATAACATGACAATAACAGCTAATTTTATAAACTTAAATTTTTTTCAGTAAAATTAAAATAAATGTAAATCCTAGTATTTGTCTGTGATTTAAGGCAATTGGAAAAACTTCACAGCATGCATGTTAAAATATTAGAATCCCCCCTGAAGGTTATCACAATACAGTTTATGTGTAAATGTATAGCATACTTATTGTTTATTTACTCTGTAGGCTATGAAATGTACATCTGGCTGTTTGGTCAATAATGACCAATGAATGGACACAGGAAGAACAATAGGCAATGTACCATAGATCAATAGAGAGTAAAATTGTGCATGAATGTGATCAAGGTGGTCATTTGAATGTGGAAAAAGGCTGGCTATTAAAACCGATGAAATTTAAATGGATGTGAATTTCATGTCATTATCACCTTAACCTAAAGATGTTGATTTCAATCTGGGAAGAGAATGCTTAGCATACATGAATGCACTTTTGACCAATTTGATTGTGCGAATTTTTTTTTTTATGAATGTGTAAAGACTTTCATTGAGAGTTTTTCCTGAATCATTCTTAAAACTCTCAAGTGACTTAAAACAGAAATGTACAATCTGTATTGGGCAGTTTTTAAATGGACAAGCAGTAAATTAAAAATGTTGACTTTTGACTAGGTTTATTTCATGACTGCAAATTGTGTGGGAACAGATTCAAATTAAATTTGTCTAGTAGACCAATAATTTTATTTTGTGGTTGACTGTAGGAATGATTTTCCAATTTTGTGATGGAAGTTAAAAGATTTCATTCCGTCAGAAGATTGGATATTGTTTGGACAATTCAATGTGAAGAAGACCCATTGTAAACGAAGGCTGACAATTGGTTGAAATCTAATTCTATCTCGTATTGACGATTTGATGGAATTTTGTACTTGATTATTCCCAAGGAACTTCATGTTTAGCTTGAGTATTAACAAATATTGGAAGTTTCATTAAGATACAAAACATTTTCTGAAATTGTGTTATTTTGCCTTGAGGTTTATCCGGCACACATGTAAAATTTTTGTGCTGCAACATATCTTCAATATCACATGTTCTAACTTTGATTGTGTGCTTGATGCAATTTGTTGATGAGAGAGATATGTAGCGACATTTTCACAATAACACAGATTGTTATTTGAAGACGTTTTTAAAGAAGTAATGATCCCCGTGTAATATTTCAAAGTATTGTCTGTCTACCAAAGCAGAAAATAATAGCTAATATACCATCAGTAGCACTGGACATCACATTTCATTATTGATCTCCTACTTCTCAGAACAGATTCTGCTGACTTGAAGGAAATACGGATTCGGAAATAGCGATGAACACCTACAGTAAGAAATTGTGGGGCTTTCTAATTGGATTGGTTTTAACTTGCTCCTGAACGATTAATTTACTTGATTCTTTCAACTTCATACATAATTAAATTTAGTGCAATTTTTTTGTGTGAAGCCATTCTTTTACTGATGGAACATATTATGTTTGAATTTGACATTTACCTGTTTCTGGACAAAAAGATGAATTAAATCTGACATTTAGTCCAGACTTGCTCTTTAGGAGATCTTCAAATTTTGACAATATGACATTTTCTCCCTGTATTTAACAAAGTGGAACTTAATTAAATAACACAGGGTGTTAATTACTACACCCTGCTGTGTATACCAATAACACACTAAGGCATTCACAAATTCTGCTGAATGAAAATCTGGGAAAATATGACTATTAATTTATTATCTGTTCTGATGCTAGATGAAAATTGAGGAGGATTTAATATTCTAGAATGCAGCCTTTGGACTTGTATTGTTGTTTTTTGACAGTGATGACTTGTTTATGAGTGATGTCCATTGACACCATCAAAATGTAATTAACATAGTTCTAATTTAAATGGGTCCTATTTGACCAAGAGGTGGACATTAACTTTATCACTTAATTTATTGCTTTGCACATCTGGCTAATGTGAGATTGAGATGAGATTGTGTATTGTTGTTATGTGTAAGACAGAGGAAGATATCAAAGACAATTTACACCTTAGGAGTGAATATTTTGTGGATTATTTTGACCATCAAGGGAGATAATTTGTGTAAACTAATTGGATGATTAAAAAGGGAGTATTCATTATTGCATTAACAGCTGATGAAGATTTTCTCTTTGTACAGTTAGAAATTTTCAGTGATCTGAGTTCATTATCTTCTGTGTCAGTACAATTGGGAAATTGTTATTTTTTTATTTAACTGAACTTTTCAATATTTTTTTATGACTGAAGATATTTGTGGCAAATTCGAACAAGAATGTGAACATTTGAATTGTCAGATAATATTTTTTGCAATTACGCAGTAGGTTGCAAGAGTGTCCTTGAAGAGGGAAAAAAGTTTGAAAATATTTTAATTATGTAAGATGTGATGTAATTGACAAGATCCATTGTTTATGTCTGACAATCGTTGACACCATGTTGTAGTGACTCATGTTTTGTACTATGAAAGATGCTATTTTTGGTTGTATGTGGGGACGACCTAATCCAAACGGTACACCTGATTCAAATCAAGAAACTCTCGAGAAACAGCCCTTCACACAACACGTTCAAAGTCAAAAACAATCTGTAGGATACATGAGAGCCCAGTATAATCGAGGAAATAACACAGTTACTACACATTACGTACCACATACCAGTCAAGGATCTCCACCAAAGAAAGGGTCAAGGCAAGCATCTCGTTCCCCAACATCTGCACAGAGACGGACGAAAGGATTATCTCCTTATGACCGTGAAAGGTCACCGCATCGACCAACAACGCTTTGTACGTTCCCGTGTCAATATGCTTTACCACGTCCTATTAGAAGTATATTAAAAAAACCTCAAGGAGGACACTACCTTATTGAAGAGGACTATTTTGAGGTAAATACCTTGCTTTACGTGTTGTGCTGGTGTTGTGTTTGAGTTATTGGTGGGGGGGGGGGGGGGGGGGGGGGGAGATGGGTAATTTTACCCCATTTTTCATATGCAGATTTGGAAGTCATTGTCTATTTATCTATTCTGAGTCCTATAGCTATCAATGTCTTGTTTTAAACCCCAGAAATCTTCCTTGTCAATTGTTGAAATGGTATTTAATGCCGAGTCATTAACCAATTTTTTATTCTGCTACCATGGTCAATTTCTGACATTTTTTGTCTCCTTCCTAATAATTTGTTTCCTTGTCAATAAATGGGATTTAAATTTTTACATAGGTATCAAAATGCCATAAAACACAGGTTGGGGGCCTCGGTGGCCGAGTGGTCAAGGTAGTTCGTCTACTATTGATCACGTGGTCTGTCAACACTGAGATTGTGGGTTCGATTCTCACTGCAGGCAGGGTGTACTCGACTCCAATCTTAATTGACAAGGATTGCCAGTTTTCCTACCGCAGGTCGGGGGTTCTCTCCGGGTACTCCGGCTTCCTCCCCCAATAAAAACTGGACGCCATGAAATAGCTGAAAAATTGCTGAAAGTGGCGTTAAAACAACATTCAAACATTCAAACAAAATAAAACACAGGTTAAAATGTTGTGACAGCTATATATTACTATAGAAATTAATTTTACTTATGATGTACCAGCTGTGTGTATCTCATCACATTATGCTAGGTGTAGATGCAATACATATTTGTTTATCTCACGTCTGTATACACATGATAATTGACCCTTCCGAAAACAACAATAAAATATCAGCCTGTCAATCAGATATTATACTGGTAAAATAATTTACATTTCTTTGGAAATTGGCATTTAAATGGAATAACTTAAGGTAGCAATGCACTGCATTCTTTTGGAGGCAGACACAAGTATTTGTTTATGTTTACAATAATTCATACTTAATTGGGGGTCAATGAATGTCAGGTATGGTTAATTTGAGACAAAGTGGATTTGCACTTTAAAGAAAATTTAATACATTTTCAAACTTTTAATGATTGGAAAGTTTTTCACAGCAATATAAGCATTTGCTAACCATACTAAACTAACTTTTACAAGACCAAAGAAAATTTACTGGACACAAAACTTATAAAAAAACATTTGCAATTGCATTTAGAATCAATGTTCTGCATTGAGGGACAGACATCCCAAAAGTTGAAAATATCTGCCCGATATTCTGTTTAGGACACACAAAAATGTGTATGTGCTAGGCCTGGAATTTTTACTAGACTTTCCTCACATGTCTGTGCCAGACATTCATTCAGAAAACTTTAAAACATCCCCTTGTGATGGAACCAAAGCTTGCTATCAGATCTTGTGTTCAAACACATTTCAAGAAAACAGGAATGCAAGGATGAGGTTAGCTTGATCAGGTTGTGATCAACCAATTTCTGCACTAATAGGTAATTTAGGGTTGTTGATTGATTTATTCCTTATAAACTGTGAAAGCTGTAAACAGACCCAGACTAGGTTATATACTATAATCTGTACAGAAATTGGAAGTATTCCTTATAATTTAATTTTAACTATATTATTGACACAATATTAACTGTAAAAACAATGATGATGTATTGGAAATATTTCAATTTTAACAGAGTTATAATAGGTCATTGTGGTGAAAACAGGTTATACTGTATAAAATCGGTTTTGAGATGCAAAACTCAATCAAAACAAATAAACTTGTTTTACAATTTAAGCCATAATTTCTTATTATGTGTGTGCAGTCCCTAATGCTTTGTGATTTGGATGTTTTTTCTCTTACTTTAGGACCCTGTGGGCCTCTTAACTATGTAATATGTCACAACAGAAAATCAATCATTAGCCAGCTGTAGCATTCCACTCATCACTTCATTTGTCTACAGTGTTCAAGAAAAATTCTGGGTCATCTCAGAGGTTTTTTTTAAGGATTTGTCAGTTGGTTTAATAATTTTACTGGAGTGCAATAAGGAAAAAGTTAGGGTCATCTCAGAAGGTTTTTTTTAATGTCAGTTATGCTTATAATAATTTTATTAAAGTGCAAAAAAAACAAGTACTATCTTTATATATATCTAATGAGATAAATGAAAATGATGAATGCAGTAATAAAGACAAGTAATGTAATTGTAATACCACATGAAAAAGTTAGGGTCATCTCAGAAGGTTTTTTTTAATGTCAGTTATGCTTATAATAATTTTATTAAAGTGCAAAAAAAACAAGTACTATCTTTATATATATCTAATGAGATAAATGAAAATGATGAATGCAGTAATAAAGACAAGTAATGTAATTGTAATACCACATGTATATATAAATTTATTTACAAAAATGTTTCCAGCGCCCGGTGACACATTATATAAATGTTTACAGCACTTGGTGACAAGAGTATTATCAAAAAGAGACTTTGCAATTAGAGCTCCATCTCCTCAGTCTGCACGTGAATGAGGACGGACCCAAAGAAAGAAGATAGGCATTAATGGCTTTAAAAATCATAGAGCTAACAATAAACATATTTAAATATCTCCAATGAAAAGCTATTTCAGAAGTTGAAGACCACAATGGTAAATAAAAAACATACAAACCCATATATATATGTCGGAGTTCTAAGTTTTTTCTTGTGATGTATCGTATATATTAACTCAAAAACAAGTTAGTTAACATTAAAAATTGTTAAAACAGCGTCTATTTTTATGCCCCCGCGACGACATGTCGGGGGGGGGCATTAAGTTTTACCTATGTCCGTCCGTCTGTACGTACGTACGTCCCAACAAATTTCCGTCAAGCTTTTCTCAGAAACCGTACATGAGAACAATTTTAAATTTGGCAGAGTGGTTTAGTAGTATCACAAGTTGTACGTCCTAAGCGAATTTCAGACCTGTCGGACAACTACTTCCTGTTTGGGACTTCATTTGTACGTAAATATGTCCGTCTGTATGTACAAATTTCCGTCAAACTTTTCTCAGAAACCGTACATGAGAACAATTTGAAATTTGGCAGGGTGGTTCAGTATCACAAGTTGTACGTCCTAAGCGACTTTCAGACCTGTCGACAACTATTTCCTTGTTTGGGACTGGGCCGATATGAAAATGTGTTAACACTAGTATGAAAATTTCAGTCAAGCTTTTCTCAGTAACCGTACATGAGAACAATTTGAAATTTGGCAGGGTGGTTCAGTATCACAAGTTGTATGTCCTAAGCGACTTTCAGACCTGTCGGACAACTACTTCCTGTTTGCGACTGGGCCGATATGAAAATGTTCTAACATGAGTATGAAAATTTCCGACAAGCTTTTCTCAGAAACCATACATGAGAACAATTTGAAATTCGGCATTGTGGTTCAGTATCACAAGTTGTATGTCCTAAGTGACTTTCAGACCTGTCAGGCAACTACTTCCTGTTGCGACTGGGCCGATATGAAAATGTGTTACCACGAGTATGAAAATTTCCGTCAATCTTTTCTCAGAAACCGTACACAAGAACAATTTGAAATTTGGCAGGGTGGTTCAGTATCACAAGTTGTACGTCCTAAGCAACTTTCAGACCTGTCGGACAACTACTTCCTGTTTTCAACTGGGCCGATATGAAAATGTGTTAACACCAGTATGAAAATTTCCGTCAAGCTTTTCTCAGAAACCGTACATTAGAACAATTTGAAATTTGGCAGGGTGGTTCAGTATCACAAGTTGTATGTCCTAAGCGACTTTCAGACCTGTTGGACAACTACTTCCTGTTTGGGACTTACTTTAGCGGGGGCATCCGTGTCCCATGGACACATTCTTCAATTTTTTAAATAAATTCATAACCAAATATGTACTTACATGAATCAAGTAATATTCATTCACATGTATTCATTACAGTTTGTTAATTTATTATTTTGACTCTTTTAAAATGTGAACTTCTAAGTAAAATATTTTCATTAGAATTGTATTAACATGAACACAAATTTCAATTCAATGCTAATTAAATGTGAATTGAAATTGGTAACGTGTATGCTATCCCAAAAATGAGGGGGGGGGGGGGGATAAACCGTTTTGGTAATTGAGGTCCAATAAATAATTGCAATGAAACAATCAGTGAATTTTACTTCTAATTCTTTGTCCTACTTACCTTTGTGTAGGATTATTTGTATGACAATAATTTCACGAAAGAGACAGAGAGAGTGCGTGTGTCAGGTGGTCAAAGTCAAATGAAGAAAATATGGTTTAAATACATCACCAGCATGATGATTGTTTACAGATACGGTGGTCAACAGAGCAAATATAATTCTACCCCAGACGAAATGCGTAAAAATTACACAACGTATGGTTTTATCATGTAATTATTGTTTATCAGTTCTAAATGGCATTCTTTTCGCATAAAAATAATTCTCTAAAGTTTAATTACGACTACCAATTGTTTAAAAACACCAGTCTGCTGGAATAATAGTTGGGAAATGCAAATAGGGATGCTTTTCTGAGTATACTATAGTAGATTGTTCAAACACAGATTTTTAAATATTTGCAGAATACAAGCTTGTCTTTCAATAACAGTACATTACCATGGGTAAGCGTCTTTTAGTTCAAAGGTCACAATTCGAAAATATACCAACTGCATCCAAAAAGTTCTCACGAAAATTCAGGGTCATCTCAAAAGTTTGTTAAAAGATCGAAGAGATTTTATCAGTTAATTTGCCACAGAGTGTCATCTCAAAGTTCTTAGCAACTTATCAGTTATGTTTATAATAAAAATTGCATTAAGAATAAGGCCCATTATGGTCAAGAAAAAGTTATCATTTCTTCTGTTCATTAGAAAGTTTACAAAAGTGCAGTAAAGGACAAAATCAATATTACACTGTCAATCTAAAATTAGAATCACCAGTCAATAGTACATCTGAAGTAAATAGACCTGTCTGTTGTAAAATAATTTTCTGCTGATGTATAATATAAATAGTTGAGTCTTAACTGTTAATTTTATCTCAGAAAAAACTAAAGACCTTTTCATATGTCTGACGCAATTTTCCATTTATGACGTGTTCACGTAGAAAATAGATTTCATTAATAAAGAAGTTTTCCAGTAATATTGTGCTTGAAATAATCTGGAACCTTTTATAGAAGTAAATAACATTTATAGACATGATATGAAGTATATGGATATGGGGTCCCTTGTTAAGTTTTTCTTTACACCATGTAATGGAGTTATTGCATGTTCTTTGATTGTTTACCCTCTAAACTTAATTAGTGTTCAGAAGGTGCTAATTGGTGTATCTGGTGAAGAAGTGTTTACATAATCTATTGGTTGTTTGTGCTAATGAGAAGCACAAAAAGTCCTCTACAAATAATAGATCAAATTTAATGAGCTTGATATTTGTCAAAATTGATAAGAATCATTCCTCTAAATATGTCAGTAAACAACCACAACAAAATCCTATAAAAAGACAGGTGAATATTTATGTGTCTGAAGATTTCTGCTGAACATGTGGGATAAAGACAATCTGAATTTTTTTTAAGGCCATTTTTACCAATTCATTAATTGTTATTGGGGAGTAGTAAAAACTATTGACCTTCTCAGGTTCTAACAAATTTAGCAGAATTTGCCCCTTGAGACCTCCTCCCTATCTTGGACAGGTCACAAATTTAACAAATATGAACCCATTATTGCACAACCCAAAATGTACAGTTGCCATGAAAATCTGTTGTATATGTCTCAGACTGATATCACAATAATTTGACCATTAGCTCTATTTGTCAGTGCCAGACAGTTAGTCAATATAGATAGATCCTGACACTTTGTCTGATGAGAAAATCATATCAATAGCTGTAATGGCAGGTCTATACAATACAGTAATTTTTACAAAAGGTATCCATTCATCGTAAAATTGATGCATGTCTGTGTCTACGGACACACATAAATACATAAGTACTCCTTAGAAAAATGTTTAAGTTATTGTGTGGAAAGATGATTCTCCAAAATAATGTGGTACCTAGAAACAATCTTATATTGACTGAAGGTCATTGATGGTAATTGGGGGCGCTATTACGTCCTAGACAGGCAAATTAATGCCCTGACTTATGTTTGATAGAGTAGGTTATTAATGATGATAATTGTTTGTTGTTTTTTTTTTTTTGGGGGGGGGGGGGGGGGCTTTTACATCCTAGACAGATAATTATTGCCCTGGCTCAGAAGTTGTTAGTGGTTAGTAGCCATATTCATTGAATGGTTCTTTTCAAGTTAATGTTAATTATGCCCATATTTAATTTTCAGTAGCTGCTATCACAGTACCTATACTACAAGTGAACATATTGTGGAGAGGGTTTTTTGCATGACAAATGAAAATTGCCTACCGCATATGTTTCAGCTTATGCTCCTATAGTAGTCAAGAAGGTTACTTTTTGAAATCAACAATTATTTTCGCGAGATATTCAGCGTTTTGAAATATGAAGGTTTTTAAATTTTGATAGGAGTAATTTCCCATACTAAAAATTTGACCTTAATTAGAACGGAAGTGTAATTTCGGAACAATTGGTTGTTGTGGTCTATTCAAAATCCTTCCGGTGATGCAGTTAAGGGAGGAAGTCCTTGTGGTTCATTGGAATACCACTAGGACAATTTTTAAACATAATTAAATTAAACAACTGAGGCATTAACTATAAGACATGAACAGGTTATCGTATCTAAATTTTTTCTGCTTGATTTTCATAATAAAATGATAAAATATGGATTAATAAAAAAATGCAAGCAAAGAATTTTTTCCAAGGGGTTTGGCATTTAGTTTAATTTAACAATTGCGCTAAATGACTTCTTCATTGTCTATATATTTTTCTGAGCCCTCTGGCTTATAAGAGCCTCTGGTTTTATATATATGTTGCACTCAATGGTGATATTTTATTCGTTGGCTTTATATTGAGTAAGTGTTTACTGATTGGATGTCTGCTTCGATTCTTTTCTAAGCTGATATGGTATGCTACCAAAGTAGTTCTGTGCTGATATAAAGTGTTACCAATGAATCGGTGATACATTTGAATGATCCCAATAGAGGCAGCTTCATTCATTACTGTTAAACATTAAATGGAAACAGTTTCTAAAGACTATTCCTGGAAGTTTCTCTTGTTAAGCCTAATCCTGCTAATGATTTTGAATTAATAGAAGATTTCAAGATTTTCTATTTGGGAAATGTCAATGCTACTAAAGACTGGCATTTTACTCAATAAATTTTCTTTCTAGTTTTGTATATACTGTAACAGTCTTCAGTGTAACACAAAGAAAATTTTTACAAATATCTCCTTTAAATTGAAAAATAAAAAATCGTTTTAAGACAAGAAAAAAATTAACCTGTGTTAAAACTAAAATAAAAACAAAACAACTTTTCTTTGTAACATACACAATTCTGGGTCACCCAAGACAGGAATTTTGAAATATACTAAGCCATACCGAACCTCATAGTCTTTAACTCAGAATTGTAGGTATCAAGGCCCCTTATTTAATTGAGATGAGACCTGCAGAACTTTCTATAAACCATTCTGGATTTTATTAACAAAGAACAGTTCATTTTTAGAACCCTTGAAGTTCCCCACCAAATGCTAATACAATTTAAGTAAGTATATTAAACAGTACCTTATATAACGCTCCTAAGAGGGAATCCATATTGATGTATCGATGCTAATAATGATGGATCTTCTATATCCCATTTCATGTTCCAATATCCTTATCATGAAATTATTTTCTGGAAAATCCAGTCTCCTTTCATAATAGTTGTTGGTTTTTCTAGAAATGGTAACTATTTGTTTACATTAGAGTAAGAGAAATTTGAACAATTTAAATTGCAGTGGAATCCTAACTATTTGTTTACATCTGAGTAAAAGAAATTATTTTTAATAATAACTGTGGGACAATGTAACCAACAGTGGATTAATAATTGTAATCGCATGTGGATTCTTTTTTTAAGAGCAGACATTCTGTTACTTTGGTATGTAATATTATTGTTTATCTAAGTAAAATGTTAGTAACTTAAAATAGTAAGTCATAAGCATTAATTTTCATTAGACTGCCCTAGTTGTCAACTTGAAATCTACAATCGATTAATTTTGTAAGTTAATATCTCATTTGTTGTGCATGAAGGAACAACTGTTTAACAAGGACAATTGTTTTTGGTCAGACTGTAAAGCTGAAGTTGTGGGTTCGAGTCTCACTGTGGGCAGGCCGGCAGGGTGTACTTGACTCCAATGTTAATTGACAAGGATTGCCAGTTTTCCTACTGAAGGTCCGGGTTTTCTCCTGGTACTCCGGTTTACTCCCCAAATCAAAACTGGACGACATGATATAGCTGAAAAAGTGCTGAAAGAGGCGTTAACACCGGTCAAACAAACAATTCTAATACATGTATGACGTGCTTTAAAGGCTTTAAAGGCTTTGAGACCACAACTGTGGTAAAAAAATGATTTATCTATGAGCAACAATTCCAATTACAAAACTAACTCCCACAGGAAAGCTATTGCATATGATGTACAAATCTTATAAATAGTGACACGCGCTATAATTATCCGTTGCAATATATTGTGTGTTACATTGACAGAACAGCTAGTTTATGGCGGAAATGATGTTTTCTATAGGTACGAAAATATTATAAATGTACTCTAATTGTCTTATTAGAATAGAAATAATTCACAGAAGCTGTGATTTATCATTGTTTTACCACGGGATGACAATTTATGTCGTTATTTTATCCCTCGCTATCGCTCGGGATCAAATAATACGACATAAATGGTCACCGTGTGGTAAAACAATGATAAACCACAGCCTCCGTGAATTATTTCTTAAACAAACAGACTGTAAAGTGGGATGGCACTTTTTTGTTCATTGAAAGTGAAGACATATTTGCAGTCCACTATTTGAGGAGCTGGTTAAATTTTTTCAAATGGAATGGGCTGTTGTTCAGTTTTAGAATTGTTACACTGATAAACAATATTATAGTATTAGACTAAAACCTTTTGTTTATTAGAGCCTGTTCAATATTGTCATGACCATTATAAGTTTCAGGTTTAGAAGCAAACAAATGTTTAAATAGACAAATATTTCTAGATGTTTTTAGAATTAACTTGTATATATACATAACTGTAACAGTGATGTAAAATTAAGGTATTATCCTATTAGCTCGGCCCAGTAAGCCATTTGCTGTAATATGCTGTTTTATGGACGTCGGCTAAATATATCCTATATATAGTATTGATTATCTTGCTTGTTAAACTTGAACATTAAAATTTATGTCCTTCCTGTTCTGTGTAAATGTAGACATTAATGTCCCCAATTTACCATAGTAAAACTATACATAACAAACATTGATACATGTACAATATATTTATACTAATTGATATGTACTCTTGCCCATACAAACATTGATACAATATAATTATACTTATTGATGTGTACTCTTGCCCACACATACATTGATACAATATAATTATACTTATTGATATGTACTCTTGCCCACATATACATTGATACAATATAATTGTACTTATTGATATGTGCTCTTGCCCACCCATACATCGATACAATATAATTATACTAATTGATGTGTACTCTTGCCCAACATTGATACAATATAATTATACTTATTGATATGTACTCTTGCCCACACATACATTGATACAATATAATTATACTTATTGATATGTACTCTTGCCCACACATACACATGTACAATATAATTATACTTATTGATATGTACTCTTGCCCACACATACATTGATACAATATAATTATACTTATTGATATGTACTCTTGTCCACACATACATTGATACAATATAATTATACTTATTGATATGTACTCTTGCCCACACGTACACATGTACAATATAATTATACTTATTGATATGTACTCTTGCCCACACATACATTGATACAATATAATTATACTTATTGATATGTACTCTTGCCCACCCATACATTGATACAATATAATTATATTATTATATGACTAACATTTATCTTGATTTTGATTGGCGCAGAGTATCATGAAAAGTATTATGCAGACGGTGTGTTAACCTCAAAGTAGATAAAAATAGACTGATATAAAAGTTTTGACTTTTGAGTAGTTAAAAATAGAATATTTATCACTTTTCAGTAGTTAAAAATAGAATTCAACACTAGGAAACAAGCATTAATTTGATTGGTTGAATTAAAAACTTCAGCCAATCAAAATCATTCTTTTAAAACATTCTATTTGTTGACATGGTTTCAAAATGGCTGACGAGCAGCAGACAAATGTTGCAACTGTCAATGAACAAAAACTTGTTTGCCCATTTTTTATATTTGCTCTAATATAAATATACATTTTTATTGGAAAATGTTAATTTCTTTCTATTTAAAATGTGATAGTTTACTGTTGTTATTGTTGATATAAGTTTTTATTATTAATTTTTTATTCTTTTTTTATTAGATACATGTACTTCCAGTCAGTCATATAATAAAACATTCATCGACTTTTATATAGGTTAATACCTGGTTTTATCAACCCTCAAAAATAATATCCACACTCGCCGTTGGCTCGGTGAATATAATTTTTTCAGGGTTGATAAAACCAGGTATTAACCTATATCAAAGTCAATAAATGTATATTAATTGATGTGTACTCTTGCCCAACATTGATACAATATAATTATACTTATTGATATGTACTCTTGCCCACACATACATTGATACAATATAATTATACTTATTGATATATTCTCTTGCCCAACATGGATACAATATAATTATACTTATTGATATATACTCTTGCCCACCCATACATTGATACAATATAATTATACTTATTGATATGTACTCTTGCCCACACATACATTGGTACAATATAATTATACTTATTGATATGTAATCTTGCCCACACATACATTGGTACACTATAATTATACTTATTGATATGTACTCTTGCCCATACATACATACATGATACAATTTTATTATGCTAATTGATATGTACTCTTGCCCAGATACAATATAATTATGCTGCTCGATATATACTCTTGCATATATGTATGGCATCCACTATCTACACTATCAAATTGTAAGAAAACATTGAACCACTGCAAATTGTTTAATTGTTATATTGTTTGATGGTATTTATACCACTTTCAGCAATTTTTTAGCTATATCATGGAATCGAGATGTAGGAAAAATGGCAATTGTTGTCAATTAATATTTGAGTCAACAGCACCCTGTCTGCAATTAGACACATATTGGCAACCTCATTGTTGACAGACCACTTGATCAATAGTAGACAAACTATCTTTACCACTCGGCCATCAAGCCCCTTACATTTTTATATCTACAAAATATCTGTAAGAAAAGGTCCCCGCCTAATACCTAAAATCCTTGAATTTTCCTTTATATTTTTTCTGGCAATTTCAAGTGTCTGTATTTAAGCATGGCATAAGTTGAGAAAATTTACAAATTTTAGGTGTTTTTTTCAAAACTGCACATTTGTTATGATTTTCTGTTTTTAAATAGAAAGAAATTTGAATCTTCAGGTAACACTAAATTGCATGTCTTCTGTTGCCTTTATGAATCTATAGATTCTAATGTCATACATAAACCAATAACCAGACTTGAAGAAAAATATAATGTGGAACATGATCTGTTTATTCTTTTCTCAGGATGACTCCAGGAAGAGAGAGGCCTTTATGGACATGTTGGCTAAACGATATCCAAAATATGCAGACAAAATCAGTGGTACTTCGAGCGAAGATGGATTTCCTGTCAGACCTCATGTATGTATAGCGCAAAAAAGGACATATGACCCTTGACACGATACCCTCCTGGGTCTGACCACATTATGTATAGTACACTATGGTACATCTGACCCTAATCTGATATCTTCCTTGGTCAAACCACCTGTATGTATAGTACACTAAGTACATCTGACCCTTGACCTGATACTCTACTGGGTCAGACCTAGGAAATGTATAGCACACTGAAGAACATCTGACGCTTGACCCGACACCCTCCTGGGTCAGACCTCATGTATGTATATTACCCTCAAGTACATCTGACCCTTGACCTGATACCCTACTGGTTCAGATTAACAGAAAATCCCTGAAATATTTAAATTTCTCCTTTGGATTTAATTAACAAAATTAATTAATCTTGGTAAAAATGAAATATGATTGACCAATTGATTGGTCTAAAATCCCTACTGTTGTTTTATTGGGATATTAACAAATGTGAGTGAATGAAGAAATATAGACTATAGCTGCATGATGATAAACAAAGAATTCAGAAATTAAAGATGTTAATTTCATTCCAAAATCTTGTTCTTTAAAGAAAGACAGGATTCTAGTTGGTGGAGTTTTCTAGTTGGTTTTAGTTATTGTGGTATTTTATCTTAAAATAGAGTATTGTTACACATTATGTATGTTGGCTGTTTAATTGGCCTTATCAGGGACCCCCTGTCTATTTTTATCCTAACAGATTAAGGGATACTCTGGCATCCTCGTCAGTGTTTCTCGTGCACTAATTGATATGCGAGATTACCCTCAGCATCCAATGGGGATTCATTACATTTTCAAATTTAACCAATCATTCAATGGTCTGGGGTTTTGTTTTAATATTTTGGCGGTGTCTGCATTCCTTCTGGAGACAGCGCAAGTAGCACACGTGAAGTATTTCAATCCGCCATTCTTTCAATATTGTCCATGCGCTGGCAATTCTATGTCGTATTGTATGGAGTTTTATGAAGAGCAGTTTGTAAGACATTACCTCAGGATTCCTTCCTGGTACGTGTTGCAAAGTCATGAAATTGATCGATTCATAAATACGATTTTCGTAACATCAGATGACGAATTATATTGGACAATCCGATTGGACTGTGCTGCTTTTTGTGCCGGGTGTTACTATTGCACGGACATCTCTATGAACTGTGATATTTCATACAGTATTAATTGCCGTAGCGATTGATTTTATCATTATTTCTGCAAGCTGGCGATGTACGATTCTTCTCTCTTATAAAAGTTTAATTTGATATTTGGCGATTTGTGTGCCTTCCAAAAGCGGACTTCTTTGTTTATTGCGTTGGCGTTCATTGAAATGGCGAATCAAGACACTGAAGTTACATTTATGTCCGATGTAGAGCGAGTTAAGATCTGGGCTTCTACAATGAAGTTAAATGAAGACTCGGCAGCGGAACTGATAGGGCTTGGCTTTGACACTATGGAGGCGGTCTCCTTGATAGAAAAAGAAGACTTGGAAGAATTTCATATGCCACTCGGCCAGAAGAAAGTTCTTTTAAGGGCGATTGAGAAGACATTCCACGATGGGCGTACGCGGAACGATTCAAAGATGGCGACGAGGAACGAATCAAAGATGGCGTCACACGTGTTACCAGAAGGGAACAAAAATGGTGGCAGAGTCACTTCCGGTGGTGGACAAGATGGCGGTGTACAGGATTCGGAGAAGACCGCTCTATCTCCCGATGAGGCTTATGTGAATGAAGTGATGCGGATGATGTCAAATCACAAGACACAAGGAGAGGCATTACCAACAAATGCAAAGGTTAATACTGCAGGTAGCAATGACTTTCTTTGTATAAATGACAATTTGTCGTGGAAAGATCCTCAAATTTTCTTAAGGTCAATTAATTTTGATCCCAATGTTAGTTATTTAGATATTACGGATTTCATTCCAAACAGTTTTTGTGGTACTCTCGATCCTACTGAGGAGACATTGGTGTCGGAGGCATCGGGTGGGAGGCTAGTTTTGAAGACTGGTCCCTCTAAACCTAAGCTTGAATCTATATCCGTAACGCAATGGTCCATGGCCAACCTGACTATTATGAATAAGCTTTTAGCTTCAGGGGAATTGTCTTCTTTAAGCATTATGGATTATTTGTCCTACACCATGCGCATCTATCACCTGATGTCAACATGCGAACTTTTGTCTGTCCTTATTTACGATAGGGAATATAGGTGCATGCAGAAGCAACATTTGTTTAGATGGGGGACTGATATCCCACACTTGCACTCCGTTTTCCTCCGTCCGAGGTTTCTGTCCTCAAATAGACCGTCTCAGGGGCAGCAAAGTAAACCTCAAGTCCAGGGTACTAGACCATTTTCTCAGACATATGCCTCACATACAGCTAATGGGAAAACCATCTGCAAAAAGTATAATGCGCGTAAGGGCTGTTTTTTATCCGAGTGCAAATTTGAACATGTGTGTGCTGTACCTGGGTGTGCGGATAAGCACCCAGCCTGTAAACATCTAAAAAACTGAAGTCAATGGTGAAACCCTCTAGAGCATTAAAACTTGAAGCATGGGAAATCGAGCTCGAATCAGACATTGATAAGGATTTTCTCTTATTTGGCATTAAAAATGGTTTTGATATTGCAGATAAAGTAAATTTGGCTTCCCAGGTAAAATCCAAGAATCACCCTTCAGCGATCCCCAAAAGTCCTTTGTATCAACAAGCACACAAGCAAGTTTTGGTAGAAATTGAAAATGGAAATTACATTTTTGCTGCGTCCCCTCCCAAAATAATTAGCCCCATGGGTGTTATATCTAAACCTGATGGTGGCATCAGACTTATTCACGACTGTAGCAGACCTGTGGGGTCTGCAGTAAATGATTTTGTAGGAAATTTTGATAAACAAAAATTTCAATCGGTCGATGATGCTTGCAAGTTAATAACCAAAGGCTGTTACATGGCCAAGGTTGATTTGAAGTCGGCCTACCGTTCCGTTCGTATAAGCAAACAAAGTCAGGAGGTGACTGGGTTTAAATGGACTTTCCCGGATGGGAATGAATATACTCTTATAGATACAAAATTACCCTTTGGTTCAAAATTAGCCCCTGGTATTTTTCACAGACTTTCTCAAGCAGTCAGGAGAATGATGTCTAGAAGAGGTTTCACCATTGTCGCCTATTTGGATGACTTTTTCATTTGTGAAAAGTCAAAACAACGATGTGCTTTGGCTTTAAAGGCGTTATTACAATTATTGCGTGGTTTGGGGTTTGATATCAGTTGGTCAAAGGTTAGAGACCCATGTCAAACCATTAATTTTTTGGTCGTAGAGCTTGACTCTGAAATGCTGGAAATCAGGTTACCTGAATTAAAATTAGCCGACCTAAGGTCAGAATTGGCAAGTTTTTTAAAGCTACGGCGAGCTTCTAAAAAGCAGCTGCAATCCCTGGCAGGAAAACTTAACTGGGCTTCAGCGGTGGTTCGGGGCGGGCGAGTTTTTCTCTGCAGAATCATAAACGGCATAATGCATTTGAAGCTAGATTGGCATAAACTGCGTTTGACAGGCGAAATTTTGCAAGACATAAAATGGTGGCATAATTTCATTGTCCCGTTCAATGGCAAGTCCCTTATGTTACATGAAAACCCAATCACTACTGTAGCGACAGATGCTTGTCATACTGGGGCGTGGGGTGTTTTCCATCAAGATTGGTTTTATGTAAACTGGGAGCACGATTACCCGTTTGCCAGAGACATGCACATAAATGAGCTGGAAACGTTTGCGGTGACGCTGGCGGTCAGGCGATGGGCGACATTGTGGGAAAATAGGCGGGTTATAATTTTTTGTGACAATGCATCCACAGTAGGCTGCATTAATAAATGCTCTTCAAGAAATGCAATTCTTATGACCTTTTTGAGAGAATTATTTTGGCTGTCTGCTACTTTCAATTTTCACTTGACAGCAATACATGTTCCTGGCGTTGATAATACGTTACCAGATCATATCTCCCGGTTAAGCGATATACGCTTCTGTGAATCATTTATGCGAAGAGTTTTGCAGCCCCCTTTGTACGTACATTCCCTCATGGATCATATGTCAAGTAAAGCCGTTCATTTTCTTTTAAATAGGATTACAGGCGCCGGGGGAGTTAAAGGCACTGGATAATTTAGTGATGTGTTTCAGAAGTAACATGTATGCTAACTCTACAAAAAAGACTTATTTAAGCTATCTACGGTGTTATTTAGAATTTTGTAGTACGTTCAATATTGCCCCAGTCCCCATAAGTAAATTAAATTTGGCTCGATATGTAGCCTTTTTATCTAAAAAATTATGTTACAGCTCTATATCTAACTATTTAGCAGTTGTACGTATTTTACATTTAGAGGCTGATATGATCTTCCCTTTAGAGAGTTATTTTATCCAATCTGTTTTGAAAGGAGCTAAACGTGTATTAGGCTCTTCGGTCCAAGGGAAACTTCCCATGACACCATTGATTTTGAAACAGTTTTTTACCATTTTACCTTTACATACAAGCAAAGATTTATGTTTTTGGGCTGCATGTTTAGTTGCCTTTTTCTCGTTTTTAAGAAAATCAAATTTGTTTCTATCCTCTGAGGATTTGTTTAACCCCACCCAACACTTGTCTCGAGAAAACATTTGTTTTCATCAGAGGGGGCCACTTTGACCCTCTGCAGAACTAAAACTATTCAATTTAATGAAAGAGCTCTTTGCATTCCATTGCCTAGAATTCCTGATTCCCCCTTTTGCCCATCGAAGGCTTTACTTTTAAATTTTAGACAAGTGCCATCCATTTCTTTCCCATCCCCTGCTTTTTTGTACAAGTCAGGTGATAAGACTTGTGTTTTAACTTATTCCAGCTTTATCTCTATGTTAAAACAGTATTTAACGACCTTGGGTTATGATTGTAGCAAGTATTTGGGTCATAGTTTTCGCAGAGGGGGGGCTTCCTTTGCTTTTGAGTGTGGCATTCCAGCAGAACTTATTCAATCCCAGGGGGACTGGAAGCCAGACGCTTACAAAAGATACATAGACCCTACTTTCGATCACCGTCAATCGGTTGCTGAGAAACTAGCCTCCCAGTTTATGTCCAACATATAATTTTCTTTTTCTACCTACTCCTATTTTCACTTGAACAGGTTTGGGAGATTTTGGAATACCACAGCCTCTCTTTTCATTTGTGTATTAGCTGCATATTATATTGTGTATTATTTTATATGTTGATTAGCATTATGTAATTACATGTAATATTATGTAATTAATATTAAACTGTGGTTCATGTCCCAAACCTTTCTTTGTATTACTTTACTGTTAGTTACATTGGTTTCTAGACTAGATATCGAATAGCTACATCTATTCTATTTCTGGTCTTGAATCCTGTCCCATATTCCATATTGCATAATATACACTTCAATGGAGAATATAGCTTGGTTATGCTATGAAGCTGTCCGCTACCCCTGGTTGGGGTGGGGGGGGGGTGGCAATTCATACAGACAGTTGTGGATCAATGTGGTATTTTATCTTAAAATAGAGTATTGTTACACATTATGTATGTTGGCTGTTTAATTGGCCTTATCAGGGACCCCCTGTCTATTTTTATCCTAACAGATTAGGGATACTCTGGCATCCTCGTCAGTGTTTCTCGTGCACTAATTGATATGCGAGATTACCCTCAGCATCCAAAGGGGATTCATTATATTTTCAAATTTAACCAATCATTTAATGGTCTGGGGTTTTGTTTTAATATTTTGGCGGTGTCTGCATTCCTTCTGGAGACAGCGCAAGTAGCACACGTGAAGTATTTCAATCCGCCGTTTTTTCAATACCCAACCTCTCCCATCCTATATATATATTGGTATAATTAAAATTGTCTTTTGGTTTCATGTCTTTGTATTTATACACATACTTTTTCTGTATATTGTTTATTATCTTTTGTTTTATGTGTAGAGTAGCTATATTTGTTGAACCTACAGTTTATGTGTTGCTTTGCTTAAAAGTTCATTAGAATACCACAGCCTCTCTTTTCATTTGTGTATTAGCTGCATATTATATTGTGTATTATTTTATATGTTGATTAGCATTATGTAATTGCATGTAATATTATGTAATTAATATTAAACTGTGGTTCATGTCCCAAACCTGTCTTTGTATTACTTTACTGTTAGTTACATTGGTTTCTAGACTAGATATCGAATAGGTACATCTATTCTATTTCTGGTCTTGAATCCTGTCCCATATTCCATATTGCATAATATACACTTCAATGGAGAATATAGCTTGGTTATGCTATGAAGCTGTCCGCTACCCCTGGTTGGGGGGTGGGGGGTGGGGGGGTGGCAATTCATACAGACAGTTGTGGATCAATTTAAATGTTAGTTTGATTCCAAATTAAAACTCGAAACTTGAAAGTTTAACAGAAAATATTTAATTGATTATAAACAACGTGGTTGTGAGTTCTACCTTGACTTAGGCTGCTGGACCCCAACTGTATTTGACATTGATGGACTGTTTAGGTTTTCCTGGTAATATTGTGGCTTCCTGAAAAAAAGACAATTATATAACTGAAAAAATTCAGAAAGTGTAGTTTATAAAAAAATCATTAAAAAATGTCACTAATTTGTGGTACATGTATCATACAAACAAATCCCCAAGATGCACTAGTTTAACGATCATTAGAAAAGTTGTCAGTTGGTCCTTGGGATTTCCATCTCCTAGGCATAGGATCAATGGATTTCTAAATGTTTGTTCTGAATATAATTTCTGACTCATTAAAAGTTTTTGCGGAATAAGCAAAATTATGTTTGTGATAATCCTTTATTGCCTTGTCTGTGTTATGTAAGCTCTACACCAAATATCAATATGGACCCCATTTAAAACATGTGTGACAAATCTTCTTATTTATTCAGTGTCTTTAAAACCTATCAATTATACTTGACATTTTGACAGTTGTCGCAGACCACATGCTGTCTGGGCCTTTGATAGGCTCCCCAAATCCATTTAAATTTACCCACTCCATTTCTAAGTCAGGTGTGCATCAAACATGTTAACAAGTCAATTAATATACCTGTTACCTTTAAATTTAACAAAGCACTTGTCAAAGTCCCATAAGATTGTATCAGCCTTGTGTATTTAATTGTTCCCAGGAGCTATTCTAATTTTTGACAAAAGAAATTTTTGGCTACTGGGAAATGTAGACAGCTTGTGTACCAGTATATATACCTGGGTGAAAAGCTTAAAACATTTTTTTTATTGATTTTTAACTTCAATGAAAACATACCTGAAGGGGAAATTTTCATTGTGCAAATTAGAAGTGTTTTATTTAAAAATATCTTATCTATTCATTGATGGCTCTGTGGACACAGTTACACAAACATTTTATGATGTAAAGTTCTGCAAGATATAATTTTCTGTTGTGTAGTATATGTTCATATAGTTCAGGGAATATATTCAATGTAACAGTTCTTCAGCTGCTAGGAATAAATGATTGAGCCATGATATAGCTGAAAAATTGCTGAAAGTGGCATTAAACACCATACGAAAAAAAAACAAAAAAATGTGTGGAGCTGTTGGTTTACTTCACATATGAAAGGTGGAAATGACTTATTAAATCTAACTGTATATCAAGGAGATTTGATTGGATTATGAGCTGTCTTAATTTCTTTGATTAACAACTGTAAAAGACTTTTGTCTTTGTTGGAATAATTCACTACATTGACTTTGAAGTAAATTATGATTGTACTGGTTGAGTGCAGTGCTTTGATTTGAAAAATCTTTGTAGCTATATTTTCACTCTGTGTTGCAAACAATGCATTGAGCCATGTGTTTTACCAGTTCAAAAAGGATAATTTAATTAAAAGTTGATACACATCGGTATTATGTAAAAAGATTATACAAATGCATTAGTTGCCTGAGGTAAAAAGAATTTATTGTCGAAAATTATTATTAGTAAGAAACAGGAAGTCTCAACATATCCAACACAAAAATAGCATAGTTGAATCCTGATATGAGACTCTATCCTTTGTGTTTACTTTGTGCAACAGTTGGTTGATTTTAATACCAGTTTAAAATGGTATGAATTACAACTTGACCAATGTTTTCTTTTTTGATGGATTTATTCATGAGGAAATTTTCAATAATTTATGTTCATTAAGTTCACAATAACATGTTAAAAGCATATTAATTGTGTTTGGTTGATTGATTTTATCCAAATTTAAAATCTTTGTCACATTTTTCATCGAAATTTTTATTTCCAATCATGGATCAATTATTTGTTTTATCAGCAGAAGTTATTTTTGATTTTATCTTCTGCAAAAAATATCGTGATCACTTGGATGTTTTCATTATAGGAGTGCAGTTTGCTTAATGATATTAAAGTGCATTTTAAAAGGTTTACGATTCAGGACTAAAACAGACTGGTTACTTGGGATTTACAATTTAAAGAAAAGCATGTAATTTGAACTTGTTTGGAATAAAATAATATACACTGCAAAGAAAAATGAACGCTACAGAGAAAGTTATTTGGAGACATCATAATAACCAGGTATATAACTTTGATTGATACTTTAATTAAATGGCTTTCTAAATTACTACAATTTTCTTGTTGATGAATGCATGGGTATTGATACACCAATATCAAATTTAACAAAAAATTGTGCCTAAAATTTTTATAAGGGTCATAAGTTTTCACAATATTTTAGTTTCTCTTTCTGTAAACTGAGTTTGCCGGTATGTATAACTAAACCCCCCCCTCCCCCACCCAATGAACTCCCCCATATAAAACAGGTTAAACTTTCAGACCAGTATAAATCACTTCACATAATGAAAACCTCTTAAAAATACATTGTTGTAGTCATACATTTACAAGATTATAACCAAATAGTTCAACCAAAAATTTTATTTTGTCCATTATTGCCCATTATAAGTTTTTTAAATATTAAACAATACCCTCTTGTGAAGGTCACCCAGAAGATTTATTCTTTATTGTCTTTATATTTCATAAATGTTCCTATTAAACAACGTTGACAGTGTTGTAGTCTACATATACCTGTTATCTGATCCTATATGTTACATAATCTGTCAGGTAGACAGCAAAGACATGAATTTTAATTTTCATAAGGATATGAGTCATATCTTGCAAATCAATTAAATTTGCTTTTGTCTGACCTGATAAAATATTACAACTTTTTTAATACAAATTTTGGTTTGTTTTTCTACATGTTATCCTTAGTCAAATTGATTAGGAATACAAGTGCTGTTTGTACAAAATTTGATAGACAGTTGTCAGCATGTAAGTGTTGTGAGGTGGACTCCATCCTTAATTTGAATTGATTTCTTTGTTTGAATGGTGTTAACGCCACTTTCAGCAATTTTTCAGCTATATTATGGCGTCCAGTTTTTATTGGGGAGGAAGCCGGAGTACCCGGAGAAAACCCCCGACCTGCGGTAGGAAAACTGGGAATCCTTGTCAATTAAGATTGGAGTCGAATGCACCCTGCCTGCAGTGAGAATCGAACCGCAATCTCAGTGTTGACAGACCACGTGATGAATAGTAATGAATAGTAGACGAACTACCTTAACCTTAATTTGAAAATGGGTAAGGAGAGAGGGGGTGAGGGGTGGTGGTGATGTGTTCTCATTTTCAAAATCTTTAAGCAATATTCAAAAGATGGCAATACATTAAGAAAAAGAAATGGGTCAGTAAATTTAGCCTTTAAACTGGTCAACATAATCATGGTCTTTACAAGTGCATGTGCAGAATTGTCCAAACATTTGACATCATATTTACCCAGACTGCTTGGGGTAATGCTTATAATGTTGTGAATAATTAAAAAAAAAGTGGGGGGAGGGAGCTCGAGTTTGACTTTGGGACAGATGTACTTGAATCAAACCTTCAAAGACAGAATTGGCAGTTTTTTCTGCAAAACATACAGATGATTCTTATCTGTAACTCTGGCTCTCTCCCTCAGCAAAAATTGACATTATAATACAACATGTAATTGTGAAATCAAAAGTTTTGAAAAACTACTACACAAAATAAAACAGATCAACTTAAAAAAAAAATTGCAATAATTGCCTCCCCTTTTTGTGTAGTGATTCTTCCTTCTCATACAGCAGTATATTATAAAGTTGACAAAAAGTTGTGAGACAATTTTGTTCCAGATTATTTCTGTATTAACAATTTTTATATGGAATTTTAATGGATCTTCAAACACTATAGTTGTATTGTTTGTAATACAATACAGTAATCCTGTACAAAATATACCCCAGACAATGTTAGTTTAAACGATTCAATTTGTAAAATACTGTTATATCTCAATTGCCATTATAAGCTGTTAAAATGTGGCATTTTAATTTTTTACAATGGTTGTTTTTTAATTGAAGACACCTGGGTTATTTGTATATTTGAAATTGTAAAGCCTTCAAGCCTGGATTTATGTAAAGAACCTCGAGTAAAATCTTTGACTTATGCTGCAGTTTTTTCTCAAACTGCCATAGAAACGAAACACTCTCAAGTTTCGTTTTGCTTTTTAAAAAAATTTGAAAGTAGGTAAGTTTTGAAAATGGGGAACAGAACAGTACTTTTGACCTTATCGAAGTTAATAAAACCGTGTAAAAATGATAAGTTTGTATATGGTTACCAGGGCAACCATAATTGTTGCCGACATGTTTCAACAGTCATGCTGTTGCATTTATATAACCAAAGAAAAGACTCAAAAGAGCAGAAAAAAAATACACATTCGGAAGTTTCTTATCCAATTTAATTGTTCTAGTACTGGCAGTGCCGCATTTATCTGGGAATGCAACAACAATGTTAGATCTTAGAAGGGAAAAATTGAGAATTAAACAAATATTTATAATTTGAAATTTGTCTTGGAAATTGAAGGAAAGAATTGAGATACATGTATTCTGAAGATTTCAATTTAATGGTGATTTTTTTATGACTTAAATTTATAAGTATACTTCCCCATATTTTACCTGGCCATGACAACAAAGGTCGTCTTTCATTTGTCTACATTGTATTTTGTGCAGAGATTATTTCTTGACCATGTAAAGTTGATCAATAAGGCAATATATATATTAAATAATGTGATATCATGACAGGGAATTTACTAGTTAGTATGATTTAATGTTATTCAATAGTTAAGGATTGATTCTCGACATGGGATTCTTGAATAATTAATAAACATGTATGGAATTTCAATAGACAAGACCTTTACTAGACTTAAGATATGAGAATTCTTGAAAAGGAAAATGTCAAATGAGGAGACTGGGATAGGAAAATGTCAAAAACAATACAAGGATAGGAAAACATCTTAGTGTTCTAGTTGCCTGTTCTTGGATTGGGGATATCTACCTGATTTAGATTAATTAATATGCATTTGTTTGTAAGTAGATTCTGTAAATCTGACAATTGTATTGGTGTTTGACAAATTGTAACCAACTTCATTTTGCAATTATGTAATTTCATGTTATGGAACACATTGTAGATTTCATGATGATTTATCTTCCAGATTTTTGGTCAATGTTACCATTGTGACAGAAATTTTCAAGCAACATTTAGTTATGTATTTTAACATTTATACCACATAAAAATTAAGCAACATTAAGTCTTTGGCAAATAAAAGTTGGTGTTCGGTCGATTCTGGAATTATTTTCTAAACATGTAGGGAATTTTTAGAGAAAGAAAAGATACGTATAAGGATACTGGCCAGAACTGTAAGTTGTAATGTCCCATTATGTTACATCAAAAATACAACAAAATTCCAGGCAATAAATTGTGCTATGCCTGACAGGCATTTCATCTAGTCAAGACTTGTCAGAAGTTCTCTACCCAAAAGATTACAAATCCCAACACTAGATGAATATGAATGAATAGCATAGAACAATAAAACCAAAATATGTCAAACTGGACACAAAATTATGACTAAGATCAACCTATACCTGGGGTAGGAAGAACATGGAAAGGTTGAAATTATAGCTCTGGTGGTCTGTCCAAGTAAGCCCTTTATCAAATTTTGTTCTAATCTGTTTGAGTAAAATGTTTCAATAACATTTGCAGGAGCAAGTTCATTTTCATATTTTTGTGTCAGAGATGCCCTCAACTCAGTTAAAGGTCAAATCTCCTTGTGAGCACTCGACTGATTTAAATCCTTTTTATAATATTTTGAATGTTGAAAGTGAAATAAATAGTTCATTAATCCTTTTAATATATAAAAAACAGAACAGATATTTTTTGTTGGATACACATTTTTTCTTTGATATAGACATTGATATATATTGTGTTCTTTTACCCCATCAGAAGTCATGACCCCCAAAATGAATGTCTTTCAGATTTTTGTCTACATCTGCTAAAAAGGGAATTTGATGCAAAAATGTATGACTAATAAGACTTCATGTATAAATATTTGAGGAGAAAGATACATAATTCAACCGATTTCAGCTGATATCAAATTTATAATCAAGTGAGTTTTATTTCAGATTCTATCTTCACAAGGTCTTTCATTAATTACATAAAGCTACATGAACGCTAACTTTTAACTATGTACTTAATTTTCATGATTGTTTATTGTTTAAATTTTTTAGAAATAAAGTAGTTATAGATTTATCAAGGTTTATGTGTTACAACAGTGAGTTCTTTCTCCACTTTCTGTTTGATGTTTGTTTAAGTACTGATTACTTGATGTTGGTAATCAGGTACACCCTAGGGTGTTTAAGTTTTATTTTGACCTCATAAAAATAAACTGTTGAATGCAGATTGAAAATCTAGAAAGTTATTATATCACAGTAAGGAGGTTATTTACAACAAAATTAAAAAAATGATAGAAATATTCAGTACTCAATATAAGCTTAATTTCAGTAAGTAGATTGTTTGAATGTTTTTTTTCTGTAGTTTTATGAAAAGATTCAACCATTTTTCTATAATTTTTATGATTTTTTGACTGGGTTGCACAAAGTGCAAACACGGATTATTTTATTGTGAAGGCCGGTGGGTGGGGAAAATGGGGTGTCTGTTTTGTTAATTCGACTACTCGTACAGTTTTGAATCCAGATCTCTGCAGAAAACAGTACCTTTTTGGGTTGCAGGGAATTTTTAAGCGCTCGCCACTTTCGTCATTGACAAAATTATTTGAAAATTGACGATAGATTTCTAAATCAATTTCGTCACCTGATTTCCAACAAGTACTAACATTTTTCGTTACAAATTCATTCTGCCAAGTGTAAAACGAGATATTTATGACCCCGAAGCTAATTAACAGGAAATTTAATTATTTCACCTCGACATTTTAAACAGCAGGTGTCAATTGCCGAATCGATGTTTTTACAGGTAATCCGATTAACACGATTAAGTGGTGCTCCTGGTCAATATACGCAAACAAAAGTGTTGTAAATCGTACTGATGCGCACAGATTTCCACCTTATGATAAATATGAAATGCAAATAAAAATTGCAAAGACTTTGCATATTTAACTCATTTTTCGTATGTTTTGCTGGTTTCAAATGGATTACGTGCCATTTGTGTACATCGGAGATACATCTAATTACTGATGGCTACCACATAGAAAACGAAGAGTACAACGGCCCTTAATGAAAAATTGTAACCGATTGATATACAAATGCTATTTTTAATTAGTTTTAAAATTAAAATTCTTTGCAAATTTATAAACATTTTGTTATAATCATTTTTTAAAACAAATTTATACACTGCAATTCAAAGAATATAGTTTTTTTTATACTATGATATTTCACAAGTAATATATGCTTTTTTTTATGCATGCTTCTGAGCAGATGCTTACATGGCTCATCCGCTAAAATGACTAAAGCCCTCAAAATCCTAAAAAATTCCCTGGGGTTGGCGTCTATGTATGGTTCATGACATCAAGTTACTGGAGGAATCTGTAGTACTATATGGTAAACATCAGAACCTTGGCAAGACAATTCGCAATACTTGTCAAATAAGGTTAATTGGAGTCATGTACATACCCATGGTAAATTGGACCCAAACTTGAGACCCCAGTGTTGAAACAATGAGGATTGAACAACTACATTAACTACTGGGCACCGACAATACATTTATACAGTAAAAGTAGACAAGTCTTTAGTAAATTAGATCCAGTACTTTATCCATTATTATTTTACAGGCTCGACGGCCACGAGACCACCACAGAAGGGCTACAGTAGTGACCTATAACCCTTCCAATGCACGGGATTATGAAGATTACGAGACCATGTCTAATGTAGAGGGGCCAGTCAGTTTTCAGAGAGGAGGATTTTTGAGAAATAGTATGCCGATCGTAAGAACGCCACCAAACATATATGACAAAGCTTTGGGTATGTACACATGTACTTGAAACTGAGCTAAACAATTAACTGAACTAAAGTTAAAAATTCTTAACCATTTGCTTTTTAGAGATAGACCATTGTATTAATTGAGGACTAATACATGTACAATTGACAATTATGTATAAAATGGAGTCGTACACTGCAGATAATTTTCTGGAATACTGTAACTTTCTCAGTAAGGTTCTGATCGTCATGCCTTGAAGATTGATAAAATTGCTGTGGTGTGCAAGGGGTGTGAATTACTGGTCTTTGTTACAAATGCTACAAGGCCAGTCATTTCCAACTGACCTTCAGCCAAGGACGATACAACCTTTCAGAATAAATGTATGTTAATTCAGTGTTGTCTTGCCATAGAATATTTGACCTGGTGGTGATACAGTTCACATGAACCTGTTTTTAAAGGCCACTGAATGGAGAACAAAAAGGGGTCTCAATAATCAGGTGGTCTTTTGGAACACTGGTTCAGTTAATTTAAGGTACAAGTTGTGAAAGTTGAAAAATACAAAATATCAATTAGAGTTATGTAACCTGATGTTAGCCTCTAATGAGCTTTTTATTGCATTTAAATTTCATGCATAGAGTTCCTGTGTGAAACCATTTTTTTCTCTAATTTTGACATAACATAATATTTCAACCGCTTGACTGGTGAGAAAAATATAGTTCTTGTCCCTAGGGAATTTATTGTTCTCAGCAGTTGATTGGTTTAAAATAATAAAGTTATAAGAACTTGTGGCATCATAAACAACCTTCCATTAACCACGTATTCCAGTCATGAACGTAAAATTGAGGTTGGGAGAATTTTTACTTCATTTCGCAAATTTACTACTTTCTAAAATTAGAGAAACAGAATCTTACATTAGTACTCTTAGACTAGCGGATTTCTCCAATCACGATAGTTAAATTATGTTAATTTTAGTCCTCGCCATGGCTCGGACTTGAAATTCCATTATTTAACTATCTCGATTGGAAAAATCCGATAATCCACTCGTACCAATGTAAAATCATTTCCCAATCAGTGCACCGATACCCACTTTCACAGAGATTTTCCTTGCAATGTCACAAATGCAGACAGTGTTAAAAGTGATACAAGGAGACCGTCATCCAATCATCAGACAAGACTATTTTTGAGATTACTTTTTCATACCACATTGTCCAAGGTGTAATATCGCAAAATACACAATAATTTCGGAATATAATAAAACAGCGCAATCATAAAAGACTAAAAAAAGGGTTCTCTTGAACAACTTATAAACTCAACAATGTTGACTGATCAGAAGTTAAGGGTGTATGTTTGTAAATTCCAGACTTATTAAGTCTCTTGAAATTTGTTAACATATATAAATTATTTTCAGTAAAACAAATTAAAATTTAGAAAAGATATGTTGTATTTAAGTTGTTATATTTTTTTTCTATTTAAGGTCTTGTGTTCCTGGTGTACCAAGATGAGACAAAGAAATCAGATCTGCCCAATGAAATAACGCACTTAGATACAGTGCGAGCCTTGTTTGTACGATCATTTCCTGAAAAGTTAACACTAGACTATTTGTCATCTCCAAAGAGAAAAATATATATTTTGGAACCAAAGACCAGTATATTCTACCAGTTGGAAGACTTAAGGTATGAGTTTATTTCCTTTTTTAGGATACATAAGGGTTACGTCCCTTTGTACTAGAACAAAGCTAGTTTAAACAATACTGACTGAGTGATCTTCCACTGCAAATAGAAATTTTATGGTTTTGGTTTTTTTGGTTATGTTTGCTTGTTTGTTTGAATGCTGTATAAAGCCACTTTCAGCAATTTTTCAGCTATATCATGGTTTTCCAGTTTTTATTGGGGAGGTAGAGTACCCGAAGAAAACCCCCGACCTTCGGTAGGACAACTGGGAATCCTTGTCAATTAAGATTGGAGCAAAGTACACCCTGCTCACAGTGAGACTCTTACCTGCAATCTCAGCATTGACAGAGATTAATAGTAGATGAACTACCTTAACCACTTGGCCACCGAGGAAACTTGATATGAAATGTTACTAGAACTTTTATATTTAATACATTCTTTATTATACCCCCCCCCCCCCCCCTAGCTGTCTGTTTGTCCGTCTGTCCACATCCCTTGTAAGCGCTTCTTCTCCTAAACTGCTTGATAGATTTTGGTGATACTTTACATGAAGGAAGTACATCATATGTAGATTTGCATGAAGAATTTTCGTCGCTGTCTGATATTATTCAGGGGAGATAATTGGACTTAGACTTTTTAAATTTAGTATTCAGTGTGAGACCTCGTAAGCACAACTCCTCCTAAACCATTTGACAGATTTTGATGAAACTTTACATGAAAGAAGTACATCATATGTAGATGTGCATGCATAATTTTTGTCGCTGTTTGATATTATTTAGGGGAGATAATTGGACTTGAAGCGAAGTGGGGGTATCCCTTTGTGAGCGTGCTCACAGTCCACACTTGTTTTTTTTAGAGATATTAAAGACAGAACAGTATTAAAGCTGGTGGAGAGTGAAAGTGATAATCCTCAGAAAGTCAAAGAACCTCCTCCTGAAAAACGAGGGAAAAGGACTGATATGAGGGACCAAACACCTGGCTACTATGAAACACCTGCTACTGCAGTTACTGATCAGGTATAAGGATTATGTGTTTGGCTTAATTGTACTTTAGATAACCCAAATCATCATAGAGTTGCAGGGTCAGGGTTGTTATGGTTACGGTTACTGATAGTAAATGTATGTATAGGTGGTAGATCCCCTAAAGTAAAATTAGGCCCTATGTTTCAGGGGGATAGTGCCAGAGACTAGTATACTGTGACATTCTGCACAGTAAATGTTAAGTATTGTGGCAATTTTATTTCTGTAAAGTATCAGTAGCCACAATAACTGGTCAGAGGTGATTGAGCTGTGGTAACATTATTGGTAATGTTAACATAATATAATACAATCAACCAGGCATTTAAAATTCTTCTTTGTGGTTTCAATTCAGAGAGCATCTGCAAAATGTATTTATGTACTTGTTTTTCTTTCTGTTCTAAATTTATGGAATTTGATTAAGACTGGTCACATCCAATCAAATTAGCTGTGAAAGTACGATAATGTTTGTGAATATTTTGTAAGGCAGACACTTTTATTATAAAGCAGGTTAAGTTATGTATATCTGTTACTATTTATATTTTCGTTTGTTACAATGTTATGATCATTCAGCAACAGCCAACTAAAAGTAAGTAACCTGAATTAGAATTGGAACATTTTTACCTTGATGAAAAAAATCCAAAATGGGTCATGCCTTTTCAGAAATTTCTGAACCCTTAGGTCAAACACAATATTAACAATCCTAAAAAATCAATACAAAACAATGGAGCCATTTGAATCTATTACAGAATTAATTCAGCAGAATATCTCATTTTAAAAATAATCATAAAACAACAATGAAGTTGATGCATATTTCAGCATTGATCATCAATATTTCAAGACTGCTCTCTTTCAAAGGAGATTGAAAAATTGGATATTATGAGTTAGTGAGAAAAATTACTTAACTACACATTGCTGGTAGTATTTAAAAAAAGATATTAACCATATTTTATATTTTTCTTTTAAATAGGAAATTTAAAAAATTGCTTTGTTGTAGGTGAGAAAAGCACAGACCCTTCCAGCCTCCATGTCACATTCCTACCCTGTGTACAGGGATCCTATTTATGCCAGTGATTACGATATATATCGGACTCCCACTCCGGATATGACTAGAAGTGGTCCTTCCCGTCACCAGTCTTATGCACACAATGCATTGTATGATTCTCCCGACCATGTTCGTGGAGATCGCAGCACTCCAGACAGACACAACCTCGGTCCAATACCCGAGAATCTTCAAATGCAGAACGGATATGCTTCAGCAGGACAAGCTTATCAGGACCATGATGGACGTAGTAGGCCTGTTTATCGACAGGCAGTTCCACACAGAGGTCAAGGTTCTGGGCAGGAACAACTGTACCGATCAATGTCGCCACCTGTACAGAGAAGCCAAAATCTTCCTGGGGATCCGTTACGCAGAGCCTTGTCGCCTCCACCAACATCTGGAATGCAGATTTATGAATATCTGCATGGATCAGCTGGGCCTGGGGCCCCACCCCAAACATACGTTGCTAAAGGAGTGCGGGCCAATACAATTGTCTCCCCTTTGAGAGCATCTGGTCCACCACCAGATACCAGTAAGTATAAAATATTGCATAATTTGTTTTTTTATCCTACAAAACTTGTTTAATATCAAAACTATTTTACTGAAAAAACACACGATTTTGGTATAAAGATGGGAATATATTTACCAGAAGAAATTCAGTCTCATTAAGTTGTGCTACATAATGGATTTATTCTCGAAAAATGAAAACTGCTTATAGAATCCCGAGTTAAACTAATCTTATAATGTTTCTGTCTGAGACTTCATTTTTAAAAAGGTAACAAAATGAGACTGGCCCGATTGGGAAGGCTGTGATTGATCAATATTTATGTTTGCTTTACGTCCAGCAAGCAGTATTTAAGCTATATTCAGGAGGAGGACAAGTAAACAAACAATGAGTCAATTTGAAAGAAGAAGGACAAAAGAGCAAAAATTTTGACTGCCACTGGAAAGGTATAGGTTATGGGTAGGGTAAGAAAATTTGGCCTTTTGAAGCGACTACAATGAGCCTACTCTTATCAGCATCTACAAAAAAGTGTTCTTATCATGTAAGGAGCATGACACTCTCCAAACATGTTACCCATTGTGGTCTGTGCCTGACCAACCCTCCTCCCCCCTAATGAGATAGCATCCCCTTAGGCGGAATTTTACTGTCGTTTTAATCTGAAGTTAGTTTTGTGATTTGTTGGATTAATGGCAGAATTCAGTCCTATTGCTCGTAATGTAGCAAATAAAAAGTTCTATTTTCGGTCTATTTATACAAAATTCAAAAATAATATTCATCTTATATATACAGTTTTACTGTTTCATTCTTAATTTTTTTCAGGACATCATTTGAATCGCCACTCACTTGCATTTACACCCATGTCACAAACATCACCACCAACCAGGCCTGCTGACCAAGCCGTCCAACGATCTCAGAGTTACAGGATAACCCCAGATAGAGATCACCCCCCTATTGTACCTCCACCCCCTCGCAGTATTACACCCTCACCAACCACTGCTGATCCAGAAACAAGGTAAAAAGTAAAATTGAAAACCGTTTTGCTATGGAATTTTATCTTACAGATTGACTCACTCCTTTTGCAGCCTAAAAAAGCAGTGTAAACTAAATTGTAATATACAATTTAATTATGTTACAGTCAAACCTGTCTTAAGTGACCTTTGAAGGGAAATTGTAAAAAAGGTCACATAAGACAGGGGGTCTTTATACACAGGTCACATGATGTTTGCAGACCAATCAACAAAGTCATGTTGTCAGCTTGTGAAAGAGTGAATTGAAGACATGTATTGTTTGTTTTATTAAGTAAACAATAAAATATGACATTTATTTTATGTAAATAACGCAAGTACAAAATATACAACAATAATGAGCGTTTTGATTTCCGATTGTATTAACGCAGGTCAACTTTATTCCACCATTTAGTTGTTGTATTTTCCTTTGTACCGGTTTTACTGGTTTCCTTGTGTTTTTAACAATATGATCTATGTAGAAAGTGTAAGTCGGTTTAGAACCAATGTACACCGGTTTCGTATTGATTATTTCCCTTTGTAAAACAAAATGGCGTGATTATACAACAAACATGACGTTATGAGAAACATCATCATTTCCAACCTGAATTGCAACAAAATGGAATAACGATATTGACGGCTATTCAAATTTTACAGGGCAATCTGTACTTCGCTTCTGAGATAATAAAATAATTTTTGATCGCTTCATACTTTAGTTTTCCGTTTAGAAGAACCTTGATAATTAACAATGCCGATGGTCTACAAATCTTCTTTTCGTCAGACAGGGTTTATTTATTGTTTAACGATTTTAACAGTCCCGATAGTCGTTTTAGACAGGTTTTCTTGGTCAAAACGAACGGAAAACACGGTCGTTAGTCGCGTAAGACAGGGAGAGGTAAAATGAACGGGAAAATGCTCGGGAGGAGTAAATACGGTCGCATAACACAGGAAGTCGTTATATGGAGGGGGTCGCTAAGACAGGTTTGACTGTATTTTAATTTATTTTATAGTCAAGAATGAGACAATTTTTTAACTGGAAAAAGTTGTACATTACCTTTCACCTTAACAAATTGTTCCAGTAAAATAGAAATCAGTTCTTATTTATATGTAATCTATGGTTTTTAGCTAAAAGATTCCGGGTAAGGTAGGAGTCATTGCTGGAATAAACACACCGTCAAGTTACTTTTTTATGGAATATTCCAAATTTCTGAACTAGTTATACAATATAACTTTTTTATGGAATATTCCAAATTTCTGAACTAGTTATACAATATAACTAGGGTTTTAGTCTGTTTATGCCAAATAATCACTAAGCTGTTTATGAATATATGAATGCTGTTATATAACAGGCTCAAACAAGGTAACACTATAACATGTTATAGTGTTACCTTGTTTGAGCCTGTTTGAGCCGAACATTGTTCGGAAAATTTGACAAAATTTCTATAATAATTTCATGTTAACGAAAATACAGCAATGACATCATGGAACTGTTTGAATTTCAGGTCATGTGACCAACACAAGTTGTATTGTATAAGCTGGTTGCTACTTTGAAAGTAATATTAGAAGTGGAGCCAGTACAACATCCTCAGACCTCAAATTTGAATCAACCAATCAGATTTTGGCTTACAAACCTAATTAAATTGTTACGGTGGCCATATATAATGACACCCAATCCATGCCAGACAAGGAGTTCCCCAAAAACAATTACTTGGAGGTGAAATTGCCTCACATTTAGTTTGTTTTTTGTAGAGTTCGAATGGATAAAATGGAGGAACAGTTGGCAAACTTGGCAGCATGGGTGCAAACAGCAGTAGTATCAGGGTCCAGTAGAGAAAGTAGTATTAGGAGTGGGGCCAGTACAACACCCTCAGATCTCGGAGATTCTAAACCTCCCAGTATTGTTGGAAGTAAGTCTTTACACAGCTTCGTTCATTGAATCTTTTTAAATATGGATTTCTTCACAATATATTGAAGTTGACTTTTTATTTTGAAAAAAAATTATATACAGAACTACTTTTGAAATTTAAATATTCAGAAAACAATATGTCCATCATGCAAAGAAATAAAATGCATCATTTATCGCAGGCAAAAAGGTTCTATTCAGTTTTTCCAGAAATTTCTGGAAAACCTTTTATATATATATATATAGAGTGTGTTGTGAATTACTACACAGAAATAAATGATTAACATGTAAACAGAAGCAAGTGCATTGATAATATGATATTGGTCTGATTGTTGATCACTGGTTTGGGTAAAGGATGATTTTGAGTTTTTATTCTCTCAGATACATTGTTCCTTTGTAATTTTATAGCTTCCTGTTTGTTGACCTGTGTCATTTATCATTGTGAAATAAAAAATTTCAAAAATGAGTAGTCTGTTATAGACGTTTGATAATTATATCAATCGCCTTTGCAAAACTATGTCATTTTGAATTACTTTTAAAAGGTGTATGGATTGCTCATTGATTTAACAGAAAACCAATTTGTTGAACTTAAATGTATAAACGATATAGACTAAAACGTTTCTGAAATGGGAAACAAAACTCGGAACATCCATATGTATGGCTTTAAATAAGGTTTTTGTAGACCATAGCATACTAACAAACATAAATTTGTTTACACATTCAAAGCAAAGTTAAAGTACATGTATTATATAATAATTCATTTCAACAATACAGAGTATGTATATATGTACCATAGGGTCAAAGGTCACCTTTTGTAAGTATTCATATCAGTTATTAGACCCACTTTGCTCTGACCTCTGACCTTGGCCGACTACGTTCCTCCATCTAACATGTATCACACGTGAATCCAATAAAAACTATTATTATATAACTAACATTTATCTTGATATTGATTGGCCCAGGGTATCATGAAAAGTATTATGCAGACCCCCTAAGTAGATAAAAATAGACTGATATAAAAGTTTTGACTTTTGAGTAGCTTAAAATAGAATATTTATCTCTTTTCAGTAGTTAAAAATAGAATTCAACACTAGGAAATAAGCATTAATTTGATTGGTTGAATTAAAAACATCAGCCAATCAAAATCATTGTTTTAAACATTCTGTTTGTTGACATTGTTTCAAAATGGCTGACGAGCAGCAGACAAGTTTTGCAACTGTCAATAAACGGAACTTTTTTTGCCAATTTTTCATAATTGCTTTAATATAACAATAAATTTTTATTGGAAAATGTTAAATTCTTTCAATTTAAAATGTGATAGTTGACTGTTTTTATTGTTGAAATAAATTTTTATTGTTATCTTATTTTATTAGAGACTTCCAGTGTAAAAGTAAAAACAGTCATATAATAAAACATTAATCGACTTTTATATAGGTTAATACCTGGTTTTATCAACCCTCAAAAATAATATCCACACTCGCCGTTGGCTCGGTGGATATAATTTTTTCAGGGTTGATAAAACCAGGTATTAACCTATATCAAAGTCAATAAATGTGTATTGTGTTAAGAAAATCAACAATTTTAATTTTTTTCCTGAAAACAAAATTCACTATCTAACTGACATCCAGATACATTTATTTACTGTTAAATTCTCATTTCAATCTATGTTCATGATGCTGTCTCAGATTAAAATAACTACAGAAACCATTCCCCATATTTTATGCACCTTTATGAACAGGCTGTTCTTCAAAATTACAAGTTTAAGCACATTCTGTAGGACACATTTTATTCCCTATACGTGCACAAATTGGTTTCCACAGAAACTTTGGAATTGTTTTCTTAAAAAGCATGAAACACAAATCATGTTAGAATTTAACTGATTATATTTTAAAGTTCTCAGGTTTATGTTTGCCCCATATCATGCAAAATTAGTAAAATGTGTTGTTTAGCATGATAATTTGAGCAAGCTTTGACCAGTTCATTTTTCGAATTATAGACATGGTTAAATTAGTTTTTAGTTAGTCCAAGCATTTTAGGCTGAAATATAACTAAGCAAGTATATTATTAACCATTAACATGTTTACTTTTAATAAGTGTATGAAAAAATATAACTTGTTATGATAGAGAATGTTTTTGAGCATGAGTCATCATACAAGGAGTACAATGACAACCAAATGGGTACAGTGTACTTCATATATAAACACATGCCCTGAATATAGCTGAAATATTGCTTGCTGGACGTTAAACATCAATCAATCAATCATATATAAACATATCAATACATGTTAGATGGAGAGCAGCAGAGTCGGCAGAGGTTTGCAGGTTGACTCCAACATCCCATGTATATTTTTTAAAGTAAGGAGAGGGCTCTTTAATATGTCCCAGTACCAAACAAGATTTTCGTTCTTTTGTTTACCTGTCAATTTTTAAAGTAAGGAGAGGGTCCCACAACCAAACAAGATTTTTGGTTCTTTTGTTTATCTGTCAATCCCACCTAAGGTTTACCTTTTCATTGAAAGTTGTTTTTTTTTCATGAAGATGACTTCACGGAACTTCATGGTTTCTTCGCTGTCTAATGTTGTAGAACTGTGCCAAATATTTCACACTTGAATGAAAAGGGGGGTATTTCCAAATATATTCCAAGCTGGACATCAGTGTTACTGACACACTTTTTCTTGTTTTCTTTCTGTTCTTTCAATTTTGTGGGGTAATTCTAAATAAAATATTGTTTTATATGTTAAGAAATGAAATATAAAACTGTTTATTAACACATTTCTTTTTTGAAAAAAATTGCTATATACTTAAATTATGGCCAGTTTGCATACCCTGCCAGACAAAGTGGCAGAGTATTACGTGATACCCTCCGTATGGACATGATTGTCCGTCTGTCCGTCGCGCCACTCGTCTGTCTGTCGGACTGTGCCTCGGTGGTTTCCAGATGATACATGAAAACGCATCAACCGATTTTATTCAAACTGCGCACAGCTATTACTATAAAATAAAGATCAAGTTCAATTTTCAGCATAATCCAATGTGAAGTTTTTGACTTAGGCTAATTCAAGAGTTTTTTTGGTCAACAATTGGCGATTTCCAGATGATAACTTGAAAACGCGGCAACAGATTTTTAAAAAACTTTGCACTGCTGTTAAGTACTATAGAATGAAGATCAGGTTGAATTTTCAGCCCAAAATCCCATTTGTAGTTTTTGAGTTGTGCCAATTTGAAATTATTTTTATAGGTCCAGGGTCAAGGTAAAAATTGTTTTCTGAGATGGACTGTGGACTCAGCTGTTTCTGTAGGCTAATATGAAATTCAGTAAAATGTGTTATGAATATTAAAAACAATTGCTACGTGGCGGGGTATCATGTCCCATTAAATATTCTATTTTTTCCCCAATCTTTTGGCTTGCATTAAAAAAAGATTTTAAACAAGTTATACTAACTATGCATGTATGCATCATGACAAGTGCTTTACCCAGAATGCACCTGGTTTTCTTGCAGAAGATGAAAGGGAAAAAGTCAATGGTGACAAAGGTATTTTGGTGTTTATACTGTGCCAGCGATGCTTAATTTTGTTAGCATGTGTTTGCATGAATTTGGGTTAAGGCACTGCTTGCTAACTGCTTAAGTGTTCTTGTTTAGGCACTGCTTACTTACTAGTTAAGTGCTCCAGTTTAGGCACCACTTGCTTGCTACTTAATAAAATGATACACATTGTACATTTTAGCATGAAACTTTGACTTTTATATTAGTGGAAGAATTCAATATTCGGACACAAAGTGTGACATTTAAAGTAAAAAAATATGTCTTTTTTTATATAATATGTGGTTGTTTTCTTAAAGTACTATATTTTCAGTTTTAGAAAACCTAGGTGGATAGATAAATTGTGTCTCGTGTCACTTACAATTTTAATTTTTTACATACCACCATTTGTCCGTTCTGTTGGTTACATGGTGTCCAAGTACCACTCACTTTATTCATATATGTAACCATATTGCTGTTTCCTTGTGTTTAATAATATTTTGAACTAAAACACAACTGAACTCCTGTCTTAATTTGAGAAAAGTCAAATCCTGGGATTTAATTAAGTCCATACAAATTTAGGACACCGTTACTTACAAACGCTCAAGTGATTGTACATTTTCATTTTAGATTTCTGAAAAGTGTTCTTGTGAAATCAACAAGAGGAAGAATTTATTATCTGGCTCAAAACTAAGAAAAATACTTTCTGTTATTTTCTTCACAAGATTTTATGGGAATTGAAAGAAAATAGTGAATGTTTGTTTAGAACATGGACACCAACAATATTTTTTTCATTGGTGTGAAATATGGGGTCGTATGTAATGAACAGAACGATATCCTTTTCTGTGTGTAGCTCTGATTTCGGCTAATTCGTTCTTAATTAATACAACATGGCTATCGTTAGATTTAACCATTACTCATACATTACTGTGTATAACTATTGTCTTTAGTCTTTATTCATGAGTTCAAACAACGTTCGTAACATTAGACACAAATTTTCTTTCGTCGTCGTAATGAAGGCAACTATTTAGTTTTAATATTAATTGTGATTAGGTCACCGTTCAAAATCAAAACAACAACACACTTTACAATAGTTTAAATGTCTCAAGACTACTATTTTTGGTTCAGCAGCTGTTTTAAACGACACTGCGTTATGTTCGTAACATCGGACTATACACATCATTACCGAAGAAAGCAATGCAAATTATCCTAATAAACAAAGATTAATGCATAAAAATGTCGTAAAATCCATTTAAACTTGACAAAAGCAATAATGAATGCTACAGTATTCTTAAATTATATCTGCTTCATAAGTTAACTGTAAAAATTGTTGAAATTTCGTACATCGTTACGTTCGTCACCCATCTCCATCGTGCAGACACGACAGGAAAAGTGTGAATTACGTCACGCTTTATTGTGCACAAGTTGAGACAAATGCGAAATTGCGGAAACCACCTTGTCTATTAATAGAATCAAAAACCTATTCACGCTCTAGTGTGGTATCATTACCAATTAACAGGTAAAGTTACGTTCGTAACTTTCTGACGACAAAATTCAGCTTAGATAGAAAATTATAATTATACCTGCACTTGACTTCAGATAATGAAACTGATAATGTTTCATGCTTAAAACCTTTCAATACCTGCTAGGAAATGACTTTCTAAGACTGTACTTCTTAGGAGTATATTCATAATGTTAATTTTGGTTTAGCCCTTCATGTGGACACTAAAAGTTACATACGTAACACACATTTTTATGACTCAATAAAAATATTTCTAAGCATCAAAAATATACAAACATGATTGAAAATGAAAGTAAAATTATATATTTATCAATTAAAACTTAAATTTGATCAGTAGAGACTAAACATGGGCTCACACCAACAATTCCTGACATACCATGTTCTCCATGTCACATTTTCTTTTTTGATAAAGTGTGAATTGTGTTATTATTATTTTTTTTAAATCCATAATACTTATCTTTCCATTTTGTATTTTTATTTTTTTATTAAAATAACCATTGTGCTTTATGGTTTGATCTCATTTGGAAGTTTTAGTCTAAAACTTAAAAGAAAACTTAGTTTTATTACTCAGCACCCCATATGTCTCAATATCAAATTCTTCCACATTACCATTATTTGTCCAATAGAATTTTGGCATTTTGTATGTTTTTTTTTCAAAAAGAGTTGGCAGTCTTCTGATACCCTTGATTTTCCCCACCAATCAAACTTTATTTTTCGTAGAGTATTTCAAGAGTTATGCCCCCTTCAAGATGTAAAACAAGCAAATATGTTCTTCTTAGAACAACAGCAAATTTATTCTTTCACATATTCAAACTTAATTTTAAAAAAATTTTAATTTTAAAAAGTTTTCAAGAGTTTTATTCCTTTGAAGAAGTGGCTTATTTATTCCTTAACAGATTTCATAAAATTTAAATGCCATCTATATATTGGCAAAATTTCAGTCAAAAACCATACTTTTTTCTTCTATGATTTTCAATAGTTATGCCCCATGAAGATTCAAATCTGCATTTATTTAAGGATTTTCAAGAGTTATGTCAAACTAAGATTTTTAGACAGATTATAATCTCATTTTAAATTCTAAACCAGAAATCAGCGAATGTGAAATAATAATAAAAATGAACAACCAAATTTTATAATAATCTATATTTGAATATAGTAACTTTGCAGCTGTGATAAATTTATAGAAGTATTTTATATCTTAGAATTGTAAATATTTATATATTTGTAAATACTGATACAAGTATCCTTGCTTGTACCCTCAGACCATGAGCATTAGGTTTGTCAGGGTTGGATGTTAAACCTTCCACCCCCCCCCCCCCCCCCAATCAAGTAAACGTTTTTTTTGTAGAAATAGTGTCTTTAATTATGCATTGTATATTGTATCATTAATTAATGTTAGTTGCTATTTTGTTTAATTTTTCATTGATCCTACAAGCTTAAAAATCCTATATCAGTCTACTATCATGATATGGATGTATTGTCTTTGGTTTCTAAGGACAATGTGACGTCATGATGTTACAAAACAGATTACTGTTGGTTTTATAACCTTAATCTAGTTATCCACTTCATGGCAAGTGGCTCGATGGATAATTTCGATCTTGGAAATAAAAGAAATATTCATCTGTATGTCCTGAGATATGCCAGTTTGATTCTCACTGCACTCAGGGTGTACTCGATTTCGATCTTAATTCACAAGGATTGCAAGTTTTCCTACCGCAGGTCGGAGGCTTTCTCGCCCAATAAAAATTGGGACGCCCTGATATAGTTGAAAAATTGCTGAAAATGGTGTTAAACATCATTCAAACACAAACAATCATCTGTATATCTCATCTGCTTTATAATTCATGTCATTAATTATGCCTGGTTTACAAAGTGGCAAGATAATGAAAGTTCAATTTAGCTGGTTTTAAATGAAATGAAATTGATGTGACATTTAAACTCTGCAAATAAGATATTTTAATGATAGTTAAAAATACAAAAATTCAGTAGGATTTTGTGTAGTACATGTTGTAAATACAATGGCATTGTAGGGTTATTTCATGAATATTTGTGAAGAATATTGTATTCCATAAACTTGTGAATGCAATTTACATTCTGCAGGGAATTCCCTACTTGCGGTAAACAAGATTTATCTCCCATTTGCAGAGTTATCTGTTTTTTAGAGCAGGTACTTTAGAGTACCTACTGTGGGTAAAAAGTAGTTTTTCAACAATATTTTATCATTAACATATAGCAAAGCATCCGGTAAAATAGGGAATAATATTCATGCAATAAACCTTATATTGTACAGCAGATTAAATATCAGACTGCTGTTCTACAATGACTATCATGTCATAACTGGCAGTTTTATCCTCCAATCATTACATTTGCTGTGCAATAAAGATAGCTGAATACATTTTTTATTTTTTTCTGCAGCGCCATGTAAAGCTTCCTGGTAACCAGGTCTTCATTTCTTACAAGATTTAGTTCTGTTCTGGTTTACAAGATGTCAAATATATTTGCACATCAGGGAATCGCTAGAATATGCTGCTAAAATTTTATGTCAGAAATTGGCTACGAGTACACTTTTTCATATTTTTGATTAGTATAAAATGTATTTAAGGGTTGCAAGATAAAACCAATATTCGTACATTGTCAGAAAATATTAAGTTTATTTGTACTTGCTGTGAAACCAATAAGAAAACTTGGCAGGAACTCAACATTTCTACCAGTTTCCAAGGCTTATACAAATGAATTTGTTATTGTACAAATACTGCATTTGTTATACTGGAGTACATGAGTTCTTTTGGTTACGTTCTGCTCTACTATGTTTAATATTACTGTTTAGCATATTTTCAGACTTGTGTTTTTGAGATAAAGGTCTTTACTTGACTGAAGTCGTGAGAAATATTCGTTCAATAAAATCTACTAGAAAGAAATGGGGAATAACTCATTAATCTACGAGAGAATTTACAGTAATTTTAAGAAAAGACCTCATACATGACTAAAAATACTCACAACGCAATTCTGCCGTCATTGTTTGTCTCTGGAATATCAAAACTGCCTTAAAATTAGTGCTGTTTTTTTACTACATGAATCAAGCAGCCTTAGTTGATGAATGGTTGTTAGTCATCATGTATTGATCACATGACTGTCAACTCACAAAATCATACAAATTTACAGCTGATGATTTGCATGGCTTTTTTAGCTCACCTGACCCGAAGGGTCATGTGAGCTATTGCCATCACTTGGCGTCCGTCGTCGTCCGTCGTCGTCGTCGTCGTCGTCGTCGTTAACTTTTCTTCAAAAATCTTCTCCTCCAAAACCACTGAAGGGATTGCTGTGAAACTTTGCATACATCATCAGTAAAATGCCCTCTACCAAGTTTGCCCAAATCATGGCCTCAGACCAACCAACATGGCCGCCATGGCTAAAAATAGAACAGAGGGGTCAAAATACAGTTTTTTGCTTATAGTTCAAAAAGTATAACAGATACAGGAAAACCGAAGAGACCTTCCTTCTTCAGCATCTAAAGCTCTACAAAACACTCCATTGGGTCAAAGTTGTATGATGACTCCTTGTAGGAGTTATTGCCCTTTAATTGTCAAAATTAATGATTTTTGCCATTTTTGCCTCAAAATCTTGAAAATTATTAGAACTAGAGAAAAAGTTAGCATTGCTTAATTGTTCTGCTCTATGAAGGCTATAAAAATGACTTAAGGGTCAAGATTGTCTGATTAACCGTTTAAGAGTTATTCCCCTTGAACTGTTTTTTTTAATCGGTTTTAATTGATTTTTTAAAATCTTCTCCTCGGAAACAACTGAAAGTACTGCTTTGAAACTTTGTACACATCATCTGTCAAATGTCCTCGACCAAGTTTGCATCTACCATGGCTGCAGATTAACCAACATGGCCACCATGGCTAAAAATAGGATGGGGGGGGGGGGGGCGGTAAAATACAGTTTTTGGCTTATATTTAAATAAGTGTAACAGATACAGGAAAACCGAAGAGACATGCCTTCATCTGCATCAAAAGCTCTACGAAACACTCCATTGGGTTGAAGTTGTATGATGACTCCTTATAGGAGTTATTGCCTTTAATTGTCGAAATTGATTATTTTTGACATTTTTGCCTCAAAATCTTGATAAATTATTAGAACTAGAGAAAAGTTAGCATTGCTAATTGTTCTGCTCTATGAGGGCTACAAAAATGACTAATGGGTCAAGATTGTCTGATTAACCGTTTAAGAGTTATTCCCCTTGAACTGTTTTTTTTAATCGGTTTTAATTGATTTTGTAAAATCTTCTCCTCTGAAACAACTGAAAGTACTGCTTTGAATACTTGTACACATCATCTGTCAAATGTCCTCTAACAAGTTTGCACACTACCATGGCTGCAGATTAACAACATGGCCACCATGGCTAAAAATAGGATTGGGGGGGGTGGGGGCGGTAAAATACAGTTTTTGGCTTATATTTGAAAAAGTGTAACAGATAAAGGAAACCGAAGAGACATGCCTTCATCT